>OX376374.1:52558878-53181378 GCA_947369275.1 Nemotelus nigrinus | reverse complement strand
TTTTTGTTTGCATCCATCGAGGTGAAAATAATATTTCCTGGCTTTTAATTATTTTTCAACCAAGATACTATATATTTTTTTTTTATCAAGCTTTAAATTCATGTTGAATTCATCAAGTACGCGAAAAGCTCTTAAGCATAGTCTAAATTCAAATAGACAATTTTGCATATCCTATCGCTAAAAAATGAGATGCGGACGATGTTATTTTGGTTAGGATGTACAAAATTGATTTTGCAGAAGGCACGTTGAGTTCGCATCACATGAAAATGCTTTATCACTTTTGCTCTTTTCTTGTTTCCACGTTACAGGGGCGATGCATTGGCGACAACATTTTCCGCACTTTACGGCAAGCTTCTGGTTGTAATGGGAATTGCATTTCCCATGGCTGAAGTCATATCAACTTACATTCCACCTTCGTTCTATGAGGTAAGTATAGACAATGTTAAGGCTACGTGTTTAGATATACGACACTTGTGTGCACCCGAGGGCTAAACTCTTTTGACAAAATATATATATAAAAAGTGTGTTGGATTCAAGCAGTTCTCTTGTGCACTTGTGTTCAGTGTAGAGATTTCGGTCTGGTGAAATTTCAATAACATTTTGAAGATGAATGAATGTGGCGTTGGGCTATGTTTCCGGAGCCCTTTTGGCATATTTCTATCGTTGGAGGTGCGCTCAGTGGTGTCAACTATTCTTTCAAGAGATTATTTTGGATGCTTGCTCCCAAATTCGAAACTATGTAATAACATGAGATGGATAGTACTTTAACTAATAGGTATCTGCCTTACACCAAACGATATTGAAAACGGTATCAAAGAAGGAGCATAGTTTTAAGAAGGATACAAACGAACACATTTTTTAATAAAGGTAATTGAATTTGATCACGGTTCCCTTCTTGTCTATAAATCAGCATAGACAACGTATATCATTTCTACAGCATCGAAGCCGAGCATATTGAAACGGGAAACTTCGATCGTTTTGCGGAATCAGCCTCCGAAAGCAGAATCAAATTGGAAATTGTTTTTGCGGGATGATTAAAATTGAACAACTTTTTATTAACATTAAAAATTTTAATCTACATTGAAAATTCTATTTTGACAAAGTGGTTTCGAAAGTATGCACTGTTTCTCATCAGACACCAGCACACAGTGCATACTTGACTGGCGTGACCACTCGCAGTTGGAAATCATTACATTTGTATTTATGCTAGTTGTGACAAATTTTAACATCTCCGACTTATATCCATGGATATAATTTTACTTAGTAAAGGTAATTGAATTTGATCACGGTTCCCTTCTTGTCTATAAATCAGCATAGACAACGTATATCATTTCTACAGCATCGAAGCCGAGCATATTGAAACGGGAAACTTCGATCGTTTTGCGGAATCAGCCTCCGAAAGCAGAATCAAATTGGAAATTGTTTTTGCGGGATGATTAAAATTGAACAACTTTTTATTAACATTAAAAATTTTAATATACATTGAAAATTCTATTTTGACAAAGTGGTTTCGAAAGTATGCACTGTTTCTCATCAGACACCAGCACACAGTGCATACTTGACTGGCCTGACCACTCGCAGTTGGAAATCATTACATTTGTATTTATGCTAGTTGTGACAAATTTTAACATCTCCGACTTATATCCATGGATATAATTTTACTTAGTAAAGGTAATTGAATTTGATCACGGTTCCCTTCTTGTCTATAAATCAGCATAGACAACGTATATCATTTCTACAGTTTTCTACAATTCTACAACATTTCTACAATTTGATTCTGCTTTCGGAGGCTGATTCCGCAAAACGATCGAAGTTTCCCGTTTCAATATGCTCGGCTTCGATGCTGTAGAAATGATATACGTTGTCTATGCTGATTTATAGACAAGAAGGGAACCGTGATCAAATTCAATTACCTTTACTAAGTAAAATTATATCCATGGATATAAGTCGGAGATGTTAAAATTTGTCACAACTAGCATAAATACAAATGTAATGATTTCCAACTGCGAGTGGTCACGCCAGTCAAGTATGCACTGTGTGCTGGTGTCTGATGAGAAACAGTGCATATTTACGAAACCACTTTGTCAAAATAGAATTTTCAATGTAGATTAAAATTTTTAATGTTAATAAAAAGTTGTTCAATTTTAATCATCCCGCAAAAACAATTTCCAATTTACATTTTTTAAGTTAAATTTTATGACAGCTTCAATAGATACTGCTTTTTACTGCCTTTGATGCGAAGGCTTTTTTTGATCGGGTGCCGAAAAACCTTTATAGGTTTCCTGCGAAAGATGTAGGATTTTGATAGTAGTAAAAACATCACCCACTGACTGCAGGATTCCTACCAGATGCCCCCGTGACTACTTTCGTTCTGTCAGGAGAAGTCTGTAAGGCAACCATCCTCCCTTTCAGCCACCGTATCGTCTCAACATATTCTGAAACACATACCCAGGCGTCTCCTGAATGCAGCAATCGCCTCTGACGTTGCAGGGCCGATTTGAATAGGAGTTCTTCCCGTTCTCTTCTGCAGCGGAGGCAATTGAAGAAAGTGTGCAATGTATTTAATGCAGTATTTTTAGTATTCTGTCCTGGCTTACCCTATTCTATAAAGGTATTTCCTTACCTAATCAGGACCGGATAGAAACTGGTTCATGTAGAAATCTATTTCATCGTGGTCATGACTAAGCCAAGGTTTGATGATGCGGATCAGCCTAATCGTCCTAGTACCCGTTGTGCTCGTAGCTCAGCTTTCCTGCCAAAGCTCAAGCGCTCGCGCTTATACTTGAGCAGCTGCTACCTCTCTTTCCACATCTGAACTATTCAGAAAGAACTCCTTCCGCTCGTTTGTCAGTAAATCGACTTAGATTGCCCCTGCTATGACTAACTCGGCGTTACCTAAAATCGTACGGTAGCTGTTTGCAATTTATAGCGCCCCTCTGCGTTGAAGCCAATGCATCCTAGTTCGATAATTTGCAAACTCCGCACAACACAGCAGCGTCGAATAAGCTGCCGTCTTAAATAGTTTATATTTATTAGCACTAGGACCAAGTCATCAGCCTGCTGAGTGAGATTGCATTCCCCAATGCCCTATCGTATGGTTTTCGTACGTGTTCCCCATAAATCAGCTTGGAGTCATGGGTCACTCCAAGATACTACGCAGATTTTTTGATCCCAACTACTTCGGAGCCGAGCGTCATGAGTATGAAGGCTAGTATCATTGGTTCGCCAGCATGACAATCTCAGTTTTCGCAATCGCCAGCTGAAGACCATGGTTTTCTATCCAACCTTCAACTTTTCTCATTACTCGATTTAATTTGAGCTGAGGAAAGTGCGGGTTTCTGGAGGTAAAGACAGCTTCTGCATCATCAGCATAACCTAACAAGAGCACATTTTCTGGCATTTCAAGATACAGAAAATTATTATTCGCAGCATTCCACAGATCCGGCTTGAGAAAGGACCCTTGCGCTGCTCTGGCAGCAATATTATTCCAAACATTTCCTTGCTTCTTCTTATAGATGAACCAACGGTTTTCCAAATGGTCTCGAACTATGGCTAACAGGTCGTCAGTCGTCTACCTGAAAATTCCGCCCAAGGGCCTTTAAAATATCCGCCCATCTCGCTGAATTAAATGCGTTCTGGGCATCCAGTGCCCCTAAAAATGATGGCATGCAGCCTCGTCGCGATCCGCTGCACCAATTACTTCATAGATAGCACTAAGTGTTGAGTGGCTGCAACGAAACCATGTTGATTCTTCGAAAGGCCACCGGCTTTTTGTATTGCTGCCTATGGTGGTGGTTTCTGGTAGATAAGTCTTCCAGAAGTTTGTCTACCTTGTGCTACAGAGGTCTGTTCGTAGATGGAGTTTTAGAGTCTCCTTTCTGCTTCGAAATCAAAGCAAGTCACGCTTCTTTCCCCTAACCACCAACAAACACACATTTTACATTCGTAACAACATGAACGATTGATTCTCCTCCACAGCTTTCAGCACTTTTACTGGCATACTGTAGAGGCCAGGGGCCTTTTGACTTATCATTTCACTTCACTACGAAGTTTCTCCAGACTGAACAAAGGCATATCGACTAAACGTGACTACATGTTCCCCGCAGCCGTTACCAATAGATGTCTGGCTGGTATGTTTGTGATTTTGTGGCTGTGCGTTTATTTTTGGAGGTATTGTTTGTTTGTTTGCTTGTTAATCATCATCGTGTTTTGTTTTCGTTTAATTTGTATATTTTTTTGAGTATTAGTCTTCGATTTTTTGGCTCTGAAATCACTAAACGATGACCAGGTATCAAAAACTGAAGAATAACTCACGAAAACGTTCAGAAAATACGCTAGAGGACAACATGCTGTAGACAAACAAGCAAAAGCGAAACCCCTCCAAAAACCAACACACAACCACAAAAACATAAACATACCAACCAAATATCTAGCGGCTATGGAGAACACGTGCTCGAATTTTACCGGAATATCTTCCTGACGGACCATGAGAGCGTTTTCTACTCTCGTGTGATGCATTGGGAACAACGAGCTCACGATGTACTTCAGCGTGTCCACCTCCATGAGTGGGCCAGTACCCAATTGGCCGATGTACTAGAAACTAGTTTGTAGCCTCATCTCTATGGACCCCGTTTCACTCCATCGCAAAACGCTTGCCACATTTGGTTTTTCCTCGCCTTGATAACCTTTCCCTGCTTTTTTTTCGCTCTTTTGTGCTCTGCATCATTTTGTGATGCCTCCACCCTACCGATATATGGTTGCTACCTACCGTCGACCGACTTCAAAAACTTTCTCTTATCTTATTTGAAAATATTCCAGCCAAGTATTTTCCGATTGGAGCTTTTTACAACCATACAAATTTGTTCAGCGGCCTGGCTTACAAACACATAGATTCTGATTTGTTTTCAATGGGGTATGTCCAAAAGGGAAATTTTCAACATCGTGGCTTCCTGCATATAGATGCTCGCATGATATGAACAGCGCCCGTCAAAATCCGCCATTTTGCAAATCTGACTACACGTACATACTGACACGAAGCGAGCAGCGTTCGTCAGAAGCCGCCATATCGAAAACCTCCTTGCATATGCATGCTTGGACGAAGTGAACAGCAGAAGTCAGAAGCCGCCATATTGAAAATCTTCGTGTGTGTACACAAAACTATCGTGTACACACAAATACAATGATATTTACCGAAAGCTCAACGAATCGGGTATATTCCAAACCCCAATTTGAGAAGTCGTGTAAAAGGCTTCATTGATATGAGCTGCATAGCCTAAAGAGTCTGTGTACCTAGTCTGCGGATCTCTCTTTCGAATCTTCCTGCATTGTGATGTGGGCTCTGGAATTACACACCAGCTGTTTGAACAAATGTTTCACCGTATGGCACCTTTACGTGTTCTTTTGGCGGACTCATTCACAAAGCTTCTGCTTTTATGCTTCAAGCGCTTTTCTTTAAGCTTTATACGCTCTCGACTCCAGAACATAATTTACTCAGAAGAGAGAGATATAAGGAAATGAAAACAGCAGTGAGAATTGAAGTAATTTACTTGGATCTGAGCATAGACATATAAAGAATGGACACGAAATGATAATCCATGAACCCGTACGTGAATGAAGCATTTTTACTACATATGCAACTTACTCTCTGCAAAAAAGCTTTCCCCTCAATGCCGCACACTATACCCTTCTGCGCTGTTGACTCTCTATGTAAACAAACATTTCCATACATTTCTATTGTTGTGAACATGGTCGATTTTCGGGTTAGTTGGAATAGCAGAGAAAATAAAATATGTGTCACATGGGGCACAAATTTCAAAATTAATCAAATTTTCTGAATGAAATTTGATGTTATTTTGTAAAGGGAGGTCGAAAATGTTGCTTGCATACATATAACAACCATTTCTTTCCAAAATTCGAAAGCTTTATATCCTAAATCCGGTAAAAAGAGGTACATTGATTCAAATTGAATTTGTACTTACATCACACATTCTAGGGCGAAATCCTATGAGTAATTGGTGCAAAACACTTTTTACTTTCACACTGTTTATTGATCAATCTAAACATTTATACTTTTAATTGATGAAAACACGAAAATAAAACATGTGTCAAACCGCCCGATCGCCATTTTTATTGATTGCTTTTGTTCATAGGCGGGGAAAGCTTGATAGCGTGTAGGGGCATTAAGTTTGATCAATTATATGAATTGACGTCATTTAGGTGAAGAAAATTGTTCGAACGATGAAAACCGGTGTGAATGAACGATTTAAAGTAGCACAAGTAAACTTCATAATTGACTTGGGCTACTATTTACGAATGCTGCGTGCAGATTATGATGCTAAATGATCTATACTCATGTAGATGTTTTATGTTACGTTGGTAGGCAAACCGGTTGATTGAAATTAAATTAGCAAGTGTTTTGGTCGCGAAAATTTTATTTCAGTTTGATTTCAAATATATCTATTTTAGGGAATTTAAGGGAATTTTAGATTTGATGGCTGTGTTTGTCTGCAAATTAAATTTTCTAAATGGTATTTCTTACACTATAGTTTACTTTTTTATGCTAATAGAAAATACGTTGAATAAGGTGGCTAATCAAGAAATAATATTATTGTTGTTGCATTATTTGCGTCATAGGTATAAAATTAATTATAAAAGTAAATTCATACAGTGAGAAATGTAATAACAATAAATAAATCAACCAAATTTTTTGAAACAAAGCATCGGTCAGAAAGGCCTAAAATCTTATCTGAGTGTGAAAAAAGTGGATTATCAGAAAAATTATGAAAATCCCTAAATTAAGTGCCCCAGTTTTACAAATTAAGGTGAACAAACGAGTTGAAAAGAAAGTCTCTACTCAAATTATTCGAAATTCAAAAAAGAAAGCGAATTTAAAGGGCAGAATGGCGGAAGCTAGCCTTATAATAGTTAAAAAAAATTGATTTGTTAAATAACGTTTCGCTTAAGAGTGCGCAAAAAAGCCAAAATAATTCTGGAAGTCCATAATTTTTGTTGCTGAAGTAAAAATTAATGTTTTTGAATCTAATAAGCGGCAATATGTTCGGCGAATGTTTAATACAGAGTTTAGGAGGGAACATACTACTTCCACTGTAAAATACAGCGGAGGAAACATTATGCTACATATAGATTTTGTGAATGGTAGGATGGATCAAACGTGTTGCCTGGGTATTCTTAAAAGAAATATTAAACAAAGTGCTGAAAAATAAGGCATTTGATACAATTTTCGCATGTATCCGGAGCAATGTAGGCTTTGGGCTATTTGTTACTGTCCAAATGCTATTACCGAACTTAAACCCGATCGAACATTTATGGTATCAAATATATGGCAATCAAATTTGCATTTATGGCAATCAAATCTATGAGCTCGTTCATATAAAAAAACATTTATTTCAGATTGTTTTATTTGAATAGTTTTTGGGCCTAATAAAGTGACTCAGTGCCGCTGAAATTGAATTTAGAATTTCTCTACCAAATAAATCCAAGTGAAGTTTTTTTTCACGGAATTATGCTTAGTGATCTGCGTTATGTGGCAACACGGCAACAATTAGGTCTGTTTGCGTGCTACAATTAATTGCAATGAAGCCGTTTATGTACTTCGTTTTACTCAATGCTGAAAATTTCGCCTCTTTCAGTAAATTTAAGTTGAGTCTGAGCTATTGAAAAACAGTGAAAAATGTGAAACGCGTGTCGCGAGTAAAAATTTCCAAATGTGCGCGGCAAGCAACATATTTTTGCGTAATGTTGTTTTGAAGATCGAATATTTTTGTGGCGATAATTTATCACCACTTAGAATGACTTTATAATTACTATTGTTCTCACAAAAACCGACAACTGAATCTTTTCCGGAAATGCAATCAGAGCGTTTTCGTACTTTTCCTGAATATCCCCCACCACATGATTCACAAAAATTCTGTGACTGAAAGTACGCGAACAGACTTCAGCTCTGCTCAGAGCTAATCATTTTCATAAAAAAAAACCTGTTCAGCTGCCGCACAACTAATTAAAATACTACGCACAGTTTTAATGCAAATCGAAACTCATTGATACACTATTGACGTGAATTACATTACATCAATATTAACAAATTTTTATTTGCACCAAAAAAGTTGCCCTTTAATTTTACAATATTTCACGCCGCCCTCGTCATACAAACACATTGCGACCTCTCGCTCACACAACTACACCAGAGGTCGAAAATTGCTTCATTTCTCTCGGCCCATTTCGTATCCATTCCTCTCTATATCTATGGATCTGAGTGTTAGCAGTAGTAGTAGTGAAGGAAAGTTATGGGCAAATTTGACAGTTTTCTATTTCGCGAACAGAAAATGACCGCTATATGTACTGAGATAGTAGGCCATAAGTTCACAAATATGACAAGTTACAGTCAAAAGCTCGTTGAACCAGCGTGCGGACTCCGTATATGTATACGGTCCAAAAATCCAGTGAACTGGCTTGAGATTGTATTGTTGATCAGCCTGGAAATTTGGAAGAAATCGCATGGAAAAGAAAGAGGTGCAAGATAAGATTCGACAACTACATACTCAGGCTAGATTTTTCGTTGCTCACATACGGGTCACTCTTGCAAAAAACACCAGCTACTCTCAGCTTGCTTTGACAGATAATGCATTGCGTAAATGGAGGCGCAATTTCAAGGTCAAAGTGTTTTTTCTGGAAAAGGGAAGGAGTTCACCCACTCATAATTCTATACACTTTGCTTTGGTAGCGGAGAAACCAAAGGGAATATCTGAGGTATTTCGTATATGTATACGGTTGTTGAATTTTTTTTAAATCTCTCTGTTTTCAAGTGATTCGCTTTTCTTGGTTTTGCCGTGCCGTGATACGAAAGTGACTGAGTCAAGACTTTGACAATTTAAAAAAAAAAGTCTGAGAAAGGTTGCAGTTTTCATGTTATTTGATGAAAAATTGGATGATCATGTTGCAAAAGCAAAATCTATTCATGCGTTTATCTTTTTTTAACAAAGGATGCTTTCAAACATGTGTTATTTTCTAAAAAAAAAAAAAAAAACATTTATCCTTATTTTAGTATTTTATAACAAACATTTTTGAGCACTTTTTGTGATGCCAAAGTGGTATTTGCCATCGCAAAATTGTTTTCAGAAATCCAGTACTTGCCTGTAGTTTGTTTACGAAACTTGCACCATTAAAGCAGAATCTAGTAATCTTGTGATATTAGCAAAACTGTGATTTTTGCATTGGTCGAAATCTCAGGATATTTTGACATGATTTGAACTACAAAGTAGTCATACAGGTTATCAATTTGTGATAGCGGCTCCTTTCTTGTCTATAAATAACCATAGACAACGTACATCGTCTCTAACGCTTATCAATGATGAGAATCAGTGCAAAGCTGTGTTTTGAATGATCGGATTCTGTGTTTTAAATGTTTGGATGATCTACCCAAGTTTTCGAAATATTTTCGGATTCAGTTGGACATTTCAAAATAGCTGCAATAGCTGCTAATACTCAAGTATCGGAAAATTTTGATAAATTTTACGTGAAAATACTTAAGCTATTATCCGCAAGTAAATTTTTATTTTTAGCTGGTAAAAAAGTGCCAGTTAAATATAGCGCCCAGCGTGGTATTCGCGTCATATCAAATATTTGAGATTGGACGAGAGATGCCATTTAAACACATTAAAGCTCTAAGGTGTCGATAGAAAATAAAAAGACCTTCATTATCGGTAGATACAGAAAGCAAAATATTCAAAATATCTACGAAAATACTAGGGACAGTTCAAAAAAGGACATGAAAAAAAATTGTAACCAGAATCTGCTTTTTCCTTAGTTCCGAAAATTTTTTAGCAAGTGGTTTTTAGTGGCTGTAGTTTTCCCAAAGCGATTGTAATCATCCTATTCGAGTAATAAATGATATTGGGCGGTTCTCAAAAACAAGCTTGATTTATACGTCATCTTCATACCTGACTCCTTTTGCGAACGTATCTACCACTCATATTAGTTATTCGAGCGGAAACAATTTCAAATTCATCTCATATCTCATCGTAATCAACGAGACGATGCTATATTTTCCAAGCAATCGAAATCACTTCAAACCACCTTGTTCGCTTTCTGACCACCTGAAAGCCAACACTGTATCTTGTAGATACTTTAACAATCTCAATACATTGAATACCACACACTCGTGTCACTATGTTCAATGTTTTTTTTTGAACTTGTGTTGAAATCATATTAAAGCTGATATTATATGTTTTCTTCTCCTTTTCACAGGGTTACTACCTTTACCTGTACATCGGAAGCATGCTATTTCTTTTCTTCATGTACGCAACTTTACTCTGGGGTCGTCCGAAAAACGTTTCGGCTGTGGGTAAGTATCACATCATATATTGCCTATTACAAACACGTATGAAAGCTATGCTGTCATATTGATGTTTATTGCTTTTATGGTTGTACAGTCTTCGCATAAATAATAGGTTGAATTGAAATCAGCAATGATATCTACTAAAAGTAACCTTCTCTGTAACGAGGACCTGGTTGTTAATTATTTCCTTGAAATTTGTATTAAGGCCTACTGCGGGCAACAGATAATGATAAGAATCAAAAGTTTATCCAGCACGGCTGGAGACATTAAAAAGTACACTTTAATTCAGCAGACAATCATAGCATTGGTGCTCAATGGAAATTAAAAAGCTATGTATTCTAAGATCGAGGGCAATCACGAGTATCTAAACTATGCTTTGTCAAAAAAAAGTACAAATATTTGTTCAAAAACAATGGGATCTTGCATTGTTTGTTTTTTTAAATTTATTCGCAAAATGTTTTTGCTTTGTTCATATTTCGGAATGGGTAATATGTTTTTGAAGGATACTACATAGCGTCACAGTACTGATGCTCTAAACTTTAAATGTTTAATCTTGATGAAAATCACATCACTTTTGTTGTCATGCAGTTTTGGTGTTCGATTTATTTAATTGCCACTGTTTGATTTACTTTTCATGTCATCATTTTCAAACTCTATTTCGTGTGTGATCGTACACGTCTAGCTCATAATGTCCTTCAGATTTTATGTATCCATAAAAGCTTGTTGTCAACCTACTTGCCAAAGCTACAACTGATTACGTTGACGAAATAACTCGGATGAAAACGAAGACAATTTCCTCCAAGGCTTGCACGTCACTCTTCCATTCGTTCACTGTTTCGAACGTTTTATTTTCACCCATGCCCATTGCTCTTGCAATGATGAAAATTTCAATTCGCCCCATCCGAAATTTTTGTCTGTGTAGCTTATTTTTAGTAGTCACCTCCATTAAAGTCACTTTTTCATCACAATTTGATTGCTTCTGACAAGGACATGAATATTCCCGTATGCTTAAAGTGCCAATTTCGAGCGCCTTCCGAGCACTTTAATCGCAGTGTGTTTTATTAGCACTTAATGTAACTTGTCTGTATTTCCTTTTTCTTTGCAGGAAAGACAACGAAAAGACAGTCAAAACAATCATCAACTAGTGCCTCGGATAGTATGGAGGAGTCGGACACGGAGAGTGGATCGAGTGATACGAAACGAGTTCCGAACGTTTCTGCAAGAAGACCATCGCTTCTGCAACCACTTGGCAGACAACACCACTACGGAAGCTTTTACTTGCGAATGGGAGCTGTGGGTAAGGATGTTAATTACTTAGCTGAAATTGTTCTTCATTCTATTAAATATGTTTTTGCTCTCAACTAATTTTTGATTTCATCTCCGTACCACGGAAGAAGGAAGTGAGAGTGAAAAGCTCACTAAAAGTATGAGCAAAATATATTTTCTTTTTATCAAGAGGGTACAAACCTTTCCCTCTAGGATTCATTCGCAACTTTATATCATAAACCAAATATGGTCAGGTTCTTGTTTGGTAAAAATGAAAAACTGAATAAAGTGCTCAATCGCGTCATAGTTTACATAAAAACTACAGCTTTTTTATACACTTATAAAATTTCCAATATTATTTATTAGCCTTTAAAACTCATACTACTACAAGGGAAATTCAATCTCAGAAAAACATTGCAGAAAAATCACCAAATATGTGGACAAAAGCGTTGGTTTTTGCACGAAAATACTCTCACCCCCAAAATGAAACAGCTTCAGAATCACAAACAGAATTCGCGTTATTAAACAACATCGTTTGCATACTTCCATGCCGCTCAAATATATTCCTCGTGCTTAATCCGACGTGATCCTTGAAGAACATCTCTAATTACGATCTGCTGAATTCGTGCCGTTTTTGCTTCGCGGAAATTCTTACCAGAAGTTCACATTGCGATTTATGAATGCAAGGCGTCTCATTAAACTTTTCGCAAACAAACGCCTGGCTGTACACGCAAATGTATCAGCGTCTAGAGTGAAAATGTTTATGCTGCCTAGCAATCACACTGCACAAATTCACTACTAGAGGACTACAGGATGTTTTTCAATTGCACGAAATGAATATTGCCGTCGCTTAAAGCAAAACCATTTTACATTTTATTCAGATCAGTAAACTTTCATCTGACGACGACAGCATGCGAAACCGAATAATAGTGGTGTGCATTCATTGTATGCACACACACTAAAAATCTAAACGACTTTTTGTTAGTTCTGGATGGTTTTTAATGAAAGCCTAGCATTGTGATGATAAATTGCTTTTGCCTGTCATCGTTTGAATACAAACGATTCTTTATAAAAAATTGTCTAGGATGTAAAATTTTACATTAAATAAAACTAAAAATAATATACTTTGGGCGTCGGATAAGTTTCGTCCAGAAAGTGCCTATGAATGTTCTTTTAAGATAAAATATCGAAATTTTGCGTAATCATTAAAACAGAAGAAAAATGTTAAATTATGCCTTATACATATGTCAAAACGGGAAATTGTCAAATATGCCAAAGAAACGGAAAATACTTAAAGCTTCTTTTAATCTTTGAGCGTCTCAAAAACTGTTTCATGTTTCATGTGAAGAACATGCATAGTCACCAGTGTACGACAACCATTCCCTTTATTTAGAAACTAAAACTGAATAAAATGGAATGCATATGATATAGTTTCATCACTATCGCCAATTAATTACCGGTTATCTAGATCTTTATACTCCCAGATATTCCATTCTGATTCCCCATATTGGTGGCCATTGTTCAAGAAGTAAGATGTGGGCAGGATGCCATAAGTGTATCTGAATCAGTACATAAATAGACAACGTCATCTGCAAAATTAACTGTAGTTGTTTTGTCACTTATTGGGAGATCAGATGTGAAAATTGGGTTAAATTCCGGTCAAGTACGCAAACGTGCACACGATGTTTAACGGTAGCAAAGCTTTTTTATCTCACCTGGAATGTGCGGTCAGTGAGGTGAGACGAGAGTATTTCATGGAAGCTTTTCGCAATTATTGATTTAATTTGCAAGTTTAATCCTTCACGCCAGACTATTGAAGGCTTGAGTTAAACGGCCCACAGACGAAAGATCTTGTCGACAACTAGATCTGCAACGAAAATCTCTGTCTGTGGGCTAGTCTCAGGTTGCATTTTTGGTCTCTGCAACGGTTGCAGTAAATATCAAAATTTTTTGATATTTGGTGGGCGGAGCTACTGGTCGACGAACACGTTGCTGTGTCTGTGGTGATTTTGAGACTAGAATGGAGAACTCATTTAAATTTAGTGTAACGTAATGGTAACATAATTTTTAAATCATTGCTTTAACGGACTGAATTGTGTATGAGTACGCTCAACAAGAGTCAGTTAGCATACCTCATGATCCCGTTAATGTTTTATTATTTCAGGAAATATTTATGAACGAAAAGAATAGATGTGGAACAATAATATCTTTTCTTTGGCAGCAACGGATATTTAGTTCATTTTCAGTGCTGCTTGCCTATGATGACCGCCAATTAAAATTCAATAAAAAAGTATTTAGAGGGCTACATGTGGCTGAACCTGAAAGTACGAATACCTAGATACCCGTACATACCTGTTCGAAATAACTTTACGTGAAACATAATTTTAAACCCTATTAAGGCACAATTGCTGCCAGCTCATGATACATACAAATTTATAATTTTCTTCGAAAATCAGTTCCGACACCCCTAATACGAACAATCAATGCCTGGTTATGATGACCGGCAATTAAAAATTATTTAGAGGGATCTATGACTAGGTTACAGATGCCTGAAGCAGAAAGTACAAATACCTTATATATCCGAGTATATGCACCTGTTCGAAATTACTTTACGTAAAACATCATTTGCTAACAATGCTTACAATGTACATATGTCCTCCGTTTTCTTACAACAAAAATGACCTGAAAACACCCATTCCAAAGCGTGTGTTGCCTCCACGAAAACAACGTTCGAATGAGATTGCAATTCAAGTTGCGATTACATTCTCTGTGTCTGTGGCAAATCAATTGAGATCCAGTCGACGACTAGATCTCCGTGTCTGTGGGCCGTTTTACATCTACGTTACGTGCTTCTTGTCTTCGAATGCTATTTTAATGTCCGACGCGATCCGAAGGACTTGTTGAATGGTGCTGTGATGTTTTTGATACCCAAATGGATGTTCTGGAGTTTTGTTTGCATCTCCTAGTATAGGTAGCAGCTTTCTCAACAGAACTTTTCGAAAACTTGGGAGATGCAGGATAAAAGACTAATAGGTCTGTATGACTTCACTTGAGAAGAGTGCTGAGCACACTTGGGGATCATTATGATCTCGCCGGTTACCTAACTTTCAGGAAAATATCCTGTTCGCAAGATAGCATTAAAGAGATACGAAAGCCAAAAAAATGCAATCAGCGGCAAATATTGAGCAAATCATTGGCGATGAGATCAATTCTAGGAGATTTTTTGAGCATGTTTCCTGGATAATGATATTTTGCAGTTCCTTAGTCGAAGTTTTGATTAGTTATGAGTCCTGAGCATTATCATTAGATGGAAAGTCGCTTGTTGCCTAGGAGAAAGGTGTACAAATTTGCTCTAGGTGAATTGCAAAGCCGGTGGCATTCTCTGCATCTCTTTTGGCCCATTGTCCGTTAGAAGTTCTTGGAAGGGCTTCTCTGAGTTTATTTTATTTTTTTCATTTACCATTATAGTTGGTTTTTTTTTACCGCTTTCCAGAGCTATCAGTCGTTTTTTTTAATGAGAGTGAGATTCTTTAAGAATGAATGGAGTTTTAGCTCGCTGTCTTCCGCAAGTGCCAGCCTGAACTAACTAGAAGCTTTGCTGAGTCGTACTTTAGTTTGGGCAGACCTGTGCAGCTGCCAATTTCCTAGTGCCAGTCTTCTTTCCGGTACTAGGATTTTAATTGATGAAAAGTATATTGTTTTTCAAGTTGCGGCACCCAATTCCATTTTAGTTGCTGCTGTGTCGAATGCCACCAAGACATGAATAGAATAACGCAGAATTGTCATTTTCCGGTGATTTGAGTCATGTTTTAAGAAATATTGAGTTGATGAGGTATCGTCTGAATGCATTCTAGCTGGTTTGATTCGAATATCCACGCTCAGAGTAAGTGAAGTGGGGTGACATGTCCAGTGTAATGACGATAAGATCACAAGAAAGCAGTCCGAGAGATTAATCTAAGTCTGAAAGTATTCCCTCCGAGACTGCAAAGTCTATGAGATCTGGAATATTTTTAATATTTGACAGCCAATACGTCAGCTGGCCGGCTCAGATATGCAGACCTGCCTCAAGCCTTGCCGTGTGGGTGATATCTAGTGAACTCTATTTTTCTAAAGTAATACACGGCTCCAAACTGAACGACAGAGTGAGCTGTAGTACTTTCTCGCTGGTTTGTATTTGAAGCTTTCTTATCGTTAGCCAATCCACTGCAGTACTTTTCAAGTAGAAGTACTGATAATTTTCAAAACGGTCGATTGGCTTATAAGAGGGCGGTCCGATAAGTACTTAGCCTCACCGCCCGATGACGCCACTAACGCAAGAAAAATTTAGTATAGTGTAGTACATTCTTGTAGACGGCTACTGCCAAAATTTCAGCCGAATGGGACTCTTAGTTTTGTTTTGACCGCGTGTGGAAGCGGGCGTGTCCGCGGATTTTAGAAAAATTGAAAAAGAGCAATATCGGTTGGTAATTCGATTCTTGTTTTTGGAAGGGAAATTGCGCAGTGAAATCAAAGAGGGCTTAGATGCTGTGTACGGTGACTTTTTTCCTTTGATGGCGACCGTCGAAAATTGGTTTAACGAGTTTCAACGTGGTCACACGTCGGTTTTTCACGAGTCATGACCAGGAGCCCCAAAAACGGCTACCACGGTGGATAACGTGACAAAAATCCACGATTTCGTATTGTCAGATTGCCGATTGAAAGTGCCCAAGATAGCTGAGACAGTAACCATCTGATTTTTTTGATTGCATGAAATTTTGGGCATGAGAAAGCTGACGGTGCAATGGGTGCCGCGTTTGCTCACTCCGGACAAGAAGCGCAACCATGAGATCATTTCAGAGCAGTGTTTTACGCTGTTTAAGCGCAATCCGAAGCAGTTTTTGCGTCGTTTCCTGACCGTCGACAAAACGTGGATCCACTGGTACACAGCAGAAACCAAAGAACAGTCGAAACACTGGCGAACATGCTCCGGAGAAGGCAAAGACTGTCCTATCAGCCACAAAGGTGATAGCCACCGTTTTCTGGGATAAAAGGTGTGATCTACATCGACTACGTATAGAAGGGCAAAACGGTCACAGAGCTCTACTATAGCGAAATATTAGGCCGATTCGACGCCAAATTCCTGACAAAAACGGCCCCATTTCCACCATGATAACGCACCGGTTCACACCTTTGCCGTCGCCACGACCAAATTGGTCGAACTGGGCTACGAACTGGTGCCCCATCCACCGTATTCTCCAAAATTGGCCCCGTGTGACTTCTTTTTGTTTCCAAACGTGAAGAAGTCCCTCGCCGGGCAGAAATTTGAGTCTAATGAAGAGGTCATCGCCGCCATGGAGGCCTACTTTGCAGACCTCGAGAAAAAGTATATTTCAAGCGGGTTAAAGAAGTTGGAGCATCGCTGGGTCAAGTGTATCGAGCTTAAGGGAGACTATGTTGAAAAGTAAATCGCCACTTTTCCAAAATTTTCGTGTTTCTTTTGTGGGCTAAGTACTTATCGAACCACCCTCGTATGTAATCAGATATTTGGAGTTAATTTTTTTATTTACACTTATTGTAGCTTACATCTTCTTGAAACTATTCCTCAAATGCTGTAAATGTCTTGACAAAATGTCACAACATTCAACGGTGCAGTTGCTTTTGGCGCTATGCATAAGGACATTAGAGGAAACTGCAATGGGAATGAGCTGGATAAACCAGTCAGAGGAATTTTCCTGTCAAATTGATAATAAAACCAAAAGCAATTAAAAGCGCTTTGAAGTTTTGGTTGAAAGAAATTTCAAGTGTGATTTCAAGACAAATATATAATTTTGAAGCGAAAATACCAAATTGACGCAGTCTACAAAACTTTAGTTAGACTTTTGATGCAATTGATCATTATCATACCTTTATCGTTAACTGTAAAATTCCGGAGTCACTGAAACCTTAAATAGCTGGTTTAGCTCCTACCAACTCCATGAAACCTAATTTGAAAGTTTCAAACATATTCTTCGAGGAAATTTTTCGATTCTTCTGGTGTTCCGCAAGGCATTAATATTCCTTCCCAAGATATTCATATATGACCATCTTATCAACTATATGTGCTTACTTTACTCTAGCGACCGGAAAATTTATGAGGTTATTCAATCAAAATCTCAAGCATAATGTCTCGAGTCTAATCTGGACTCAATCAGTGGTCTTGATCTTTCTTAAGTTTCGGAAAAGTCAAGCTATAAGTTGCTCAAAAGTGGCAACTATAAAATGAAAACTCGGATTTGCCTTATAATATATAAGGCAAATATTTTCCAGTGTGAACACTGCTTCGCTTTATAAAACGACGTGCCTAAGGATTCCGAAAATTGGAAAATATGTGCGAATAATACTACCCAACAAATAACTTCCATTCCATTTCCAAAGCCATTTCCACTACGTATACGAATTCTTTTTTAAAATATGTTGATTCATATTTTGATATTTATATTATTAAGTTATTAAGTATGATGAAACAGATTTCATAGTTAGCTAGTAGTAACAGTTTTTTTATATGAAATCTGAACTTTGTCTCCTGAAAGAAGAAAAAACAGCTCTTCATCTCTTGTAAGAATGCCCAACCCTTACTGGAAGAAGTAAGCAGTCCATTACCTCATACTTCTTTGCAAGCCTAACCGAAGCTGTTTTGGATGACCTACAAAGACCACCCATCTTATCAAAGACTTTTAAAATAAGTTTTTTAATAATTTTGTTTGAGAAACTTTAAATTAAAGAACTTAGTATGCCAATCCCAGCGCCAATTATTGAGGGATAAAATACACAAAGCTAAAACTTGGCTTTAAACAAGAATAAAACCTGAAGCATAATAAAGTCCTCGAAAAATCAAATTTTCATAGTAAATGAAAAAGTTTCTGGTATATCTTAAAAAACACAATATTATAACTCCAGTGTTTAAATTTCACACTAAAACAATTTAAAATTATTAGCTCGAATGCGATTTCTATTTTTTTAATTAAAGTAATAACTTGAACTTTGTCAAGCTGTTTCCAAATTTCATGGAATATTCAAAAACACAGAGTCAATAGTTTATATAAAAATCGAAGATCTTTTATCACAAAGTCCTGTATCAATGAATCAAGCCAGCGGATATAATCAGAAAATCTAAAATCAACAATTAGCCTTACATTCTATCATATTTACTTTTGATTGAACTTTGTAATTTCTATAATCTTCCACGTTGAAATAGTAGGCATATGTAGTAGGCATATCAGCTGGAAAAAGATCCAAGATTATCAGTTAAGTAGTTGAAACAGGAACTAAAATAATTAACCAAAGGCATTCTTCGCGATATTCGTTTACCTGAACGCACAAAAAACATTTTACTAGATTTCACAAGATTAGTTATATTTTTAAAAAATCACGTGCAATAAATATTTGCATAAGCTGAGGTTTTTTTTAAATCTTGGCACAGCAAACAGGGTGATTTCAAATCAAATTTAAATAACAACTACCTTTTAGAAATACAAAACTGTGGCTGAAATTGTGCGTTTCAGTCTTTGAGGCTAGACATAATGATGGAATCTATTTATTTCAGGGGATAAGATCACATACTTTATTGACTCTTTTCTGTCTGTTTTTAATTTTTACAGAGCAATAATACGTGCCTAATCAATTTTGAAATGTTGCAGAGCTCAAATAATAATTGGTTAACAAAAGCAAGCATATAATTAAAAAACAATTCCGTCAGCCTTGCTGTACAAATTGAGAAAAGAGAGTTTTTTATTCACTGTCTTATCAAATGCTGGTTTATTTCGCCTGCCCTTCTCCTTCTCTCCAAAAAAAAAAATGCTCTCTTACACTCTCTTCCTCCAAAAAAGTTCACTTTGTAAGCATAAAACAGAATTCAAAAATATCAAATTAATTCCTGATAACAAGCTTCCATTCACCATTCCAACATAAATTGTTATTTCAGCTTTCGGTATTGGTAGTATGATATACTCAGGCCTGGAGTTCGGTCAATATTTCGAACTGGAACGGGATACGAAATGCCATAATGTCATGTTGGCCTTAACTCCTGCAACACGTATGGCCTTCATATTCATTCAAATGTACTTTATATTTCTAAATAACGAGGTAAGGCCGGACTTCTATATCATTGTATTCATATGTACTGATATCCGGACATATTAGTATAATTGATCAAATGTCCATAACTCACCACTCGTTTGATTGTCGAACTGACAAAAATTCTACCATTCTAGCAAATCAAAGTCTATCGGCATAAGATTATGGCACGTTTCGGTCTCATGCATATGATAGGGACAAACCTGTCCGTATGGCTGAATGTGCTGATTCAGGAAACCAAGCACGAAATCCTGACATTTTACAATCCCGAGAACCGAACGTTACGGATATCACATAGATTGGGTAAGAGAGTTATATTTATTCAAGAATCTACTTCATATTTGTTGAATGTGGAAAATGAAAGAAAAAGTTGAAAAATTGTTGAAGCTATATTTAAGTAAGTTAAAGATATTCTGAAGAAAAAAATTAAAAAAAACAGCCAATATCTATTTATGGCAGAAGAAAACAATTTTAGAACATATGTCTGTTAAAAATCATTTTTTCCTGCTGAACAGCATGTCAAACTAATTCACTCTTTTTTATTTTAGGAAATCGTATGCAACATTTAAATCACTCAGCTCATATGCGAGTCACGAGAGGCCTTAAAGGGCCTTATCAAATATTCGAATGCCGTCGAACGAATATCATAGGAACTCTTGTCCAAGACGCCTCGCCATTTCTGTTCCCGTGTACCATTGAGTATTCGTTAATCTGCGCTGCTATTCTTTACGTGATGTGGAGGAGTATCTCCCGTCCGACGAGCCAGACACTAATCCGTCATGAAAGTGGACTGTCTCCTTGTAAGCGTTCACCTCATCATTATTCAGTAGACTGTGCCCGGGCGCATAAGGGACTCTTCATCGGAATTTTGATCTTAGTCCTTACTATCATCTCGCTAATCCTCTTCTTCGTATTGATATCACGCCCGGAATTTGTGAGTTTGGCCGTGACCGAAGTAACGATATGCGAACTCACGATATATGCAACGGCCACGGTTGCAACAGCAGTGGGAATGATACAAGTGCGTCACCTGCAATACGATGCAGCACGGAATTTCCAGTTGGATGACATTCTTTTAGTTGGAGCACAAACAGGATCATTCCTCTACAGTACATTTACAGTCATCGGAGGTCACTTCATGCTCCGAAAGGATACGGTCTTGGTCTTGGTCACGGCACTTGCATCGATTGTGCAAACCGCATGCCAGACTATGTTTATTCTGGACGCGAGTCGGAGACAAGCTGTGAGTCCGGAACACATAAGGAAGAAACCGGGCCGGGAAATCGTCACGTTCATGTTGGTGGCTAATTTGGCGATGTGGGCGATAAGCACACTGGAAAAGTCCCGGGCGGAAAGTCACCCCATTCAGTTGAATTTCTATGGTCTATGGGCTTGGACTATAATTACGCACGTGTCGATGCCATTAGCGATTTTCTACAGATTCCATAGTACGGTGTGTCTCTGTGAAATATGGAAACGAGCGTATAAGCTCAAACCCGCCTATATGTGAGGGAGTTGAATGCAAGACATGAACAATGCCAACCTTTAGGAGTTGAATAGTTTTTTATGTAATGTACAGTCTTGGGTTCTTGATTACTTAACGGTTCACGTTAGCTTAAGCGACCTACAAAATTTTCTGTGAGCTTTGCTCTGTACTTCGAAATCAAAATCATATAGTGGATAAAATGATTCAACAATAAACCAACTCTCTATGGAAAAATATCCATAGTCATTTTCAAAATTCTCGAACCTACGACTCATATCAAGTATCTAAGATTGTACAAACAGGTTGTTAGTTCGTATGTACAAAATACTAGCAATATTATATTTATGTTTTGTAAAGTCTTCCCTTACTCCTCTGTAAATATATACATATGTAGAATAACGTAAGCCGACAGTTTGTTACACCATGCAATGATTGAAAGAAACCCCACTAATCTGGTATCATGCATAGTATGAAAAGAAATTTTACGCCACCCGAATCCTTTTTCAAGCTAGGTATATTGTTCCTGACAAGGGAGCGAGAACAATGAGTTGTCAAACAAGATTTCCAAACGCAGCTAAGTGCTTAAAGTATTGTAGTAGGGTGAATTTTTTAACAAAGGTAAATACAAGAAAGAAAGATTTCCATTTTGATAAATGCTATTCCACAAATATTTTTCACGAAACCACTTTTGCCATAGTTCTGCGCTTTTGATTGAATATGATACTTAATTATTTGAAGCCACAAATACATCAAATCAAAATGGAATAAGTTAAAGGACACTTTAATTTAGTTTTTTTTTTTATAAGCCCAAAACAATAGTGGATTGCCAATTGTTTGTTGAAATTGTGTGGTGCAATCAGAGTTATTTATTTCATTCTTATATTTTAAGTCTTCGAGTTCCAAAAAATATAATTTCACTTCGCATCAACAAAAACTCCACACTGTTTCACAAATTTGGATTATGGGGTTTCACGACTCCATAAAGAAGATTTTAACTACGTTGGCAAATCTTAGTGAAGTATATATAAGGAAGTAGGAAAAACTACAGATAAAAAGCCCATGTGGCAACCTTTCTCAAAGTTTAAATAAATAATGTGAGCCATGTTAATAATTAGCAATATTTGATACAGTCTGGAAAAAAGCTCAAGACGATAATAATAGCGTCAATTTTTTGCTTTTATGGAGAGCTGACTAGAATATTAGCATTGAAAACAGCAACAATAAGGGCAGGATGGAGGCGCAAAAGGTTCGACTAATATCACTTACATCCTGCTCAGATAAACCAAAGCATTTCATATGTCTGACTTAAAGCAAAGCAATAATTTTGATGACTCTCCAAAGAGATTAAAACCATCTGTTAAACAACATGAAGAATAAGTATCAAATTGTTAGAAGTTGGCTTCAAAATATCTCGTACTATTAATCACTAAACGTTCTCTAATTCCTAAATATTCATGAAAAAGTCAAAAATGTATCCAAATGCTTATAATTATATCCATTATTATGAATTATCCAACCGATTTAGGTTAAATACATTAACTTTTTGTCGCTAATCATCGTATAACCATCAATAATTTTTACCACCACACCCCTCGTCAAATAAAATTTAGCGAAATTTGTTAAAAGTTTTGAAACTAATATTTTCCAAAATAATAATAAAACATATGAAATATAATGCGTAAAATGTGGAGCGAACCACATCGTAACTGTAAAGAATGAATCGCGAACAATCAACTTTTTAAATTTTCTTCCTTTTTTCGTTCATCATAAACATGAAAACGAGTCACACTGTAATAAAAAGTAACAAGATTTCCTGTTCTATCAGAAATTACTTCTCCAACCATCAAATGTCCCCACTTACAGACTCAGACACTGAGCTATCAATTGCTTACTAAAAACGTAAGCTGAAAACGGAATTAATAGCGTTCACATATGCTTTGTGATGCCTCTTTATAGTATTAAATCAAAAAGGAAGGTATTTAAGCGAATAAATTTTGAAACCTAAAAGTCTGTAGTAACGAAAATTGGCTAAACATAAGATGGCGTTGTAAATATTAATTTTAAATCGAAATCTTCAAGCCATAATTTGCTTCAACATCACCCAAATACAGAAGGGCTATTAATTGAGAATTCGAATTATTTTCGATCTAATAATTTTCTAGTGCACTGACTATTGATTGAGCATAGGTCCACATTAAATATATATGATAAAAAAATCTTACTCTCCTTATTCATAGTTCCCGATAAACTGTATTTACTTTAAAATATATTTTCTTGGTGTTTTTATTAATATTCAAATGTTAGAATCAAAATTAAAAAACCTAACAATTCTTACTAACTTTATTTTCCAAGTTTAGCATACAAATTCCTAACAAAAAGGATCAATATCATGCTCTTCATGAATTTTAATGCAACTGATTCATTTCCTCAACTCAAAGCCAAAAAGTGTAATTTTTCGAATTTTCAAAAACATTTTACAAACATTAAATGTTTGAATTCAATTTGCAATTTCATTTATTTTTCATAAGTAAATATAAAACACACAAAAGACTTAAAAAAAATAGTATGTTTTCTAAACTTAATCGATGCTTTCTTCCGTGGCAGACACTTTTTGAGAGTTTTTTTTTACTTTTGACAGTTGTTTTGTAAATAAGTGTCACAGAATCTCACACAGAATATTCAATTTACGTAGTTGATAGCTACGATACAAAATTTTGAAGCCAAACACCAACTTCCAATAATGTTCTCTGAATTCGTTCAGGCTACATCTAAATGATCAAAGTCTTATTTCGATCATCTTAACAGCAGGCCAGTCTTTCGATGTGCTATATGGTTCTCATCACAATTCATGCACTTTTCTAAATTATCTGCTTTTTCAATCACTGGTTATCGGATATATAAAAATACATGTGTTGTTGCTTTATTTTTCAGTTTTACTTTGCGTTATATTGTTTATTGCAGAAGAATCCAAGCGGAAAAAAAAACTATTGTTGCTCAAAAAAAAGTAAAAAGTTATCTAAGATAATAGAATTAAGAATACTTCATATACGAGTACTTTAAGCGCGCGATAAATCATTCTAATTATTTCAAAATTTTATACATTTAATTATGAAGTTTCAATTTAAAAGACGTCAAATCATAAGTAAAAAGTCACAAAAAATATGCATTTACCACAACTTTTAAGTGTTTATCACCATCCTTCATAGCAATAAGACTTTCCTCTTCAACTTTGAAACAAAGTCAACAATTTATTAGAGAGAACGTCGGATATTATTAATCCAGAGATTGATCAAAATACCTTCTGAATTTAAATTAATATATATTCCACTAGGATAAACATGTAAGCGTAAATATTTATATTAACACGCAAACCTATTGTTGAAATCCTATTCATTCATTCATTCATAGCATGGTGTAAAAAAATATCAGCAAGATATTCAACTGAATTTAATCGTATTTAAGCATAAACCCATATTTCAGAACTATTTACATACATTAAAACTCATTCAAATCACCTCAGCCATATAGAAAACCAAAAAGACTTATGTAATCAAACAAATGTAACACTTAATCAAATATAACTGACAAACTATAAAACTGAAGCTAGTATAAATTGATAGTTAGCATCAAAACGAACATAACTATACACATATATAAAAGGAACAAACTAAAACCTATAAAGAAAAGACGAGTACAATATTTTCCTGACTTTTCCTTCTTGAAATCATTTTGTTCGAATTTTTTTTTATTTCGAAACAAATAAAATAAATATTTATGAAAACTTTCAAATCTCTCACCCACCAGTTTTTAATGCAATCCGCTAAAATAGTTGTAAACAATAGGGATCAATAAATTTAAACGAAAGAATTGACTTGATTACGATGCCAGGAAATTTATGGAACTGCATTTTATACACAAATATTTGATATAGACATTATATTGAATTCGAATGCAACAAATAAAAGTTTTTTGAAAAACAATATAGTGTTACATACATTTATAAGAAATATATACAAAACATTTCCTAATATTGCCGTTTATAAATAAAATACGAACGACCGGAAAAAAATCAAAATAACATAACCGTATACATATCTTTTGATCGAACATAATTACTTGTACCATTACCTATTTATATATACATACATATATTCGATGAATTGTGTCAGAAAATTTTTTTAACAGCGAACAGTTTTAAACTATTATATGCATACATACTATTCGATTTCTTAAGTACATTTGCAAAACAATAAACATGTTTTTTTTTATTGTACATAAGTTTATCCTATATTGAAAAGTATTTATCTAAACGAACCTAAAACACATTTTAATGGATAGATCAGTAAAATATGATAATGACGTGTACATGTTTTCGATGTAATTCAATATTGTGTAGCTATGAATAGAAAGAATTTTGATGGAATGTTATTAAACTTGTTAGAGCTCCGGTACTATTTATCTAAGTTAAAGTTTTTTAGGTTTAGCATTAAGTTGAGAGTAAGTCATTTTAAATCAGCCATAGTGATAAATTGACGGATATTATTCAATGCTTCTTTGAAATTTGTTGTTTGCAGTCCGAATATGAATAGTATAACTTCATATCAGATTTTCTTATGAACAGTTTTGGAAATTAGTATGTGCAACGGAGAAATCTTAGATCTAATTATGTTACATTAACATAGAACAGAGTTATATGAAAGCATTTTGATGGATTCAAATTAAAACGGATAGTAGATAGATTTTCGAAACTGAAATATTTATGGAATTTTAACGCTCAATTTTATCGCTGTTCTTTTCCAAATAAAACAACAAAAACAATGTATTTAAATTTAGAATTGTAGCCATATGCATAAATTGTTCTTTTGGTATTTATGTATATCCGAATTAATAAGCTTATTTCTCCGCATTTTATTAGCTTTGCAAACAAACAAATATTAATTGCTTGCTTTAAATAATAAGTAATTAATTATGAAAATAATGAATTGATTAATTGTTTTGCATTTATTGTCGTTGATAGTATTACTGTAAATGGTTTTAATAAGCATTTATCATTGATTTATTTAACAAAAGTACACATTTGAAGTGAATACGATTGGTAACATACATTAAGAAACCATATGCCAAAAAATGAATGGAATAAAAATACGCTAGTATGTTGGAAAGAGTTTGTTTTTTGAATGATTTACGAAAACAAGTCAAAAGCTGTCATTTGCCACTCAACAATATTTCTGCTTATTTTCGTTTCAGTTACAAGGGTTTTTCGTATGACATATATTTTTGTTCGAGAAATAAATTGATTCGAAATGATTGGGAGTCAGCAAGAATTATTGATGGTTCACGGTCATACACTGAAAAAAAAATACAAAAAAATGAATTAACATATATAACATTTGAAAAACATTTTTTTCAATTGAAGAATTTTATTTTGATTTTGTATGAAACGGCATCAGAGAGACAAAAAAATTGAATCAAGCAAAAAAACTCTAGAACCTGAACCGCTAAAAATACTAACGTTCGATGAACAATTGAAGAATCGTGCAGACTCGCATGAATTTCTAGATTTAAGAAAGCCAAAAAGTACAAAACTTTGAAAGTAGCATAACTTTAATAAAGAAAATGCTTAGTACTTGTAACACTTTACCAGTATCCCCTAATTGCCTCACGTCAAAATCAAATAACTTTATCGATCTCGATTTTATCCGATGATTTCGTCGAAAGTTAAAAGGATGGAAAGATGTTTGGGATGAACAAACAAAAGATGTTTGGGACCAAAAAATTTCTAGAACTTGGAAAATTTAAACATTGGTAACTTATTTTCTTTGCAAATGTTCGCGATATGAATACTTATTGTTAGCATTTATTCATACGAAAATAGCAAAAACCGCCTCGCGCTGGCAACCCTTCGCTAGCATAAAAAAAAATGTATCACACCTGCTTCACATTGAAATCAACCTACCCTGTGAATTTCGTTTTGATCCGATAGCCGTAAGTTATAGAGGTACAAAGAAATTTAAGGTTACCAGTAGCAAAAGTTTTCAAATTTCCAAAAACTTAATATTTGTTGTTTAATTATCACTACAAGATCATTATCATTTAAAAATTTTACTATAAAGTCACTTAATAAAGATATAGCAAATAAATACAAAACCAACAATTGCTGGCAATCGTATCATGGCTTTTTAACCAGAGTTCGCCTGAATAATACCTATAATAGGTGTGTTTTTTTGCTCCTCTATCCAGTAGAGAATAGGATATACGCATTGGAAACAACAACACTCCTGCACCAGTGAATTCACTAGTACAGAAATTGTATTCGTCATAGGTAGTTCACGTGCTGAAGTCTAGAATGTGCTGATAGAAAAAAGAAAAGCTCATACGAAGTTGTCTTTTTTTCTGTGAGATGGCTTTGGTTTTTTTACGGTTAAGTTGAATGTTTTGGTAGTTAGTAAATTAAAAAAAGCTCGCATAATGTGTAGAAAGTTAAAAGAGACAATTTTCTGTTAGTCCTTTTGCTATTTGCTATCGATTGTGGTAGTGTATATTCGTTATTTTCTCCCTTTATTTTGAGCTGTTGAGTGGTACCACAACAAATACAGCAACCTATGTCAGTCTTAGCGAAAGCATCAGCTGTTTTGTGATGGGTCGTTTTTTTTGCGTCATTGTTCTATTCTGTTCTGTATCGGAGCAAAAAAACACGCCTAATAATTTCAATTTATCAAATGAAATTGGTTTTGATTTCATGATTGCACTGGAAGTTATAGGGCAAAAAACTTTATTTTCCTGAGCAAATTTTCAAAACCCAAGACACCAAAACTACCGTAGCTGGCAGCAGCACCCGAATTTTTCAATCAAATTTCTCCCAAACACGGCTTAAAGTAAGGTTCAACTACTGTGTCAATTATCAGAATCATAGGGCAAACAGCAGTTTTTTTTTCTTAAAATATTTCAAGATGGTATCACTGGCACAGAAATGCTCGCATTCCCAAATCACTTCTGTCAGACTTGGTCCTACTGAATACCAATACATTCTGTGAATTTCAATTCTATCTGATAAATAGGTCGTGAGTTCTCGTGAACAGAAGCTTTTGATGCTTAAAATATAGGTAAATTGAAAGAGGGCTACCGTTCTTGTCCTATGTGAAATTTCAAAAGTTTTGCTTTGGTTGCATAAACACAGCATAAAATTTCTATATGAATTGGTTTTTACATTTTTAGGAGAGTCGATGGTTTGAAGGTTTTTACTTTCAATGACTGCCGTAGCTGCAGGGTTGCCAGTACGTGCATAAAAAAACTACACGAGTCTACAACTTAGTAATATCAATATATATTTTAAGTTTCATAATTATTTGATAATCTGGTCAAGTTATCGCAATTCAAAAATTTTCAAATTTTTCTCTTAGTCACTTGCATCTCTCCGGACTCATTGGCTTCTTTTAAAATCGGAGAACTGGTCAATCGATGTTTTAGTTCGTCGAAGGCGTTTTTTGGTTGATTGATTACTCCCAAGCTACTAATTTTGTCGTCAGTATTGATAATGAGCTGGTGGGTTGCGCAGACAACTGGCAGACATTTGAAGCGGTATATTCCAAAGGGAGTGCTGAAAGCGGTTTTATCCTGATTCTGACTATGAACTTGGATTCTCCAACATCTTGCGTAGAGGTTGATTGAAGCCGTGAACTTGCTTCTATGGGCGAAATGTTGAACATGTGAAGTGATAATGGCATTGACTCGCCTATAGTCAATGTTAACTGTCAATGTTTTGGGAACTGCTAACTATCAATGTTTTGGGAACTATTACCACTGACAAGCCGACTCCCATTTTTCGATGATTTCTTTCTCTAACACCTGAGAAAGCTCCCGCTTTAAAATGTTCTTTTTTTGGTGTGGAAATTGGTAAAGGTGTGATAGTACACGATACGATGCTTGACGTTTAGTGCAGAAGGCCCTGTTGTGTTGAAGAGGTCAACTTGGCTAAGTAAAACCTGATTGAAAGTATTCCGCTCTGCTGCTAAGAACTCCGAGGCCTCCTCATCTCATAATGCTGAAGTGACTATGTTGATTTCTGCAATGTCGATGTCCTTACATATCTTGGCCATCTTTATTGTTGGTTTTTGTGTACCAGGAAGTAGGCTGATTGGCTTTGGTACGTTCCTGGCGTCAGAAAGTGCTACTGATTCCGGCGTCCTAAGCCAAGATGTGATGTTCACTGCTTGTTTCCTTGACAGATCTATGGCCTCATGCTACAGCAAATCAAATCTCTCCTTGCGGCTCTCCTCAAAGAACCAATAGCGCTGTCGCACATTTAACATCATGTTTGCTTTTTCAATAAAGCCAGCTCCCAGAAGCGTACGGTTGTCCATTGAATCTGGATTAATTATTAAAGCTATTTGGATGATGTTCCTTTGGATTGCAATACCTACTCTTGTTAAGAGAACGTCTTTCAGCTGCCGTACACCGTCTACCAGGATGACACAAGTGTTTTGTTTCCTGGAACCAAATGCCACATTGCTTCAGCTGATGTGATAGCTGTGAGCCGGCAAAGCTTTTTCTTGAGGCTGTGTCTACGAAACCAACGCCTTGAATATGGTTGAGGGTAACCCTAGCAGCACGTTGATGGCACAAATGCAAGAGCAGTGTCATGGTCCATGAAGCAGAAGTTTACCGCTGTTGAATTTTTTGGCCCACTACAGGCGGAATATTGGCTACGAACAGCACCTGGTCACCCAAACCCTTAACACAAGGCACCAGTGAATTTGTTTTTGGTGTCTTCCGTCTTCATTAGGTGTCGTTGTTGACTCTACTTCCTCTCCTTACAGTGTGTGATGGAATATCCAAAGTTGTTGCAAAATTCGTACTTGAAGCGAACTTGTCGCCGGTTAATATCTTCAGTTCTCTCGCGACCCTTGTCTTCTCTAGTGGTCTCTTCTACTGCTTCGGATTGCATTGAGTTCTGCTAACGTAGCGATTTGGTTCCTGCAGAAGTGCTTCCTAATATTTAAATTATTGAGTCCCAATATCAAATCCAATTGTTGACACTCGGAGTAAGAATTGTCAAGTAGTTCTGCCAATATTAAGCACTTTCGGCAGATGAAGAGGTCATCTTAGCTAGAGTTGAAAATTTGCAGATATACCTGGTAATCAGCCTTTGCTGGAGCAAAAGCTGTGCGTGGTAGATCCATGGTTTAGTCCCATGTACTGATATCTTTTTTTACGACATGCCACCCGGTCGCTCCAATCTTCTACTGTTTTATTGGCAATCACATGATTGCTCTGCTGTCGTCGATGTTTTCCACTTTCTTGTAGATGAAAGCAGAAGCGAAAAACTCCTTTACCTTGACCTTGATTGGTCACTATTAGAGAGAGCTGGGCAATTTGAAAAATTCCCAACAGGACTTGTCATTGCTCTAAATGATCGGTCATCATCTGTATTGGAGCTTCAATTTTTTGATTGTCCTGCCGGGTTAAAGCCATGATTGATTAACCTGTATCGCCAAATTATAGCGTTCCTATCAGAATATAGAAGACAACCCTTTTACATAAATAGCTTTTCATTGTTACTAGAAGAGTCCAGAGTGCACCTTAGTAAGAACTGAACTGTTATGACTGTGCTTGGATACGGCTGCGATATTTATTCACATCCTTCCAAGAGATCTATTGTATATAGGTGTGTTGAGTATTGTTAGCTTCATGAAGAAAATGACGTATGGTGAATATGGAGTCAGAGCGATATCCGATAAGAAAAGAAAAGTTTTAAACATATTTTTAAATATATTTAGAATTTTCAATAACTAATCAGCCATTAATATATTTTTTTTTCTTTGATTAAACGTCAATTGTTGCATGTAATTTAGCATTGAAGAAGTTAAGTTTTTCAAGAGTTGTTTTTTTGCTCAATATCGTTCCTGAACAGTATCTTTTAAAGCGTTGATGCTTTTATATTGCCGGCCATTTTTTATGCCTTTCTTGCCACTATTTACCAACAGAAGACCATTTTGTGAAGTAAGCCAAGACAAAGATGGTAAATATTTATGCACTACTGTATTATCTTGTTGAAATGTCATGGTATACGTGGGAAAGTCGTCCAAATAAGTCAAAAAATGTTTTCGAATAAGTTAGAGTATAACTTAATATTAATTGTATAAAAATAATTCCAAGCGGAGCCATAAAGCTTAGCAGAAAGCTTTCATCATAAGAAAACTAATATTACCCTTTCCGTACATCCTCCAAAATTTCAAGCCATTCTTGGACTCAGTGGACGGGTTAGTTCTCGCCAATAACCGCTAAAACCACCCGGGTCATCCAAAATTGAATTTCCCTTCATTCGTAAAAATTAAAAAGTTTCACTCTTCCTCCCATTGAAAATAGTTTCGAGTAAATTTCTATCTATCATTTATATGGTGCTGCTTTAAAGCAGGAGCCTATATGGACTTTTTACATTAATTGATGCATGATCTATTGGACCTGTCATTTTTTAATGGAAGATCTAATTTTGCATTGATTTTTATTAAATTTGTCCGATTTCGTCTGGAAAATATTATAATTACCCGTTTCAGCCTTCTAATTTCTTAAAGGAGTCCTAATTTTAAGAAATTTCTCACAGCTCTTTCAGATCTGCCTGGTTGTGCTGCTATTTTTCGGTTGGTTAAAACTATGTACTTACTGCCTTAATTCTGCCTTTTTCTTAATTTAAAAGGAATTCACCTTTTGGCATTGCGAATAGCCTACAAACGTTCTACTAAAAGTTTATATTTATTAGATTTCTGGTATAAACTTAGCGGAACCATATTCGAGAGCGTTCAAAAATTTATAAGTTTGTGAAATACAATTACTGGGTTTAAACGAAATACGCACGCGAATATAGCCACAAAACTGATTAGTTGAGTTTTTATAATGTCTATACTTTTGAGGACATGAAAAACGAAATAAATTGCAGCACATCGAATGCACTGTTTTTGAACGTTTTACTGTTTCAATATTTTCGAACTGTTTCACAAACGGGCAATATTTTGCAGAAATTTTGTTTTTGTTTCGACCTCTTTTCAGCCAAGCAAACAACATTAATTGAAGTTCGAACAAGTAGCATTACATAAGATTTTTTACTTATCTCTTGTGGGTGGTTCATTCAAAGTTAAATGCATAGTTAATTGCAGATAATTCATTGACAATAACTGTATTATTGTTTACTGAATAACCTAGAATATTTCTATTGTCATTTAGGAACAAAAGTGCAATGCATCCGCAATTTGTCTATAGGAATCCATTTTTGAACCTATTAGTGTATCCTCCACTTTTTAGGTCTCACAAATTCTCATAAGTAAGTGTCAATCCCAATGGAAAATATTTAAATCCAATTAAATTTTCTAACTAAAAAAAAATTAAAACTGATTCTGAAAAATTACAACCTCCGTCCCACTTTTCATTTCCATCTTATCCTTTTGGTTTGAAACAAATCTGGATGCAGTTCATGTTTTACTGTGCTTTGCTTTAAAAAATGAAGGATTTTTATCCGTTTGAGAGGAGTTCCCCTAAGTAATCGACATTGTTAACTTTCCTCTTTTTTTAATGTTCTTCACAATAGCAATAACAGCTGGTGGTCGTACATAATGTCCCTGTAGTCTAAACGACAAAGCATTGATAGGATTCTTTGAAAAAATCTATGCTTATACAAATAACAAGGTAAATATTTATAGTTTTAAAGGCGCAGATAAAAACAGCTATGGCTAGGAAGAGAATTATAAAATATCTATGAGAAATTATATTCTTATCATGTTCGTTTCAATGAAATAAATCAAAAGTTACATATCTATTAAAATTAAAGTGTGAAATATATTAGACTCAGCTTAAATTCGACACAAATTTAAACTTTCTTTCGATAATTAAAAGCTCTGAAGTAACGAGACTCATTTTCGCATTTAACCATTCATGCATATCGATTATTTGAACTTTGATTCCAGAAATTTTTTCAGCAAACATCTGCGTTCAGTTCGATAAGTAAACACTGATGTTCAAAAAAAAATAGTTGAGCAGGTTAGTGATCAAACAAACACACAGATGCTGTTTAGCTAAAACTATGGCTCGTGCGACTGTTTTCATAATAATGGGTTAAATTGATTTACATATATTGTTTGCTTTTATAAGCACTTGGCAATGTATTTACCTATCTTGAGTTTGATTTTATTGACATAGCGGAGGTAATGGAAATATATTACCATTACGATTAAAAATCGGGTATACATTTTACAGACGATTAATTATAATGGATTTGATGAGATTTGGTATGAAAGTGTAGAGTTTACTGAAATTTTATTTTATGTCTATTTTAAATGGAATACGTAAGAAACAGTTTTTCTAATGTACGTAAAAGAAAAAAAGTAACAATCAATTTCTTGGAAAAGTATTATTAAAATGTCCTTCCATGTATACGCTTCTTTGTTTGCTGTGCTTCAAAAGAGCTCAACAATACACGTGTAACCCGGTTAAAATAAGATAGATATGATGATTCACGACCGAAATTCACATCGTGCAAAATAAATTTCTGGTGAATCTGTTGAAGAAGATATAACTATTAATAGGGAGCAAATAGGCAGGTGAAATGCGGGCTTGATTTTTATGTTGGACACAATCAGAGGGATTTACTTAAGATTATAAGGCTCTTGGATACAGTGGTTTACTTTCGACGTTGATTAGGGCTGTTGGGACGGTCTAGAAACTTTGAAAAGTTCAGCGTTTGCGTATGTTTTGACACTTTAATAGACGAGTAAGATAGTGTTTGCAGCAAAACGTAGAAATAATGACTAATCCGAACCCAAAAGTAGCGAACCAATCAGCAAATAGTTGACAGAGAGTTCTTCTAAAAATAAAGGTCTTGCTGAACATGTAGACCCTAAACCTTCAGTACAATCATCTAATCTTATTTCTCTCCACTCCATCAGCAACAATCTGTTAAATATTCGGGTGTAGTTTTAAATTGTGATTTCCCAACTGGTTTATTTCAGTTTTCATAGAGGCTTTTGTATTTGTATAAAAATAAATTTTCATTCTTTAACTTTCTTCAGAAGTAGTCACATTCAGCTTCTAGGGGGAAAAATAATTCAAAAATATATTTATACTTATCAAAAACAAGCTGATGAGCCATTTCATAAAAAAATGCTTAGCAAAATTTTGTGCCATAACCTCAATATGCTTCTTAAAACTGCTGCACACAAGGAGTGCGTTTAATCCTACTTCCCGAAGATCCATAAGGGAATATATGTAACTTAAAGTCATTGGTGCGTTGATTACAAGGTCCAGTATAGCTGTAAATAATTTCCTAGAAATTGTCCACACCAGGCAATGAGTGAAACGGTCAGGGGCGGCTCGTCATTGTACGCAAAGGAAGCAGTGCTTCCCTTGCTAAATATTCCCTATACAAGAAAAATATCTTAACAATAAATATTGAAGCTCAAAGCAAATAAATTGATTTTATATGAATTAGATCCAACATCAATAAAAAACTTTACCAAACTCAAAACACTATTCATCTCACACACGAGATAGTTCTCACAGCCAAAGTCCCTTACCAGTAGTTTTACAGCAACGCGATCGGATATCTGGCGTTTGAGTGAAAACCTCAAGCATCTCGTGCCATTGTAAGCCAGAACGCTCAGTTCATTGCAGCGTATTGAAATATGCTACACAGAACACTAAAGTGATCTTGCCTCAATGCGCGTACCATAATGTGTGCATACACCCCATTGCAAGCATCACGCAATCGATGGTCGTAAACACTTTGCAATGAATGTTCCCGAATAGCAGCGCAGACGCTGCTCAGCTCACCGCGTCTTCTTGAGTAGAGAAAATCAAAAACCCCTCACTTATTCAGCCGCTAAATGGCCCAGAAATATTTGTAAATGGACGCAGCACGATTTGTAGCGTACTCTGTTTGGTTTCTATTTTGCTACAGAGCTTGAAGCTGGTATGCTTTGGGTGACTGAGTTTAGGATGTTATTAGTATGTATGAATACTGTAATGAATTCGTTGTTTAACGTAAGATGTTATTTGTATGTTTCATTTCTGTAATGGATTTATTACTGAGTTCAAGAGTTTATTCTGATTTGTCTGTTTGTTTGTTTGTGCTGAAAGTGCGTAAATTAGTATTGGAATGATTGAAGAAAGATATTGGCTTTTCACTTAAATAGTACAAGAGTATTAACGTTCGGCATACAACGTGAGGTTATTTCAACCCCAAATCTTAAAGTCATGAAGCTGATTTTATGGAAGAGGTATGAATGTATTTTTTTAAATAAATGCTTTGTGTTTTATTATTGCTTGTTGATACAAAGAATAAAAGAAATATTTGAGCACGTTCTGTTTAATATATGTATACACAGAATAGATAAAATGCTTTATGAGGTAAATCTAACCCCACCTTGTATGGGTGAGGAATTATTTTCACGTTGTTTGCCGAAGGTTTAATTCATTTTGTCTTGAAAATTGAATTTCACCATAGAACAAATACTGCGGTATATTTTTCTCTTAGACCACTAATTTTCACTTTTTATTGCATTGTAATTTGAAATATTATTGAGATTGATGGTGATAATAATGAATAGAAAAATCACTGAGTCAAACAATTGGAAATTGAATGCAACTTTTGATGTATTTGCTGCGCTGAAATTCCTACTTGTTTATTCTGGAAAACTATGCAAAAATATATCTGCTTCCCCGAGTCTCAAAGACACGAGCCGCCACTGGAAACGGTTTACTATTCAAAAATATTTAAAAATTGTTCACTGGTGCAGCAGCGGAAACAACTTTAGAAATATTCTAATTTAGTGGTCCAAGCCTTCTCAACGGATTGGAACTGGAAGTTTTGGCTTCTATCTTTACAAAATTTTGACAAATACGTGCCTCCAGCTGGTTGGAGGTTGGTTTCAATGTCAGGACGACAAAAACTCAGCATTGTCAGTTGAATTATTTACGTTTAAGATTTTTTTTTTAAATCCCCCCATAATTTATTAAATTTTAATTTTATTGTCATAATTTAGTAAATTTAGTAATTTTATTATTTCTAAGATTTAGTTTATTCCGAAACTTTGCAAAAACTTGCGCTCTGCATCGCAGAGGTTTAAAAACAAGATTCATCAAAAAGCTTAACATGTATTACCAGAATGTTCGTGGTTTACGAACTAAGCAAAACATGTTTAACCTCTCTTTTTCTTTGTCTTCTGATAAAATTATTACCTTCACTGAAACGTTTTTAACTGGGGATATTTATAATAACGAGATCTTCCTTCTTCATGCTGTTTTTTGTTGCGATCGTGATCGTACTTCGTCAATTAAAAAAAACGGTGGTGGTGTTTTAGTTGCTATCCATAAGTCTCTTCAAGGTACACTCTGTCCCGACTTCCATCCTTCTCCTTATGTTGAGAATGTGTTGTTGTTTGTGTCACCCTTGCTCTGTTAGTGTTTACGACCGCTTTTTCGTCGAGCTCTCTAGTTTTCACAACAATTGTTTCCCCTTTGATTCATTTTTAATATGTGGCGACTTTAACTTGCCGAGCCTAGTGTGGAATACTAACATTTCTTTAATACTTTCCTCTACTAATATTCCCTAAATTACCACTTACTTCCACTCCTTATTTTCACTGTCTCAACTGAACACTGTTCATAATATCAACAATAAAATTTTGGACTTTGTTATTTCAAATATTCCCTCACTCAGCATTACTGTCCAAGTTAATAAGATATCCTACGTCCCACTTGATCTACATCATTCTTAACTATCTAAAAAAAAATTCGATTGCCTTTGTTTATAGTAAAACGCCATCAAGGCCCTCGCGTTTTAATGACCATAAAGCGGACTTTGTTAAGATGGTTCACCTAACTGGTACTATTTTTGCCGCGGGCAAACTGCTGATGAGCTCACGCTTCCATTTCATAATTTCCTCTCTAGCCTCATCTCCCGTTTCACTCCATCCAGTTGCCCCCGTAAATCAAATGATGTTCCAGAGATTTGGAAATTGTCGGTTGTGATCTTGACGGTATTTCGAACCTTTAGCAAACAGGTTCTTTTATTGTCCCTATATGTTCTTTTGTCTATTATCTTCAATTTCAGCTTCTCTTCGATCTCCTTTCCTTTCTACTGGAGGTTCGCTCATGTTTCTCCGATACATAAATCTGGTGACCCAAGTTGTATATCCAATTATCGACCCGACTATTGTTTTAGTAAAGTACTCGAAAGAGTTGTTTACAATATACTTCTTCCAATATTTTATCCTTACTTTACTCCTGAGCAACATGGGTTTGTAAAAGGCAGATCATCTACCTCTACCTATTAATTTTCACTAGCTTGGTTGCTTCCGCCTTAGATCAGCTGAAGCAAGTTGATATGGTATACATTGAATTTGGTAAGGATTTCGACTCTTTAGACCAAAAGCTCCTTCTATTACAATTTGAAGATTATGGGGTATCTTCTCATTCCAAGTTTCTGGTCGCAGCTGGGTTGTATCTGTGAATTCACGAGCTTCTTCCCCATACTGTCTTCTTTCTGGGGTTTCTCAAAGATCAATACTAGGTCTTCTTCTTTCCCTGGTATTTATCAATGATATCCTTCCTATTATCCATTCCCTCTGTCTTCTGTTGGTGACTTTAAGGTGTTCAGAGTGATATAGTTAAGTGATACTGGCTAACACAGGGTCACACATAGACGTATTTGATACGCAGTGATACCAGATAAAACAGTGATAGACTCACTTGATGATTGTTACCATCAGTTGCAGCATGATCTTTGTGCTTTGTGTGAGTGGTTCTCAAGTAACTTTCTTACTATGAACATATCTAAATATGTCTTATACTTGTAAAGTGTCTTATCTAATGTTTTCTTACTCCTTATCCGGATCTTCTCTTGCAGCTGTCGATAAGTTTAAGGACCTTTGTGTGATCTTTGACTCAAAGTTTAAATTTGATAAACACATAGCATACATAATTGCCAAGGCCTCTCGTTTGTCCGGCTTCGTCTTCAGGTTTTCTCTCTTGTTTTACTAGCATCACTATTTCCGTCCATCTGTTCTTGTCACTTGTGCGCAACATCCTCGATTATTGTTATCAGGTCTGGTCTCCCCACCTTGTCTATTTAAATGATGCCGTAGAGCGCGTGCAACGTAGATTTACACGCTCATTATTATTTAAGTTTCACCTACCTTATTGTGAGTATAGTGATCGTTTGCCCTTGCTCCAAATTCCCTCTTTAAAGTTTCATCGAGTGTTCCATGATGAGTGTTTGCTGTTCAGACTCCTCCACTGTCCTATGCTGTCTGACCTTATCTCGAAGCTTTTGTTTCGCGTGACGAATTGTTCAGATAGATCTTTGTTCGTGTTCTTAATATAGTTTGCACTAACCGACGATTTTCGTTCATTCGCCATTATTGTGCATTTCCAGAAGACACAATGACCTACAGCTTGGTCCTTTATTACTAACCTTCTCTCGTTTTAGACGGCATATCATTAATTCTTGAAATTTTTTATAATTTTTGTTTATTTTCATAACTTTTCATTTAGCTTCTTTACATAATTGTCTTTCACTACTTCTTCTTTCGCTATTTAATTTTTCGTTTTTCTCTTATTTTTCTATTGCTATCGCAATTCACCTTTCTTTTTTTTGAACGATCTGAATATAATTTTATGAATTATTGAATGGATTATCTTTTGTTTTGTAATTGGGCGGGCTCAATTGTGTTAATAAGGAAATAAATAAACAAATAAGTTAAAGGGTTGGCGTTTTATGGCGTGTAGCAACGAAAAAAGAAGAGAAAAGTGTTCTTATAATGTCTTAGCAAAAATATTATTTGAAGAAGCAGTTGAGGCTAACCTCCTGACTGACTATTTCTTCATTCACAATAATATGGTGAGCTTTGATAAATTAGTTTTAGATTAGTTCGTGAAACCTAAACCTAAGAGCACTGAATACGAATCTAGATGCCTAGGGATATGACTCAAAAACGGGGTAAAAGGAGTCGTTAGACAAATCATTTTGCCCTCGTAAAAGCTTTGATGAAAAAAATGGAGCCTGTACCGCCTCCATTTCTCAAGATCTCAAGTAACCTGTACTTGTTTGATACAACAAATGTTCCTCATATTTAAAACTGTCCCTTTCGCAACTGAAAATTATGATGGTATAACAAATCGCTCTACCTGACTGTTACTTTAGCGAACAAATCTACAGACTGTGAAATAATCCTTTTTTTTAAAAATAGGTTATATCATCACCTCTGCAGAGGTACCGTGGAAGGAAAAAAATATTTTGTCATAAAAAAAAAACTTTTGATATCTGGTCATAAACTATTTATTTAAAAATTTTTGGTAAAATATGCTTGGTATTTCTTACAATGGTTTTTTTAAATAGGCCTTTTGTAGGTTGAATTTTAAAATACTAAAAGTTTTATCACCCCCTTAAATACTATTTTCACAAGCTCGCCAAAAACCAACAAAATAAAAATTATTTCATTGTGCTTCAACGCATGCCATCAAAATATGCCTGAAATTAATGAGCAGATAAAATTAAATCTTTTTGCTTTCATATTCTTTCATAAAGTCAATGATTCTTTCAAAGCTTCTGTTTACAAAATTAGTTACTTAACTATAGTTCTGTCGCATATCCACTTGCATCCCTGCGTTTAATTGCATCTACACTTTCCCCACAAAATGGAAGCAAAAAAAAACAAACTCAAAAACGTAATCGCCATGATTATATACAAGCTAAATTCAACATCAAAAAAGACCCTCAAATTGTTGATTGGAACTCCACAAGCAACACCATCAGCCTCATCAACAAAAAATTACAGTTCCGTAGTGACGCTTTATTATTTGTTTGTCGACCAACGGCTATTGTTCTATTGGACGAAGTGTTCCACATTCCTGACACATTTCACATAATATCGGGAAGGATGCATTTGCGCATGCATCAAATCCATACATTCGTGCATCTTGCAGCTCCGCGCCAGCCACCCTAGGGTGTTTTCTTAGACAATAACAGGGTAAATATCGATCCTGGAGACTTCTCGTGCGACCGCCTGCATGAACTATCGACACGATTACCGCCAAAACAACCACCCCTATGCAGGCTAGCGTACTCTCATCCCGTTATGAGAGCACCCATAGCTATGCGTGTCCACGGATGAATTCGAAAGGTTATTGTACTTTGATAGAGCGTAAACAAAACTGCAACCCGATTTTGATTGTATGCGAGATTTCTGTACAGTTGCAGCTCTGCAAACGATTTTGGTAAGGAAAACTTTTAATAAAATTGTGTGCCTGCAAAGCTGATGTAAAAAAATGTATTTCATTCAATAAATATTCAATAAATAATAATACATTTTTTTTAGTAATATTATATTTTTAATTTCAGTAAAAGACAAAACATTGAAGAAGTCGAATTATTATTCTTTTCGTACACTGTATTTTTATTCTAGATGGATTTGTGTTCGACGCTAATTCAATTCTTACTGGAAAATGTCAGTAAAACCTTATGGATATAATACGCATATCACAAGCAAATGGTTCCGGTGTTGTCAATTTAAAACATTTTGTTCGAAACATTCCAAGTCCTACAAAAGTCTGTTTACAAGCTCAACAATACCAGCAGATTTGCCTCTCTTGCATTTCATCAAACTCTCAATTTCTCGTCGTCCGTTCTCAGTTTCTGGTTGTTGCGTTGTCGTGTCAGCTAGGTGACAGAGTTTCCATTGTTCTGTAATACTTCGTTGAGGACATAACATCGTTGACATGGGAAGTCCATTGCGCCCCGAACATGATTTTCGTGTAATGAAGAAGTGAAGAAAAACTATTGACCTAAATAAAATGGCTGGTGTTGTTTACACAGTTTACGTTGGCTAAGAAAGGTTGCGAGTGGCAGATTATTTTGGGAATTATTTACGGAAAGGATGATGTGCAAAGAATAGGCTAGGCTCCACAACGCCAGCAAACGATAACGACCGTAATAATTTATTTATAGGCGCCTGCGACCACTGAAGCTTGGTTATAGAACAAGAACAATTTATTTTTGATGAAAGTGGAAGAACAAAGGAGTTGAAACGAAAGGATACGTATAGCTTTGTGTGTAGGATGTAGGCTACTTTTTTATAGGGCGTAGAATGTCTGAGGGAATAATTAAAAGCAGACAGTAGCAAAAGCGGACTGTGAAAATAAAAATCTAGGTGGGATTGAAGAAACATTCGAAATTGAATTGGCAGTTAACCTTTATCATTCCTAAAAAAGGAATATAAGGACTATATCTGGCAAGACTGTAGGCGGATGTGAAATAATAGCAGATTGTAAGTTGAAGCAAGCTTCGTGAAAGTAGATAAGAGACTCAGTAACGATGTTTGGGTTTATCATGGTGCGGTTGGATAATAACCTACGGCTAAGATATGCATATATTTTAAAATAAGCATTTGAATGATTTTTGAAGAATATTGGTATTAGAATGATTTTGCCCAAAAATTAATATTACTATAGGGATACAATAGCAACATAAAGATGTTGTATTCAAACAACCGTTTCTCGTGAATGTATCGTCTAATTGAGCTGAAATTTACTGGATACATTGGTATATACATATGTGAAATACGTCAAACTTTGCCGAATGTTAGTTATTGGACACTGGACAATTTAGAGATTTTAGGTACTCCTATAACTCTGTCAAAAAAAAACAATTTCCGAAAAATTAACCGCATGGAATGAATTTTGAACGTGTCTCAAACATGTACATATGTATATGATGATAACGTTTTGGAAATGTTAAATCTTATATATGCGCTGAGTGCTTGATGATGGTGCAAAATTGGTTTCAAAAACCCATCGCTGCTAACGTCTTTGCTTAATAATATGAACGAATTTGAATTTCATGCTTAATTGTAACATATGTATGTACTACACTTGGGATAAATTTCAGCCTAATATCTCAATCATTCTGTGCTTTATTCAAATACCAAATAGCTATGTCCGTGTTGAAAAACGCTTTATATATCAATATAAAATTTCAGCGTGTTTTTTCTGCAGATTACTTTATCCGATCGAGCTGAAATATTCAGGAGCTTTAAGCATTTTTTAATTTGCAGGGAAATATTTATTTCCCTTTGGTGGTTATGTTCTGAAATTTTTTTGCAAAAAAATATTGAAACTCAGGTGATGTATTTTTTTAGTAAGAAAAGGTGTTAGTATGCTCAGAAAAATATGTTTCCGAGAATCAAAGAAAATATTTACTTGTTTACGAGATGTGAAATCTTCCACAAATCAAATGAACTTGTATTTGATGTCAGTAATTTGTATAAATATTGTGTAAAAATTTCGTGCATTCAACGGAATACATTTTCTATTTTATCTTATTTCAAGCAAGTAAGTTTCCTCAAATCTAGTAAACTATTTCTACTAATTAAGTAAATTATATCTACAATGCGAACATGTTTTTACATGTTTCAACATCAACCACGCTTCAATATTCGGCGAAAAAATGGATAGTTTTTATGATATCTGTTAGCAGTTGCTTTACACAAATGAGAGGTCGGTAGCTTAGCTCGCTAACGCGCCAGTCTGAAGCAGCGAAATTCACACAGTAGCTGAACCTTATTCCAAGCCACGTTTGGTTTAAAAGTTAGGCTGGAAATGCCAGCTATGGTAATTTTGGTCTCTTGAATTTTGAAAATTCGCTCAGGAAAATAAAGTTTTTTTCCCTGTAACTTCCACTGCAGCCATGCAATCGAAAAGAAACTCATTTGGTAAATGAAACTTATTGTAGGCGATATTCACTAGGAGCCTGGTGTCAAAATCATGATAGGGTTGTCAGCCATAGACCCTATGAGAAAAATCATGACAGGGTTGTTTTTGTACTTTTTGCCATATCTTTTGTAAGCGATTTTATCATAAATGTTCCAATGTTTATGATAGTGACATTAAACAATTAATATTAAGAATCCAAAAATTTGAAAACTTTTTCGAGTGGTAGCCCTAAATTTTTTTGTCCCCTATAACTTCCAATGCAGTCATCGGATCAAAACGAAACTCGCAGGGTAAATTGACTTCAACGAGAAGCAAATGTGATATATTTTGGGTTGTGATGCTGGCGAAGGGCTGCCAGGAAGAGACGGATTTGCTATTTTTGTATCAATAAATGCTTACGTTAGGTATTTATATCGCGAACATTTACAATGGAAATAAGTAACTAATGTTTCAGTTTGCTAAGCTCTTGAAATTTCATGGATTTCTACCCCAAACATATTTTTATCCCTGTAACTTTCGATGAAGTGATCGGATGAAAACGAGATTCATAGGGTAGCTTGATTTTGACCAGAAGCAGTTGTGGTAGACTTTTAGTCACAGTGCTGGAAAAGTGCTGCAAGCACTAAATATTTTCTTCGTTTGTCTTACAGAAGTTGCTGTTTTCAAAGATTTGTAAAATAAGCAACTGATAAATAAATATAAGTAAAAAGTGTCTATCTTTCCTAAATTTTTACATCCATAAAAATAGCAACCCCGGAAATCTTTCCATTCTAGTAGTTTAAATGCATTGGTGAGATCAAAGCAGTACATTGCCCTCGAAACAGGTTGGAACACGTGTGGTATCGTATGCACTCAAAATCTGCACGATTCCCCTACTGCTCATCGAACATTAATGTTTCTAGTGATTATGTTGCGCTAGAGTGCCTCATTGTTGGTTATGTGATGGTTATGTAATCAAGCTCCCGGTACCACGCTTCATACGACTTATTTGCATTAAAATTCACCTACCTCTACCTACCTCTAATTCACCTCTCTCAATCATAGGTCATAGGTCAAGCTGTCAAACGTGCGTGTAGTAGCTCCCGTCGGATTCATTTAAATTAAATTAATTTTTGTATAATTCCAAACCATATTCAATTTTATTATTTATACGTGAGTGTCTCCACCCTATGCCGATATACTGATCTTGTGTGCGGTGCTAACGTGAGTGCTTTCTGTCTTTATTCGCAAAACAAATATTACCCTTCTTCTCCCTGTGAGGATCCAATAGAAAACAAGGTCGCGTAACGTCGCGTCGTCCTCCAAATCGCGTCAACAGCAAAACTCTGAGGGCTCGACTCGGTTTTCTGTTGAATCTATACCTTGTACAACCCAATAAAAGGCATTTAATTTATTCTTATTGACATATTTCATATTCATATATTTCTCTTTTATCACGTTCCTCATTAGTGAAAGTGTATAACGGGAAGTGCGAACAAAGAATACAATTCCACATATGTTAACAGAACATTTGTTTAGTAATTAAACTTTCTTTCAAGTTTTGTTCTTATATTGTTTTTCCTTCATTCAGACCCAACTGGTCATAGCCCAGTGGCATTGTTACAAACTCTGGAGCACTAGAGAACGAGCTCGATTCAACGTCAGTACCACAGCTTTTTGTAAGTCTCGTCGGGTTTTGTAAAATAAATCGCTTCGATGCCATTTTAAATGATAAATTGCACTTTCGATTTGAAAAAATTCTGAACTAAAATACATTTACAATTAAATTTACACACTTAACATTTTTAAATCATCTGCACTGGCCGAGCTGTTATAAGGTTAAACTGAGTTTATCATCTCACAATTTATCAGTTTTGGTAGCAGCGTTACATCGTCAACCACCTAGCATTCCGACGGACGGAGTTCAAATTCCCACAGCGCCGAGCTTTTAACTCGCATTTTTGACTCTTCGCATAAATATTTAATTTACCAACTGATTGGTTTTCGTCCATAGTAAATTGAACTTCAGCAATTGCATACTTCTGGGCACCATATACACAGAAAGCTAAATTAATCAATTGCATACCTCTGGGCACTTTAAGATTGGATACTTTTGGGCATCGAATCCACCTGTTTAAATCATCATGAGCTTCAAGTGCAGCCTTGAAAATTGCTTTGCCTTTGACAACACGATGAAATTCGTGACATGCAAAGCTTTCTGTAACAGGAAGTTACACGGGGCTTGCATGGGTGCTCCCAGGGATTGGTTCCATCCGTACCTCGAGAACCATTTCATCTGTACGGATTGCCAAAATATTGACCTTCTTTTAAAAAGTATGTACGACAGCTTGATTGGCTACATTGGGACACTGAATTCCGAAAAAGATAATATAATATCTAAACAGCTAGCACAAGCGCGTGCAAACGAAGAATTCTTGGCGGAAATATCAAATCATTTCGATGGTCTGGCGTCCTCCTTTTCGAAATCGAACATTATGAGCCACGAAAAGTTTTTTGACACTCTTGGGAAGAGAATGGATACTCTTACTGATAAAGTGGATTCCTTTTCTTCGAATTTGTCCACTTGTAATAATAATAGCAATTATGCTTGCCAATCTAACACCAAAGATACGCTTGAAAAGTTTGAAAATTTATCACGAACGTTCAAAATGCAAACCGACAGACTCACAGACGCTTTGTCCGAGCAACAACTAAAGTTAGCTGATATCAGCAGAAAATTGGAAGATTTAGACCGTCATTGCGATGCTTCAACAAATGATGCAGACGAAAACTTAGTAATGAACGATATAACACTCCATCAAGAGCTCCTCAACGCAACGTTAGAGATTAATAGCAAAACAACGGTCAGGAATATGAGAACGAAGGACAAAGCAACATCACCTATTAGGATTCTAGCTGAGAGCACAATTCCATCTGCTCTAGAAAAACTTTCAAATCTCGACTGTGAAACCCCAATTTACAAATTCGGTACTTTTTGGTCCCATAATGATTGGCAGAATCGTTTACAAAAAATAAAAAAAACCAACGAAACTCTTCCCAATAAACACACGTCCACAAAATTAACAACTTCATCAACCAAAAGTGCTTTCTTCGTGAAAGGGATTCCTTCTTCTGCTGACGACAAATGGTTGGGAACGATTCTCGAAGCTGATTTTCACATAAAAGATGACGAAGTGAAATTATTACCCCAGTCCAAACATAAATCCTCCAGACGGTGTAAAGTTTTTGTTCCATCAAAATATGCGTGGCTTTTTACGTGCTGGAGTGGAAACAACGGCAACATCAACTGGAAGGGAATGACATTCAGCCCTTGGAGAAACATTACCGGCAAAACTAGGAATAAGAAACAAAAAATTGTAAAAAAAAATTGTATCCCTAGCCACTCCTTTGCCCAACATCCTTCCGCCCATAAGACTTTCTCATCACCTTCTCAGTCTCAGTCTCTAGTGACAACATATAGTTCTTCATTAACTGATGCTTTTACTCGTAATGCATCTACTCGTAATAATAATTATGCATCTATACCCCCAGCATTTGACGCGTCATCTTCTCACTCAAGCAGGTATGCTAACGTAGCTAATAAAATCTGCTCCAATGTTTCCAATCAGGCTACCGCAAACATAGGTATAGGTAGCAATATGACATCTGAATCTCTTCGAAGATCAGTCAACCCTGTTAGGCATTTTTCCTAACCAAACTCAGACAAGCCTCAAACTTTTTTACCACAACTGTGGTGGTATGAGAGGCAAGCTAAGTAAATTATACCTTGACGCCAAATCATGCCATTTTAATTTACTCGCCATCACGGAAACTTGGCTTAATGCCTCTCATAAAAATGAGGAGATTCTTGATAGTACTTGGACCATTTACAGAAGCGACCGTGATTATTGTTCTACGGGTCAGTCGCGAGGAGGTGGTGTCTTACTTGCTGTTAGCAACACATTTTCAAGTGAGCTCGTTGATACCACCCCAAATACCTTTTTCCAATGTATAATTGTTCGTATCTCCTCTAATAACAACTCAATTTACATCGCTGTTGTCTACATCCCCCCTAGATCTGACGAATCCATCAACAGCAATTTTTGTGACACAATATCTTCACTAGCGACATCACTTAGCGAAAAAGATAAAATAATAGTTTTGGGTGATTTCAATCGTCCGAATCTTTGCTTTGTTCCGGATGAAAATGACTCTTATCTTCTCCCCGTAAACCTGGTAGACACCAACGATTTCAATCTTGCGAGTGCTTTTTATGGTAATGATTTACAGCAGGTTTCCCACATCCCCAACCAAAATGGAAATTGGTTAGATCTAGTCTTCACGAATGCTTATGACGAAGTAGTGGTTAGTCCAACTAATAACGCTGAGCATCTTTTTTGCAACAGTATACACCATACAGCACTGTCAGTAGAACTTTCCACTTCTAATTCCACCTACTTAAAAACTTACAATAATTCAATTGTATTTGACTTCCGTAATGCTGATTATGAAAGCATTAAACACGTTCTTGATACTACTGATTGGACGAATATTCTTTCAACTCAGGATCTTGATACAGCCATTTCCTCTTTTTACAATAAAATTTTTGACGCCGTTGAAAGATATGTACCAAAGATAAAAAAAAAAAATAAATTGTCTGAACCATGGCTTGATAGAGACCTTAGGCATTTGCGAAATCGTAGAAACAAACTATATAAGCGGATTAGAGAAAATACTGACGTTAGTTCTGCTATTCAGGAAGAGTATAATCAAGTCGCTAAGCAATTTTCAGCAAAGTCTCGTGAGGCTTATGATACTTACATTAGGTCAACCGGCGAAAATATAGTCCGCGACCCGAAAAAATTCTTCGATTTTGTTAATGTGAAGCGAAAAACTACTGGCTATCCATCGTCGATGTTTCTGAATAATACAACGTCTTCTTCTCCTAAAGAGATATGTGACCTATTCGCAGATAGTTTCCAAAAAGTTTTTAGTGCAGCAGACCTAACAAACTCACACCTTTCTTCCTCTGATTCAACTCCAACGGCTTTTGTCAACCATTTAGAAATCTCCCGCGATGAAATACGTAAAACTATTTTGGAACTCAACTGCAACAAAGGTCCTGGGTCCGATCTTCTTCCTCCGATCTTTTTATGCAAGTGTGTAGAGCAGCTTATAACTCCTTTGCATATATTTTTTAATAGATCACTCTCGTCAGGAGTTTTTCCATCCAGTTGGAAGCTTTCTCATGTCACACCCATATTCAAGAATGGTGATCGACGCTGTATTGAAAACTATAGGGGCATTGCCATTTTGTCTTCGATTCCGAAACTTTTCGAAAAGATAGTATACTACAAATTGTCTCCGCTAGTTGATTCCCGTCTGAACGAGCAACAACATGGCTTTAGAAAAGGTCGCTCAACTACCACGAATTTGACAATCCTAATCTCAGACGTCCTATGCAAAATGGAAAAAGATTACCAAATTGACGCAGTCTACACAGACTTCAGTAAGGCATTTGACAGAGTTGACCATTCTACCTTAATTCTTAAGCTACAGAAATTCGGTATTACCGGGTCTCTACTCAGCTGGCTGACTTCCTACCTTTGCGATCGAACACAATGTGTAAAATTTCAAGGGTTTTTATCGAAAAACGTTAGTGCTACCTCTGGTGTACCCCAAGGTAGCCATCTTGGTCCACTTCTCTTCAATATATTTATTTCCGATCTATCTGACGTCCTAGCAGGCGTACCTCATTTACTCTATGCAGACGACCTCAAACTTTATCTGACCATTGAATCGAAATCGGATGCCCTCTTTCTCCAATCCAAACTTGATTCCCTTGATCATTGGTGCAATGTAAATAAGCTCTCTCTCAACATTAATAAATGCCAGGTTATTAGTTTTTCCAGAAAATGCACGGTCACACGCAATTCGTACTTCCTCGGTAATAATGTGCTAACTAGAGTTGATAACATTGTTGACCTCGGTGTTATCTTAGATGAAAAACTCCGTTTCACTTTACACTACGATAAAATACTTTCTCGTGCAAACAAACAACTTGGCTTCATCAAAAGACGAGCCAAAGAATTTCGTAGTCTGTGGGTCACAAGATCTTTATACACTTCACTCGTACGTCCTATTCTCGAATACGCTTGTATTAGCTGGAATCCTGCTTTTGAAATCCACAGTGACAGACTCGAGTCAATACAAAAGCAATTTTTACTTTTCGCCTTGCGAGAGCTATACAACCCTTATGATTTTAATAGCCTACCCCCTTATGAGTTTCGACTGGGTCATTTAAACCTATCCACACTAGCCTCCAGAAGAATGGTGATATCGCCCTGCTTCACATTCGACGTCATTAGAGGCGCTATTAATGTAGAATTCCTGACTAATAAAATTTTGATAAATATCCCTGTGAGGAACACCAGGTCCAATCGTTTCCTAAAAGAATATTCTCATTCGACCACATATGGAGCTAATGAGCCAGTAAATAGATGCTGCAGAGTATTCAACAGAATAAGCAATTTATATTCCCCTACGATTTCCAAATCATCCTTCAAGTCCTCTCTTTTCCATGCCATCCGTACCCTTAACCTTAAGCTATAGCTTTTTTGTCAATGTTTATTTATTGATTGCTATTTATTAATTTATTTGTTACTCTTTTTTCTTTAATTTGTTTGTTTTTTACTTATTTAACTTGTTTGTTTTTACTTTCCCTTTACTTTACTTTACTTTTCTATTTTTATTTTTATTTGATGTCCTTTTTTTAATATGTGATTTTGTACCTTGTTTTGGTCAATGAATAAATAAAACTACTAGCCATCCCATTTTAAAACTTTTATGATAAAATAAAAATACTTTAAGCTTTGTTTGTGCCATAAAAATAAGCAAAATAAACCTGCTCAAAATTATTCAAAAAACGAGTTGAAATTGTTACTTCCGGTTTTCAAATCTAATTTCAAAATTAAAAAGAACAGTTAGTTTTCTACACCAATCAGTATTTTTAAGGTTTTTTAGATTTTATTTTTGAATCCTAGAACCCGCTTTCAAAAACACCTTTCATCAATTTCATCCATTTTTCAGAAGCTCATAACTCGGCAACTAAACCTCATAGAAGCCAAAAATTGTGTATCCACATTCTTATCCTTTAGAAGTACCATTATGCGCAATATGAACGAAATCCAGAGCCTCGACTTTTTTTCGTTGTCCGCTGCGCGTGAAATGCCCCAATATTTATTTTTGGTTTAATGCTCAGTTGTTACCTGCTTTTCTCATTAGGATATTAAAAAATAACGTTCTATTTTCCCTTCATAGATACTCTTCATGAGCAAGAGGTGGATGAAGAAAATTATGAAAAGTAATAGCATAAAGCAATTTTGCTCAATTAAGCAATATTCAGCAAAATTGCTTTGTGTCTTTTTTCGTTCAAGTGAATAGTTTCAGTTAAATCTAATTGTCAATAGAAAACCCCATAAAAATCCGTAAACTATGTATATTGATTTTATTTGTATCTGCTTTATTAATTTTTGTGCTTGAATTGTAATCAAAGTTACAAAAGACAATGTTTATTTTAATATATTCTAAGAAAGGTATTTGTCCCTCTGTTATCCATTTAAATTTTTACTAGTGTGAAATGATTAATTTCATTTTGCCTCTGATTTAACTCAGGTGCCTAATCAGAGCTGGATTAGCTCAAAGCGTGGTGCACGATCGCTCGTTTGTAGCTGGATTTTAACCAGGAGCCAGTGCTCCTCACACTTGACCAACTAACAACCAGGGGTGGATTTGACCATTTCGCCGCCCTAGGCCTCAGAAATATTTGCCGCCCTTTTTGTGAATTATATTATATGTAACAATGCGAGATTTTTTTCCGATTCTCTAGAATATTTCACTGTTTTTCGTGGCGCCCGAGCTCACAAAAAAGGAATATCAGAATAAAATCGGCACCGGTTCGTTTGTAAAAGTTCACTATTATTGCGCCCTTGCCACACAAATAATTATTAAAATACGCACACGATAAAGAACCTGAAAAAAAATCCAAACGTACCAATTTTCAATAGTCGAAAACCGTATACACTTTTACATCGTATATAATTCCAACGTCTCTTCACTCATATATTTTTTTGTAATTAAGTTCAAAGTTTGCTTCCGCACAAGACTGGAGATCAACTATGAACTCGACTATTGTAAATTAATCTACATGTTATTAATTAGGGATGAACACGAGATATTTTGACCTGTGATGTTCTAAATTTCATTTTTTTTATAGAAATTAATTTCAGTAATGAAGTACAATTTGAAAGAACACGTCAAAAATAAAGAGAGAATCGCATGTAGTTGATATACCCTGTACCATAATAATAAAAAAAATTCTCTGAAAAATCAACGCACGTAAATATTTATCTCTGATAAGCTTTTCGTAAATTGTAAAGGTATTATTTGGATTCTTTTTAGGACCTTTTTAGGTCTTTTTAGGCTCTTTTTTGATATTTTCAGACATTTTCTAGGTACTTTTTAGGTATTTTTGAGTTTCTTTGGTCCTTAACCGTGATCTTATTTCGATATTTATTATAAGTCAATCTTTTCAATATCCGAAAAAAATTATCGGAGGTGAATTTTCGTGTGCATTGATTTTTGAAAATTGCCGCCACAAAAAAAATCGAAAAGTGGCCGCCCCAAAAAAAATCTAAACTTTGCCGCCCCTGAAATTCGCCGCCCTAGGCCCGGGCCTACCGGGCCTAGTGGCAAATCCGCCCCTGCTAACAACCAACTAAAAATTTGTTGATTTGTCAAATTCGAATTCGTCAAATTTATTTATTTATTTATTTTATTTATTTATTTGCCAAACAAGGCATGATACAATCAGTGGCGGCTCGTGTCTTTAAGACTCGGGGAAGCAGATATATTTTTTCATATTTTTCAAGAATAAACAAGTAGAAACTTCAGCGCAGCAAATGTATCAAAAGTTGCATTCGATTTCCAATTGTTTGATTCAGTGACTTTTCTACTCACTATGATCGCCATCAATCTCATTAATGTTTAAATGGTGCAAGATTACAAATTACAATCCAAGACATTTCATATTAGAACAATTTTTTTTTTAAATAAAAACTGAAATTAGTGTTCCTGGTCACGACGAATCTATAAAGTACCTTTGTCTCCTCAAATAGTCTAAGAGAAAAATATACCGCAGTAGATTTTCTAAAATGAAATTCAATTTCCAAGACTAAATGAATTAAACCTTCGACATACAATGTGAAAAAAATTCTTCACCCATACAAGGTGGGGTTAGATTTACCCCATAAGACATTGTATCTATTCTGTGCACACATATATTAATAGAGCATACTCAAATATTTCTTTTATTCTATGTATTAACAAGCTAATAATAAAACACACAAATATACCATTATTTAGCATTTGTTAAAAAAATACGTTCATACCTCATCCATAAAATCAGCTTCATGTCTCTACGATTTGGGTTTTAAAAAACCTCACGCACATTAACACTAAACTATCTTTCTTTAATCATTCCAATACTAACATACGCACTTTCAGCACAAACAAGCAGACAGACAAATCAAAACAATTTCAATCTGCAGCAAACATTTAACTCTTGAACTCAGTAATAAATCCATTACAGAAACGAAACATACAAATAACATCCAATGCTAACCAATGCATCCATTACAGTATAGATACATACAAATAACATCCTAAACTCACTTGCCCAAAGCAAACCAGCTCCAAGCTCTATAGCGAAACAGAAACCAAGCAGAGAACGCTGCAAACCGTGCTGCGTCCATTCACAAATATTTCTCGACCATTTAGCGGCCGAATAAGCAAGGGGTTTTTTTATTTTCTCTACCCAGGAAGACGCGGTGAGCTAAGCAGCGTCCGCGCTGCTATTTGTGAACATTCATTGCAAAGTGTTTACGACCATTAATTGTGTAATGCTTGCTGTGGGATGTATGCACACATCATGGTACGTGCATTGAGGCAAGATCACTTTAGTGTTCTGTGTCGCATATTTCAATACGCTGCAATGAACTGAGCGTTCTGGCTTGCAATGGTACGAGATGCTTGAGGTTTTCACTCAAACGCAAGATATCTCTTCGCGTTGCTGTAAAGCTACTTTTAAAGCACTTTGGCTGTTAGAGCAATGTCGTGTATGAGATGAATGTTTTGCGTTTTGTAAATTTTTTTATTGATGTTGAATATTTGTTTTGATTTGTTTTGATGTGTTGAATATTTGATTTGTTTTGTATTTCAATATGTATTGTTAAGTTAATTTTCTTGTGTAGGGAGTATTTAGCAAGGGAAGCACTGCTTCCTTTGCGTACAACGACGAGCCGCCCCTGGATACAATATATATTACAATTGAATATGCATAAAATAGAACAAGCAAGTATTTCAAGTTAATGTTTATTTGCATTTAGGCGAATAAGGATGGGAGATAAGTAGGTTAAGAAGTTAATAGGGCCTTTGTCAAGTTATTTTTGAAAGTGGATTTGGTGATACCTGAAGAGTAGTGATGACTTACAGTGTTGAATGATCTTCTACAGCACCTATTGATGGGTTCATTATACCCATAAACTGTAAGGTGCTGGTATTCCTTAAGGAGGGTTGTATGCCTAGTCCGTCTTATTTGATGGTTGAAAGTAATTCGGTTAGAGAGAGCTGCTATGCTAACTGTTTCGCTAATGACATCAAAGGCTAGACATGCGCTAATTATGGTTCTTCTTGATGAAAGAGTCATTAGGTTCACTAAAAAAAAAAATAGTTCCATCTGAATTTACGTCATAAAAGCTACAAACGAGACCATGGAGCAATTGTTATTGTTTGTACTCAATTTTGTTTTTATCTAGACCTTTTACCTAGATTTTATCATATAAAATCTAGGAATATTTATGATTCTGAGAAAAATCCCTCGAAAGATAGATTCGAGCGTTTATTCTCAATGGAAGAAGAGCACATGCATATTGGGCACTTTCGTTCATTCAAGATTTCACACGACCAACCTTCAATTATCTTCCACTCAATAATTTAAGCACCAAATAACGAAACCAGACATTTTCGAATTACTTCAACAATACTTAAACTAATTCAGAAATTTTATAATTTTCCACCACATATGGATTGAAGTCTTGCTACCAACCATAAATATTTATATTTCGCATATCAAACAAATTCTGTAATATATATGGTCAGAGAGTGAGACCACAACGCGGTAGTGGCATCTTATCACCACACCAAACATCTGGTGTTATTCATTTAGCAGCCGTATAAAAACCCCCAAATTGAGCGCACCTCAACCCTCCTCATTACAATTACCCACTCTTGAAGCTTTTAAGGTTCGAAACAAGCATCATCTTTTTGTGCGCCGAAAATTCAACATACCTCAACCTTCTGCATAGCCTTCCGCCACCCATCGACTCGACGGGGAAAGGCCTACACTTTCTTTCTACGAAGATGCGCCCAAGCAAGAATTTTCATCTACTTCCTCATATCGTTGGATGAACCGAGCACTTTGGCGCGATTTTCTCGACTTTCCAATGAGTGCTTTGCCCAGCAGCGGACACTTTTCGTTTCCACGAGAACGATACTGGTTTGCTTCAGCGATGGAAAGCTAGGTGGGAAAGTCTCAAGTCTCAGCATGCGAGCAACGATGAAAATTTCCATTGTAGGGTGGAGTACGTTCGACGCGTACATACGTGCGTTTCCTATCTTGCATGTGCATACGTTTTCGCTTTTCCGCGATTTTTCATTTCGTGCAAACTGTGTTGTATACGCTTTTGGAGACTTTGGAGACGCTCGGAATTCTGGTGTAGAAACGCTTTAGCACTGGGCGCGCTTTAGCTTGGAAAACTCGGATCGGGGTAGGAATAGGAAGCTCTCATGGTTGAGCTACTACAACGTCGCTTGATGCTTTGTAGCCACTTGGGCCATGGACAGTCTCGATTTTGCGGCGATGGAGTGTCAATAGAACGCCGTGTCGTCGAAAGATTTCAGGTGGGTTATGAAGTGAAGCGTTTACACGGTACGCTGGACGGAAGCTGGTGATTTTGGTGGATTTTCGGCCGTGCGGATATCCAAGACAGATACGTGACACGGATAAACACGACTAAGCCATAAATCGAATAATATACAAGTAGAATAAAAGAAGCTAATTGGTGTGTAAACTAAACTTTATTTATTGCTACTAGCGAAGAAGAATCAATTGTTTTTGTTTGAAACACGGTTTGGTAGTGCTTGACGTTTCATATGCTAATTTGTGTTTGCTGCTGTGCTATTAATTTGGTGTATCACTCTAGTTGTCGTCCTGTCGATTATTTGCGTTTTATCGGATAAGCAGTGTGATATATGCTTTTTCTACTATAAACTACGAATCGCTTGTTTTCTTCCTGGCACAGATTTTTCTGTGTGCCTTCTGCAATCAAACTAAATGGACCAATAGTCATACATTTGAATAATATAGTCGTATTGAAAGTGATATTGCCGGATATCTGTTTTCGTATTGCCATATTACCTACGCTGCCATTTTCTCGACAGCCTACATATCGAAACGCGAGCTGCGAAAGCCTGTTGTGCCTTGTGCACATATGAGGATACTTCAGACAGCACAAAGGAAACCACATAAAGGATAAAAACCCAAAGTAAGTTAAGACAGAAAAAAAATACAAAACAAACAATATGAATGCATTGCAACCACAAAATATGGAACTTTTGGGAATCGCATAAGCTTTGTGTTACCGTTCTTAGGAAACAAGTAGGATATTCAAATACAAGCTTTGCTAGTGTGTCAATTTCATTCAACATTAGTGAAGAGATTGTGGCCTATGGGGTGGAAAATTTAGTAACTGACGTAGATCGGATTGCATTTTTATTGAAATATTACATTGAAACTATTTAACAATCGAGAAAATAGCTTATGATACTAAATATAACTCAGCACACATTTGAAGCATATTTATGTTATTAGAAATGTTAAAAAGTGAACAAAACTGGGACACAAAATTTTTGTTCGAATTTATTAAATTTTCTGGTATTGAACCGGTAGTTTAGTTAAGTTCTTTTCAGCTTCCTCTGCATTATACCAATTCGGACACAATTGCATCCAATTCACTATTATCGTTTTTGCGCCATCCTTGCCATGATATGAATATTTATGGGCGAATCTCGTTGAATTTTTCCAAAAATTAAATCCTTTCAAAAATAAAAAATATTACTAAAATTCACTTTAAAAACCTATTTAGACTTTCACATGAAAAAAGGATATCACAGAAATTTGAATGCAGCTGCGTGAGAAGAAAACCATTGCGGAAGCGATTGCTTAAAATCAATGAAATTGGATTTTGTGGCTGACTTGGTTATTTTCGAGTGTGCCAATTTTGTTATTACCTTAAAAAAATATGACTATGCCCTATATGCTTAAATTAACTTTGGTTAAACAGCTGCATAAAAAATAATTATTTCCGAAACAAGCTTGCTGCTTGATATAATAAACTTTCACAATCTTGTTGAAGCTTACTACCACTATCTACAACAGTCTAATAGACCCGAAATTCCTCGCAAGAACTCAATTTCAGCAACACTATTCCATGGAAAGTAGTTGAGTCCTTTGAGAATTGTTTTAATAATAACTCCATCATCCTCTTGCCGTGCCCTGATCGAATCAACATAAAAGTAAAGCTCGCTCTTCACTAGCATCCTTTTTCTTATTTCTCTCCAGATATGTCACCGACATGATTGCATGCATGTTTGGCCACAAAACCCAAAGATGCCTATGTCATCTGTTCAAGATGAAAAAGCATTCGTTGTTCTATTGAAGTAGCACAACGTGAAAAGATGGCAAGCCTCACTCGACTACTGCCAGGGCAGCAAGTTCTTTATGCAACAATACTTGCCAATAGCAGTGGATCAGGCAATTTAGGTAAGGGTTGTGGGAGAAGGTAATATTTGCGAATGACGGACCCTTGCTTTTTGGTAGAGATGGTATTCATAGATATTGGTGAGGAAGGGTTAGCCATTGCAAACTATAGGATTCGGAGCTGGTAAATATACGGACATATTTTGATTTTGTGAGGAAAATGCAATTGATTTTCATTAGCATGGACATGCATGGTCAATAAAAGTCATTTTATTTGGTGACGTTCAGGTTAAATTGTTATACTGCAATATTTTCTTATTTTTGAATTACAGTAAAAAGAAGTAGTGAAAATTTACTGTCTTGTTATGAACAGTAACTATGCATCTAACGAAACTTATATTTTCGAAAGCTTCTACGATACTTTCCTGTTAAAGAACAACTACTTCGTTAAAGCAAATATTATACACACTACCTCTTAGTCCTAGCATATTATCAACAAGGGCAGGGGTCATTGGCTTTTTGTAGCGTGCTTTGTCTAGTAGGAAACGGGCCACAGGTGGTTACTAATGGCAACCGAGTCAACACTTGTGCTGGCGCTTGCTTATTTGTTTACAAACGATAACGATATGCATTCCCGCTTTCATCGAAATTACTTCATACAGTCCACCATATTAACAAAAGTAACAAGCTTAGCGCGGGAAGAGGTATGCATTCGCCGTGTTTACAAAGGAGTGTCTCTTGTTACCCTTACGACTTTGGTCGATACATAGCGTAACTACACTCAAACATTCTACGCACAATAATAAAGAGCAGGAAATATGACGTATATAAAAGGATACCCCCTACTGGGATACAGTAGCTACTACGTGGAAATGGTTAATTTCCATATTGACGCTTGAACCGAATCAGACACATTTGAATTATTTAGCGTTAGCGTCTGGGTACTGTTTCTAAGAGGAAATACCGACGGTGCTCGCTAATATCCTTGTGCACTTTGCATGATTGCGATGATAGTTGATAGATAAATATATTAGAAGGGATACCTGTATTGGCCAGCAACTTATTTAAATAGCAGAATTCGTATTAATTATTGAAATATCTAATGTACTGGGGTTGACTGGTATATGAATGAGGGTGGTATTATATGAATTCTACAACTGTACAGATACCATTTAATTTTCGAATATTGCATTACATTCGCTGTACTTCTTTTAAATAAGCTGAGGCATTTTAATAAGTGTAGAAGCATTTAATTGATTGTTAAATGCATCATGCAATGTTAAATTTATCATGCAACTAGCTATTATCTTTGATGTTATATTTGATGTACTAAGATTACTATTATGCCTGCTTCAGCTTCGATGTCATCAGAGACGTGGTTAATGTCGTTTACTTGAAAGAAAAGTTTGTACTCAATCAGCCCTTGAGAGTCACAAGATCCCGACGATTGCTTGTTGAATGCCAATACAACACAACATATGCAGCAAACCAGCCAATAAATAGGTGCTGCAAGTTATTCAATAGCATGAGCGAGAACTTTTCTCCTACGATCTCCAAATCAACGTTGAAAAATAACATCATCTAGGCTCTCTCTTTATAATCTCCCCCAAACCCCACCATACTAACATATATGCATTGTATATTCATTTTAAATTTAAATTTGGTATTTAATTTGTTAGTCATTTATTTGTGATTTGTCATTTATTTATTACTTTATTTTTTGTCTGTTTATAACTAATTTTATTTATGCACTATTTATCAGTCTTGTATTTTTTTATAGTTTTATCATTTGTTTTATTTTTATTTTGTTTCCTAATTTGATGCATGTACTATTTTATTTTATTCTTTTTCTTATACATGTACGCCTTGATTGGTAAATAAATAAATAAATAAATAAAATCTAATCGTGAAGCTAAATTTCGACAACTCTTCATTATCTTGTCAATCTTTGGGGTGGAATTTTTGACAATGGAAAAAAGCGGAGAATTTGCTGATTTCTGACAGATAAAATGTCAAGAATTTTCGATAGATTTTGCTATTGAAAAGCCATTTGCACAATTCAATTTTCAAATTGAAACACGAAATAATTAACTTCACATACTAAATTGAGGTGAAATGAGTGGAGGCATGTGGCAATACCATTGATTCAATTTTTCACGCTAAGAAGTGAGTACAGCTCTTGCTTAATTTCCAGCTAAATTTTCGCAGAAACAAGTTTCACGTGAAATGTTCATACAAAAGACAGAAACTTAAGCTTGAAATTCTTTACTTGAAGAGTTGCTTGAAAACTGATTGAACTGAAGTGCAGGCGGCATTGACTTATGCTAAAAATACCATAATAAATTGGCGTGAAATGGCTGGAGACATACATAAAGTGACATTTGATGTCAATAAATGTTTGAATTTGAAAATTGAATTGTACTTATATTTTTTAAGGCTGGTACTGACTCAATCGTGAAGCTAAATTTTGACAAGTCCCCATTATCTGGTCACTCTTTGGAGTGAAAGCGAAGACTTTTGCGGAAATTTCTGACAGATAATATGTCAAGAATTTCAATTTTTGATTGATTTTGTTATAGAAAAAATATCAAATACCACTTTTTAGCTCCAACCAATGAACTGCACCTGCTAAATTGCCGTGATATGAGTGCAGACATGTGTCAACGCTATCTGCATTTTCAAAGCGAAAACATCTTTCAAGCAACTTTCCACGCAAAAAAAGTGAGTAGACTCTTGCTAAAGATCATGCTTGATTTTTGCCGAAACTTTAGGTTGATGTTTAGCTTGATCCGAAAAAATCCAAGACAATACCAGCCTTGACGCGGAAATTCACGAAGTAAAATTAAGGTTCCATTTAGTAAAAGCTTGAATAGCTTAGCTTTCCTTGGCTCCTGGCGTGTCAGGCCGATAGTTCTAATTCAAGTACGGGCGGGGGATCGCGAATCAAGTTTTAAGCTATACTATCTTGATTCGATTTTTGAGTATCTGAGTCAAATTTAATAAAAAGTGAAAACCTAACCGTTTCTCGCTAATTTCGCTTCTTACTACCTGCACTCTCCAAGACCCCAATTGTGCTGTAGCTGGACAGCTTTCTTTTGCTCTGATAGAGGTACAGAAAGTATGGGTCGAAAATATTCTGATAAGAGAATCTGGAAATAGGCTATACAGCAAATTATAGGTAATCACACTTAGAGTTTATTCCCTACATTTAAAAATGGCAAGCGATACTTCTGGTAGAAAAAGAGATATTACTTATAGATATTTTAAATACAGCAACTAGGGATAGATCAGAATAAAGAAATACAGAATGAGACCGCAGGAGCTAATGAGAGGAAAGAATATCTAAAAAAAAAATGCCATTGAAATTAGTTCTAAATTTGTGATGAAGAAATACATGTTCTTATTTGCAGGAGAACAAATGAGGCAGCTTAATCAAGGCCTCAATCACGTTATCAGTGAAACAGCATTTCTAACTTCGAAGAAGCGGTAAAATACCTTGCCAAAAGAGGAAAAAGCACAAATAAGAGTTCACATATCTTGCTTCCCCATGAAGAAAAGTGTTATTCAGAAGGGCGTTGATTGAACGCAAAGGGTATTAAAAAATTTTGCTAACCATTCGGCGTTTTATTTTTAAAAATAAGATAGGGGAAACCATTATCATGGAAAAACTCAACAATTAGGACTAAAATGCACCGAGGTAAGATTTTTTACCAGCCTATATTAAACGAGTAGAAACGATCTTGAAAGATTGCAAGCAGTCTATTGGGGAAGCTTATGGATTACAGATCGCAAATCCAGCGATGCCAAGAATAAAAAGCTTTTCAAAAATGCACAGAGATAGGAATGAACTGGAGTAAATTATTACCGCTACACACGCACCATTGAGCAGACCTACGAAATGGATTGTGGACGAATATAGAACGTTGAAAATCGGGAGAAAGTGATAGAGGGATTAAGTAGGAGAATTTTTCATAGTGAGCCCTAACCTCTTCAAAATATGTTTCGCTGATATAGTTATTATGTTCCACTACTTTGGTCTTATATTCTCGTTCCACTACTTTAGTCTTATATTCTTGTTTCAATCGTATTTGATGATTGTAATTCACCCAAAAAATGAAATTGCTAAATTACGTTTTGCTTAAGAGTACGTAAAAAGCCAAAATCATTCTGGAAGTCCATAATTTTTGTTGCTGAAGTAAAAATTAATATTTTTGGATCTGATGGGCGGCGATATGTAATACATAGTTTGAGAGAAATCATATTACTCCCATTGTAAAACACAGCGGAGGGAACATTATGCTATGGAACTGTATGGGGGCATCTAGTCCTGGAAATATAAATTTTGTGAACGGTAAGAAATATTAAACAAAATGCAGAAAAATTAAGCATTTTATACAATTTTGGCCTGTTTTATGACAACGATCCAAAGCACAATTCGTAGCAATGTCGGCTTTGGGCTATTTATAATTCTCCAAATGCTATTGAAAACCCCCTCAGTCACCGAACTTAGGCCCGATCGAGCATTTACGGGATCATCTCAAAACCAGAGTAACATAGCGAAAGGTAAAGTATAACAAAGGGCTCCAAGATGTCATTATTGATGAAGGGACCAAAATTGCACCCACTTTATTTAAAAAAAAAATTGCGAAAAAGATGCCGAAACGACTGCCAGAAGTAATAAAAATGCGTGGAAGAGCTACAAAGTTAATTTACTATGCAAGTTAATATTTTTGAAATTGATCACTTTAAAACAATTGAAATAATTTCAGATAAAACTGCACTGTGCCTCAACTTTTTTGCGCTATTTTGGTACTTCACTGAAAAATGTTACGTTAATGTGGCGAAATTTGCTTCGTTTTTGTTTTTTTTATATTGTTCTTAAAGTAAACATGCAAAACTTTTATTTAAATGCAAAAACATAATCATTTATTATTAAAGTCGCATTAAAAATAGGCAGTATTTTATTTATTTATTTATTTGGTACGTATTCAATACAACAGGCAAGACTGCCAAATTATAGATTGTATACCATGAACAAAATAAAATAACCAGAACTAAATGATAATACATAAATATAAGTATATAAAATAATTAAAGTTAAAATAAAGTAAAAAAATAAAAAAATAAAAAAATAAGTAAAGTAAAAAAGAAAAAAAAATCCATTGCAAACACGAATGTCCAATTCTACAATAAATCGACCTAATAAAAAATAGTAAGTAAATGAGTAAATATAAATATAAGTATGTGAAAAAACATATAATTAAAGTGATAAATTGAATAAAGTAAAATTAAGTAGAAAAAAAAGAAGAAAATTAAGAAAACAGAAAATAAAACTAATTAGAAAAATATATAACTATGTATAAAAATAAAAATATACAAAAAATTCAAGTAATAAATAAGAAAGTAAAATTAAGTAGAGCAAAAAAAAAGAAAGAATCCATTATAAACAAGAATAGAAAATAAAACTAATTAAATAGGATCGAAAATTTTACTACGAAAATTTTACTGCGAAATTTTTGAAAATGGCAATAGATTGTGGGGAGACCAAGTTGAAGACTATTGTGAGTGCGTAAGAGTCGCAAAACGGGAGAGTAGAAGAAAGTGTCAGTATGAGCATACGGCTTTTCAAATAAAATAGAGGACCTGATTGGTCTTACGGAGTCCCGCTCAATGAACAAAAATGCTAATAAGGAAGAAAGGTAGCCGCGACAGATTTTGAACAGGAAACACTCATCCAAGTAAACTCTGCGCTGCTCAAGGAGAGGAATGTTGAGAAGAGATAGACGCTCACTATATGATAAATACGGCAGACTATATCTAAAAAGTAAAGTACGTAAAAGTAAAGTATTCTGGTCTAGAGGCTCGAATTTGAGGTGATTTTACGGATGCAATAAAAAAACCATAAACATTTTTAGTATCTATTTTTTATCAGTTTTTTATTAACATGTCTTAAAAAATGTATGCAATGTAAAAAAATGTATAAAAAAAAAAAAAAAAATTGATGTAGATACAGGCCGGCGAAGTGATGACTCAAAAAAAAACTTGTCTCATGGATGACATGATTCCAACCTTCCTGGTGGTCTACAACATAAATTTTTGGTGAATTCTGTAAAAAGGAAAATGTAGAATTAGTCTGACATAGGCGTTTTGAAAAAAAATTTTTTCGCAAAATGGCATCCATGTAAAAAAAATCGGTTTTTTGCCTCATTTTTTCAACTTTGGGAATTTTTCATAAAGAATGGAAAAATTTGTTTCCAAAAATCCCTACGTCAGACCAATTTTAATAGTGTTACGTAAATCAGTCCATTACAACTAGAAATATCATGTCAACCGTATCGAAAAAAGTAGTTTCGAGAAAAACGCGTTAAAAACTTGAAGTATCGTTTCGGGCAGTCTGAGTCATTTAGGCAATCCGCACACGGGTCGTTGAGCTATCGTCGTAGATGCAATATTTCTACGCTTGGTCGTCACAACCTATGTAAATCAATGGGTGACCGCTAACGGAGCGTTAGCCTATCGTGAAGAGTGAGAAGCGTAGTCGGTTCACATTGAGTGCGTCTCAAGCGTTGTGCATTGCAGGCCTCAAGTCGAATGAGTAGTCGTTTTTGCAAGCGCGATGGATGACGGCAACGTACGATTCGTGGGGGAGATGGGAAAATGCCCCGTATGGTATGATTTTACGACGGATACTGACGTTTTCTTGACGACCCGTGTGTGGACATAATACGATGATGACGGCACTCGTTTTATCGCGTGTTTGACAAGTGTCAAACGCATCTCTCACGTATAGCATTGCTAACGACCCCGTGTGCGGAGTGCCTTATACTTAGATTATTTTAATCAGAGTTCCCCGTCTCATACAATGTTCCTTCTTCAACTTCAAAAGCGAGATTTTCGGGAGCTCTTTCAGCCAGACGAGCAGCTCGAACTTCCTTAGAAGCTTGAGAAGCACGTAGCTCGGAGCGGTTAATTCATTGTTGATCGTGTTCGTTGGTTTAGTTGGCGAGTCACAAAAATAAATGTAACTTCAAAAATAATCCGAATTTCCGCAAATCCTCTTAAAGGCCTATTCTTAAAAGTCTAAACTTTGAAAACATGTAAAAAAAAAATCGATTTGATCAAATTTCTAGACCAGAATACCCCCCTTAATTTTTTTTACCCACTGTATATCTCCAATACATATTCCCTAAGCATCCCATTGATGATATCATTGGAAATTTGTAGCTCGCAAACAGGTGGATTAACTTGCGATCTGTATCAGTTTTGGCACAGGAATCTGCGTGACTTCCGTTATTTGTTTGCTTGCATACAATACGACCGCGAACGAAAAATAGTGATAAATTACAAACTATTTATTCAGTTCACCTCAAAACATGCATAGATTAGCTAAACTATTTCCAGTGAACTTCAACAGCCCATTTCGAGACTTTAATCGTTCGCAAATTTTCATTTCGATCGTACAGCTTGAGTCATCGGCATATTTTTGGCTCTGGTCGCTTGCGTCCGATCCGAATTTGAATCAATTCAAGTTCCGCCACCGTCGTCTGTTCTGAATGTGGCCCGTCGCAGTCCGTCGATTGAAATCACTTGGCAAGTTGAGCAAACTGAATGGTTATTGTCTAAAAGTAGACGATTGAAATTTTATGATTTTTGGCAAGAATGCACAGTGAATTTGTTTTGCTTTCGTCGTTTTTACACACTTCGCGTAAATTTTAATAGCAGAGCTAGCTAGCAGAAACAACCCGTTGCGTATACGATGGCGCTCCCCGAGAAGCTATGCTGGGTAACTCGAACCAAATGTTTATTTGGGTTGATTTGTAGACCGGATCGGTTTGGACGACTTTTCCTACGAATGCTGAATTCTATCTAGTATTAGTTACTGGTTTATTTGTTTACTAATAGAATAATTGATGTTGCGGGAAAGGTCTCAGGAGGACAATTGCGTGGGACGATCACGGCGTCGAGGCAAGTTTGCAGTTTCAGAGTGAATAAAGGGAAGCGAAGAGGGAGGGTCACTAAAGCTTGCAAATATTGTGTTGAGAGAAAATGTGCGAAATTTATGCTTGGGATTAATGAATTAGATCGACATAAATAAATCTTCCTCTGGAATGTGTGAAAATCAGTGTAGAGCCAACTATTATGTAGCATATTTACGTGATTAATCGATTTTAGACGAAAGTGAATGCCTCGAAAACAACTGTATGTAGCCCAATTTGATAAGATTCTTCAGGATTCAAAAAAATCATTGATTTGCCAGCTGTTAATAATGCGATAAACCTACCGTTGAGTCATTAAATTAACACAACGTAAAACAGGTGACTGAGACCTACTAACCTCAACACGATCGTAAACATCACAATATTCGATTGCTAATCAAACACATCGTCTATCTATTAATTGCACGCGAAGTCCCCATTTCACATCATATTCAGATTATGTCATTCTATGTTTAGAATCATGGCCACCTCATCTTAGCGCACACCTACGACTCGTATCTGTCTATTAACATCTCAGTCCAGCTTCGCTTTGAAGTGTCCATCCGCATCCTCCTATGCATCAGTGATTTTGTCGACACTCTGTCACAGCACTTACTTCTGATCAACAGGCGGGAAAGTGGAAATACGTGGAGAGACATTTTACATACATACTTACTTTTATCCACGCTCCCAGCAGACTAAGTTTATAAATACATTCGAATATACATATCTATATCAGAAAAGCCGGGAAAGTCGGAAAAGCATCTTAGCTGAAAATATATGTAAATACAAAGAGTGTTTTAAAATTTGAAAATTTCAAACGATGATATGCGATCTGTGAACCTGTTACATTCGTCTGGCGGCCAATGCCATTATTACCCAATATCTATTATCTGTTTGTTCAGTGCTGTCGCGTATATTGCGTGGGCAATTAATTTTGGATTCATTTTGAAATATGGATTTCCTTCGTTCGCTCGCTCGATGAATAAGGGAGCATTTGCTTGAATTATTTTAGCTATCTTTAGACTGTTTATTTTCCCAGTGTGGAAATGGTTCGATGTGAACATTTTCAGCCCTTTTTTTCTCGTTTCGTCAAAACGTATTGAAAGTTTCAAGTAGCAATTCGGTTGCGTGGAATGGTCGTAAAGTTGTTGAACGATAATATTGAAGCGAGATTATGTATATGCTTGAAATGAAAAATCTGAGCAATGAAATTTGAATTGGGTCATTCCACTCAAAATTTGGCAGAGTATGCGATCCGCGATGAAAATTTCGGGTTTATGATTTGAATTAAAGCTCTTTCGAATATGCTAGAAAGTCAATTGTATGTAACGTGTGTGTATCTTTTGGAATGTTTGGCACAAAACGTAAATGAAATTTGAATTCATTGTTCCCAATTGGGTTTTTAATATTTCTTCTTTAATTATTAATTATTTAGTCATTTTTAAACAAAGAAAATCTTCGTTTTGTTCTCAAGTGAACTGAATACTGTTGTTTAAAAAGGAAAGATAATAAAGAAAAACTCAGTGAAATATGTTTAAAGTTATATGTATAAGTCTGTCAATACCATTTTTTTTTTAAATTTTACTATGGTTCGACTAGTTTGAAAATTAAAAGATAAATAAAATTAAATTAAAAAAAACATCCATATTACTCAATTTAATACATACTTATTTTATTAGTTTTTATTTTAATATTTATTTTATTCATCTTGAAATTTCATAAAAAAATTGCTATTATATTTCGTAAAACATACCAACATTTTCAAACCGGAGCTTAAAGTGATAATATATTAAAGCAACATTTAAATTCAAAACCCCTCAATCCCCGAAGAAATCTCTTCAACATAATCGCAACTTTGTATCCTTCAAACTCTTCCAGGCTCAAAGACCCTTTTATTGCAATTTTTAAACATATCTAAGCATTTCATTTCTCTAGCTTTTCACCATAGGCCTAGACCATGATCTAAAAACTCCTGGAAATAAGCGCATGTATTCCACTGTTTTCAATTGTGTTTTCGCACAAGTTATTTCGGTTTGCGATATATTCTGCTCTTTTCATCCCTGTTTCGTCTAATGAGGGTGATTTTAGCATGTTCAGTCGAGTCTGAAAATTTCAGACTACAAATTGCGACCTATCTTCCTCGGGTTTTATGCTGAACCGTTTGTGAAAACGTTTCGACAACTACGATGCTCTGTTATATTAATAGATAGCACACTTGGGGTTGGGGGACGCACAGCATTGTCTACTCTTTGCCATTTCTACAATATCTGAGATAGGCAAAGAGTCATTTTTGTTCGTAGCCTTAGAATTTGTGAAACTCATTTGTTGAGATTATCCGACGGGCCAACAAATACTCTTCCTGGAATAGACAATGAAGTGGGAAAAACTCAGGTCTGAAATTTAAAGAAATGTGCCTGCGAGTTTGTTTGACTGTTACAGGATATGCGGGCGATAGAGGTTGCGGGCTTAGTAAGTAATAAAACTTTTCAATATTTATATTATATATTCAATAATAATAAAAATTTTCAATATACATAAAAAAATTTCAATTTTAAGCATCCCGCAAAAACAATTCCAATTTGATTTTGCTTTCGGAGGCTTATTCTGCAAAATGATTGAGTTTCCCGTATCAATATTCTCTGCTTTCATAAGCTTTAGAGACGATATACGTTGTCTATGCTGATTTATAGACAAGAAGGGAACCATGATCACAATTCAATAACATTTATTCGAAATAGGTTTCTAATTGATAGTTAATATCGTTTCAGGGTTGCATCTGAAAAATAGTGTCGTATGCAGGTGGGAGCGATTGCTCCCTCCAATGCATAACTTTGTTGGATTTTTTGGTTGCTACAATTTACTAGTGATGGGCGTTTATGTTGTTTTCAAAAAAACGAAAACGAACTGTTTATTTTTGAATAACTGTTTTTTAAAACTGTTTGAAAAAAACAGTTTGAATTAACGAAAAGAAACAAATTTGATGCTGTACGACAATTAGAGTTGGGTCGTACTAGGATTTTCACATACTAGGTATAACTAGTACGAGTACGAAAAAATACCTGTTCCAAATACCTGTTTGAAGTATGCACGTATATACATACAATGCATACGATTTGCAGTAATGTAATGAAACGGACTGATATGCACTCCCCCACCTTCCAGACCCAACGTTCTCAAGCTAGAATGATGATGGTGCAAGATGACCTTCGAAGGATACCGAGTCATTAGTCTGTGTAGCTTGTCCGTAAATTTTCAATAGTCGGTCATTTATTTGACAAGTCTTTCTCCAATCTAAGGGCCATCTAAAGGAAAACGATCAAGTTCAATCAATTTAATTTGTTGTTCATTTTATTGTATTCGTTCAAATGACCAAAGTAAAAAAAATTACTAAGATAGGACCAACTAATCCTGTTGTCATCTCTATGACTTTTCATTGAGCGATCTCTGATATCAAACTTTTCCTGGCTAATGTAAAACAGTCGGTTTTCCACTTCGCCTCACTGAAGCATGAAGTTTGTCAAACATTTTATTAAGAAATGATAAAAAAAATATTTCGTTCATTAAACATGCACCCACTAGGGGGCCAACCTCTTCCATAAGGCTGGGCATGAGTCCAGGGGCACCTTACCTCTCGCGGTCTCGTAAATTTTACAACCCCGGTATGGTTGAAGACACCCTCGTGGCGACCTGCAGTCACGAGGAGGGCCTCAGCACACCCGGAGACGCCAACTGGTGAACCAAAAAGAATCTGAACCTCTTCCTCCTTGGCACTTTTAGTGCTACTTTTAGATTTTCCGTTTTTAGTTTTATCTTCGAAACTAGGTCGCTTTTTCCCAGACTTGTATGGAAATTTCGCCCGAAACAGCTCAGAAAGTTCCCCGAATTCATGGTAGATAAAAAAAAACATTTTTGGAAAATAAGGACGTTAGTGCCCAATTTCCCCTATAAAAAAATTTTTTCGCCCTTAAAATATCACTATTGTACTCTCCGATCACTTTCAATCATCGAAAGCGCCGTAAAGTTAGTTTTTGCTAAACTATGGCCAAAAAAACCCTTACTCCCCTATAAAACCGAAATTTTTGAATCACAGCAATAGGTCTTGGCAATGCCTTCTAGATGTACGAGCCGTAATGCAGAATGATGACGTCAGAGCATCGGGACAAATGTCGCGAAAAACACACGTAGTCTTATGGGACGTCCGCGGGAAAATGTTAATTGTACGGGTTGTGTTGTAAAGGAAACACGCGATCAATTTGAGAACTATATTTAATAACTTTTAGAATAAAACTCTAATGGTAACTGGTTGTTTCAAATTTGTGACCGCTTCGTCTCGTGTATCGTGTTGCACTGCTCGTCCTTTCTTTCTTCCGGTCACAATTAGCGGCTGTTGTATGCAAGGCGGCTGTTATTTATACTGCGGTTGTTGTATGTACAGCGGTTGTCGTATGTACGGTGGCTGTTATATATATGCAGCGGTTGATGTGTGTACGGCGGTTATTATTGTGTTTCGCCGCTGTTTCCAACAGGTTGTGTTAAAGTGAGTGAAATGAAAAATAAAGCGGTATATGCGGAACAGTGCTAGTGAACAGCTAAAATACAAATTAATGCGGTGCGTGCGGTATAATGTGGAAAATTTGCTACGAAATGTTTATCGGTTGGTGTTAGGTTATGTGATGGTTCGTGTCGGTTTACTGTCGCGATACAATTAATTGGTACAAAGTGTACGTTATGACTAAATATTATTATTATAACGCGTCCACGCACAAAAAACTAACGTTTTATTCATATTTTAACCAAAAAAACCGCAAGTGAAATCTCCGTGTACATCGGCACTGCCTCGTGGAAATGTCAAATTTCCTAAACTCATTACGTCACGGCGAGAACGATTACGTAGCCTGACGGCCCGTACTTCTAGAAGGCATTGGTCTTGGCCCGTTATGTCCCAAATCACTCTAACCCAAAATTGGCTGATTTGTCTGATTTCAGCTCCTTTTGCCCTAAAAACTTTTTGAATATTTGAATAAAATATTTGCAAGTACGAAAATACTCGCAAGTATGAAAATACTGTTTTCCGCAGGTAAACAGTTTTCCACTGTCAAACAGTTCGTTTTAACAAACGAAAAACGTCCGTTTGAAAAAAAAAAAACGAAAAACGATGAAAAACAATTCATTTTGAAAAAAAAACGAAAAACGATTAGTTTTTAAAAAACGGTTCGTTTAAAACAAAACGAAAAACGATGAAAAACGATTCGTTTAAAAAAAAACGAAAAATGATTCGTTTTTAAAAAACGGTTCGTTTTTAAAAAAAACTTTTTTTCAAACTGGCGTTTTTGAGCCCATCACTACAATATACCCTGTACAACGCTCTTCTTGTGTCTTCACTGCTCTTTATATTCCAAAATCTTGTGCACGCCTACGCTGAGAAAAGAATATATCATTTAAAGAACCAACAATTTTAATGAATCTGTCGGAATATTGAAGATATTCAGATTTAAGCACCAACTTTGAGGAAGTTTTGCTGCAACTCAGGGACTTCATCAGCTGTGGTTATTTCCCTTACAAGAAAGCGTACTTTTAAATAAAATATTTTTTAAATTTTATAATTTTGTCTATGCTTTTTGAGAACTTGGATGCATGTTTTGTATAGCACTTGTTTCGCGGCAAAAGTAATCATATCAGTTGACAGCATATTATAAATTGAATTTAAACTTCTGAGCTTAAACTTCTGGCTAAATGTGTACTTCAGAATTGGACCATTTTTAGTTTATTCATCCTGAATAGCAGAAAATAGACTTCTTTGCAGCGATTAGCCTGTGTTTTTCTACTAAACTGACACTGTATTGAAACACTGAAAGCACTAAGATCGATCAACTATTTTGAAATATTTATTATTTTAACTAGAATAGTTAGAATTAACTAGAATTGTCCTTCTGGGCTTTACTAAAATCATTTTATAGTTTTGTGTTAGTTTTGAGACTAACTGGTGATCTCGTTGCATTACCAAAGCTAAAACTGTGCGTTCTATTCCTATTCATCGAAGTATTGCGCTCTGTAGTTCACAAGTTCAGTCAAGTTTCTGAAAAAAATTTAAAAGAGGTTGAACAGCTCGAATCAAATTTTTTTTCATGACTTGTGTACAAATTTAACAGTTTTATTGGTAAAGTGAAGATTTTTGATTTGACTCTTAGTAACTATTATTTAACGTTCGAAAATGTCTGGCAATAAAAAAAGGCTCAAAATTTCGCGTTATATGTAACTCTCACTCGGAAATCTAGAAGATTGGGTTGAATTCCATACATTCAGGGATTTAGACGAGAAAGAGTAAAGTCAAAAAAACAGCCACCTGCTTCTGTTCGATTCACATCAATTTTTGGTGCATAATTTCATATTTCAATGTTCAACTGACTTTTTTGCGTTACATTGCGTTCAAATTTCATATTTTGTCTGATAATATTAGCTGTCCCTCTCTATGCTAAATTTCAATGCACGTGAAGGCCGTAGCTCATGCTCTGATGCAATATTTTTATTCAAAATATTAAATAGACATTTTAATATACCAGGAGTTATTGAAGAAATTTCTTTTATAGTTCCTGATGGACATACTAGATGCTATGATCACTTCCATCCACAATTATGTAAAATTAACTGAAATCAAAACCCTCTAATCGAAATGATAAAAGCTACCAGTAACACTATACGTAAGAGAATTCATATTTACTATTCTAATGTGCCAGCTCTTAAATGTTTTCTATTAATTTTTATTTTTTTATATTTTGCTATAATCATAGATCATTATGGATTTTATATTATCCAAGTTTATTTCAGGTACCTACTTCTTTTGTATTATTTTTTACGTATTGTTTTGTCCGCTTATTAGTGAATAAATAAATACGGAAGTAAACTAACAAATAAATAATGAAACTCTTTTGTATTATTAAATAAAAGGAGGTTGTTGGAGGTTGGCTAGTTGTGCTCCAAGAAAAACATGCGACTATCTTTGCATTGACGTTAGTGGTATGTACGCCTCTGCTTTTTCTACCGGTCAGCATAGAAATCTTAATGACCCCTTCGTGCTCACCATCGTCATAAATAGTCCATGACTTGAAATATACTTAAATCAAATTTGAGTGACTAAAATTTGTTCAACTTTTTTTTAAATAGAGTCTTATGTGCTTATATAATTTAATTTAATTTATCAAAAAAGGAACTTGTGATATAGTTAGAATAATCAGTTTTATTTGGCACTGCAGTCAATCACGACGTAAACCTCAACAGAGAGGTCAAAATCTCATTTTTACATTTTCGGCCAAACCGGACACAGTTACTCAATATTTACTCAACAAAAGTGAAAGTTCCACTAATAGTACTGTTTACTAAAGCTAATTTTTTTCATAATAGACCTTCAGCAACAAGAGTATCTTCATCACAATATTCTAATTTATTTAAAACGTATGCATTCATACGGCTCGCAAATCTATCATGTTCTTACTCAAACTAAACCATATCAGGCATAAGGAAACATATACCTCATCAAACTAATAATCATTTCCACTAATATCTTTATTCGCTTCGATACATCGATAAGTTAATTTTCACACTTCTTCTGGTATACCTACTGCCAAACTGATTGTTGCACGATTTTCGTGACTCCATAATTACATTCTAGACTTTCGATTTCGCTCAATGATCCATTTAACTTTGGCTAATCAATTCTATGACTCGCATATAAAAATAGAAGCTCATTAGACATGAGCACATCCATGCACGCTCGTATGTAGGCATTTACGTGACTGTAGTCACTGTTTGACTTTTTTTCCTGCATCGAATTTGTGCCGACAATATTAATTCGGAATGATTTGCATTGATTAATGAAAATAAAGTCACCTTTTGTTATTTTTAAAATATGACATAAAAACAAGCAATTTTTCAGAAAAATTTTATCACAGGAAAATAGTAATAGTTCCAGTAGTTAGCACGATGTGAATATTAATGAAGTGCATTGGCAACAATATAATACCACTGTTATGACATGAACAATCTTATTTCGTCGATGACAAAATTTAGAAATTGCATTGAATGTGAGCATTGGCGGTAAATTGCAATGATGAGAATATTTAATCATTTATTAATGATGTAAACCTTAAGATTGAGCTGACACATGCCAATACATGCATGGTTACGAAGCAATATGCAATGATATATTTAAGAATATAAAAACATGTATTACAGCCACTAGTTTTTACTCGAAGGTTGCAACAATTTTGTTTCCTAGCAACCCTTCTAAGTTATCGTGATTTTAAATAGGATTTCAGTTGATCTATTTTGGATTATCAGAAGAGAAGTGATAACACTCACCAGAAGCTTTTTCACCAGCATATAATTTTATTTCAGAATAATGTTTCATGAAATGTAATGTACCACACTGCGCTGTGGAACTAACGACAGTACAGGGTTATACAAAAAGATGGAACCAATCTAGTTAATTTGGTTTTAATGAAGTAAAAATTTTAAATAAAGAATCGACAAACTAACGAAAAGATAAATTTTGTAATTTTTTTTAACACGGGTATTTCACGTGAAGCGGACAGGCTCGAGGCTCTGGATTTCGTTCATATTACGCATAATGGTACTTCTAGAAGATAAGAACGTGGATACGCAATTTTTGGTTTCTATGACATTTAGTTGAAAAATGGATGAAAATGATGAGAGGTTTTTTTCTGGAAATAGATTCTAGGACTAAAAAAATATGTAAAAACATTAAAAATACTGATTGGTGTAGAAAATTAACTGTTCTTTTTAATTTTGAAATTAAATTTGAAAACCGGAAGTAAAAATTTGTGTGAAACCAGAAATAACAATTTCAACTCGCGTTTTGAATAATTTGGACCAGGTGAATTTTGTTTCAAGCAAAACAAAGCTTAAAGTATTCTTATTTTATAATAACATTTTTAGAATAGGATAGCTAGTAGTTTAAGAGGTAGGTGAATTTCAATACACATAAGTCGTATGAAGCGTGGTACCAGGAGCTTGATTAGGACAGCTAGTGAGTGTGAAAACAAAACATTTGTAGTAAAACTATCATATAAAAAAAACAGTTAATTTTCTACACCAATCAGTATTTTTAATATTTTTTAAATTTTTTTTTGAATCCTAGAATCCGCTTCGGAAAAAACCTCTCATCAATTTCATCCATTTTTCAGAAGCCCATAACTCGGCAACTAATCCTCATAGAAACCAAAAATTGCGTGACGACGTTCTTATCTTCTAGAAGTACCATTATGCGCAATATGAACGAAATTCAGAATCTTGACTTTTTTTCGTTGTCCGCTTCACGTTAAATGCCCCACAGGTTATAAATATTCAAAGAGTTCACCCTTTGCCAAACGGTCAACACCTAAGCGTTAGCCAAACTCGTTACACATGCAAAAAGCCATATCTTGTGTTACTGAGCTCATCGCAGCAGTGATATGGTTCCGCAGATCGACCAGAGTTCATGGTAGCGGCGGAATGCAACTCCACAAGAAAATTCACATGACGTGAGAAAAGGAGATCTACTTAGGTGGCCAAAAGTGTTGAGCCAGGTCTTGATTTTGCATGTGACTTATCCATCAATGCAGAAAATACTAAGATATCATGCTGCCAATGGGAAGGAGCTCCTTCCAATTGGAAAATGAAATCTCATAGATCTTCAACAATTTGAGGAAAAAGTTCGACTCAGAAAAATACTGCTACTTTTTGAGGAAAAATGAACACATTATCAAAGAAAATTGGTAATGCTTCGGCGCCAAAGAAATATTTACTCAGTCGAAAGAAAGAAATTTATTCATTTCAAAGCACTGATATTGAACTTGCCCTGAGTAAAATTTGGTATAGTTTTAAGGAAAGGTAGCCATAAATCTGGCATCAATCGGTTCTCGTACGATCACCGAAGTAAAGGTGTGCTGGGCGCGGTTACTACTTACATAGATGGAGGACCACTTGAGGATATCGCATGTCGTTGGCACGCAAAAACTCTCCCTCCCTTCATATCACAAGCGCGGCTTACTAAGAATGGAGTGAAAGAAAATAAAAAAATAAAAAAAAAATATTTTCACGTGCCAAAGCAATATTGTTTGACGATAAATATTGAACTTGCAATAAGTAGTATTTGTTTACAATGCCGAAGCAATTGAAGCGAATGCTTAGCTATGGCGGTAGGGATACACATATGGGAGAAGCCGATATCAATTATCCCATTTTACCTTTTTTTTGAAGTGCCACATTTTTTTCTTATTTTTTGAAGTGCTAGTATTATTTGTGCCTTCCCACCACTTAAAGCTATAATGTAACGATTAAAAGAGCGCTGGTGCTATGTCCAGTTGTGAGCTGCTCAGACAACTCAAGACGAACAAGTACAACCACGATCCTGGCGGGATTTGAACCCGCGACTGGCGCTCTTATTTGTTTCAAGGAAATGTTGACAGAAGTCATAAAAACTATCAATTTTTTTCGTCGAATATTAAAACGTGATTGATGTTGAAACATGTAAAAGACGTTCGCGTTATAGACATAATTAACTAAATTCGTAGAGTTAATTTACTAAATTTGAGGAAAAATAACTTGTTTGAAATAATTTAAAGTAAAAAATGCATTCCGTTGAATGTAAGAAACATTTGCACAATATTTACACAAATTTCTGACATTAAATAAAAGTTAATTTGATTTGTGGAAGATTTCACGTCTCGTAATCAAGTAAATATTTTCTTTGATTCTCGGAAACATATTTATTCTGAGTGTATTATTGTGTATTTCACTTACAATGCTTTCCGTAAAAAGCGTGGTTCATAAACTTTTGTTCTTGATAAGGCACAGAACATTTTTAGCTTCGCCGAGTCTTTCTTATAATGTAGAATTATACCGGGATTATTGGAATATTGTCCCGATTCACTTTTCCACTAAGGATTGTAGCCTCATCGCTAAAAATTAAACGCCGTAAAAACGCTTTAGCCTTCATCAAATCTAGCATATCACCACATAATCCAATACACTTTCTTTTTCACTCTCAAGGAGAGTCTGCACATCCTGTAAACGGTAGGGCTTGTACAGCAAACACAGTCTCTAAACTCGCTATACAGTTGGTTGAGGTATTCTTAATTCTCGACTAGCTCTACGGGTTAGTTTTTTTGGACTATGAAAAAAACTGTTTTTTATCCGTTTGACGACTAACACGCGGACAGCCTGGGCTTTTCCTTTGCAGAAATATCCAGTGATTAAATCAACGGCTTATGCATTTTAGTTGGTGGTTCGAATACGAAGGTGGTTCAAATATGATGGAGACAAATGCTGTAGATGGCGCGCATGTATGTTTTGAAGGTCGTGGCTTGAGTATGTGATAGCTGGGTCCCTTACGAACAGTGTGGCATAGTTTTCGTCGGGAGCGCATGTCTAACGACCATGAGTGAACGTCAAGTTCTGATCGCCGTTGCGCAACGTATTTTCATTCGTTTTTTAGTGTGGGAAGGCGTTAAAAACACGGAAATTTTTCTGCGTTTGCGAAATCAGTTCGGTAGTGAGTGCCTGAGTAGGGCTACTGTGTTTCAATGGGACAAAGCAATGGGCCGCGAAACCGTCGAGAATGAGCCGCATGATCGTCGACCGCAAACCAGCATCACACCAGACAACATTCGCCGCGTAGAAAAACTTATTTTGGAGGACCGCAGGATGAATCTTCGAGACATTTCGGCTGAACTCGGCATCAGTGTTGGTAGTGTGGAGTCTATCATCCACGACCACCGTCAATATCGCAAAATAACGGCGCGATGGGTTCCTAAACTGTTGAACTTCGAGCAAAAATTCACGCGGTTGGAAGTTTTTCGCCGCTTGCTGATGCGATACAAGGCGGAGGGGGACGGTTTTTTAACGCGAATCTTCAGTACCGACGAGACATGGGTACACTATTACACTTCCGAAAGCAAGGTGGAGGAAGAAGGAGGAAGGGGTGCCAGTCAAAGCGAAGACAACCAGGTCCGCGGGTAAGGTTATGTGTACTGCGTTCTGGGACCGGCGGAGCGTGCTGTACGTCGACTTCCTGCTCACCCAACGTACCATCAATGATGGATACTACTCTAACCTTCTGAAAACACACGTGAAATCCGCTTATCGCTCGAAACGGAGGAGCGTTCCAGCACGAAGTGCGATTCTTCTCCAGGATAACGCGCGCCCTCATACCGCGCGTCTCACGCTCGATACTATATTGGAGTTGGGGTGGGAGGTACTGGAACACCCTTCCTACAGTCTGGATTTATCACCCTGCGACTACTACATGTTTGGACCACTGAAACAAGCCCTCGCAGGTCAAAGATTCAACACCGACGACGAAATAGAGGAGGTCGTGCGCACATGGCTGTCCGAGTTGCCCAAGGAATTCTTTGATACCGACATCAAAAAGCTTCCTAAAAGGTGGGCAAAATGAGTAACTAGTGAGGGGAACTACCTAGAAAAACTGTCAATTTATGTAAAGTTTTTCGATAATAAATAAACGTGTCAGAGCATTCGTCTCGATCATATTTGAACCACCCTCGTATATAAAATGACCGCTTCACTATAATTGCGGACTTATTTCTTGCAAACTCAAGAGCGCAGAAAACCTTATGCAACATTCATGTCGCCTTGCCACATTCATGTCGCCTGCCCATTGTCTTTGAGATGACAAAGTGGTAATAATGGTGCTGTTATGCCAAAGTGGTAGTAAACAAAACTTTGAAGCCTCCATTTTCTTTCGGCATAAAAACACTTTACATCCAATTCATATTTCGTAAAATACAAATTAATTAAATTGAGCCCATCTTTATGAATAACCCTGTCTTTTGTAGATGTGCATATAGACATGGGAACGGGCATTTAGGCATGTAGGTTCCTCAAATACTACATTTATTTACTCTACAAAAGTAGTGGGTCTTCAATGCGTTGCTTGGCTATGTAAGACACCCCACAAATAGGAAGAGGTAGTTTCAGATCTAAGCTTAAAGTTTCTTACTCCTTCATAAATTGCCGTGCTTCTTTCCAGTTCGTACTTAAATACGTCAAATTTTGAGCTATATTTCAAGTAATCGACAAGTGATTACATATTAAGCTACTTTTTGTGATCAGGCTGATTTCATATATGTAGTCGTTAGCGATATTTTGTCTTTATTTGCAACTGTTAAATTTGGCTGATCTTCTTTTTTTCAAAGAATTTCCTTAAAAATATCAGCTTACACTTGTTATCTGCAGATTAACATCTAATTGTGATAATATGGTGTTGTTAAATTTTGGTGATATAGTTAAATTTTCGTGGTGTAGTTAAATTTTAAATTCGATATTTATTTAATAAAGAGTGTTCGTATTTGAGGTATGTTTTTAAATTTGCCCCCATTTTTTAACACGTACTAAACACATTGCGGGTAGATAAAATGGATTCATTATTAAAATTTATTTTAAATATCATGAAGGTTATTCAGAAGTTGGAAGAAAATTTCGTTTAAAATACGGTCGAAAATATGCTCCGAAAAACCGTATTATTAAATTTATCAAAAAACTTGTTTAATTTAAGATCAGAAAAACAAAATTTATCTTCCTATTGGTCGTGCAAGTGAAAATATTGCAGTTGTTAGTTAGCACAAGTGTTGCTGAAAAGCCAAGGACAACAATTTGTTCTCGTTGATAGCAATGAAACCTTAAACCAACTATTTTGTTCATTATTTTACACAAATATCTTCATGTAAAGGCCTACAAAATAAAGCCAACACCAGAGTCAAAGCCAACTGATCACTTATTATGTCAGCAATTCGTTAATTGGGCCATAGAAAACAAGAAGAAAATGACAATTTTTTCAAGGAAATTATCTTTACTTTCGAAGCTCATTTTGAAATTGACGGCTATTGCATTTGGGCTCAAGAAAATCCAAAATAATTGTTTGAAAAGCCAAGAAACCAAAAAAACTTACTGTATGGTGCGGATTTTGGTGTGGTGGCGTAAATAGTCAATATTTGCTCGAAAATAAAACTGGCAATGCAATTATTGTTAATGGAACCCGATATCGAGAGATGATTACAAACTATTTGTGGAGTCCATTCAAAAATATTAATGTGCAGAATATGTAGTTTGGACAGGACGGTGCAACATGCCACACAGCAACGGAATCAATCGATCTTTTGAAAGAAAAGTTTAATAATCGAATAATTTCTCGAACAGTTTGAGGATGATTTGTTTAAACCTGACTCTTTAAAAAAAAACCCATAAGAAGAATCTAGTGATGTTTGATCTCGGTGACCGATTCACGCAAAATCGGTCACCGAGATCAAACATCACTAGATTCTTCTTATGGGTTTTTTTTAAAGAGTCAGGTTTAAACAAATCATCCTCAAACTGTTCAACACCTCAAAGTTAACATCATCTAATTGAACCATCATTATGCGAAAAATTAATTGAAAATTTTGATAAAAGATTGAAAGCCTGCCGAGGTAGCAGAGAAGGTCAACCTGATTACTTGTAAAAATTAACCTAAGCCTATTATTGGAAAAAAGTCTAGCGCATCAAAGCCGATCGAAAACTGATTTTCGAAGAAATTGTCTTTGAGTGACAAAAAAATTTGGAAGGACGTTATACACTTTTTTGTAATATCATATCAACAATTTCTAATCCAAAGCAACAAAACCCAACTATAACATAAATGATGAATATGTTCAGTGCTGGCAACACTTTTCCAACGAAGCAGCAATAAGTTTACCATAGCAAGCCCCTTCCTGATTCAACCTATCCTTTGAATTTCGTTCTCAGCCCAGGATTTCATCGGAAGTTTCAGAGATTAAACGTTGTTTGAGGCTGTCATCCGAAAAATTTTATAATCTCGCAAAATTTACAAATCGTTTCTTTATTTTTATTGCAAATGTTTTGCATATGAGTATAGAACGGAAGCATCTGCTGGTGCAATATTAACAAAAATTTATGATGCTGGTCACCGTGTGTTAGTAGCACCGCAAATAATGTACTTCACGTTAAGTTAAACCTACGCTTTGAATTTCGTTTCGATTGAATGACTGCACTAGAAGTAATAAGGGTGAAGAGAATTTTAGGGTTCCCACACTTAAAACTTTTCAGATTTGCAAAACGATAATATTTTTTGTTAATTGTCGTTGCAGGATCATTCACATTTGCAAATTTAATGACAACATCGCTTAGCAAAGAAATACCAAAAAATTACAAAAATGTTCATAGCTGGCAACGCTTTCATGATTATTTTATGAAATTCCAACGACATATCGTTTACAATAAGGTACATTTACTGCTTGAGCTTTGTTTTGATTTCATGACTCGATCGGAAGTTAAAGGGCAAAAAGCTTTATTTTGCTGAGCAAATGTACAAGATTTAGGAGATAAAAATCACCATAGCTGGCAATTCTATTCTAATTTTTCAACCAAATTTGCACCAAATGTGGTCTAGAGTAAGGTCCAAATACTGTGTGATTTTTTTAAAAATGTGATGGCTGGGTCGGAGCCTCTAGGCCAAAAAGCAATTTTTTTTTCTTAGTGTTGCCGCCACTGGGTTGCCTTCATTTCAAAATCAATTCTATCAGACCTGGTTCTGGTTACTACCAACATGCTCTGTAAATTTCATAATGATCGGATTATCCGGTCGTCAGTTCTCGTGAACAGAAGTTTCGAGTGCTGAAAATGGAGGTAATTTGGTGACGGGTTGCCGTTCTTGTGCAACTCGGAATTTGAAAAATTTCACATTGACATGGTGGACAAAGGCTAAGATTTATCTATGATTTGAAGTTTTTGTCAAAAAAGCAAGAATTTTTCAAGAGGATCGATGATTTGAAGGATTTTTTTTTTCATGAGCTTACCGTAGCTACAGGGTGACCCGCACAGTCTTGAAGATACGAGTGTATTAAAATAAGTTTTGTAAATTTCACGATGACCAAATGTTTCTGTCAGAAGCTATGACCAATCAAAACTTGAAAAAAAAAATCCATGTCTACCCTTAGCCACTAAGCACCCACACACGGCTCAAAATGTTCAATTCTTTATCATGAGCAAGCATAGGCAATAATAAGCTTTCATTCGCATTACATTTTTGTAACAAAAATGTTTAAAGGGGTACCTGAAAATTCATTTAAATGCCCACCGCCGCCAAAGCGTTAAAGATATTTTAATTTTAGTAAGTTATGTACATCTATGTCGTCCTATATACATCTACATATGTCCTCCGAAAATTTCAGCTCAAGCGGATCGGCCATTCTAGAGATAATCTACCTTAATCATTTTGCTGATATGTATATATATATATATATATATATATACATATATATATATATATATATATATATATATATATATATATATATATATATATATATATCAGTGGCGAAGCATCCATGTAACCCGATTCCTTCCGGCTTCCCTTTTGAAAACGTCCCAACATGTACGCATCTTACCTTACCATCTCTATGATAAGATGACATAAAAATTTCCATTCATAATCCGAAATTTTCCGGCTTGCAATTTCTTATTCGGGAGTCACTAGAGGCTTTGGCCAAATGTGTACTGTCTTGTGTTTGTCTCTTTTCGTTCCTCGCTGAAATGCTAGGCATCGTCTCGCTTCAATAGGTGAAAAATAAGCCGTGGCGGATCGGCTTATGAATGGTTCGAGAATGGTAGGAAGTTTTGATCGGTTCAGTCAGTATTGCCGCTGTGCTAATTTCATATGAGGATTAATTTCAATAGAGAGTAGTATTGCTCACAGAATAAACAGCAAGCGAAGATAATATATTTGAGATTGGAGTATGAAGATAAAATTTTCTTGGTATTTAAAAACTAAAATTTGTCTTATGTTAGTTTTTAAAAATGAATTCATGTTTTGCGATAAACTCTTTTATGATAGATGCTATGCTTAGTATTATTTTGTATCTTTCTAATTATATAATATTTAATAAATAGCAGGAGGCAGAAAATAAAATAAAAATTTGTACATAAAACTTTTTGCCGTGGGAAATCCGAAACTTAATACTTTTAATATGCTTGCTTAAAGTATGTATATACGTTAACACTTAAAAATATTGTAATTATAAATTGTGAATGTCGCAGGATATACCTTTATGTTAAGAATTGTCTATACATTCTGGTCTTAAGGGGTCGCCAAATTTTACATTTCAACTGATTTTTTTTCCAAGATATCAAAATTTATGGAAGAAAAATAACTGTTTGTAATTTTTTCCATTTAGCATTCTGCGCTCTCAGAATTGCGGTTCTTAAACGTCTCTTTTTTATACTCAGTATTTATATCAAAGGAAATGGTTTCATGTATATTGAAGGTAACCCTATAAAATCTGCTCTCTGATTTGTTTTTAAATTATGATTTTTTATACTATCTGTAAGCGTCACGAGAATTAAATAGAGATTAGTAAGTATGACAAACATCAGCATGCCAAACATCACTATTAAATACAAAATGGTGGATAGCTATTCAGCTTCCCTCCATCGATATTTCACCCCTCGCCACTGATAGAGATCAATCAATCAATCATTTATTAAATTCGTCTAATGCAGACTATACACATACAATAAAAATTAATTATTCTTACACAGAATTCGTTTAAGTGATGCTGTAGATAAATGAAAATCAAACTTATAATAAGCTTCGTTAAAGCATCTACTTATTGAAGTGACTGGTTCATTGCAACCATAATTGGTCCGATGTTGAGGGATCGACAACAAGTTAACACGCCTGACACGTTTGTTATTAATGTTAAAATTAAGTTGGCTTAATAAGTAGTTTGAGTCAACGGTGCCATACAAAATTTTCGCGGCAAATAAGATTTTGGAATTTTGACGTCGAGAGTCCAAGGTATCCATTCGTAAAAGATTTAAGCGGTCTTGATAAGGAGGTAGATGTAAAGGGTCATACCACGGAAGACCGCGGAGGCAGAAACGTAAGAACCTCTTTTGAATTGACTCAATTTGGTCTATGTAGACTTTTTGATATGGTGACCATACAATACTTGCATATTCGACAATAGGTCTTACTAAGCTACAAAAGAGGGTCTTAGTTAGAAAAATGTCGTTGAATTCCTTCGAATGTCTTCTGACAAAACCTAAGGCATTGCTAGCTTTCACAACGATTGAATCGATGTGATCGTCAAATGTGAAGGATTGATTCAGCAATACTCCTAAATCGAGTACTTTCGCTGATCTATTTAAAGATGTACTCAAAAGTGAGTATTCATAGATTACAGGATTATTTTTGCGTGTGTAAGATATAATCGTACACTTGTCAGGATTAATTAGGAGATTGTTATCGGAACACCATTTGGCAAATCTGTTTAGATCCTGCTGCAAATCATTGCAATCGTTAAGGTTTCTCACAACTTTGAAAATTTTAGCGTCATCGGCATAAAGAAGAACAGAAGATGACTGTAGAATAGAACCTACGTCATTAATAAATAAGGCGAACAGTAAAGGGCCTAGATGACTACCTTGTGGAACACCAGACGTGGTTCTAATTTCAGATGACAAGGCACCGCGAAAGTATACACGTTGAGTTCGATTCGTCAAGTAAGAGTCAACCCAATTTAAAAACAAGTAAGGGAATTGAAAGGAATGAAGCTTAGCTAAAAGTATAGAGTGATCAAGCTTATCAAAGGCTTTCGTCAAGTCTGTGTAGGCGCAGTCAGTTTGGAGCCCAGCTTCAATTGAGTTGGTTATTTGGTGAGAAAACTCAAGCAGGTTGGTTGTGGTTGAACGACCTTTCATGAAACCATGCTGATACGGAGCCATAATTGATTTGCAATGAAAGGCTACAACATTCGTGACTATGGCTTCAAAAAGTTTTGCGACACAGGGAAGTTTTGCAATAGGTCTATAGTTGCAAGCGTTATTACGACTCCCTTTCTTGATTATTGACGGTGGAGTATTTCCACAAATGAGGAAAGATGCCTGTTTTTAAGGATGTATTGAAAATATAAGACAGCACAGGTAGTAGTGACGACACACAATATTTCAAGACCAAATTAGGTATGCCATCTGGGCTAGGTGTTATATTATTGTCAAGTTTATTAGCAAATGTGATAATAGTGTCCTCGTCAATTTTTAAATCCTTCATCTCCAAAGAAGAAACTGTTGAGTTCGTCAAGTAGGGTGAAAAGTGTCTGGAGTTAGGAAAGTCCGTACGATAGGCTTTACGGAAAACGGAAGCAAATAAATTACTAATATCAAAGGGATCATCAAAATAAGAGTCGTCAGATTTAAATGTGAGTGGATACCCATCGTTATAAGTCTTAGAATTAACAAAATTCCAAAATCTCTTAGGTTGAGCTTGAAAATTAAATCTAAGCTGTTGCGTATGTCTATGATATGCGAATGCAACTTCATTATGATGCAGATCTCGTAATGTGGAAAAACGTTGATAGTCAGGTTCTGAGCGAGTCAGGCGAAACTTTTTCCAGGCTTTGTTTTTGGAATTTTTTAAATGGCAAAGCTGTGGAGACATCCAAGGAAAACGAACCTTGCTTTTAGTGAAGGTAGTTGGCACGCACCGTAAAAAACAGCTAAACAACCGAATGTGGAAGTAGAACGTAGCTTTATCAGGATTAGGTTCCTGCAACACGGAGGACCAATCATAGTTAGCAAGCAAGTCACGTATTTGATCAACATTAGCTCGTCTAAAATTAAATTTAAGTTCAGATGTGCTCGATGATAAGTAATTACTAGACTTTGGCTCGAAAATAATGTTGAGTGCACAATGATGCGCGGTTTCGTCGATGAGAGATGATGTGAGGGGTTTCACCACAGTAGAAGAGGCATCAGTCGAAAAAATCAGGTCCAGCATTTTTCCATTTGCGTTCCGGATGCAATTGGCTTGAAACAAACCAAGTGATATAAATTCGTTTGCAATGTTGATATCGTGTTGTCCGCCAATAGAAGTAGAGCTCGGAACTTCGAAAGTGCCGTCCGCTGAAGGGCACCAGTTTATTCTAGGTAGGTTGAAATCACCCATTAAGACGACGTCGTCGTTATTGTCCGCAAGATCGCATATGAGCTGCATAATATGTATAAGCGAAGCATAAACGTCATACGAAGAATTTGGTGGCGTGTAGTTATATATTATTATGTATATATATATATATATATATATATATATATATATATATATATATATATACATATATATGTATATATATATATATATATATATATATATATATATATATATATATATATATATATATATATATATATATATATATATATATATATATATATATATATATATATATATATATATATATATATAAAAGTAAAGAAATATGAATTTTCGGCGAAATGAGTTTAATGCTAAATTTTCTTGGAAAATCAGTAAAAACATGGTTATACCTTAGGCACATCCTAGTATCTAGTTAGAGCTGCTCCAACATAAATAATAACATCAATAAGTTTGAATTACATTAAATTTGCTGATAGTTTGACGGAATCGCCATCAAATCATGTTATGTATTTCGAATTAGAGCTTTTACTCCAAAGAGAGTAGTTCTAATGAACATTACAGATACGATCATATAAATGAAACCATATACACATTCTACATCACCACGCATCAAAACTGTTAATTAAACACCTTAATTAAAAATGTTTCGGAATGTTCCAAAGCCTGAATTTAAAAATGTTATGCATCAAAGAATTAGGTCAACTTGTTCTTTTGGGCATCACGTTAATCTTCTTACGAGTTTTGATTTCAACACTAACGACTAGTTTCTGATAAGGTAAAATCGAAAGGCACTGACACCGCGGTGTAGTCTACGAGCAGCACCAGTTTATTTCTATGCGAAGCAATGAACGTGTGATACTAAAGGTAACATACTTGTCTGGAAATAGATATTTAATACGACATTACAAGCTACGAGACGCAACGCAGAAGGAAAAAACTGCGAAACTGAAACAAATCCGCAATAAATTCACTTAAGCGAAACCTCACAAGCAGTCAGTCGACCGGTCATTGCCATAATTGGAAAAAATAAAACCGCATATAGTCTTCTCCACTTTCTTAGTTCGATCATGTAGTGCTCGTATTGCACTTCAATTATCTGGTATCTGCATATCCAGTGTACGTAACTAGTACGTGTTGACAAATAAGGGGTCCATAAATGGAGTTTTTTGATTTGGGAAGAATGCAATTCGGTTTGAGGTGTGTTAGGTTGTGATATCCAATCTTGGTTGGATGAAGCAATATCAAATATGTATCTAAGACTCATGTCTGTATGTAGGACACAAAGTACTAAGGGAGGTTCAAAACGCGTGCAAACATCCGAAAAATTTCCTACACGCGGAGCTTAGCTAACCCTTTATCGACCTATTATACTATATTAATTATTAAAACAAAAGAATTACAGAGTGTATGGGACGATAGATTTGTTTTCCACCTTGAACATACGGTAAATTAATACTTTGCTAATACTTAAGTACCTCGGTACACATTAGCAGTAAGTGTAGACATTAGCAAGTCGCTGTGTCACTCAGGCTCGTTATGCCTTCATCAATGAGATGAGCAAGTTACCTGTTCGAAATGCAATTACACGCGCCTCTTTTTAGATTCAATCGGAGACGAGACGTGAAAATCAAGAAAAAAAGCACACTCATTCATTCGATACCAGCAGCAATGGTTGATGCTCTATGAAATTATTCAGAGTCGTTGCTTCCGGAGCCCTACGACAGCTCCCCATTCTCAATTTGCGTTGCTAGCGGAACTTGAAAACTACAGAGGGAGCTCTATGAAATGCTGAATAATGCACATATCTGCACTATCGACTCGTATGTATATTCCTATATACATTAGCACGAACAACATATGTATAAAAGAACCGTTATTATCGAAGCTATCACCCAAATCGGATATGACTGCTCGTAGCAATGACGTCGAAATGGTATTCAGATTCTGTAGGGCTTTTCTTTGTTCTTGGTCTCACACCTCCAATGCCAACTGTTCCGGAAGGCTGCCAACGTTCTGTTCGTTCTCAGGTAAATTAAAAACTCATGTAGCGTGCTTATGACATATAATTTCGGACAGCTTTTCGGTAATTAGATATGATTATAAGATATTACTGTTAGTAATGGGATGCAAATCGTTATTGCCATATGTTCTTGAGAATGCAAAGAAATTCAGTGAAATATTTTGTGTACGAGGCGGATTTTTATTATCTCAAGCGCTGTGAATTTTACATCAATTGTTTTTCTGTGTATGATTTTTTTAAATAGAAACGTGATTTGAAGACAAACATGTAGGAGTTTTCATAATATTATGTAGGATAGTCCAATCGAAGATACTTCGATCGCATGACTGCATTGGAAGCTTCAGGGGTAAACAAAATTTCGGGCTACCACCCACAAATTTTTTAAAACTTTCAATATTCAAATATTTGCTGTTTATTGTCACTACAAGATTATTACCATTTGAAAATTAAATGCTAACATCGTTTAACAAAGAAATAACTAAAAAAAATTACAAAAATTACCGTATGTCAATTTTTCAGCCGAATTCCTAGCAACGTCCATCTAATGTCTGACTGCACCGGATCTTATGAGCTTATGAGCTAAGAAGTTTTTTGTTAGGTTTTACTTCTATCACACCTGATCCTATTTACGAGTAAGATCAATAAGATCTGCGGATATCATATTGATCTTGTTATTATTGCATCCTGAGTTGTCATAAACCAAAATTTTAGGTCTGAAAATAGAAGTGATTTGGTGAAGGGCTACCATTTTTCTACAAAGAGGAATTTAAAAAATTTTCATTTGGTTTGGACATTGTATGCACAAAGTATGAAATTTATTAAAAATATGCATTTTCTTGTAAAACCCAAAAAATTTTGGGGAGGGTCGTTGATCTGACGGATCTGTATTTTCTCTTTACATAACTGGTATAGGGTTGCCGGCGCATTTACCAAAAATCATGCATGCATATTTTTTTATGCTCATCAATGAATGTTGTGAGCTTCGTAATGATTTGATGACTCTTTGCGAAGCTATCACAATTCGAAAGTTTCAAAATTTTAGGCACTTATCGCCTGCATAGGGTTGTAAATTTTCTAAACAGTATCATTATGTTTTTATGCACAGCTGTTTAGTGCCGCCATAAGGCAAATAAACCTCCCTACGTGATTTGTGCGGGTTTTTGCGAGCTATCGTGTGATTCGAAATGTACCGGAGTGAATACCCATGTCCAGAAGCTATGAGACAAACTGGTTCTGATGTTTATTGGATTTGCTCTAGTTGTAAAGCCAATTGAATGTTTTCCTATATTAATCGCCTAAAGTCAACCAAATGTATAGTTGACAAACTTTTTAAGGAATTTTCTTGTCTGGTCTCGAAACTGAAGAGTGTCCGTGGTTATATTAACTCGCTTTTGTCAGTTGCTAGGATCGATCAACCTTCAGGCTCTCAATCCTCACTTGTCGGTGAGCAGCATCATGAGGAAGATTGCCCAGCTGATCAATAACAACAGCTATTTTCAAACAATCAACTGATGTCTCCTCTATCTTTTCTAGCTGCTGCACCTCAAACTCGTGGGGTGGTACAGCCTCGCAGCCATCAAAATCAATCACAATATCACTCTGTCAGATACTCACACGCCGCCAGCGTGCAACTCTGTAGCAGCAACTACATCAACGACGAAAACAATCACAACATCAATCATAACATCAATCACAACATCAATCACTGCAACAGAACCGTCTAGAGGACTATCTGAGTCCCTAACCTCACTCACTTGCTTGAAAGTGATGGTCCCGCCACTGAAAGTATTTGAAGTTTTAGCTTAGATTAAAGCTATGCTTGGATACACTATTTCGTTCGAAATTGCAGGAAACTCATTCATGGCAATCTCAGTAATTCGCAGATCTCATCATTTTGGATCTTCTTCTTAATCTGGATCTCTAATTTGCTGAAGAATTATTACTGGCCCACTAGTGTTTTTGTCAAATAGTTTGTAAAAACAACCTCTAGAAATTTTTAACGAAGACCGGTGCAGAGAAATCGTACTTAGAACGTAGGAATAGTCTAAAAGTCTATTATGAAAATGTTCGAGGGTTGTATCGACTTTGTGCCCGCTCTGCCTATTGAATGTAATCTTGTCCTGTTACTCTATCTGCTGCATTATTTGTATCCACGATTTAGATCTCATGTAATAGTCCTAATCTAGATTATGAGCGTTTTTTTACGGAAATTTCATCGTTTCTTTACACTACCTACCCCTCTTCTTTTGTTCTTTTTTGAGTTGATTTTAATACTTTCATCTTAGTCTGAGATGCAAAATCCACTGAAATTTTATCCACGAGCAATATTTCCTTAGCGACATTCTTCTTTTTTTCTCTGCTCTTTTTCTCAAGTAAATAATGTGCCTAATGTTAATAGCAGAATACTTGATTTTGTTCTTGCTAGCTCTCTTTTGTCGTCTGTTCGTTAATGTGCTGCTCTGTCATCTTATGTCAGCCCTGACGGTCAGCATATGCCTCTTTCCATATAACTTTCTTTTACTGCAGATTAAAAATACATCTGTGCTGCGTTACAATTTCGCTAAAGTGGGCTTCACTTCCATGTCCAATGAAATTAATGCTATTAACTGGTTTGCTCTTTTCAGACGCCTAAATGTCGATTATGGCATTCACGTGTTCTATGTTTTTTGTCTGATCTTGTTTCCTGTCACACTCCCACTTTTCGTGCTAGAAAAGTTTGGTATCACAGGTGATTCGTACTCTGAAAACCATAAACGTGGTGCGCGGTGGATTTCGAAGCTCCGGTTTAGAGAGTGATCTTCTAAATTATAAAAATCTATGCCCGTGTGCTAAAAAGACTACTAAAGTTGTAATGGATTCTTACCATGGTCATATTGAAGCCTCTATATATTCCTGTCATCAGAGACCCTTTTGGTCCTATATCAGTTTCCTTAAGGCGGTCGTCTAGTGTGAAGTTCAATGATTTTTTGGGGGATTTTTTTTAGACAAACCATTAAAATAAAATAATTTATAAACTGTATATCATTTTTATTAGCATTTAATCAAACTTTGTGCATTTTTTGAAGTCATCATATACAAAATAGTCGGAGATACACCGCCCATCAGGAACACATATATAAAAAGAGGTTAATGTTGTGCTGCCATGATTCCGGCCGTTCTGCTTATCTGAAAGTAAAAAACCTAACGCAGTTTTGATCGCGAGACTTGAGACTCTAGATGGAAGTAAAATTAAGTTAGAATTCCAAAAAAAAAATTATTTTTATTCCCATGAATATTTATTCCCATGACTTCCATCACCTTTAGGATAGGTTCGAATCCTTCATTGAAGATTAGCACAGAAAGAAATGTGGCGATTTCGACGACTTTTACACCAAAATGAAGATGCTTCGGCGCGAAAGTTCAGATTATTGAGTTTGTGAACAGTTCTGGGAACCCGTTAGTTGATAATTAGTACTGTGTACAATTAGTACAATTTAGTTACACAAAAGAGCCAGGTAAGCAGCTGGGCTCGAGAATATTCGATGCGAAAGTTAGCGTATACCTCCTACGGTTTACGTAAACCTCCTACGGTAACAGTGTATACCTACTACGGTTTACGGCTGTAACTTTTCAATGGCTTCAAATTTCGAACAAATCTTTTACCCACGTCTTCTATACATGTTTTAGATGTTATTTATGAATTAATTATCTGACACACTAGACGACCGCCTTCAAAATCTCCCACTTTTCCTTCTGTGATACATCTAAATGATTTGTGTGCTTCCTCGCCACAAGAAATATGTGAGTTATTTGCACATTTCTTTTCTTTTGCTATCTCTCAACTTAGTTCACCTTTTTCTGACAATATTTGCTCATCAGATATTAATAGTTTTTGTTTGTTTTATACGACCCAGTTAGAGATCGAAAGTTTGCTTGCTAGCCTGGACAGTCGGGCGAGTGTGGTCCTGACGGCTTACCTAATACCTTCGCAAAATCACTGTCATCATCATTGTGTCATCCTGTCCTATTCACCTTAGTACTTTTTCCTGTACGTTTCCTTCTTCCTGGAAATCCGCAAATATTTTCCCCATCTTTAAAGCCGGAGATTTGTTCTGCGTCTTTGATTATCTATCTTGCTTCAGTAAACTTCTTGAAAGAGTTATTTACAGTAGAGTATACCATATAATTGAACCTCTTCTCGTTTCTGATTAGCATGGTTTCGTCAAAGATAAGTCAACAGTTTCCAACTTACTTCCGTTTAGTAACACTGTTGCGTCCACCATTGACCAGCAAAAGCAAGTGGATGTATTATATACAGACTCTGTCAAAAATTTTGACTCTAGGAACCATGACATCTTCCTCTCAAAGCTTGTTGGTTTCAATATTTTGGAAAAACTCCGTTGCTAGTTTTCCTCACAGCTTTGTGATCGTGCTTGTTTCCTAACGGTGCACTCTTGTTCTTCGTCTCCCATCTTTCCTTCTTCTGGTGCTCCGCAAGACTTTATTCTTGGTCCTCTGCTTTTCGATGATTATCTGAAAATGTCTAGGTTGATTGAATCAGCAGATGACTGCTCCCAGCTGCAGGATAACTTGTCTGCTCTGGATAACTGGTGCTCTGTCAATTGTATTAACCTTAGGGTTGCTAAATCCTTCCAAATGTCCTTTACAAGTCAATCGTTCCGCATCACGTGTTCCAATTCCATCCTTGGTTATTTCCTCAGTCTTACTGATAAAGTCATGGAACTTGGTGTTGTGTTTGAGACAACACTAAAATTTGATGTCCACATCTTGCCTGTCACATCCAAGCCCTCGCGTTTATGAAGCTTCATTCTTAGAGCGCCCGACCTTTTGCTGATATTTCCTCGTATGTATACCTATTAATTTCTTTGGTGCGTAGTGTCGCGGGATATTGTTGTCGAATTTGGTGTCCTCAATTATTGTTTCCTAATTAATGTTGTTGAGTCTGTACAATGCAGATTTAGTCGTTCGCTATTCCTCAAATTCCGAATTTCCTACTAGAAGTACAGTATGCGCCTTTCTGTCCTTAAAATCTCCACTCTCATGTCACGCAAAATGTATTTAGACGAATTATTAATGGTTCATAATAAAAAATTATGAATGGTTTTGTGCCATATATAGCAAATGTGCAGTTTTACCAAGTAAGTTTTGCTCGTACTCATACATATTTTGATTCTTCTCTTTTACGCTTACCCAGGTAACATAATTGCTTAAATATTGGTTCTCTTCCGCCTTAGTTACATATTTTTCAAAAAAATTAAAGCAGATATTTTATCTTACGAAATGAATTAATTAAATTACTTAGTACCGAAATTAATCTATGTGTTAAATCATGATTCTATTTCTACCGCCTTTTGCATACTGTGATTAATTTGAGTTTACAACCTTCGTTTTCTTTTTCTTAATTCTTCTGTTTTTGAAGTTTCAGTTTATTTATATTCTTTTCTTATTTTTTTTTAAGTTTATTCCTTGTTAGTCTTTAATTTGACTTGTATCTGTTGAGTTAAACAATAATAAATAAATAATTAAACTAAAAGTAAAATTAATTGTCCATTACTTCAATTCTTTTTTGCAAATATTTATTTTATACAGAAATATAAGGGTATCTAGAAATTCACTAAAAGCCACACTGTAGTCAAAAGGCTGAAGATACTTTCTCTTGAATAAAAAAGAGCTACAACTCATTACCACCAATATCCCTAAAAATTTCAGGACGGAGAAATATTTTTTGAAAACCGCTAGTAAAATTTTCACTGCTCATTGCACATAAAAATTAGATTCTCTATGAATTACATTCGATTTCTGGATGTTGGGACTATTCATCGAAACGTCAAATACATATATCGATTTCATCATAGCTTTGCATTAAACTCCGATACAATAATATCCTATCAAGCAGGTAGGTCTCCAGTAACGCTGCTAAATAATTTAGGACTTCAAGTCGGAGAAGTTACCAGTCTTAAATATTGTAATGAATTTGCCGCAACAATTTATAAACTTTTTCTGTTAGGCTTCTTTCACATTATACGGTTCCGACCGTACGGCAAAAAACCGTACGGTGAAAATTCGAATGAGCAACATGTTCACACTATACGGTTTATGCGCGGTTTTTTTTTCGTCACAAGCTCAATTTGTGATTAAATGGTGTGCTGTTTAATGCTCAAATATTTTTTTTTTATAAATATTATAATTAATGTGCAACCAGACTATGCTGTCATTATTGTAAATGCTTGTATTGTATTACATAATTATGTGCTTCAAAGAGACGGATATAGCGATGTAGATACAATGTCGATCACAGGTTTGGAAGATTTACCACAAGACGCAACCATAAGAGGAGGACTGACTGCAAACAATATTAGAAATGTACTTTGTAATTATTTCGTTTCTAATGCCGGAAGTGTGCCATGGCAAATGGCAAAAATACAAACTGTACAAAATAAACTGTAAATTAAACACGGAAAAGGGTATTTCTACATTAATTCTATCTTTCAAGGAAATAAGTGCGAACTTATGTAAGAAAAGAAGGTAAAATTTAATTTATTTACCAATCGCATTTTTATCTATGGCATTAAGAGCACCAAAATCTGGGTGCATTTCTATGCAAACTTCATGCCAGGCATCTTTCGTTGCATTTCTGTCTTTGTAGGTGTCCAGAAATTTATCCCACAGCTCAGTCAGGTCTGGCCTCCACAAGTGTAATCAAAACTTCTGCATCTATATCTGTCATTATTCTTTTGTCACTTTACATTTTACACTTTGCTAAACTGCAACTAAATTGGCTCGAGATTGATTGACCGTACGGTTTGAAACCGTCTAATGTGAAAGCATGCACTTGGTCGCGTGCACCACTGAGTGTCCGGTCGCCGTTCGGGCACCGTGGATTGCAGTGGCAGTGTACGGCTGCTACACGGTACGTCCACGGCATTTTGCCGTAACCGTGAAATGTGAAAGAGGCTATACTCTTCTTCACACCACTAGAAAAATATCGCCGTACGGTTTTTTGCCGTACGGTCGGAACCGGATAATGTGAAAGGAGCCTTACTGTTAAGATAGCATTAAGAATCCACTTCGGTTTTCACGCCTTGTGACTTGCTGCAAAATATTCATGAAGTATCCTGATTTGAATCCTTGAAACTAAATTCATTTTATGTTGCTGTTAATGCACTTTGTGTACATTAAATCAATGAAAATTATTTCCTGGGTGTTTCACGTCTATGATCTCAGAACACATGCGAGTATGTATCACACTTATGCTTGGCTGATAGATACGTAGGTACAAAAATGTGGAAAAATTTTGCTGATTAAAACTTATCTGAAGAGAATAGTCAGCACATACCATACATAATCAAAACAATTACGTTGAAATGCAGTTCATGACAAATTAACTATAGTATAGTCAATCCAGAATTACTACAGCATCAACTTTACACTATAAACATGCTATTTACCATCGTATCGAAGAGAACTCGATGCAGTCATCTTTAATTGATTAAAGTCTGAAAGTAACCATAGGATCAATACTTCGTGTCCGGCACTTGACTGCAATCTGTATTTTATTGCACTTTGTAATGGTCGAATAGGCACTCATGCTCGATTCGAATCGTACAAGTAAATTGCATGCATTGTAATTAGTGGACTAATCTGAAAGTTGACGATTTAACAATCGATTGTCAGTCGACTTAAGCATGTTACACGAATAAATACAATGCTAATTGTTTAGGTGGTCATTGCGCAAACACGACCTTACTGTAATCTTGTGAATATTATAATTTTATTTAAAACTAACTACTGGCTGATTCCGCGCTAATTGATTATCTCTCTTTTATTTCAGAAAACCTTTAACAAAACCACCGAATCAAACTTTTCTATCAACATCTTTTATAAACATATACAAACAACACGGCGTGGATAAGCTGCGGAGGTGAACGTTTTGGGAGGTGATAGTCAGGAATGCAGCGTTGTCCATACATTCATGAGATGCGTGAACGACTTCTGGGACAACCCCAAGAGTCAATGGCCATGGACACAATGGAACGTGACGGGTTAATTGATAATCGACAATCAGCTGAATTAAATCAGGTCGGGACAGTGGTCAAGGTAGGCGCGATAATGCTCGTTCATGGACATCCAGCAAAAGAACAAAAATAAAAATCATGAATCTACCATTATTTCAAAAGATTCGTTTTTTTTTCCAAATTTCGTTAACATAGATTTCGATTTATTGTTGACTTCATTCATCAGTTCATTGTAAAAATTATTAAATTAAAGTTAATTGTGTTGATACTAGTAATTTTATGTAAGATAAATATTTTTACATGTTCATTTGGAATGCTATAAAATTTACTCTTTACTCTTTTTAACGTTTATTAATTTCAATGTTTCCCTGCAGTATGAAACGAAAAGCGTTTTGGATTAAATAGCCCCCGAATCGTGAAACTTTCGGACTATAAACCATAATTGTTCTTTGCACGAGTATTTATCGCCTATGTAAAGTTTTGGTGTGTGCGTGATCCTGACACAATAAATACATTACATACAATACAACTTTTAGATTTGGTTGTTTTTAGAAAATTTAATGTCATGTTTGTTTTGAGTATGGACTTGTTAAAAGGACTGAAAACTAAATTCATCTGAACTCAATTACTAAGTTGTAGCAATTCATGACCCAATGTGAAAAATCTATATCTTGAAAAAATTACATTAAAACTTACCTTTTAACAAGTTGTATACATTCAACACATATTAAGTATTGTATTTAGATGTTGTGGATTGGCAAAAAACTATTTTCAAAATTGCTATTTTGTATTGTTTAGTGATAATTAATTGGAAATGCGTTTAAAAAGCTAATTTGATTTAATTTCAACTCAATAAACATTTAGGACCACATATCCAATTTACACAAGGACACAATAGTACACTCCGCAATACTACACTACATGCCGAATCCAGATTTTACTTAAAAGCTGTGCATGACCTTGTTTCAAAACAATCTTAAAATCTCAGTGCATTTTCGGCCTTTCAATACTAAGCTTCATACAATAAATTAATTCTTGCCCTGCTTCTTTATAGATTGAAATTTCTATCTAGTAGCAATTGGATCACTTGTAGATAGGCTAAGTTTAAAAAATTATTAACGTTCTTTTTTGGAATAATATTTCATCATTCATTATCTCATTTATTTGACTGGGTTAAAATTTTAGAAATCAATTGAAAAGTTAAAATTAATTTGAAATGGATAAAAATTTAAAATCATTATTACATTAAATAGTTTTATAATATATGTATGTATGTCGTCGTCACGGTTCGAACCTTCACAATCTTCAATTCGTAAAAGTTTGCAAAACAAAAGCACACACTCATTCATAGTTTGATTTTAAATCTTTGCAAATTATCCAGAATTTTTAAAAGTGAAACATCGAAAAAAGCTAAATATTTCACACGGGGTGCTTTCAGTTTAATGGTTCATTACTCAGTATACATTAAGTTTAGTTTACAATCCTTATTAAAAGTATATCTTAAGTTTTACCATTGAGGTGAAAAACAGCTTAGTTTTACGAAAAACACCTACAGCAAAGTAGCCTGACCGCTAGTAAAACAATTAGTTTGGCTACTGTGGTTTCTGCGCATAGCAATTTTGAAATGCATGCATAACGTTCGGTTGCATGTAGTACATATGTCGTGCCACTATTAACGGAAATTCAAATTTCTAATAAAACTGACAAAGTTAAGAGGTGCAATTAAAATTGCAAATTTCTTTTTCTTTTTCAATATATTGGACTGCCACTAAAACACATTTTTCGGATCTTTCAATTAGTTCAATGAAAGCACAATGTTTGTCTTTGTTGGAAAAGTAAGCGAAAAATGCGTCTCTCACTTCTTCCCACGAAGTCTCGTTTTGAAATTTGGGATAAGATAAAAATCTCTGGGAGCGAGGTCAGAACTGTAGGTTGGGTGATCTAAAATATCGAAGCCCTTCTTATGCAGGGCAGTCAACGGAAAAATATACCTGTGAACAGTAGCATTTTTGTGCAGAAAGAGGACATCTTTGGTTAATTTTCCTGCTATTTTTCCCTTGAGGGCTTCTTTCAACTGCTCTGGAAGTGAAGCGTTGTATTCTCCGGCCATGGAGGCATCTTAATTTTTAAAATCAATCAATAGGATCTCTTCTGAATCTCAAAAAAATGGTCACCATCACTTTTCTAGCAAACTGTGATACCTTGTTTCTGTTGCTTCCCAGGAGCTTGTCTCCGACGTGGCATCGAGACATCACACGCTCGTTTGATTTCCCCCGTGGCAAGGTTCCCCAGCGTTATGACCCTTGCCTGATTTGTCACTAGCCCTATTCGATCTATGCTGCCCTCTTCAACTAAGCTATCGTCGAGCGACTCCAAGGGCTTCCTCTTATCTAACTTAGAAATATTCCAGCCTAGTATTTTTCGATAGACCTTTGCGAGTTTTGGTTTTCCTCTGATAGCCAAAAGCTGATGTCGTTATGATCGCTTCCAGAGTAGAGTTGGGCTTTATTTAACGTAACACGTTAAATAACATACTATCCAATCTGTGATACGTTCCCAACGGAACATGTTACTGAAAACTACCTGTTATTTTTGGACCGACTTACTTATATCAAAAGCGAGTAACGCTTAACGAAGCGCTTGAAAAATCATAAGCGGCCTCAAGGGCACGCCTGAAAAAAACGAGACAATCGTTTCGGTAATTGGCCTCTCCGTTGTTGTACTTCTTCGCCATCTCACAACGGCGAAAGAAAAAGAGAACTCATATTCTCAGTTCTTTGAGCTTTCAGCTTGACTGGCGACGGTTTGATTAGGAACGCACAAATACATGAAGTTGAGTCAACTTGATAGACAGTTTGGAACGCTCTGTGACGTATTTAATCGAGCCTTTTGTGCTAACAGTACGTTATATTAAAACACAAAATGTGTATGACAACACACGTTGCGCTTTTCAATATTGGGGACAGTAACGTAATTTTAGCATTTCGATTTCCCTCTCCCGAATCGCAGCCGCCACTTCTTCCTCAGTTGCAAGGCTATTGAGGTCAGTGATCTCGATTTAGGTCTTCGAAATAAGTTTTTTTTACCTGGGGCGGGCTTTATCATCACTGCTTCCTTCTTAGCGCTAGATGCTTGCGTTCTCTTTCGTCTGCGCTTACCTCATTCGGACTGCAGTTTTTACGGCACTTTTCAGGAGATGTTACGGATATCAACTTGTTTTGCTTGCCGTTACGCTTCCGAGACCTTTTAGCTATAGTCACCCAGGGGTTCTGATCATTGGCTCCAATCTCGGATCGTGGTATAGCCGTGTTTCCATCATTTGTTTTCAATTTTTCCTACAGACCTCAATCACTTCAGGTGCTTCCTGAAGCTCGAAAATATTATCCTTCACATGCCGTGCCATATTCTTTTGAGCCTCAAATACTGTATCTATGACCTTTACGATAAGCCAATATTTATTCAACAGGAGTACGTGTCGCAACTTTGGACAAGTACTTACAACCACGCAGTAATTTCGTATATTATTTTGGAGCAGTATCCGTTCCGCGCATGGAGTTTTCCCTCTCCGCTTTTTCGATGCTGGTCTCGCTCGTCACCACTAAAAGGCTTTGGGTGTCATGTAGGAAATACATATTGGCCCAAGCCAAACCAACAAAGCCTATGGCCAAAATGTGTACACTATCTTCGTTTGAGATTGCTACGATTGGTCGATATTGGCCCGCATTCCGATCTGAGTGGATTTTGGGCACCAACATGCACCAACCAAACGAATTTGACAGGCTGAATAGACAACTGAAGCTCACCAACTCTGGCCATGGTGTGGACAGCAGCATCTGTTCTCGAATTGGCCTGTGGTGGCCCAAACCGAGATGCTCTAGCTTGGGCCAATATGTATTTGAAGCATCAGACGATTGAAGCACCTTCGATTTGATTCTCAAAGAACTCTTGCCATCAGATGACGTCCTTTGTACCTTTGGTTTTCCGACGAAGAGATTTGTGTCATTAATCGCTGACGCATTACCGTCGATCAATACTTGCTTTCCGTTACTTAATGTATTGGTAATCATGTTTTCTGGTTCTCCCCTCAGAGCCGCTATCTTACTTCGGATGGACAGCCGCCTTCATGACTTCGTGGTTATCTATGCAAGAGAAAAGGCCACGTGAAGGTTTGAAAATGTCAGCGCTAATCAGGAGTACATTTCAACTGAACATATCCCGCCAACACAATGGCGGAAAACTTCGAACGTACTCTGAGGCCTCGCACGCGATTGTCACTCAGGTGGTAATAGGTCCAAAATACCACAATCACCATTTCAAATCTTTGTCCGTGTAAAGTATGCCAGCTCATGCCGTTATAGACACATCATATCTGCGTCACAGCGCTGCTGGTGGCAGTGTCGCACCGCATCAGTGATTGATAGATAAGGTCAAAGGGCAGGTAAGAGAAGGGAACGGGTACGTAGCAACCAGATAATGTTGTATCCATTATCTGGGAGCCCAGACGTGCAGTACTCACAAAGTGTAAAGATCATTTAAATTCGCGGCTTGGCATCGCTCATTTTTATGTGCATGACCAGAGAAGGTCGCACCGGCAGTCATTACCTGACACCTGGCAGGAAGAGTCAATTTCGGATAGCATGATCATAAAATTTGATAAAATTTGTGCAACCCAGGAAAGGAGAAACATTAAAAGGATTGCGATAATGATATTGCCTTTAAGGAGAAGGTTAGGGTGTTGGGTTTTATTGGTTTCGGTCCGCGGCTGCTTATTCGCATGATGTTCTTTCAGTCAATTATCGTAGTCAACGTCTACAGTCAGATGCATCAGCGGTGTCATCTTAAATCAGAGCCACCACACTGTTAAACCGTACTCTGCGCCTAATTTAATAGTTCTCCGAAGCACTACTGCGGGCTGCCCCTATTGCCCACTTGGGGACGCGTCTAGTAGCAGACCGCAAAACTGCCTTTAAAAAACTGTCCTGGAAATGGTTTTATTGCTTTCAAACTTTTCTCCACGTTGATTGACATGTCGATTGCATGCGCTTGAAGCATTTGTCATAGCAGTCTTCCTATTCTGTTTGACACATTTCTGAAACATGTTTTTCGAAAGAATCAATAGCTTTGTTGAAAAGCGTCCTCCATGCTGTATATCTTTCATGTACTTGAATAAAAATAAATCATTGGATGCCAAAGCCAGACTGTACGACGGGGGGATCCATTAGTTCGGCCTTTTTAGTGCTCTGATATTCAGTTGTGTGAGAAACGTATGAGATCTCGCATTTTCTTGATGAAAAATGATCCGAAGACGTTTGTTCGTTTTTCTTATTTCATCGAACACTTCCGGTAAACAAATGCTAGTGTTCCATTCACGATTGACCAATTAAAGCTTCTCATTGAAAACCCAAGTTTTATTTAAAATGTTTTGAGATACTAATTTGACTTCAGTTTTAGTTTGACTGCTATAAGGATGGGCTACAATTTATTTTAAAGGAGCTTCTTCTCCATTCAATACTCGTAAAAACCTCAAAACAATAAGTTTTGTTTGGTAAGCTGTACTTGTTGCATATATTTTTGGTGCTTCAGAAATTTCCTTCTCTCCCAAGAATTTTGTATCAAGTGAAATAGATTGCTAAGCTATGTTGCTTAAGACAATAGTTTAATCGTGAAGCTAAATTTTATAAGTCTCCATTATCTGGTCATTCTTAGAAGTGAAATTTTTGATGACGGAAAATAGCACATCTACTTAAAGTTCTTTGCGTTGTTGTCTCCTAGCAGAGCTTAGACAAAATGCTAGCAAAGCTGAGACTGTTTTGACATCATATAATTTATCTACTGAAATAATATTCTTGTTTCGACTAAGCTATGGCTAAAATGAGGCATGATATACACTTGCCTTTTGTGTACTTGAGGCCAATTATCGTTTTTGAGAATCATATGCATTCTTCGTTTATGATTGACTAAATTTCTTTCTTCATATCAATTTATAGAAAAACCATACATATCATCAACATCCTTCAATGTCATATCCCTCAACTTCATCTTTTAATTGACTTATATATTTAAAATATGTAAATGTATGTATATTTCGTATTACATATGTAGCTACAAACTTGTACTTCGTTAATCATTATTTCCAGACTGTAGAAGCCTGCAAGGAAGAATTAGATCAAAAAGATAAAAATTTCACCATCAAGGTATCATTGAGCGTACTATTGTTAGTCAATTAATGACAGTAGAATCGTAGTTACTGTTGTTAACTGAATGTTAGAACTATGACATGCCAGCATCCATCGTTCATCTGTAGGTAGATCTACGAGAAGTTTACTAATACTGTTACAAATCTAGTTCTTGTAATTGTTGTTCAAGTAATGGCAGAATATTCGAAAGATTGATTTTAGTTTGAGACATTTTTGGCTGAATTGTGAGTCGTTTTTGGCAAACATCCCAAAATTTCTATCATCGACGTGCATAAATGCTATGTGCAGAAAAATTCAGCAAATTATGTGAGTTTCGCAAAAGGCTTAATCATTTCAAAAGTCATTATTTTCCTGTTTGGTGTTATTTCTTCAAAACCTTAAGATCAACGTATTTTAGTGCTAAGCATGTGACCAAGATATTGAATTTCTGAGCAACAAAAATCTATGAATACGATAAAACAAGCAGAAATGGCTTATGAAAAAAAAACTCACTCCTCTTCAATCGAAAATTCTGCCATCACCTACACGATTCTCGTTAGTTCAATGTGAATAAAATTGCCTGAAAATTCTAAAAGTCAATTAAGTGCACAGTGTCATGACCTGTTAAACCGATTCACATACTGTCCTTCCTTCGTCTTCCAGGAACTGACTCCTACTCTCAATGAATGTTCAAATTGAATTTACTCATCAATTTCAGCTAGAAGCTCTTTTTGTGATGCTTTTTAAATGAATTTCCCAATTATTTCACTAGATGTTTTTTGCGAAACGCTCTATCGCATCATAATCAATTGCATTAACGCTCATATTCTTCATTTTTCCGTTCAATATTTTGTTTTGGCTCCTGAAAATCATCGTATCGCAACAAACAGCTTCATGCAGATGGATACCACACGAGTCCCGCACATCAAAGAACGCCACTTGTGCCTCGAGATTTAGGAGAGGATTTCAATTTAGACTTCGACGACGACCAACCATTAGACTTTCGTAGACCCAAAAATGCCAAGTAAGTAAGCACTCTCTCATAGATCACAAGACATATTTTAAGCGATTTCAAGCTTTAACCAACAAACACTGCTGTCATTTGTGCTGCGCTTGATTGCTAACATTCGGATTGCTTGAAACATTTGAGTATGCAAGCAAGGACTTACATATAAAACACTCAGTCTTGAGTTGATTTGAAAAATATTTTTTTGTGGAATTGAAAAAGAAGCAAAAATTAAACATTTTGATCTAATCATGCCATTTCATTTACAAATTGGTTACTTATTATTAATTTCGTTCTTTTCTGCTCTTCTGTTTCGTTCCTTTTTGACCACGAAGTGATCCACAGTCACAATTCAGCCATCAACTGGAACTGCAAGAGCAGCGACCAAAAAGGTTAGATACCAGATACGTAGTTTTCAAATGAAGTTTTTAAGTTGGTCTTGTGTTAATTTTCGTATGTTGAATATACGGTCGATTTTTAAGGTTAACTTTGATATTGCTCTGTTTTGCTCACAAATTTTAATTTGCTTATTGGCGGTTGCGTGGTTTGTAATTTTGAACACTGAAAGACATTTAATATCTTTTTCTGATTATTTTCCAGCAAAAACACTTGAGGTACACGATATGAATAAAGTAAATCTATAAGTGTATATATTTTATACTCGTTATGGTGGTTGACATAACACCTTATCATACACAAATAAGGTTATTTGTATCGATCTCTGAGCTATAAAATAACTATTCAATACTACGCCCGAAAAGTTGAATGCAATACCTGAAGTATATACAAATATAAGCACATGTGTAATAACTTGCGGCTTTGTAGGGATTGAAAAAAAAACCTGACCTTTCAGGACACTGTTTAGAAAGAGTAGATTCAATACGAACACCACTTTTAGCAAGCGATTTTGTACGCATTTGTGTTAGAGTTCGTACCAGAACATAATTCTATAAAATCTATCAAGTCTAACAAGTGGCTCAACGTCAGGTTTTCTGTAAAACCAAAATTAGAAATCTTAATATTTTGTTTCTTATGCCATCACTCTATGATTAATCAGGTTTTTTCAATTTGGACATAATAATTTGGTATTTTATTATAAAAGCATTATTCAACTTTTTTATGATCTTTCAATATTAAAATATCAGTCAAGGCTAACATTTTTATCATGGTGAAGCTAACGAGCATTTGAAATCACTTAAAATTACTACCTAAATTCTGAGTCGATTCTGCAATGCTTGAAAATCTCCATTGTGCTCACAAAGAGTGACCGTATAGTGTAAATCTCATGCCGTAATTTTTAATTAATCAAAATAATCGCCATGTTACAGTGAATGTAGTTCGCTATTGTGCCATGTTAGAAAACTTTTTTGGCCAGAATTTGATGGATTTGACATCAGTGATACGCGGCTCCAACAAGAAGTGTCACATGTCAAAATTCATATTTGGCGTAATACTGACCGAATTATGAATTGCAAAAAAAAATATGATTCCATCCACTGCAATTTCTTACGCTGTGATTTCATTCACTGTGATATTTTGCTGTGATTATGATAGCTGTGATTTCGATTACTGTGATTTTTTTCTTGATGCGTGAGCTTGGAACTTGAGTTCCGAGTCGAATTTCGTGAGTAAGATTATCTTAGCAGTGCGAGTTCAGATCACCCTTTCTATCCTTACAACGCTAAATGTGAATCTTCTATTGTTTGAAACAGTGCTGAAAGTCTTTCTCTGCCAGCTAATTCAGAACGCGTCCCACTTTCTCTTTCACAGTTCAACGGACTCAAGTCTTGTTAATTTTAATGCAGATTTCCCTTTAAGGAACAGAAGTTGCACAGTGCAAGATCTGGCGAATAGAAAGCTCTTGACAGGCAATGCAGAATGAGCTGGCGTGTTCTCTTGGTAGAGAACCTATGACTTATCCTTCCACAATTCGGATCGTTTGTTTCATTTTACTATCACGTAGCTCAGCAAGAACGTGGAAGATATAATATTGATATGAACCCAATGAATGTACACAATTTTATGAATACCGAAAAAAAACAATCATAATAATATAAGCTTTACAAAATACTAATTACATAAGAATTTGTTTCGCTTATAGCAATTAGCTTTTGAATTCTCAAGCTAATGTTGTGGAAGTGTGCAATGAGTGCGATTGAAACATCTCCGAAGAAATGAGCAAATAATTGTCTTCTTCTTTCTTTGGCATTATATTTTATGGCAAATATTATTTAGAATTTTGTAACAATTATTTAATTTTGTGAATCGATTGAGTAAGGTGTAGAAAAAAGTCAAATGAATATAAATTTTAATGTGGCTGAGCACCACAACGTTTTTATTACTTAGGTGCCCTTGTTCTGCTTTATCAGTTTTTGTGGGGATTTTGGTATCTTAAACGATTATTAACTTGGAAAAATTTTTACTTCTCCAATGACACTTTTACGGATGTCCTGATATGAGCCGCGATGCAGATTTAAGTGGATAGATCAAGTAAAAATGAGCTCATATACATGCTCGCCATCCGCGGGTTTCCATAGGCTGCCGTCGACAGCATGCTGAAGACCTTGAAAGCGACACTGAAAGGAAAGACAGCGATCGCACGTCGAAATTGGATATCCTTTCAATAAGAATACTGATTTTGTGGAGCGGTGGAGGTTGAAGACCTAGTGACTACATTGTCTGGGGATAAAACGGCATCGACCACACCAAAGACAGAGTAAAAATTGAATTCGGTTTTCGACGACTGAGGAATTCGCAGGCGGTACCTAAGGAGCAGAAAGAGGGAGCGAAGGCCTTGCGTAATCAATTAATCCTGGCAATGGGCTCCCTCCTGGAAAAGGTCAGGAAGTCTATTCATGATCAAGGAGAACAATCAAACGTAGATCCAGGCACATTCACCCTACAGCCAAATAAGCCCATAAGGCGGAAGTAGCTAAATGGAGATGTAAGTTTAACGAGGACTCGTCAGGTTCGGTAAATTATTTTTTAAAGTGCGTGGAGCAGTTGCGATTGGCAAGATGGCTTAACATGCTACAAGTTTTTAGGACAACGGTAGACCTTTTTCGTTCCCGAGCGCTGATTTGATCCCGGGCCATTGGCTGTTAGGACGAGTTGGTGGAGGAGCTCAAAGCGGAACTCCTATTATGCGGTGGTCCGCGGAAAAAGTTGGACTCTTCCAGTGTATGGATTGGTGCTTCGTTGCATAATCTTAAGTAAAAAATCACGATTCCGTACATGTTATTATTCTTTCCAAGAAGAATGGATTATTTTTAGTGCCATTCAAAGTGTCAGTACAAACAGTTTTGCGAGCTTCTTGTTGTTCGAGTGTAAGAATTAGAGACACACATTTGATATGTAAAATTAGCCGTACACATTCTTTATCAATTCCTGCAGTTCAGCAATCACGCAGATACTTAATTGGTGGTCAGACCGAATCAGATTAGTCACTTTTTCAATATTGTCCTGCGTTTTTGATGTGTAATAGCGGCCCGGATGTGAATAATCTTCAACTTCTTCTCGGCCATCTCGAAAACATTGAAACCACTCAAAAACTCATGCACGCGATAAAAATTCGTTGCCATACACTTTCAGTAGCGGTTTTACCAAGTTTCATGTGAAATTTCACAACGCTTCGTTGCTCTATTGCTACACTTAACAATATCCCGGCAATTAAAAAAACAACTCTAATGCAAACGAAGACTACGGCTATACGGAGTTGTTTATAGAAGCAAGAAGTACTGCATTCGAAACAGAAGGCTTCATACTAAACAGCTGACCATCGCTAGCGTATTTAGCGTATTAGTACTTCTTCTTTAGCAGCGTCAGTCTCGTTAAGTTAGGCCAATGACAGACAGTTCGGTTTCACCGAAGCGTTTAACGCTTCGATTTGGCGCGTCGGCTGCCACACACAGCGTTTTTCAGAAACGTTTATCGAGTCGGTTCAGTTACAAATTACGTCGGAGTATCATATAGATGCTTGTGAATAAAGTAGTCGTGCGCACATACATATGCATATGTATGTATATCTGTAAGTATATATATATATATGCATATGAAATTTGGGCAAAATTATTCTAATACTAGTTTTCTTTGAAAATCTGTAATTGCCTACTTTTAGAAACCAAGTGCCCACAAATGTTTCATTTCCCAATACTGTATCCTAACCATTCTTCAAAAATATATTTTCTTATCAGATTTTCCTTCCTCTATCCCATGCATCCCGAAAAATTCAGCTCGATCGGACTACGCAGCAATGAACTAATCGAAAACGCTCGAAAACCGAGTCGGTAGGTCATTTCTCTCGTCTACCGACGCGATTCCGAAACCGAGAGGCGGTTCGCACCGCGGTGTGTGTCATCACAATGCTAAAGTAATGCACGACTATACCGACTCGGTTTTCCTCTCGGGAAACGCCTCGCAAAAACCGCTGTGTTTGTCATTGGCCTTACACTGTACTGTCAATCTAAAATTTTCGAAACTCTTCAGTTCATATTTCCGATTCTTCACCCTGATGAAACTTCACCAAAGTACCTATTTCGAGCACCCCAAATCTTTGTTTGCAAGAACTCATGACCGGATCATCAGATCAATATGAAATTCGCAGGATGTATTGGTCTAAAGTAGGAGCAGGGCTGACAGGCGTGACAAAATACGAGCAAAACCGTGGATGAAACATATTTAATCATAATATACATAATCAACCTTTTTGAAACATAATTAATCAGGAAAAAAACACTTTCTTTTACACTGTAGTTTAAGTTTTGGGTAAGCCAAGCTTAACAAAACTACCAGTTTCAATGATTTTGATCGTTTTTGCTCTAGGAGATGCTAATTTTCAAAATTGTAATCATGTTGCGATAAGTGAAACAGAATTCCTGGTTGCGGTGATCGAAAATTTTTCATAAATTTTGAAACTTTCTTGGCAGTAGTCCTCAAAATCTTTTCATGGTCACTGTTTAAAATCACAGTGATTACTAAATTGGAATCACTAAAATCACTGCTTAAAATAACTGTGATCTGAAAATCACAATCACCGTTTCACTAGTTATTGGAAAATTACAACATTTTCCAAAATGAAATAATGATGATTTTCATGTTGGATATGCATTTATGAAACTTATTAACTTACAAAAAATTGGTTTCAACGAAGCATTTACCTGCTCAAAGACCGTTTTTATATTAAGGTAATATTACGAATGGAGGTATCATTGCTTATCAATGATGTGCTTTAAAGTTTGGTTATACTCGTACATCGTTTAAGTTTCCATGGAAATCTGACGCTGCATTCAATCCAGATATGATTTTTTTTTGTGTGAGCTTTGGCTAAAAAGCCTATTTTGTTTTAAAAGACATCAGTTTTCGGATAAACTAGAATTAGCTCTAAATGGTGAATTATCTCTAAACCGAATCCACAATTACTTGGGTATCACAAATTCGGATGTCTATTTCAAAAAAGGTAAACTTGGAAATTCTATTAGTGATTCATACTGCAGTACTGATAGCACTTTGAGAAATATTCTGGCAAAGATTTTATTAACTTTCCAAATTTTCATTGTCAATCCAGTCGCTAAGTTTTCTTTTCAAAACTGTTTTTTCCCTTTGACGGTAAATGATGATGTTTTTTTCCCTGCAGAGACGAAGTTATGTACTTCCTTGAGTCGTCTGAAAATTAAATTTGCAATAGATGATAAGAAGGTAAATTATCTTTTGTTTTAGCTAGGTTCGATTGTGATCCTTGCAGTACTTGCATGCATGAGCCGCTGATAAATTTTATGCACGGTTCGCTTAATTTTTTTTTGGATCAATAACAGAAGTTTACATAGTTATAACCAAAAGAATATATTTGTATACTACCTATATTTTTGATCTAAAAAAAACCAGAATTATTAAAGATCAGCAACTAGGAGTAAATGATACATAAGTGGTATTTTCTTAAATATCACACGCTCTATCTACACTTTCTAGATTTCATCGCAAACTATTAACAAACATAATCTTGAACTTAAAATTCTCGGCATTCATTCTTCTCGACGTCTATGTATTTCAAAAACGTGGGCGTTGATAAATCTCATCCAAACTGAAAATCGGCTTTATTTATGTGAATGATCGCACTCCGGGCGAATCTATTTCAAGGATTGGCAAGTGGGTCAAGTATTGCGGAAAAATCAGCAACATACTATACATACAACCGAATAGAAATCAGCATTAATGGCTAGTCGAAAAAAAAAACCAATAAAACACTTGGAAATATCCTCAATTCTAAAGTTTTATAATTCTTGTCGTCAAGAAAACCAATCATCTTTCGATTTTCTGGTAATAGTATCAGTCGGCGTAAGCTAGATCCAACAGGCAGTCTATGTTTCACTTTAGAATATCGTACCGCCGCGCAACCATTGCACAAGTTCCGAGAACATTTAAACAAAGTGAGAATTAGGAATTATGTGATTTTCTTCGGTTTCCCACTAAAATAATACGAGAAAATGTTCGCGAACCGATCCGATCCGAAGCAAGTGTAATCGAATAAGAAAATTCGAAAAATGAATTCCAAGTAGAACCAGATGTGTTCAATTTGTGGTTTGTAATCGAAAGTGTTTTGCATTGTTATGCTATTGTCGATTTATTCCTCCGAAAGTAATTAGCTCAACGGCCGTTCACTTAACTGAAAGTTTACAAACATTGGTGCATGTGTACAGTGGGTGCTTTTCGGAACGTAGGCGCGAGTACATAGGTGTGGTGAAGGAATTATGGATTCCGTGGTGAAACGATTGTACATTAATGAGAAGCCGTTGAAGAGGTATTTGATGTGTCCATTAATGATCTGAATTTAGATAAAAATAAATATTGAAACTAAAGAGATGAATGGAATGAAATCATCAAAATTATCCATCTAATCTTGGCAAATGAAATGACGCAAAATCTAAACATTCACTTGTATTTAACACGCGATAATCGAGGACATCCCATTGAAAAAAGTTAATCTCCCTCTTACCACTGTCGGTCGATAGAATCGGTTGGCAAACAATAGAACATTGGAAATGCGACCAGAAACTCTTCGAGGAGCACAACAAACATGTTGCCAAACAATAAAGCACTGCGAGTGCAACGACGCACTTGAATTCCAGTTTGCAGTGCGCATCAGCAAATCAGCTCGTCCTTAGCGAAGAGTATCTTGTGGTAACGACAATTGAAAAATTGATATCTTGCAAATATGCACGCTTAATAGACATATATCGGGGTATTTTGCATAATTTTTCACCAAAAGTCATTTTGTACGGTATATAAATACCCCAATACGAAACACAATGCAGACGAATTCGTTCACGGGGCGCAACTCAAACCTCCTATTATATATTTACTTCAGCGGAATGGAATCCTCAAATTCTTTACACAAAACATAGAGCACCCCAGTCCCGGAATCGTATTTGGATGAAATGCAGGAGATTAGAACGGAACAAGGATTCAAGAGTTCAAGGAAGAAACGTCGAGGGTAAGTCCTTTCACGGTGGCAGCGTATACAATTCGAATACCTCGCTCTCACTTCACGTCCAAATGAGGACGATAAGGACATGATTGGCAGTGCGAGCCGAAAACACTGCAAATTCTACAAAAACTGGTGAAAACTGAACGAAGAATGTAGAGTGCTCGAGCACGGTGTTGTATGGAGGATGCACGAGCCCAGCCGTCGTTTTCGGATCAATAAAATTCTTCACATGGTCCCGTGGAAGGATGCCCCTGGCGGAAAGGAGTTTATTGCTCCGATGTTGATGTGATTTCAATATTTTCTGTTTTGCTGTGCGAAATGCGCAGCATCCTGCTGTTTTCTCTCCAAAAACGTAGAGGTTACATGGATACAAAAGTATATAGAAGAACACGCAATGTATTTTTCTCATTCTGATGTACAATGAATGTGTGAAGTTATTGAACAGCTGATGGTTGAGTTGTTTAAGATATACTCTCCATTTGCATGTGATAGTTTTGGAATGACATCAATGAACTGGTTTGAGATTGGCTTATACTGGTCTTAACTAATTAAGTTGGAGAAAGATTTACATTAACTTGGTTATTTTATTTATATGAAACCATGTAAGTGAAACATGATTTGGTCGATTTAGGGCTTGCAAACAATTTGTATCTTTGTTTTTTCTGCGAAAAATAACTATTGACGGAAAATAGCGTTGATTGTTTTGACTGCGAAAATTCTAATGCAAAAACATTGAAAACGGTCAAGTGAAGCTGTGTTGTAGCATAAAATTTCTAGAGAAAAAATATAATAATTGAGTAAAGAAAATTTTAGGTTTATTCCTAATATTTCTAAAATGTATATGTATTGATTCTGATAAATATACATGCTTCTGATATTCAGTCGATAATATAATATGATAACGCGATCTTAAATCAAAGACTGACCAACAATGCAACTCTTGAAATAAAAATCCTCAGAAAACCTCATGTGTTGATTTTTTTTTAAGTATAAAAAGACTTCATTTTATTGTTGCATATTTTTTGAACTATTTTCAAGGATACATTATTTGTTTCAAACCAAAAACAGTATAATATAATCAAATTAAATATGAAACACAAAAAAGAATTTAACATTTCAATCTTGCTCGCAATTGCTATATTATAATAATTTACTTAACGCATAAATAAACACAAAAAAATCAAAAGGCTTATGAATTTGAAGTGTTGGGATGCAAAAAACAGGTATTTGGAGGTGCTTCGATCTCAGAAAAGAGTTTTACAAACTAAATAATCTAATTTTCTCGTTGTTAATGAATTCTTGATTATTAACTTTAGCCGGGACCCATTCTTAGAGCTCTATTTTTTATTAAGATTGCGCTCAATCGAACATAGCTTTCTATGTTTGGTGTGTGTCCTACAGATAGTATACTATGTCGCTATAGTTCGTCTATTCTTACAGCATAGTTCCCACTATTGCTTGACGGGACAATGGACAAATACACCCGCTACGAGGGTGGGTCAATATGTTCGCAGAATGAGTAGGTAGATTAAGGAAATGCGATGAGCTCAGAGACTCATTCTAAGTATAAATATTAAGTTTTGTTTCAATCGATCTATTGATTTTTTAACTATCGTCGACCAAGCAAATCATTCTGGAAGAAAGTGTAAAATATAGAGAAAATCGAGTACCGCGCTGTTAGAAAGCTCTTCCCCAAACAAAGAAAGTAGCCTCAAACCATAATGAAAGAGATAACATTCGCTTACGGCGACTTCTGTCTAAGCAAAACCTTGATTTACAAATGGCAGAGTCTTTTAAAACCAGGAAAAGCTCACTTGAGAGCAATCCACGAACAAGGCGGCCAATCGAAGTAACCGCTCCGGAAATTATTCGAAAATTCGAAAAGAAATTCAGGGGGTCACAGGCTACTGGAAAAGTCATGATGACCGTTTTTTGGGACTTAGATCGAATTTGAAAACAAAAGTGTCCCAATGGCCGAAGAATACTACGCTTCATTTCTGGAGCAACTGAAAGAAGCCATTAGAGAAAAAAGAAGAGGAAATCTAACCACCTTTCAGCCCTGACCTGTTCCTCAGCGATTTTATCTTTTCCAAAAACTGAAAAAGGAACTTCGTGGGAAGCAGTTTCGAAACGATGAAGAAGTAACAAAAAAAACATAATTTAGAGAATAGCAGACGAGTGTGTCAAAAAAGAAAAAATAAATTTGCATTTTTATTGGCACTTCTTACTCTTCGTTTCGCGAACTTGTTGACCCACCCTCGTATCTTTGAAAACAATTTGTTCCACATCATTCTCACCATATCCGATTTAATCAGGTTTTCGGTCCAACCCACGGCTTAAGTTTTTAATGAGACGCACCGTCCCTTTACAGCTTGTCTTGTGCTTACAGGAGTTTTGCCAAGCCTGTGCAATGTAGAATCTCTCCTTTTGGAGAGCCCCGTTAGACTTATTTCCTGAAGATAGTCGACCTTGTCTCCTTGACAAAGATTAATCGGGATAACTCCAGCGATAACAAAACCAGCTGGTTCTGATATAATACAGTAAGAGTATGCCATTCTAAGCGCTCTTATCTCTTGAAGCTAACAATGTTTTCTACTTTTTGAGCCGTCCATATTAGCCATTAGCCTGTTAAGTTTCGTGGTACTCTTAGCTATTTTGTCTGTCATTTGCCTTCTTTATTCGAAGACTTTCAGCTTGATTTCCATCAAAACTCCTAGTTACTCGTACTTAATTGCTAACTTACTTTTAATAACCTTATTGTCGGCTCGCGCAGATATAATAGCCTTGATTATCTTTTTGGTAAAGGTGACAACTTCCATTTTATTGAGAGCTAATCTCAGTCCGTGTTTGCTCATCCATCTGCTGACTGTCCGCTTGGCTTGGTTCAGCTTGTGTTGCGCCTGATATACCAAACGGGTTCATTGGGCAGTCCCGTCCATAGCAGACTGTGGGTTTTTTTTATGCTCCTGCAAATGCTCAGGAGATGCCTTTTTATGCTATAGCACAGGCTTGGCGGAAGGAAAGTTAATTAAAGGGAGATAGCGAAAGTTGAATTTGCAGGAGAAAGTCGTGTGGTTTATAGTTGGCAGAGAAAGCAATGGATGGCAGGCTGTTCGACAACATTGAGTTTTGGACGCATTAAATACAACACGGTTCGCTGAGCCCCAAGCAAATCTCTACGAACAGAAGCAGCGTTCCCGGGACTGTCGGCCACTATCCAAAGAGTATGTGAATTCGCGGATGCTGTCATCGGAAAAACTTTAAATCGGATCGAAAGTGGAGGAAAGGAGGTCGTTCATAAATTCAAGAAAGAGATTTGGTGAGAGAACAGTACCTTGTGAAACCCCGGCATTGGTGGTGTCAACACTGGGTTTCAGTCCATCCAAGTTTACTGGGAAGAAACAGTCAAGGAGGAAACTTTCGATCCACTTGACAAGGACGGGATGAAGATCATATGCAGAAAGCTTGGCTAATAGAGTTAAGTATCAGACTCTGTCAAGGACCTTCGGAATATCAATTGAAATGACCACTTTTTCACCAAAGCTATGGAATGAATGGTTCCATCTCCCAGTGAGAAATGTAAGTAAATCCCCAGTGGAACTCCCGGAACGGAAACCATACTGGCCGTCGTAGACAAGATTTGACGAGTGATTCAAATACCTTAGACAGAGCCGAAACGATTGCAATTGGTCGATAGCTAGAGGGATCACAGAACTCACCTCCCATCCCCCCCCCCCCCCCCTTTTAGGTATGGGCTGAAAATGTGCAAGATTCCCTTTGGAAGGGGATATTCTAGTCGAATATGACGGACAAAATAATTTGCGCAGAGGTTTAGCTAAGGCGAAGACGCAGTATTTAAGTACGAGGGGTGAAATACCTTCAAGTCTGGCAGATTTGTGGACATCAAGCTTGGCGAGTATTTTCGATACCCCTCATGTGCGGCAAAATAGAGGCCCTTGCTTTAAAGTGCACAGTGGAGGGTTAGGATGTGATGAAGGTGGCAAGTAAAACTATGTAGTGAAAATCGCAGCAAAGAGCTTAGCTTTATTAGAAAAGGTAGCACGAAAGAGCTGGAGAAGTTGTTCCAGACACTTTTACTTCCTTTCCGGCTTGCAAGTACCTTCTCTTTAATATTTTGGTCAAACCGGAATTTAACTCTTTCGATAGTAAATTTGCAGGTTTTGCGAGCAGTTTTGTCAAGTTTTTTCTCTTGGTCAGTAAGTTCAGAATGCCGCCTCCTTATTGTGAATGGTCTCTTGATATTGGTAACTAACCCATGAAGTAGTGGTTGGTTAAGTGTTCTTGAAGGCATGTGTGATCAAATACTGCATTCCTCACCATAAAATGTCGGTTACAGTGGAAGCTATACATTCGACTTCCTTTGTTGCAAAGCAATCGCACCAGACAAACCTTTTGATGTATTTTCTAAACGCAGTCCAATCAGCTTTGACATAACGCCAGACTAGTCGTTAGGTGGGAAACTGATTAGTGTTAACCAATGAAAAGACGATACAGTGTGCCGAAATCAAATTTTGGTTCGAGTTGCCAAGAGGTACAGAAACAGAAATCGAATATATATGTGGATGCGAGGCTAAAACAAATCTGAAATATTTGTACTAAACCCAGGCACGTCGGAAATTTTTGTTGAATAATCCACTAATTTATCCGAATTGAACGACTCGCTAAAAGGCTCAACGAGCCTACCTGCCAGGCTTTTTGTGGATTTACCCAAACTCTTACTGCTGACGATTTCCAATAAAATTGCTCCGGCTATCAAGTAGCCCCACAGCTGATCAGTTTGCCGTTGTTTGCGTGAGAATGAAGGAAACGCAGATATGAAAAGAGACTTCACTTTTGACTTTTCCTCTTGTTTTGCCGGTTTTTACCCGAAATCTGTTTCTTTACTTTTATGTACGTACATCATAGGTTTTAATGTTCCGTTCATACTTTTTGCGTTTAAATTCTTCAATTATTTACCTATAATATATGACTTGCAAATGAAAATACTTTTATATTATTGATTTGTTTAAATTCAACTGAAAGTTAAAATTCTAGCATGGTTTATTTTGAGGGTTTGATTTCATCCTAAATACATAGATAAAAGGGTTCGAATTTGATGAAATAATTTTATTCATACACATACTCATGGAAACGTTTTCCAAATAATAAAATTTTCATAGTTAAGAGGAAAACAACAAGTATTTAAGCTTATACTTCTTCTTTTATAACATATTTGTAATAAAGACTCACTTTGAAAACGATTGAAATTAAAATTTCACTTGATTGATGCATTGAAGTTTTCGGGTGTTTTAGGTCATACTAAATATCACGTCTTTTAACGTCGTTTAAGGTCATACTAAATATCACGTCACTTAACGTCATACTAAATATCAAAGTAGCAGTTACAGAGTACTAAGCAAAAAAAACATGGCGCGAAACGTCAAATGATGCGGATATCATATCCAAAATCATTTAGCTTTGAAGAAAACTAATGGGAGTGGCATTTAGACTTTCAAAAATTATTCTGTCAGTAGGGCGGACTTTCAAAAAATTTGACTTCAAGCAAAATAAATATGCATTCACCCGTCTTCAGATTCAGGCAAAACAAAAAACCCACAATCACAGCAGCAGTGACTCGCTGATACTTTGATTTTAGCATATATTATTTTAAGCAATGCTTCCATAGTTGAGCCGTTCATCTAGAGAAGCTTTTAAGTTTTGCTCATAAGAAATATAATTAAATCAAACCCAAACAAAAGTAGATTTCAACAATGGTCCAAGGCTTACGAAAAATATCCCTCCAAAGTTTCGAAAAGAAAACAATTACCCTTCAAATGTCTTGTAAATATTAATCAACATCTTCAGGCTGCCTTCTGAAAAATACATATAACTATTTCGTGTCACTGTACGCTCTACAAAAATCTACATAATATGACAGGTCGGAAAATATACCACTCCACTTCGACCCAATCGCCCACCCACCTCATTCATATGGAACTCTCGTCTCTAGTGGCTGACATCTACGAGTATATTACAGGGGACTTCCCCTACGTGTCGACTGGATGCTGTTGCCTGGTATATGTTCTCTTGTCTGGTACAGCAGCCGATGCTGCGCCCAGTACATTGTTGAGAACTTCGCATTTTCCTGATTCCTTAGTTTCGAGTCCTGACGAAAGATTTGTGCGCTGTGATTATCAAGCTGCTGAGCTCCAATTCTCATTTCCAGTTCGCGGGCGCTTAACTGAACGCACATTTTCTTGCGAGACCGTTCGAGGCGGTTTTCGCTTGAAAAATAGTTTTCCTGCCGTTGTAAATGGTGTGTCAAGTGAATTTTAATAGATGTGTTTTGATTTTGTTGTCTCGTTTAATCATAGTGATGGAATTATAATGATAGTTGATAAGCCCCAAATAGAAAAAAAAGTAGAATATATCGAGAAAAAAAACTTTGTGTAAAACGGTTCCAGGACTGGTCGATCAGAAACGGTTTCGCAGATTTTCTCACAATTGCACTGCTTTCGGGCTGTGATTTCTATAGGTGGAGGTCACTAGGTCGTTGGGGTGGCCAGTGATCTGGATAGAACTCCACCCCGCCTCCACACTATCTTCGCTTCTAATGAATAGCAAAACTATTTCCAAACCCGTTTTTCGTCTGCTCAACTAATTTCTGGTCGAGCAAGAACCTTTTAACGAACGTCGAGATACTCAACGACAGATTCTCTCGCCCCACTTTGGGGAAAATCTCAACGACCTTGGGGAAATCACTATCATTATGATTTTCCGTGCTCCAAATGCCCGTCGATTTAACATCCCATTTTCCAGTTACATCGAAATCAAAACGTCCGTTTGTGTAGACACCGTGCTGAGTGAAAATTCTCTGAACTGTGTGAAAGTTGTTAAGTTTTGTCTTAGAAAATCGTTAAAAATGTGATAATGAACCGAAGATTCGAGTAGATAACTCTATTGAGTGCGTTATCATTTTATCGTTTCGTGTGGAGTTTAGTGCGCGCGTAGAGATTATAGTGATATTGAGAGATCGTTAGTGTGAAATTTAGGTGAAATCGAAATAACCGATTTCGTTCGCGCAAAGTCTGCTGAGCTGAAATGGGTGGTGAAGTAAAGGTCGCAACTGTGGATGTAGAGAGTAGCGATAATATGGCAACACTACCAGTATCACGAGCCCATACGGGAGTAAGCAGCGATAGCGCTGAAAAAAACAATGCGGCCAACAAGGAGATGGAGTTGAAGAACGTTATGCCGCAGCCATTGCAAAGGTATATCAGTTGAGAGCAGTAGCAACAATATGGATGTTTATTTTTTGTAGGTTTTTAAATCATAGCTCAAGAAGATAATTGCGTAAAGTCCAAAATATTTGTTTTTGCTAGAATTTACTTAGCCTCCTGCCATTTATGATTAATACATCATCTTTCTGGAAAACATGTTGCACTTATACAAACTTGTGGGTTCTAAGAGGAAATCAGCAACAATTAGCCGCTTCGAAAATTTCAAATCGTGGTATTGGATATTTCTTTGTTTGCAGTGCACTGTACCATGCGTGACAGGTGCGCAATGGTTAAAACTGGAATACGAGTGGGTGAAAATGGCGGCAACATTTTCAGGTCTTAATTTCCCACAAACTTACGTGGAGTTCAAAGTACCTACAATGCATAAATGGGGAATATTTACATAAAATCCATTATGTATAAAGGACCACAGAATCATCTACCTATCTTAAGAAAGAAATTTCTCGTATGTATGTACTTCTACAGATAAAAAAAAAATACAGCAAAGAACTAGGAGACATGAGTCGAGAAAGACGGTAGACAGGCTACTGATCGGCTTCGGTACAAATCCTTGACGAGAGTAACGAGCTCCCCGTGGCTATTGAACCCGTCTCATATTGTACAAAGAAGATATAAGAAGCATAAAAGGTGCATTGTTAGCAGCACGCATTTTCTTGAATGTTATAATTTTGAATTGGAATCGAAGAGTGGTGGTGCTTGAAAACAATGTTTACTTCGGCTATTAGTCCGCATCGTGTTTGATAAAACCAATTCTAGGCTTACGGTAATCGAATTTCGTAAATTTAACACTGCATTTTTCCTGTTGAATCTTGAAGCAAAATTATCATGCTCATTCTTGGCAAAGGTCGAACATTTGAAAACTAGAATGTCATTCCACCGATAGATAACAACTCTTCAATTAAATTATTAAAGCTAAAAGTGTTCGTCAATTCTTTTTCCATCTCTTTGTGGACGAAACCTGTGGGTGGCCCTAAATAAAATACAGCTACAATAATAGTCCACAAAACCTGGCAGATTTAAAACTGGCTAAGTTGCAAATTTTTGCAGTTAGTGGCAAGTAAGTACTTTATCAAGTGTCAAAAATCATCCATAAAATAGCTGGTACCACAACTTTCATGTTTGGGGAAAAAATGTGAGGACTTTTTTGTCTGCAATGAGCTAATTTGTAGCAAAGTATTAATTTGCTTCCACACCTCTTAGTCTGATTTTAGTTTTAGTTTTCTAATGGATCTGGAAAGCTATTGGATTATTTTTCTGGGTCATATACAGCTGCGGGCATATAATTAAAAACACTTCTAGCTTATTAAGAAAAACCTAATTAGTCAATTAATCCTTCGATATAAATCAGTGCCTTAAGGTTGATTTTTTCCTCATTTAAGTGCAATTTTGGGAGGTTAAGTGCTAGTCAACGCTACATATAACAAGATGACAAGATAATAAAGTCTTGAAAATTCCAAGACTTCAAGCGGACACGTAGTTAAAAACACTGCGATTTAGTATGAATATTATGCCAAGTTGTATTCGTTGCAGTTTAAAAGTAATTTTCAAAGTTTTCAATACGATTCGAACGGCTAAGAGTTGCACTCCTCGAGTTAGACAAAACATTGTAGACTTGAGAGAGTTAGGCTTCTCATGTAAACAAGTTTTCAGCCGCCTAGAGTGTTTCATAAAAATTGTTCACGGAGCACTGAAACACATGGTCTGTCAGGTCTGTCCTAAATAGCCTCCCGGCTTCAAAAAGCTGAAAACATAGCTCATAGTATGCACAGGTAAATTGTCCGCACATCAAAACGGAGCCCAAACATATTAGTTATCGAAATAACCGACAATTCAAGTAAAGTATTTCGTTGAGAACAATCAGAAGACGTTTTGTGGAAACTGGACTACATGACAGGATAGCCAGGAAGAAGCCCATGGTAACGGCAGCTAATCAGAAGAAAAGAATAGAGTATGCACAAGAACCTTTAAATAGAAAAAATCAGTGGAAATTCATCATTTGGTGCGGCAAAAAATTGAATTAGATCTGTTGGAAAAGAAGTAATATATTCGCCTTTTGCTTCATTTCAACCGTCGTTAAGCACGAACGTGGCTCCATCAATGTTTAGGAATTTTTAAGGGTGGAGTGTTAACCAAGGAAAAGTACATCGTCATCTTAGAAAATATGATATTTCGATGGGCTGAGGAGAATCTTTCTATTGTTTGGAAATTCCTGTACGACAACGATTCCAAACAATCGGCAACGCACACAAGGAAGTTTCTGGAGTAAATCATCATCACCATTTCAGATTGGCCATCAACGAGCCTGAGCTTAAATTCAATCAAACATATGTCCGGAGAAAAAAACACAAGCCATGAAAATAACAATTTTCACAAACACGGACCAATTTTTCAACCGGTGAAAGAATCATGTGCTTTCATACCGGTAGAGAGATGCCGGAGACTTACTAATTTCATCTTTGAGAGCTTAAAAAAATCTGCAAGTACTTTGCCATTATTTTGATAATCAACCAATCATTGGTTGCCTAAATATTAATAGAAAAGTATTTAAAAATAAATTTCATAGCTGCAATACAATATTAAGCATACTATCAGGCCGTATTAGTCCTCTAAAAAAAAATTTTGAAAAAATATCATGAAATGGTAAGAACCCAATCAAATAGGGCATATAAAGCAATCACCATTAATTTATTATGTAAAATCTACCTCGTGTATTGAGTCGTGAGCAGCTTATTAAAAATTGCAAATACTAAGGCTTTGTTCATTTGACTTAAAACCTGCATTTTCTGTACTCATGCCCTGATTGCCAGTGGTTTTCCTTTATCTCAGAGCAATTTACCGTTCAGAAAATCTTACAATTGGAATTTCGGTATACTATCTTTTCATTTTCAATTAATTCCTTTACGTCCAGCGACATGTTACTAAAAAAAGTAAACTGACTAGATACTTAAAGTTGTTTTAATAATGTTGATATCTTACATGGGATCTATTTTTCTCAGTTATCTCAATTCGCGTGTTTGCCATGGCCGTACATTATTATTTTTTTGAGATGTATCTGTGATGACGCAATAAAGAATGGTGGAATTTTGTAGATTGGACCTGGAAAATATGAACTCTACAAATATGAAACCGAAATATTTGCCAATAGATTGCTTAAGTTACAAATGTGTGAGCCGTCAAATCGCGTCTACCTTATTTTTTTTATGATTTTTAGATCTGTTAACAATATTCTGTTCGCAACAATAAAAGGTTCACATAAAAACAGTTTTGCTCTGCGTCAATTATGTTGAGTTTTGCACCAAAAAACATGGATTTGCGGACATCGTTGCTTTTGATTTTTGTTTAGAGAAAATTGCGGCCGAATTCCATTGAATGCTCCTAGAATCTTTTGGAGAGCCTGTTTTTGGCAAATCGCCGTGTTTTTATTGGTTTAAAAAATGTAAAAGTGATGATTTTGACGTGAAAAACCAGAACCGCTGTCGACAAATTTAAAGATGTCGAATCGCATACATTATTGGATAAAGCCAATAGTCAGATGCAAAAACAACTCGCGGAATAATTGAACGTGACCCAACAATATATTACAAGTTGTTTGAAAGCCATCAGATAGATCTGGATAGTTGGTAGATAGGTGCTTCATGGCCTGACCGAATAACAGCAAGAAAACCGAAAACTCACTTGTGAATGGTTGACTGGCGACGAAAAATAAACCTATTTTTTGAATAACAAGCAGAAATACTAGCCCTGGCAAACCTTCCGATGGCGTGGCCAAGTCGGCTCATCAAGGAGACCATGATGTGTATGCTCTTGGACCAATGTGGCTTTATTTTGTGTGACCTACTGAAACTACGTAAAACGGTTACTACTGAACGCTAACGACAACCGGTTCTCCGTCAAAAATGCCACGGCAAAATTGTTTCACGACAACAACCCGCCACACCGTGGAAAACGATAGAACTGCTTTATTGGGAACTACTATCATATGCGGCTTATTGATCAAACTTGGTTCCTTCTGATTTTCACATGTTTTCGTCTGATTGACATGCCCTGGCCGACCAGCCCCTCCTTTACTACGAAAAAGTGAAAAAATGGGTAAATGACTAGGTTTTCTCGAAAATTGGAAAAATTTTTTGTGATGGCAGCCACAAATTGCTTGAGAAATGGGATAAATGTTTAGCTAGCTGGTAGGAAGTTAAAGTTTCCTACCAACATATCAGCAAAGAAAACGCTATCTAAAAAAAATCTAGCGCTCGCTCCAATTGAACCAAATACCAATATTCGAACTATTTCAAAAGACAATATTGAACCTTAGCATCTAACTTTGTTGGACTGTACAGTGCAAAGGTTTGTAGAAAATTTGATGACCGATAGAATTCAGAAAGTCGGTTTTTTGGTATCCCTCTGACGCACAAATGAAGTGAAAATAGATACTCGTCAATCGTCATACAAACGTAATTTTAGTCAAAGCATTTGTAAAACGTGTTTTTCGAGGGTTCCAGTTTCAAACTTAAATAAAATATAGTGTATAAGTTGGATAGCCTTATGTTTTTTCATTGTAAAATTTGTCTCTTTTTTTCCTCTTTGAATATGATTTCGTATAAATGACCGCCACGACTACCTCTCAAGAAGCGAATTCTAGAGGTCAGTTTTTCGACCACATTTTGAAAAACGGGGGCCGCATATTGTCAATGATGCGAGTTATGATGGCTTCTAAAGCGTTGATTGTCACTGGTTTGTCAGCGTAGATTAACGAGTTCACGTACTATCAGGAGAAGTAATTCAATGGAGTGAACTCGCACGATCTCGGTGTTCCATTTCTTGAGATAATGCGATTTTCGCATTTCATCTTAAATAAGTCGATAGTCATGATCACTGTTTGGCACGTGGTGCTATCTTGTTGAAACCACATCTCTCTCACATCGATACGACGCAAATTCGGGAACGAAAACTGGTTCACCATCGCTATGTACCGGTTGACAGTAACGCGCTTACTGTGTTCATATTTGAAAAATGTAGCCCTATGATAAAACCAGCATGTAGTGTGCACCATACAGTGCACTTTTGTGGATGTATCGGTGTCTTTATGACTTAACGGTGATTTCCCTTGCTCCAGGTTTGTAAAGTTTGCTTATTGACGTAGCCATCGATTCAGAAATGAGCCTGGTCATATGGCTTTAAATTTTGCACCAATTAGATCTTGCAAGTTTTTAGATGAAGATCATTGCCCAAAATTATCTCAACGATTTGCGCGCCTGTGAATCGACAAATCTGGGCGTGTTAGCAACACTGCTTTCTCCGGCCGACCGACGGTTCCCTTCGAAACGTACTCTTCTCAATCTCGTCGTTGGCCTACAGTCTAGCAATGTGAAGTGCTTGCGAAAATTGGCAATCACATGGAAAATAGCACATGCTGATAGAATGTTATGCGGTCCATAAAATGCGCGAAGTGATTTTTGAGTTTGAAAAACTGGACCAGGATTCCGAAAATAGATTTCTGCGATTTGAAGACGTTGCTGCGGTGTTAATCTGATTAAAAATGACAGTGGCATGGACAGCTGTCTTCAGCTCATTTGATAATAATGATTAACAAAACACAGCACATGTAAAGCAACACCCTTGAGAAGGTAGAAAGTTTTTGCGACTCAGAGTAAAATTTCAGAGTATCTATGAACTATTGTTTTCAAGATCAAAGATTTACAATGAAAATGTGTACCTCGAAAAAAAGAGTAAATTTTTTTTTAATATGACAATGATTGAAAGCTGCCGATTTAGAGGCAAACATCATTTCTTTATTTTTGCCTTCGTCTGAATATATTGCATCGGTATTTGCGCTAAGTACCATTGAATATTTTATGCAGTAGTATCTTTACATTCATGCAGATCAGAAAGAATCTTAGATGCTGCTTTTGATATTTGTTGGAAATGATGCAGATGACTGTAAAGACTGCAAAGAAGCTCGATAAAATGTTTCAAGCTTTCATAGCAAATTTTAATACTAATAACTGTCAAATGAAATTTTAATACTAATAACTGTCAAATATGACCTCTCTTGTTGGTGACTGCTTCGGTGGCTCGATTAAGCTAGGGAGGGTTTAATGAGCAGGCTTTTTTCAGATAATGCGCAAATTGCATGTAGCATAAGCTATGTGAAAGGTAAGAAGTTCTCAAAGCATTGAAACTATGAATTTCATTACTAAGCTCAAAATGTCCTGTAGTCTTTAGGCTCAGTTTATTACCCTCAATGCTACGTACTACTAGTTTTCATTCGGTTAATATACTAGATTGTATTTATGAAAATAAAAGTTAGACGTAAAGAACTTAAGAAATTACACCCTACCTATTCTCCTGATTGGGTGAATTTCAAAACTGATGATAATTTCGTAGATTTCGGTATCACAAACACCGTGAAGTGTACAATCGCTCAAAATTCAAAATTGGACTAGAGTGTTCTTTTATTCAAATTTAACTAGGTAGGGACGTTGAGAAAATTTGACAAAATGCGTTGTAGTGACATCGATCTACGACCAGTTGACTAGATGCAAACTAATATGGCTTTCATTACTAAATGGAAAAGAAAATAAGTGCGTTAAAACAAAACGTTCGGATCTACAGCATGGTAATAACATGCAGTCATGGACACAATGTTTGGTTCACATAACAAGTTCAATTCTTGAGTAATCTCTCTGTAATGCAAATTTCGGCTTCTCCCAACGCCCTTTTGAGATTATTTCTCATATTTTTCGTGGCTTAATTCGACAATATTTTAGTTGGAAACTGTCACGACACGCAAACTTTCAGGTTTAATTCATTTTCTTAATAGTATACTCGAAGGAAATATTTGCCCCGGGGAATTTATTGCCATCACCTGTAATGAAATAAGGAGTGAGTGCTTGCGAATCAGCAACTCTTCAAACAACACCCCAATATTTCTGTGCGCCACAGAATACGCCATTGTGGTTGCCTCGAATTAATCTCACCACCAATTACCAAGTTTTTATACTTGTTTGCCAAAGGTGTAGTAGATCCAACAGAAAAAGTTAGACTTTCACGATCTGCTTTTTACGAGTACATCCAGAGATTATGATTGAACACAACATTTGTTTGGCACTACTAAAGCTGATATTGAAATATATTAACATTCACGAACGCAAATACATGTGTATTAAGCAGCAAGCAAAAATATATTTTCAATCATTATTTTCATTTTCCCATTAGGGGATGAAAACCCACACATTTGAAATGCTAAAATAGGCTAATACTTCTTAATAACTCTATTCACAGTGCTAAATATAATTTTTAAAATCTTAAACGAACATCCTATCCATGTAAAACCAAACATATATATGTATTAGCTTTTCACTTTTGCTCTAACCTTAGCATAGTACTGTATTTATAATATACATACCACATTTATTTCGAATGTAGGCAATCTAGGACTAATGCAAAAACCTACTCACTATTACGATTACATTACACATGAAACATCAGAATTTATGCACATTTCTCGTTTCTGCACACATGGCACTCGAATAATATGTAGTTTGTAGTGCTGTTCACAAATCTAGAGCTTTTAGCTAAATGTAGCTTCACTTGAATTTCAGCTTGACTACTATTTTTTACAGAAGTGAAAACTATGTCACCTAATATTCGTAAATCTTCGGTTAGCATAAATATTCATTTATTTTTCTATATCCATTTCACAGAACATCACTATTCATTGTTACGAGTTTGGTATATGCAATGCTTTTAATCGTCGTATGCATTGCATATGTAATAAGCGACGTAACGACACATCGACTACCTGTCCTGTACTACGAAGGATTTTTTACATACCTGTACGGAGCTAGTATCCTGTTTTTGTTGTACGTGTTTTGTTTCCTGCTACAAGGTAAGTGGTACATATTACTGTATTGTTTTCTAGTTTTTATGTGTGAATGAAAGGTGTTTTTGGTCATGGGGAGAAAGTTGACAAGTTTGGATGTAATGATTACTCTAAGCAACAATTATAAAATATTAATCAACATGTTTGGTAGGAAAAGTGCATTTAAGCTGTCCACATTCACCGAGCTCTGCAATACAAGCGTAATGTTCAATGATGAGTGCATATTTTAGTGCATAGAATATATACTTATGTATGTGCAAAAATATGACTAATTTCTTAACCTGTGGAATCGCAAATACATATCCAATTCCACTTTTAAAGTAGAACTCGTTTAAGGGGTAGTACCAGCTATAATTTTGAAAAAATCAGTTTTTGTTTTTTGCATTTTTCAATTTATTACACCTTCAAAAATCACGTCTCAAAATTTTACTAAGATATTCCCAAAAATAAATAAGTTACGGCAGTTTACGGCAGACCGCTGCTTCTAATTACTGCGAAAAAAAGATGAAGAGCGCATAAGTCAGGCAGAAAAAGCGGCAAAGAAAGCGCGTTTGGCAAAAAAAAACTTCCCAACTGCAAGAGCCACTGGCTTATGTGGACTTAAGAATACTTATGTATGGTCCAGTGATTGCAGACTGAGTAATTGTAGGTGATAAAAACATTTTTTTTAAACAATATTCAATAAATATATCGAAAAAAAAACTTTAAACGCTTTTTTCTCGAAATTACATTTTTTTCAAATTGCGGACACTTATTCGTCAACTTTGGCGCCCTCTATAAATAAGTACAAAAATGAAAAAAATAAAAAAATAATTTTTTTGTTTTCTTCAAAATGTGTTTTTTACCTATGCAAATTTTAAAATTTGTACAAGATAAAGGAGGTGAAAAAAAAATATTGAATTTTAGACTGTTTTTTATAGCATTCTAACCGGTACTACCCCCTTAAATTTACCACTAAAACAGTACATCGAAAGAGTGGCTCTTTTATATAAAATCTAAGGTTTCACGCATTAAATAGTACCATTTTGATTATGATTCAAGTCATTCTGATTTTTCTTCATATTACGATTATAAGGCCAAAATTCAGTTTCATTTATGGTACGAGCAAACTTTGGTAAGCAAGCCCATAAAAGGATTGTGGAAATAACGGGTAGAGAAGTCGACGTTCTTTTTGGGAAGAACAACTAAAGCTCTTAATTGGTAACATAGATAAAACCTAAGTGTGTCGCATCAATATCTAAAGAAATCATTTAAATCCTTCCTTCATTCCTATCTTCAATTCCTTTCTGCATTAAATCCATCATCGCAATCTTTAAACAACAAGAAATATCACGAAATCGTACATAAACCTCCCTGGAGCATGGCTTCGCAACGTTATGATATGGGATTCTTGTGGTAACATGAGATTTCGAAAGGAATCTACATGGAATTATTTGAGAGACTTCGTTCGAGCATAGGTATTGTGATGGTGAAATGGTAGACATTCCACATTTCTGCTGTGCTAAATTTGAGCTGGAGATTCAACCAAATATACCGAAACATTGATATTCTTTATAAATATGTAATAACATTTGCAACAGAAACTCAATGTTTAAATCAACTCAATATTCCACCCCTGGAATACCCTTCGTTTCTTTGTTCTCTCTAATAAACGTAGCATCAAGTAGACTCCTAAATATTGTTTATGGCTTCGCATTACTCTCGTTTTTGTTAATTCTCGCGAATCCATTGGAAGCGAAAATCGATTAGGAATTGATGAGGACATAAAGCTTTTGTTAGAATGCAATGCCGTATTCAGTGGTTAATACGAGGTTAAAATTTTTATTGGTAGTACTTAAGTAGGAAGTGTAAACCACTCTGTGACAGAGTGTGCATTTTTATTATACACGGTGTGTCCCACGGAAATCGGAACTTTTTCGAAATAAAAGCAAACACTCATTATTTCTGCAAATAACTTCCATTTTATTCAAAATAGTCTCCTTCCGCTGCGATACAACGTTTTGCACGTTCAATTAGCATGTCGAATGAATTTTTAAGGTCCTTTTTGTCCTTTTGTCCTTATGTTTTGGGTCCTTTTGTTTTGGGTGCTTCCATTCAGAACTTTGACGCTTGGTTTCCGGATCATATTGAAAACACCACGTTTCGTCACCAGTCACGATGGAATATTTGAAGTTTTGATCCTTTTTTAACTCTTTAATCAAGTCACAGCAATGTTGGATTCGAAGCAATTTTTGGTCGTCGGTCAATTTGTGTGGAACAAATCGTGCACAGATCTTCCTTAGATTCAAATGATCGGTCAAAATGCGATGAACTGAATTTTTGGACACATTCAGTTCCATTTCCATGTATCTCAATGAAGATTTCGGCTCCTTTTTTATGAATTCACGTACTTTTTCAATGTTACTTTCAGTAACAATGGTTTTTGAGGGACCTGGATGTTCGTCGTCCTGTATGTCCTCACGACCTGCCTGGAACCGCTTAAACCACTCATACACTCTGGTACGGGACAAACAATTATCACCATAAACTTCTTTCATCAAATTAAACGTTTCGGTAAAAGTTTTACCGAGTTTAAAACAGAATTTAATATTCGCTCTTTGTTCGAAGTTCATTTTTCGACCGATGACACAAACTCACTGTCACTTTGAACGCGATATCTCGGCTTTTACTGAACCAAATGTCATGAATGTTGGACTGGAATGTTCGGGAAGGATGAACATTTCCAACGCATATAGTCAGTAATAGATGGCGTTATGTATATAGGATATTTTGAAAAAGTTCCGATTTCCGTGGGACACACCGTGTATTAGACGCGTTTTTTTGCTCCCTATCCATAACAGAACAATGCTAACCAGTGCAGACGCATTGGAAACAACAACAACTCCTGTTATGGAAAGGGGGAGTTGTTGTTGCTCCCAATGCGGTAGTCAGCATTGTTCTGTTATAGATAGTGGGAGCAAAAAAACACGCCTATTATCAACATCTCTACTCAATTTTTGCATTCAATTTTTTTAGATGTAGACTCGCAAAGAAATCCTATTTTTTTCTCCATAGCGACTTCTTTGCTGTTGAAATTGCTTATTATCAGATCATGAACCTGCCCAGTTGCTACAACTTCATCTGACGTGCTATCACTTGGGAAAACTTATTGCAGATTAAAAAGTTTGCAACATTATATACCGTAATCTGCAATATTCAATCGATTTTGGTTATAATAGTAAATAAATGAAAATTTAATTTTTGTAACCGCACCGATTTTAAATTCTGCCTCTCTTACTTATTGGGCAAGTGGAAGCCAAGTTGTAGGCCGCTTATGCGACAATGAAGCAACTGTTGCATTACTTCCTACAATTTTTATGTCTGTACTCTAATATTCTATGGATAGAAACGTAAAAAAAAACGCGACTATAAGCAGCAGTGTTGGACCGATATATCAGTTCCTGATATTTTCACAGTTTATGAAAAATCACTGGCTACATATTCAAATTCACAGCGAGCGGAAAGCTAGCAAATATAATATCAGCGAAAAATATAACCAAGAATGAAATTACAGCAAAAAATCACTGCGAAAAATCATCGCAACCAAAATCACTGCGGTCAAAGGTCACAGAGCTAGTAAATACCGTGATACTGTCACACGATCGATAGTTTCGTTCTTGTATTCGAATCGAATTTCATAAATGATATTATCTCAGGAGTGCCAGATCTGATCAAACTAACATTTTCAGACAATATTAATGCATATGAAAAGCAGGTATGTGGCAAGTTAAAATAGAGACATATTCAAACCTTTCATGGTGGCAGACATTTTAGTGAATTTTATGGAACCCCTGTATTTCTATAGGAAAAAGAATTTCAACAACAACAAGTACGTGAAATAAAAACTGATAATATTCCCGGATGGCGACCCCCAACACCTTTCTATCGCTGTAACTTTCGATGAAGTCATCGAAATTAAATTGGCTTAGAGTCTATTATTACTTAGAGTGTATTGGTCTTAAGGGGTTACCCCCACTTGCAACTTTTAAGTTTTTCATTTTTTTTTGTTGCATTTTTTTGAAGTTTAGCCATTTGAGAATACGTGTTTCAAATTTCAAGTCAATCCGAACAAAATTGACCGAGATATGAGCGTTGAAAGAGAAGAAACCGTTCCTTATACAACCGGCTAATTGCCGTCTGCCGCGCTAGATCCTCTCTCCGGTTTCTATAATTGTTCTATGAAAAGGTTCGCATACCTGCCATTCCTGGCATTCATATGATAGCCTGGAATTAGCCTAATTGCCGTCTGCCACGCTAGATCCTCTCTCCGGTTTCTATAATTGTTCTATGAAAAGGTTCGCGTACCTGCTATTCCTGGCATTCATATAATAGCCTGGAATTGGTAGAAACGAATTTTCTTCATCTTATTCGTCAGTGCAGCTCGAGCGTAAAACATTGTATTATTACCCATTGTATTATAACCGCAGTTTTTATTTATTATATATAAATAAATGGATGCCAAAAAAGGTTCGCGAAGATCAAGAAGCGAAGATGATTTTCGGAAATCCCGACCGAAAAAAAGGAAGAATATTTTCAACCCGAAAAAAGTCGAATCGGCGAGTGAAAGTTTCAGCACGTCTGCGAAGAAAATTAAGGATAATGTTGATATGATTGTGTGTCAGGATAGTAATGTTGAATATCGCATTTTAAACTTTTTGACTGTGTTTGCTGCGATTTCGAATTTAGTAAAGTGCAAAACGTGTGACGGGAATATTAGATTTGAAACTGCAAGTACAAGAGGACTAGGCTTCAAACTCGTTGTGAAATGTGGCTCGTGTGCAGATAACTTGATACCATCTTCTCCTTTTCTGGCGCATTCGTATGAAATAAATCGTCGATTTATATTCACTATGCGAGTTCTCGGCTTAGGATTGGCCGGAGCACAAAAATTTTGCGGACTTATGGACATGCCAAGTTTTCTTTCCGAAACTACGTATGCAATGATTTTAAAAAGCATTTATGAGTCCGTAAAAACAGCTGTTGATGTTATATTTAAAAAAGCCGTACGAGAAAAAGTTGAAAATACACCAAATGCGTCAGGCGATGCAACTTCAAAATTAACAATTTCCGGAGATGGATCCTGGAGGAAGCGAGGATATATGTCATTATTCGGAGTTTCATCTGTCATAGGATACTACAGTGGAAAAGTGCTTGATCTTGTGGTAAAAAGTTCGTACTGTAAAATGTGTGAATCGTGGAAACATAAGCTAAATGATGCGGAATTCGAAGAATGGTACGAAGAACACAAAAACGAATGCAGTTCAAATCACGAAGGCTCCGCGGGAAAAATGGAGGTAGACTCTATTGTCGAGATCTTCAACCGTTCAATAGAAAAATATAATGTCTAGTACCGCTACTATATTGGAGACGGAGATTCAAAGACGTACACTGGGGTAGTAAATTCTCATCCTTATGGCGACGTAGAAATTATTAAAAAAGAATGCATCGGGCACGTACAGAAGCGTATGGGATCTCGCCTCCGTAATTTAGTGAAAGAAAATAAACAAATTGGTGGTAAAGGAAAGCTAACTGGAAAATTGATTGACAAGCTCACAGTGTACTACGGACTTGCTATTCGACGCCATTCTGATTCTGTTCATGATATGCATGAAGCAATATGGGCGACCTTCCATCATTATAGTTCAACCGATGCAAATCCACGCCACGAGAAATGTCCAACTGGTGAAGAATCGTGGTGTGCGTTTCAACGAGCTCAGGCGAAAAACGAGGCTTTCAAGCACGACTATAATCCTCTTCCATCAAGTGTTTTGGACGCCATCAGACCGATATATACTGATCTCAGTAAAGAAACTTTACTTGAAAGATGTGTTGGTGGCTTCAACCAAAATAACAATGAAAGTTACAATCAGCTTGTTTGGAAAATCAGCCCCAAAATTGTATCGAGTGGAGCATCTATCGTGAATTTAGCCGCCTACATTGCCGTTGGACTATTCAACGAAGGATCGATATCATTATTATTTTTCCTTAACGCCATCGGAGTGAGTTGTGGTCACAACGCGCACGCATACGTAAAAAAAATTGACGAAACCCGGATTGCAGCGGCAGAGAGGTTTGCAGCCGAGAGCACTCGGGAAGGCAGAATGCTGAGAAGGCAACAACAAATTGCATTTTTGGAAGCGGCATCGTCGGCGGAAGAGCTATTATATGGCCCCGGAGTGGATGACTCTATGTAAGTTAAAAAAAAAAATTGTCTCCTCCGTATAAACTGATATTGAAACTTTAAACGCGTTTTTCTCGAAATGGCATTTTGAAAATCGGTGACCAAAATTACTCGAAAACTACTAAACCGATCTTTTTGAAACTTAGCAGGCTTATTTAGTACATAAAAATGTAGTTTTTGATCGTTCGATTTTTTTTTTTGATAAAAAATGGCCGTTTTATAGCCAAAAAACGACCATTTTTTTAAGTGAAAATCGAAATATTAACTTTGACTATCCGCCATTTTGTGAAAAATTGATATTGTGTTAAATCCTTCGATCAACCACTAGTTTATACTGTTATTTAACTAAATCCATCGCTATTTTTTGTTTCAGATGATCCAGTTCGACACAATTTTGGTCACCGCAAAAGGTGAAAATTAAAACTCCCTTGTTTTGACGGCCATTTGTACTTAAATCATGAAATATTTTTTCATAAAAAAATTACTAAAAGGTGTTCAGTGTATGTACTTTAAGAAAATATAATAGTCGTTGAAAAACATTTCGTAGTTTTGTCAAAAAAAATTCATGAAAATGACCTATTTTATTACGCTACAAGTGGGGGTAACCCCTTAAGTAAGAGAAGTAGCTAGTGGTAGAATGCACACTCAAAATCTGCACAAATCCTCCACTGTTCTTTGAACATGAGTGTTTCTAGCAGTTCTGATGCGCCAGGGGTTTTTTCAGATTATTTGTAGAAAAATTTAGTTCAGAAGTCTGGGATCTAGATCTGTTTACCAATGTAAAAAGATTTGGAATGATTCGTTCTATACCTCAATTTATTCCTGAGTCGCTTCAGATACCTACTTTTAACTCAAACCTCGAATTGTTACGATGGATAGACTTGAACTAGAAGGCAGTCAGCTAAACAAAGCTTCTAAGTCTCGCCGGAAATCCTTAAAAATTAATAAGAATTATTTCGTTGATACTTAGAGTTGCGGTATACTTAATTTTTGCTATTTTCATTTATTTTTCCTTATTCCAAACATATATGTATCATAAAAATGTTGTGGTGTTGCGTGAAAGATATAAATGAAGCTCTTATTTCTTTAGAATATTAAATATCCATACTAACATTACATATGTTAAATTACTCTAATATAACTGAACCATCTAAAGTGTCTCCTTTTACAATTTCAGAAAGTACATGTTGCGCTGGCAACAAACCAAAACCGCCACCAAAAGAAAAGAAACCAAAGAAACAAAAACCAAAGAAAGGTGATCCTGCCGAATCCAAAGATGCTGGAAAGGGTGCTAAAGATGCCGGTAAAGGTGGCAAACCAAGCCCATTCCAGGTAATTTAAAACAAATAGTTTTGAGTTAAATGGAAACAATGTGGATATTTAAAAAAAATGCTTCATTTTAATATTCATTAGTATTTCAGTTTTAAAATTCGGTTTGAAGGTTTCATTTGCATTTGCATTTGCAATTTTAATGTTTGAAAAAAGTTTAATGTTTATCATATAATTTTATTTTTAAACAATTTTAGTCTGCGAAAACAAATGAAAACAATTTTGCTTTGAATTATTTGAGGGTTTATGTTGTTTTTTGCGCACTAAGTATTGGTTCTGCTTTTCTATTTCTTGAAAACAAACGTGCACAGTTAAACATCGAAAATCAATAATTGTTTTCTGAGTTCATAGAAAATTATGATAACACTTTATTTAGAGCATCTTAGCATAAATAACAAGTGTGGCTAATATAAATCATGCATAAAAGTATGCTTAAAATGCTGTTTAAAGATTGATTTCGCAATTATTCATCCATTGAAGCACTGAATAATTTCATATTTTTTTCATGGCTTCAAAAAATATGTATTGTCGCGAAAAATTCAATCTATTGAAAGCTATGGTATTGAAGTTCCTGGTTAAACCCTTTTGAAGTATTTAAAATTTTATGGCAAATCGAAACAGCGTTTAATGAAATTCTAACGTATTTTCATCATTAATAGTAATGAAAGTTGGAAACGCAGGTAGTCTATTAGATAGAGCACTGACTACTAGTGTGTGGATTCGAAACTAATTACTTATGTTTTTATCGTAAATTTCTAAGCGAATCTCTCTTCCAGCTTCAACCCCTAGACCTGACGAGGGTTGTTGTGGTATCACTTTACTTTTTACTAGTAATATTGATGACAAGTCTTACCGATTTGCTGTTGATGATTAGCTTGGCTACCAGAAAACTTATTCGAAAAAAACCTTACGATGGAAATAGAAACAAGAACCAAATTAAATTAATTAAATCGTTCTGTGAAGTTAATTTAAATGTCCAAATGATTCTCAAATAATACATTGCAAAATTATAAATCCTTAACAACAACGTAACAATACTAAAACTTCGAAAAATTAATAACAAATGGATTGAATAATACCATCATAACACGAAAATTATATGCAGGAACGTTTTCCAAAAAAGAAGCGTGATTTGGTGCGAGAGAAACTGCTGATCAAGGTATGAAATTTACATTGAAATTATTCGGAAAGGCGTAGATTGGATCGACTTTGTGCTCGAAATCATGTATTTCATCCGATCGACTAATTGAAGTGTTTTAAGCTGTTTTAAGCTGTTTTTATCGATTCGTAAAATACCATTACTAACCACATTACCTAACTGCTTGCTAATGTAGGACTAATAACCTGGTGATATCGTGTAATATAAAATTGAAGAAAATTGCATTCAAGATAGTTTCCTAGACATTGAATGGGGTTGGCAAAAATATTTCAATCAGAAACTTGCATCGATTTTTTCATACATAAATGTTTGACTTTGAGAGTGTTTTGCATGCTTGTGAATTTAAGCGAACCATTGTAATTGTCATCTATAAGACACCGTTCTCGGCGTACAAATACTAGTTCCAAGACAAAAAAAAACAAAAGTAATGCAACTTTTCAACAATATGCAGCTTAATATGAAGTGCAGCTTAATATAAATTCACAATTTAAATTGTACTTTTGATCAAAATGAATATACTCAATGAAACCCTACTTGGCTATTTTTTCAGTAGCATTAGTTTCGTTTTCGTCAAAATTTCAGATAAAAAAATGATTCCAAAAAGCGAATTTCTCACTTAAAAAATAGAAACAGTGCATCGGCTTTTTTTATGCCGAATAGCAGAAGAAATACTACCTTTTTCACTCTGATGAGAGTAACTTGACTCGATGGTTTCATCCTTCTATCTTGTTCTGCACGAGTGATCAGCTTGTGTTGGTAACAGCCACGACTCAAATATTCTCTCATTAGGTAAATCCAGCATCGGGGAGGTCCGCTATCTGGTGAGGTTCCGGTGTTAATGTTGTTTGAAGCACACATTTCCGACAATATGTCGACTTCCACTTCTCGTGACAATCGGGCCTTAGGTGATTCTTTTTTCCACAATTTCAACGTTGAGAGGCTCTACTGATCCTTGATCCCCTGAGGATATTGGCTCTTCTGCACGAACATTCTTCATGTGCTTCACAGACTCTAACATTGCTCGGTGACGCATGCGTTGCCGATTCGTAGATGAAGGACAAAGACTCCTTCAGCGTCCGCTTATCAGCCGAACGAAGTGCTGGTTGAAGGTTCCTCCTTGAAATAAAGTATCTTTCGCCATATCGTCCCGATATTCTGGATCTGAAGTATTAACCGCTCTATGTTCTGAGCCAGCTGCTGCAAGATCTCCTCTGGCTTTTCTGTGCACGTGTTCTGACCTGTGAACGATGAGCTTCCTTTCGGTGGTCTCCGCCGTATCTCATGTTGTAGCTGAAGAATAGCTGAAGCTATTGTCCAGTGGAATTGGTTGAAGAACATCCACCGCAGCACCTCTTAGTGACACAATCAGCCTAGTCACACGTTTTCGATCACTCCAATGGTATCTGCAACTGCGTCAAACTGGCTCTTGTACATAGTCCAACAAGTTTGTCCGTCGAAAATGGGAGCTTTGAGTAGTTTACTAACATTTCAAGCGCTGAAAGTTCGATTTAAGCAAATCAATTTCTTCCACAAGTATTACCAGTTAGCGCTCTTGCTTACCGAACTGCTGTTACACTTCAACAGCTGAAGACTCCAATCGCTGTTGAAATTGTTGTTTGATTTCCATTAGCTGCTGCTCATATTTTCAAGCCTGCTGTTCTTGTTGTTTTTGATATACAAAGCTTGTTGGCTCAATTATTCCTTGATGTATATGGCTTGTTTCGTACTGTCGTCAACTAGCTGCTCAAGTTTCTGATCTGGTTTCGTGGCTTGTTGTTTCATATTAAATGCCATTTTGAGCAGGTCAGCGGGTTTTCATTCTCGCTAGTTTGTTTTTGATGACAAAGTTCCTGGCTTGTTTCCTCGTCTGAGAGTTCGCACATTTTCTTCTTTTGAATATTTTCCTTCCGTACCCGAAGCTTCCTTTAACCGTGATAGTAAAACCTTTTTGTTTCCGAGCGTCGACAGATTTTCTTTTTGGCATTCTACTTTCAACTCTGCTATTATTAATGTATTCACTTGTTTGGACAATATTTTTGAATTAATCTACACAACTTCTTATAATTTCACTTAGTTCATACAACTTCTCACAAAAATCACTATCCGAAACTTCTTACTTTTTATCAAGTCCACACACTACGCATTTTCACGTGTATAGAAATTCACAGTCCGCGACTTCACTAGAAGTCACCTTTTGAATCGCTAACGCAAAAAAATCCAACTTCTGACACGAATTTACATATTTTTCCACTAAAATGTGCTTCGTGGACACGATATTCTTCACGTTAATGAAATAAAGCAGTTCGTTTTCTACAACTAATCACACTTTTATTCAAACAATAACTGTTATAGCTAAATCGCTTACACGCTTTATATATCGCACTACTGACTATGTATCAGCTGCGTTACAATTGACTTGCTTTTAAATTAACGCGCCAGGAAACAATCAATTCGCTTTACAGGACTCGCTCTGTAAGGCAGACTTGGCTAAGACATCTTGCTGGCGATATTTATACTTTGTTTGGGTAAGGTAGATTGCTATTAGCTATTCGCAATTTTTCTCGTCCTATGAAAATCTATTTGTGTCTTGGCTTCTAAAAATTGTTATCAGTTTAGGCTACAGAAGTTTTCCGCTCTATGAGATACACGTATGAGATAGTTCAAGAAGATATTTTTTGATGTCTATCAGCTTTTCTGGTACTAATAGGGTGAAATATGATTTATTTGGTGTGGTCGCACCAATATTATTACAAAAAATAATGTTATATAAATAATGTTATATTTCGAGTCTACAATGGAGCGTTGGGGAGTACGGAAAAAAATGATAAAGATGTCTGTGTAAAATTTAAATGAGTTTGCATTTAAAGTAAAATACTGAGCGAGCAAATTGTTGGCCCAGTGTAGTTCCAGTTACAAACTAAAAACTGAATGAACCTGTACGCTCTCATCTTACACCACATCAGATCATCGAAACTGAAAAACTCTCATTGAATATTCTTTAGGTATTCAAAATAATAGAACAATAACTCACAATCAACCTACATTTAAACAAAACCATCTCTCCTCGATAAATCTTATATTACTTTCCAATAAACCGACAATCAAACAAGGGCGGTCTTGCCTGAAATATGAAACTTCTCAATATTGATTTGAGCTATACTCCACTAAGTTTCACTGCAAACTCATTTGAATTCAACCTAACAATCCTAACAATGAATACGAAATTATGAAAGTACGTGTAGTAGCATGTATCTGAAAGGCAGCAGCAGATCATTCGACTCGTCGTTTATAAACGAATCATAAAGTGGGTCAGTGGAGAAAAGCCTCCCGGGAAAAGCTGAGAGCTCACTTGACACGACGAAATGGAAACGAATTGAAAGCGAATATGAATATGACCAAGCGAATATATATGACTTGAGGGATGGTAGTTTTAGAGGTCCAGGTCTACTTGCGATTCTTTGTAGCCGCTTTCAAGACACATAACTCTTGAAGGCCTAAATGCTTAATTACCGCACCAACAATTGCTAATTCTGATACTCATTCTCATCCTTCGTCCACGGCATATAAATGCCACCCCGCATTTTGCTATTGCATACCATACCCATATCTGTATTAATTGTTTTCAGACTTTCTTTGGCTTTTTTACAGTCTTCCTTGGTTTTGTTTGTCTCTTACTAACTTTTCCTCATTTCGCATGTATGAAAATTGTTTTACGTATTTTATGCTTTTCACTTTCATTTATTCGTTTCGTACGGAGTATGTGTTAATGCATTTTAAGTTGTTCTCCTTTCGTTGAAACGGAATTTTTAATTAAAGATTTTCTGAACCCAGTTAAAAGTGTTGCATGTTTTTAGGATACGACAGTTGAAGCTGAAACAGCAGCTACACCGAAAAATGTACGTAAACGGAAAACGACATTGAACGAACAGAGTCATGGAAGTTTCTTCTTGCGAGTCGGGGCTATTGGTAAGTCAAGAACAGTATGTACTTATTAGTTTCTGAAGTTTTAGTAAGATGGTCAAAATACTTTACTCATTTTAAAGCCAATAAAGAGCTGCAGTATTTTTAGTTTTTATAGGTATTTTCAATTTAAATCAGATTGACCGCACTTTGGTTTCTGTTTCAAAATTTATTTAAATGCAAAGTACGCAATTTTCTTGAAAAACTGTAATTGCCACAAAAGCTGCAAGGCTTTTTTTATTATTTTCTATTTTCCATTATTTTTAGCCTTCGGTCTCGGTGCGATGATCTACGTTGGATTGGAGTTTGGCTCATTCTTCGAAATTCCTTTCACATCACCATGTCATCACTTCCTAAACGGTGTCAATCCATTGCTCCAAATGATTTTCACATTCATGCAAATGTACTTTATCTTCATGAATTCAAGGGTGAGTAGAGTGATTTGTTGTTTTATCCGTTCCTGTTGTTTTATCCTCACCTACAATTCCTACAAATTGGTTATCCCGTTTCCCGTTTCCTATCGTCATACCAAATCGTATTAATGTTTGAAAAACATTAAAATACCACCCATACCACCACAGACTTCTCGGATTGCATTGAATCCATTGCAGGTATGGTATATTCGTGTTAGTATTAAGAATATGCTTTTCCAAGGGTACTGAATGTGCGTGAAAAAAAAACAATTCTTCAAATATCGTTGTGAACGCCTTATATAGACTCACTGGCCTAGATTTTTGTTTTTAAAATTAAATTTACCTCAAGTACTGGGTCTTAAGTATACGGTATCGTAGCTGTAGCGACAAGACTTAAGAAAACAAATTACAATTCTGTTATAATACACTTTTCATTATACCTCACATCTTAGAGAGCACTATTTACATATTTATGGTCTTGATGTTTAGCAACTCTGAGAATTTAAACTTGAAATGAAATTCATACGATCGATAGCCAATTTCACATACTTCGTGCTCTTGTGTCACATGTACTCTGCATTGCAGTTACTTAACAACTCACAAACTTCATTTATAAAGCATTGGTGCATTTTCAGCTCAACATTCACCGCTTCAAGGTCCTCGCTCGTTTCGGACTTATGCATGTTGTAGCAACGAATATTTGCGTTTGGATTCGAACACTAGTGAAGGAGTCGCTCCATGAAATTACAATTTACCATCAGAAACATGGAGCTGATCCAGAGGACTCATTCATCTTGGACTCGATTCGACGTCATACCCTTCGTCATGCCGGACAAGTAATGAAAACCCACTTGGAACCGAATCCCGAGATAGAAACATTCGATACACCCAGATTGGGCCACGATGATAATATTTTATCGAAAATGGTACGATCGACAGTTGAAGGAGTTACCAGCAGGTTTAACAATTTTGAAGACTTTCTGGATCCCAGAAAACTGGCCACAACATCAACAACAACCACTGAGTCGCCATTCAGAACCAGGTCAACGTCAACAACTGAAGAGTCCACGACTCCCTTCCATTTTGCCAGCACTACAATGATGAGGAAATTGAAGAAGTTCATTTCATCTACTACGGCGTCAACCATTACCAGCACTACGTCCACAACAACTTCGACTCCCATAACCAGCAGCTCTATTTACAAGCCAATCGAAGATGAAACAATTGCTGCCTCAACATTTTCGCCGTTCAGTGGACTATCGTCATTGTTCTCAGGCTTCTCCTCATCTCCAGCTGCTCAAACCGTGCAAGCAATTCCAAACAGCTTATTTAGCGGTATGGAGAACAGCTATCAAACACTCTCGGAAATTTCCCACACTGAAATCGAACCGTTCGAAAACTTTGACAACATCTACCCGGCTGCTCTGTCCTCTGCTGTAGGAACCTTGAACTCCACCGTTTGCGGTCGAGTTGATATAATGGGAACCATCGTCTACGACTCTGCACCCTACCTCTATCCATTCATAATCGAATACTCGTTGGTTGGAGCAGTAGTGATCTATGTTATGTGGAGACATATTGGCCGCAACCCTAGGTACATGAACGAGGAGGACTTGGAACACAGACTGGAAGTAATGCTTTCGCGGCGAGCAGTAGCTATGGCACAACAAGCCCGAACTGGACGAGTAGACTGCGTGGGATCATCAAAGGGATTATTCTTTGGCCTACTGTTATTGGTTGGTTCGTTGATTTGCCTAATTCTTTTCTTCGTCCTGGTCAGACACCCTCAATTCTCTCTACTGGCAATCTACTTGGCGGATGTTAGTCATTGCGGTCTCATGGCATTTGCAGTGTTCGCGATTATTATTGGATTTATACGGTTAGCATTCAACTAACTCTTTTGATTACCACAAAATAATAACTTCATATTTCTTCCAGGGTGAAATCATTGAAATTCCGCTGTGAGGAGCAAAGCAATCTAAACGATATTCTATTGCGCATATCAGCATTTGGGCTGTTCGTGTATTCCGTATTCAGCATTATTGCTGGCTCATTGAAAGCCCTGGAAAGCGAGCCAAATCTTTTGGTTACCGCCACTGGTATTCTGGCTGTCTTCCAAGTTGTATTCCAATTATTATTCATAGCAGATGTATCGAGACGCCGTGTACATCTTCCAGAACACGATCGTAGCAAACCCGGACGACAGATTGTAACATTCCTGCTGATTTGCAACGTATCGATGTTCGCAATTTACACATTCGAAGCACAAAAAGTGTTTGCCAATCCGGTAAGTATTCCTATCAAAAAAACTTTAAAAAATGAATTTTCTCAAAAGGTTTTAGCTAATTTCTTGCTGGTTAGCTACTTCTATTAAGGTACTTCTGACTGACAAGAATCGCTCTTTCGATATTTCACTACCGATTTCTTCTTTAAAATCTACTTTCTTCTGGGAAAGCTGTATATGTTGTGCGTATTATTTTTTCGTGATTAGTTTAGGTATCTGATCAAACTTATTCTCAGTTTTGGTGTGCTTTTAGCAGAAACATTATTATATGCAACCATAAGCAGCCTCTGTTGCTTTGAATAAATAAACGACAAAATATAATTATTGGAAAGAATACAACAAAAGAAAATGGGACCGTTTGATGGAATAAATGCCTGAAATAATGACAATCATGATTTTTTTCGCCCCTACTTTAGCGGGGGAGCCTTTTAATAGCTAGGTAAAGTCCAATACCATTCTAAGATGATCAATTCGACCCAGAGACAACCAAGCACGAAATTAAAATCTCAAATAATGTTTTTAGTGGAACTTACTTGCGGGGACAAGAAGAGCATATTTTTTTGGGTAAAGCCTAGTAATCAGAGCTGGTTCGTCGTTAGATGCAACGGAAGCAGTGCTTCCTTTGTTAAATATTCCTTACACAAGAAAAAATAATTTGACAATGCATATTGAAATTCCAAACAAATTAATTAATAATTCAATAAAAAAAATTTACAAAACGACATACAACATTCGTTCTATACGCGATTGCAGAATATATTTTCTATCGATTCTATTTTCTATCAGCCACAGCTTTGAAAGTTACTTTCCAGCAATGCTATATAAATTTTACGTTTGAGTCCAAACTTCAAGCATTTCATACCATTGTCAGCCACAACGCACAGTTCATTGCAGCATATCGAAATATGCTACACAAAACATTAGAGTGAAACTTAGCCAAAAACACTACTCCTACGCTCCTAGCCAAAAGCAGTTCCCTCACGCTCCTAGCCGAAAACATTTTCACAACGTGGGCTACAAAAAAATGGGGACCGGCTGAAAAATTCGTAAATCTTGCCTAAATTGATGTCCCTATTCAATATGAACCGTTCGTTCATACTGAACAGTGACATCCTACAAAATGAATAGAGACATCATACTCCAACATTAGGATTCATTTCCTCCACGCTTTAAATTTCTGTGCATAATTGGTATATGAATTTGTCGTAGTGTCCTAAAAACAGGGATGCTTCTCTGCGGCAACAATGAATAGTTCCGTGTCAAACATGATTGACAGACATTTGATAAACAGGGATCTAAAAAAAACTCTAGTGCATCAGAACCGCTAGAAAAATGATTTTAAAAGAAATTATCTTTAAGTGACCAAAAAATGTGGAAAGATGTAACACTTTTTTGTAGCATCATATCAACCATTTCTTACCCAAAGCAACAAAAATCTTTTCTCGACTATAATTGACTATAATATCCTATGAATTTCTTTTCCAGCCGAGGAGTTCATCGCAAGTTTTGGCGATTAAACGTTGTTTGAGGCTGCCATCCGAAAAATTTCCAAAACTCGGAAAATTTAAGCATTGTTTCCTTATTTTTGTTGTAAATGCTTTGTATATGTGGTTCAATGAATGTATTGCTCGAATTTGATCATTCTAGCATGTCTTCACACACTCGGTTACGGCGCACCATTTGCAAGAAATTGAGCTATTTTAGAAAGAGTCGATCTGTGACACGTTTTATGTCCAAAACATCAACCACAATAGTCCGAGCCGATTCACGAGTGATGTTAACTTTACGAGCTAGCTCTCTGAAACTGAAATGACGATTAAGTTCGATGAAGTGGCTGCCGATCGATAGAGGCCTGCCGACAGAAGCCTCTAGGCACAAAATAGGTGTTGTTATAACTCTCTCCTATTCACTAAAGTCAGAAAACCATCTACTTCCTTTGATGAACCGCACTATTCCCTTTAAAGTGGCCAGAGACAAATCGGTCAGATTTGAGAGAAAAGGTGCACCAAGAGCAGTCGACCTTCTCTTCGCCAAAGCCGGGCACTGGCACATGAGGTGGCACATTTACCCAAATGTCTGGTACTGGACGCCCTGCGTTAGTAGCATGCCCATATTATTATTTTCCAATATGGAATTGCTCTAACCTAATTCGTCCAAAAGTACACAAAATATTTAGTATCTTCCAATTTTTCGAGGCATAATTTAATAGATTTTCACATCACTACAGAAAAAAAAACAAAATTTAATACTTCTCCGTCTATTTTTAGGTTCAACTCGACTTCTACGGCTTCGTACCATGGTCAATCATTCAACGTGTCACATTGCCGCTCTGCATCTTCCACCGATTCCACAGTGCTGTAACATTGGCAGAAATCTGGAAAACAACATACAAGGCTCGTTTAGAGTAAACACGTTCAAAAAAATAAAATGGACTCGAAAACATTTTGACCAATATTGCAAAAGAAAAGTGAACAAAGGACGAATTGCATTTCTGCACCTATTGTTAGAATGCGATTCACCATTCATGAATTTACCGACTAAACGATTAATAACTTTTCTAACACTAAGACAAAATGTCATCTCGCAGATCGCATTCGGTCTGTGCAGCTCAGTCATTATCAGCCAATGTGCTGGTAGCATTTCAAACGAATACCAGAATATTGTTTCAGTTGCTGAGTGAAATATTTATTTTTTTGAATGAAATAGAGTCAAAGGTGAATTAAATAGAGGACCGAGTAGATGTGTGTAGAGGAAGATCCAGCAAGTAAAGGTTGAATATTACGTAAACGTCGTTAATTATATATAATAAAATATATTCAAAGAGTCGTCGAAGTGTTTAAGAAAGATTAACAAGATACAAATGAGTAATAAGAATGTTGTCACTTTCAAAGGTAAAAGATTTAATGGAACGATTACAAAAAAACAATTTAACGTAACTCAATAAACAAAAAACCTAGACTAAGAAGAATTTCATGAATTTGCTCTCATCTATGTAATGTAATTTTACTATATTGTATAGGTGTTAGAAAGCATCTCAAGATTTAACTAAATATTCGCAATATCAAACAAAACCAGCATATGTTTTTGTATGCCAATTAAACCGATCAAACCAATCACGCCGATTGATTCGCTATCACGGGATTTTTGCAATATTGAGAGACAATGTCTTAAATGCCGGAACGTAGTGCTAAGATTTTGCGTATTCGACTGGGCGTGCATAAATATAATCAATCCAAATAAGATCCGCCATTATCACTGTTTTGCTTACCGTTTTCAATTTATTTTCAATCAGTTCCAAAATAACGTACAATGCTTTTTAGGGTTCTGCAAGTGCCAACTGTAAGATTAACCTATCGCTTAGCATTGAGTGTTCACCGCAACCGTTTCAATCACGCTGAATCAGCAAATCGTTCTCATTCACGCTAATCAGGACCTCATCAGTCGCCCAGACTGTTTCTATTGTTTCGCAAGTAGATAAGATTCAATATTCGTAGTAGTGGAATTCATGAGAATGATCAAATTCAAGTTTTACCATAATTCCACCTGTTTGTCCATTCATTCTTAGATGCAAGACGTATAATTACGATAATATACGAGTATTTACAAAAAAACAAATGCTTACAATTTAAACAAAGCGACTGTCATTTTTTGTACTTATCTAACTTTTTTACATTTTGAAATTTAAAATTAAAAAACGGAAAAAATATGTACCAAAGTGATCAATCGCGTTTTATATAGACAACTTTGTATTAAGTGCTCATGAATCAGATAATTTGAAACTTTGCACATTCGACGTATGCCCGAAATACAACCATAAAACCGAAACCTCTAAAATGGTGGAATGACTCAAAAAATTGTGACCACTTTATACGTGTTTTGTTTTCGTAGAGATTCGTCTGAACATATTCAAATTATTCAAATCACATCAATTGTGAAGATTCCATCGCATTTAATGTCAGAACAACGTTGAATTTCTGAACAAGCAGAAAAATTGCATTTAAAACAGGATAACGCGAAACGTACTAACAACTCAAAAACGTCCCACCTCAGTTTATAAAAACGTTCTCTTGAAAACAAAAGTAAACAATTATCGAAATTCGAAGATTTTACAAAGCATTTTTAGGAATGGCATACAATTTAAGTGTTTAAGCAAAATCAAAATGCAAGCAGTAGCGCTAAAAGTACTTAAAAATCCAATGAATATTAATAACGTTATCGATTAGAAATATGTATTTAATATTTAACTTGAACAAAATTATGAACAACACACAACACACGAAACAAATAAATGGTACAACTTACATTGTTGGTCAAATTCAAAACTTTAAAATGTCATGGTTTTCAAGTTACAATGCATTTCTATTCGTCCGAATGACCCTTGGACTGATTTTTTCGCCACAAATAGAAAGTGAACATCGAAAGCAATAGATTCGCCCTGTTGATTTTATTGTAACCTTTACCCTAAGAAAAAAAAATTATTGTGTGAATTAATAGTTTCATCTTGTCAGCACAAAAGTACTTGATCACGTTTTCTTCGAGTTCCGTTGTACATATTTTAAGAGAAAAAAAAAAAGAATGTTTCAATATAATCTTTCATTGTAATATAGTAAAAAGTTAATTCATCAGAATCATTTCACTAGATTTTTAAAATGCAACTAAAATAGTCACGATCGATTTACCACGTAGGAATATTCTTAAATTAATAATTTTAACAGTGATTAGTACACATATATATATTTTTAATAATATTCAAACAATATTTTAATAGTCTATTGTATTTGAATCTTTTTCCGATTGCATTCGAACCGCATGATGAGACATATTCCGTATTCTACTCAAAAAACATTCATTTTCAATCTATCTTCTTACTGATTTTCTCCGAACGCATACACTGCCGAATAGGTCTGATTAGATCATACAATATACACATATACAAACAAATTCTTAGAATACAATTGAAACGAAAGTAAAACTTTCAAATTTATTGGCATCGCAACGAACAGTATCTGAATCTATGTATAAAAAAAAAAAGTCTTGATAGAATATGTCCTTTTGCGATGCAGCCATACAGAAATGATTTTGAACTGTGAGTTTTGTTATTTGGACTACACACCAACAGATAATACAACACTTATACTCCAATCAAACTACCTATATCTCTGAATGTATATGTTATGAAGAAGAATAAATAATGAATATATATATGAAATTGAATAAAGTGAAAGAGATGAGAAATTATAACATCATTAAAGAAATAAAGAAGTTTTAAGATATAAATAAATGTAGTGAGTTTCTTTAGACAAACAAATTAAAATATGCTTCATTTCTGATTTTAGGTAAGCAGATCAGTCGACTGTGGTCGTCGTGGTGGATCATCCGTGTTGGTTGAGCTCTGATCGGAAAGGTTTTGTTTCTAAACCTTGCGTGTTCTCTCTTCCCCTATTCCGATGGTCTACCTATCCCAACAATCTTTCAACTTTGATTTATCAGTGAGTGGTAAAAGCCAGCGATTGAAAATTTAGTTATTCGTGCGGATAAACGTAATATCCTCCCGGCTTTGGAAGGATGCCCGAACGAAGCTCCACTTGTGTCCCGGCATAGCCCGCCGAACACGGGTCGTAGGCGACACTTGCTCATCCAGATATCGAGCTTCAAGAGCCGCGAGAAAGATTCGGCTCATCGGATATTCTGTGGTATTTCCCACACCACTTAACTGACGCGTTCACGGCCGTACTCACAATCCGCTTTTACAATCGGGCAAGCGGCGTATGCGGAGTTGCACGAACACCACCCTAACCGAGCGAAATCCCTTATATTCGGATCGATAAACTGACCCGCAACATATTATATAATTCGAAATTAGTTTTATTACTTGTTGATCTCAAGACAGCAATGTATATAACTACACTACCCTAAACTTGTATTGCACGCGTGTTTATACGACTTTTTACAACAATATTCAAATTTATAGTTACAGTTACAAAATGATAATAGGAAAAAATATGTTAAAGATACAACTAAAGTTCCGAATGAATTGTTCACAAATCTAGATTGCAATAAGAAAAATACTTACGTCTACTCTTTAACCTATCCACTGACCTTCATTCCCCAAAGCAAATGCCGGCTCCGACTCCTTTCCAGAACGTAGCCCAGATCAATGTTTTTATCTCACGGTCTGCAGAGTATTTCACCAATTCGAATTCGTTTGTCTAATCTGCTCGGCAGTCACTCATCATCCATCAGCCCGGGTCTCAAACCACGATCTGGTTGCCCCGGAACGGTCGAACTTCCTCCACACTACGAAGCCGATGATAAGAACGCTGTTATGAATGATGTTTTATTACTTCTCGAGTTCGCACGTTTCATTGCTTGCTTGTGTGTTTTAATGCTTGTACTTTTCTAATCCGCACGTTTTATGGCTTGTACCTGTAAAATATTTCACCAGATAAATTCTCTCGTCTAATCTTCTTGTCAGTCACTTTTCGTATGCCCGAAAATATTAAATATTATAAATATTAAATACTCCAACTGGTGTTGTTTCAACCACCGTTTTTCACTAGTTTCCCGTACATCATTTCAACGACATGTAAAATTTTGTTATGATTGAAAATTGAATTATGAAACTACTTTGTTAAATGGAAAGTGAAAATCAATGTTAATAAAATCGAAGCCCTGTTTTTCTCTAGGAATCGATAACCCTGCCTTCTACCTTAATATGCATCTTACTTTTTTCGGGGATCTCTGTCATTACTACGGCACAATAAAACCCCGATATAAAATATACACGTTTATTCCAATAGTAAACTTAACTCTAATGCCGGGTTTCCACCAAAGAAACAATTTAAAAAACAGTTTTATTTTCAAAAAACAAAACAAAATACTTGTTTTGTTTTTTGAAAACAGTTCTGTTTTTATTAAAAAGACTGTTTCAACTGAACAGACAAGATTTGTTTTCATTTCTGTTTATCCTGTGTCCGAGAAATGTCTGAGGACGGTGATTTTATAATTAACTGTGATTTTTTTTTGTAAATGATATTAGAAAAGAAAAACAAAAACGAGATATTGGGCCAATTCTCAATTAAAAATGAGAGTTGATTATAGCACGGAAGAATTATTGGAAGATTTATCTACTGACGATGTGGGCTTAAATGGAGAAATGAGATCATCGTGACTACTTTTTTTGAGCTCATTATAACAGTTTACACAAATATGAAAAATTCTTCAGTTTACACAAATATGAAATACACAGGAATACAAATTTAAAACCAAATTGAAAACAAATTGAAAAACCAAAGTACATTAATCGATATACTGAATGTTTCAACCAGATAGACACAAAACTTGCGAACAAACATGTTTTCCTTTGATCTTACCGACTCGCGATGGGAAGGTGTTCTGTTTACTAAAACAGTTTTCAGAGACAAAAATGTTCTCGAAACTGTTCAATTTTTACAAAACATTCGTGTTTTTGTTCAGAAAAACATTTTTTGTCCGTGTTTCTTGTTTTATCTCTTTGGTGGAAACCCGGCATAACCGGAAAAACTGAAAAACTGAAACTGTCAGTGACAAGTCGCCATCTTTTAATAATTCATGATCATACAAAATGCTGCCACAAAACTTCCTTTTATTGGAATTTTTTTGGCGGGATGATTAAAATTGAAAATTTTTTATTTATCTTGAAAATTTTATTTGACACAGTGGTTTCGAAAGCATGCACTGATTCTCATCAGACACCAGCACGCAGTGCATACTTGACTGGTGTGACCACTTGCAGTTGGAAATCATTAATTGTTATTTACGCTGGTTGTGACAAATTTTAACATCTCCGACTTATATCCATGGAAATAATTTACTCATCAAGGTTATTGATTTGTGATCACGGTTCCCTTCTTGTCTATAATCGCATAGACAACGTATATCGTCTCTAAAGCTTATCAAAGCAGAGAATAATTGATACGGGAAACTCGATCGTTTTGCGGAATAAGCCTTTTTGTTAATGGACTTTTATATTAATGGACTGCCACACTTTAAATGATTTTTTCGTAAACTGGTGTGCATACTCTATCGGATATCTTTGTATCCTTTTGGACAAAAAAAAACTCATATTGAAGAGTAATACAATGAATACTTTGGGGAAATGCGATATGATTATTAGAACTCTCTTTCCCCTGTTAAATAGGAGATCCAAATTATCTCTTTCCTACAAATTTCTTCTCGTTCGACCGATTTCCCAACCAACGCTTCTATATGGAACAGAAGTTTGGCGTCGATGTGCAATATCAAACATAAAAAAATTATTAAGCAAAACAAAATTCTTAAAATGCTCCTTAACTTACCTCCTTACCTTTTACCAATTCACCCCTGACTTACATATGAGAGCACACATTCCGCATATATTAGATAAGATCTTATCGATTAGGCATCGCTTTGCTAACACCTAGCGCTTATCATCGAACCCTTTAGTAAAAAGTCTAAGGATTTGATATTATGTTATATGTAGTTATTCCATCTCTTTGTGATGCATTATAGTAGTTTATTCATACGTCTCCTTTGTATTATTTTAATTATAAATAATTCTAAGAAAAATTTTAAGTATTACTCAAGTAAAATTTTAAAAAAAAGTAGATAAGTTAATAACATTATTATTAGTGCTCCCTACCGTTTATGTTCGGTAATTTGTTGTTTTAAATCCCATTACGTAAGTTCAAAGTTAAGTTTAAGATATTTGATGTTAGGCTTTTCCCCATTTCACTTTCAGTTACCAACATGTTTCACTATTAAGCATAGTGCTGAGTTCGATTTCACGTGAAATTCTCATACAAAATTTCACGTGAAATCTGTTTCGGCGAAAATTTAGCTTGAAAATAAGCAAGAGTTGTACTCTGTTCTTAGCATGAAAAGTTGCTTTGAAGTTGCTTTCGCGTTGAAAACGTAGATGGCACTGAAATATGTCTCCAATCATTTCACGCCAATTTAGTTTGTGCAGTTCATTCTTTCGAGCTAAAAAGTGACATTTAGTGTTTCAATTTGAAAATGGAGCAATGCAAATGTATTTCCAATAAGAAAATCGATCGAAAACTGAAATTATTGACATTTTATCCGTCAGAAATGAGCAGTGTCTCTGCTTTTCTCTATTGCCAAATTTTTTTTTATTCTGAGTACTAATTCCTGTTTTACGAGGAAAAGGTTGGCTTATAACGATAACGCATCAGCCATCGGTTTCGACAACACCCGTTTATGGTGGGTTTGACCTTAAATAATTACTTGACAACACAAACACAAAGGTGACTCAAACAACGCAACCAACACGAAACCGCAGTTTAAGACACGATGATACACGTATTGTCAATTCCAGAGAAAGACCGTCCTTCGGAGAAAAGCAAATCTCTCAACAATTCTCCGGCTACAACCTTCCACCACAAGAGCCAACACGCGGATGTGCCAAAATTTTCGCTCGAAAGAATGACCAGATAATGGAGACATGTTAAAATTTAGCTTCACGATTAACTCAGTACCAGCCTTAATATGAAAAGTTTGTTCGCAATGGTCATTGATTCACTGCAAGAACCTAGGCTCGTACCACTGAATTATTTAGATCTAGATTAAGCGATTATTATGTGTGTAATCTTTGGTTGAATATATAGCTTCAACTTGAAAGACAAGTCATAATAGTCCGAGACTGTTAAAAACGTATGAATTATTTATTAATTAAAAGCCGTCGTGCATTACAAGTGTGAATTTAGCAATCTTTCATGTCAAGGCCTTTGCTTGGTGATCAAATGCATGTTATTCTGTGAATCCCCGAACTATTTACACTGAAGCTGAATTGCTTAAGCAGAAAACAGCAGTGTGAATGGGCTGACTAGTATCCATTGGCTGTTGCCATTGCTCAAATTTCTCCCAAAGTGCACTGAATTATGGCACCGAATACAAAATTGAGTGGTTTTAGCGAATGCACAATGAAATACTCGTAACTTGAGTGGGTATCAGTGCTGTCGTTTTAGTTTTTCTTTGTGCAGTGAATAAAACTCCGAAGTTACAGCAGATTGCTCTAAATTGCAATAGATTGATTTTTCTATAGTTATATTTATATATATACACATATAAGTCTTCTTACATGCATTTAAAATACAACTATTAAGGTAGAAATACACTGGTGGCACGTCGCGTGACCTCACGTGCCGTCACATCAGCTGACCTCACGTGCCATAGATCTGCAGTTCCATTTTGTATGCTTAGAAATACACTGGCGGCACGTCGCCCGGACTCATGTGCTGTCAGGTGAGCTCACGTTTTTGATAAACTGCAAATTCAGATTTGTGAGCTCACGTGACAGCACGTCTAACATGTAATGTATATTTTTGAATGTCGTATATGGCAAAATAAGTACTGATTAATCAAAATATCTGTTATAAGTGCATAGAGATGCAAATTGAGTGACGCAAATATGTATTTTCTAATTGAAATCGTAGTTTTAGCCAATACTTTTACCTCATGGTATTTGATTTGTTCAAAATGTATAAGGTAAGTGATTTGTTTAAAATGTATAAGTATAAATAATTGTGAAATGGCGAAATGCATTGATGCTGGTAAATTGTGGGATAAAAATGTAACTTAATTTTTATGTGGAATTTGAATTAGTATGTTTTATCATTATGTACATGCATGTTTAGTGTTTATAAAAACTTTTGGTAACATGTATATGACAAACTACTTTACCATTAGGGCCGAATACGTTTGCTCAAATTACCAAGCAAACATGGAATTTGTAGGTATGCCAGCTGAGGCATACATTACAGAACCACTGAAAGTTTATTATAATGCTGAATCCATAATCAATGCAACAGAACTGTGTTGCGCAGCGAAATTTGCTCAAAATTTGCACCTCAAACCAGGCATGGCAACAAAATGTTTCAAAATATCCAATTCCATCTGTTCGTCTGAGCGTCCGGGAAATAGGAGATGTCATATGCAAATTGAAAACAGAATTTGTTTTTGTTTGTCTCATTTTTGCTTTGCAATATACTCTGAAGATATTAAAGGATAAAATACGCATCCACTAATGAATGGTATTCTCCAGACGTTTCCCTCGCACGATTAACTGGAAGAACCCAAAATCTACGCTCCCTTTGAACAACGGCACCAACAGCAACATTTTCCAAGTCTTCTTCAAAATCTGGAGAGCTTGTGGATGAATACAGTTACTTTATTAACAAAACACTTTTCAAAAACGCGAGATACACTATTATCACACAACTGCAAATTGTAAACCGTCGATCAGCAACTGCAACAACCGTGAGCTGCTATCATGACACAAGTGTATTTCCAAGTGTGAGCTCATGCCTCCACACGCATGACGTGACGGCACGTGAGGTCACGTGACAGCAGTGTATTTCTACCTTCTCGAGGTTTACGACTTTCGGACACATTGCGTGGCGTTGTGACCACACTCATTAGTCCATCGTCGAACGATCCAACGGTAATTGAAGTTTCGTCCATTGCGCTCGTTTCAGCTTCGTACGTGGCCCCCGTTTCATAATATATTGGATACGAATTTCCAATAGGGACTGTATTGATCCGTGTTCCGAAAAGATAAATTTCTCATATTATATGAATATGTACAAGATTAAAAATCTTACGCTCTCAGTATTATTAAGCCGTCGATGAAGGTCATGTGCTGCATGAAGCACCACGTTTCCATTTGTGGTGCTGCAGATCCTGAAGGCATATTGCGCTCTCGGGTTGGCATGCATCCACTGTAATATAAAGCAGAGATTTATTTACTGTACTGTTTGATTAATTAATTTTTTTCATCTAATACAATTAATTGTGAAATATGCAAATAACAACTTACCACTAGCTTACAGCTTTTCGCTTATCTGCAGCCACACACGGAATTTGGCAAAGACATTTTTGTATCCGCCTCTAGCCTACTCGTACAAAATCGGATGCTCCTTCACTAGAGCGATCAGCCTCTCAATTGTCACGTCGCCATCCAACACCGCATCTCTCATTGGCTGCATTTTGAAATAATGTTTTGTATAATTCGGTTTATTGGAGGTTGGTGCTTTGTCTGAGCTGTAAATCAGTCTAATCCTAACGTGATCTCAACCTCATATTTATAACCAATGCTTTAAAAGTTTCTTTTACTACTTGCCTTTTATCATAATCACCTTTGATTTCATAATTATCTCTTAAACATTTTCCAATGTTATTTAAATTAAATTAAACATCCATCTATCATACTATTAGCTAAATATTAAAATTTAAATTATGGACTCTGAAGAGGAGGCCAAATAGCCCTCGCAATACATTGAATATGCCTGTCTACAAATACATTTAAAGATACCTGGCTTAAAATACATTTAAATATACCTGGCTTGTAGGAAACAAAACTGGTCTTTAAACCATAATTAAATTACTGCAATTAATTTGCTATTAACTCTCATTTAAATTTACTATTTACTATCTTTTGATTTTGTTATTAACTATCTATACTATTAACCATAACATTTTTTTTTAAACCTACGAAAAAATTTATACTATTAACTCAACTGTACATTTTCAAATACATTTCAAATCGCGTGCGTTTCCCAAGCAATTTAGTTAGAGTGTGTTCAATATTCTTCAATATTCTATTCAGTCAGGCTGCTATAGTAGCAGCTATTTGCTGCCCGTAGTCTGGAGGATAGCAAGAAAGTAACTAAGGCAAAATGGCCGTGCGTACACAGCTGACGTACTGTTCAAACGTCACTTTGGATTAGAAATGGAAATGAAAAGCGGTTTTCGCGCTCTGGTGGCAAAGGAGATGAACAATAAACTTGAAAAGTGCTATCATAAACTAAATACGGGCTTCAACTCAAGTCGAGTTTTAAGTAGGCTTTAACACAGCGCAATTCATCTTGAGTTTTAAGAAGGTGGGTGTGAAACACAACAGGCCAGATACGCTGAATTGTGTACCATGATATTTTCTACGTCTCTTTTTCACTCTTTATATGATATGGTGTCAAAAGCCAGGAATAAGTGAACCGTTTTGAATATGTTTGGAAAATTTTAATGTTTTTTCTGCAGCTGTATGCTGAAAACGCGCAGTTTCATACAATTTCCAAAATGCAAGGCAAGTGTTTAGCTGATCAAAGTAAACACAAAGATTAAAGTTTAAAAAATACTGAAGAGATTTGTGTAAAACCCGACCTTCGCAGCAACTCTTGGCTGTTCAATGTTCATAGCTGCTTCACCTAGCTACCGCAAATTTTTACACTTGCTAAAGAGATGCTATGCTTTTGGAGCAGCTATAGCATGCACATTGAACACACCCCGGGTAGTGTGAACGCTTACCTTCTAAATCTGCCTGATTTAGAAGTGTAGTGTGAACGGCATATGAGATTCAGCTGGAAATTTGGCGAGGTTTTAATTGGAAGAATGACAGCAAAGATTATAATTACAATTTACAATAGTTTTATTTAGCGGACCATGCTTAGTTCTGTGTCAAATTTACTAACTAGTTCTGCATATTTAAAACTGTTTACTTGAGGATGGTGCCTAGACTTTATTTTCTCGCTCAAACTTGTAATTTTTACTACTGATTAAAATCGAACGATTAATCTTAATATAATAAAGGATTAGAATTTAATTACTATTGCAGTGGACTGCTTTGCTCTCGCTTTCTTTTCTTACTTGCTGGCTTCTCTGGGTTTTCAAGAGACAGTTCTTCGATCGACTTCATTTGGCTTGAGCCTAAAAAATATAAGCAGAAGTCTTGTTTTCACGAGGATTGGAAGTAGCCGCTATGCTTAAGTAAGCATCGTACGGTGAAGGATAAATATAGCTGGGCGGCTCTTACGTATGAATTTGGAGATTTTGGTGGGTCCGATATTTCAACAGGAATTTCTCACGAAGCTTTAGCAAAAAAATCTGAAGAGGAGGCAAATTAACTCCTTCATATAACTCTGTGTTAGAAAAGTATGAATTTTTAGACTTGAAATGCGACAGGCATTCAAATATAAAGGAGCCATTTTCACTGAGAAATTTTTTCTTGGGATATATTTTTATAAATCTGAGCAGTTTGAAAAAGCTTATGCCTCGAAAATATTTTTTTATATTAAAACTTTTACTTGAAGTAAGGAAAACAATAAAATCTTACTTATTTAGCAACACTTCACGACAAAAAACCATCCGATTTGTTACAATCATTAAATCAAACAACAATGAAAAATATACAGCACTATGTATATGTACAGTTACATTCTCACACATATCCATACAAGCGTTAAGCTCCAAGAAATTAAAATATTTCGATTAATTGTTTCCCACTTTTGAAAATATATCCAAAGAAATCGAACATCCAAACTTCTTATCGTATGAGTTTCCTTAGACTTGTATCTTTTCTTCGGAATTCGATGGAAATATTCAGAAGATATATTCACTTGAAAAATCAACCTCATCTTGCAAACAAGTATATTACCATAATTATTGAACAGTTAAATGGATTTTAATGCGACTTAAAATCAATAATATTGTTTGGCAATGTGAATATTGTTTGGTAAAGTAAATGTTGCATCGCAACAATACCCACTCAAGTTATGAGTATATCATTGTGCATTCGCTAAGGCCACTCAATTTTGTATTCGGTCCCATAATTCAGTGCACTTTGGGACAAATTTTACCAATGGCAACAGCCAATGAATACAAGGCAACTAATTCACACTAATGTTTTCTGCTTATGCAATTCAGCGTCATTGTTAATAGTTCGGGGATTCACAGAATAACATGCATTTGATCACCAAGTTAAAGGCTTTGACATGAAAGACTGCAAAATTCACACTTGTAATGTACGACGGCTTTTAATTAATAAATAATTCATACGTTTTTAACAGTATCGGACTGTTATGACTTACCTTTCAAATTGAAGCTATTTGTTCAACCAAAGATTCCACGAATAATAATCGCTTAATCTAGGTCTAAATAATTTAGTGGTACGAGCCTAAGCTCTTGCATTGATTCAATGACCATTGCGAATAAACTTTTCATTTTAAAGTGAAACTTGTTGGTAAGTGAAAGGGAACTGGGATAAAACCCTAACATTATATATCTGCAATAAATATCCTTAAATTTAAAACAACAAATTACCTAGCATAAAAAGTAGGGAGAACTAATAATAATATTACTTACTTTTTAACTATTCTTAAAATTTTACTTGAGTAATGTATATTTATTAATAGGAATATTAGAATTCACTGCGAAAATTTCGCAATGGACTGCGAAAATTTCGCAACGGACTGCGAAAATTTCGCACTGGAATGCGAAAATTTCGCACTGGACTGTGAAAATTTCACAACGGACGTGAAAATTACGCAATGGACTGCAAAAATTTCGCACTGTTCCGACATTTTCAAAACGCAGCTCACAAAGAACTGCAATTAACAGAATTATTATATATCAATCACATCATAGATTCTCAGTACATTTTCGTATCTATTACCCTATCGGGTTGGATGAATATGCAACCCAACATCGCACGTACATACAACTAGCATCGTACCCATAGAAACACTATAAATTATTCGTTGTCGTGAGTGGATTTAAGATCTTCTCCGGAAATATAAGCTATTGGTTTTTTCATCATTGTGCTTTGTATGACAGCTTTTTCCGTGCGGGTTTCTAGGAAATTTAAAAGGACAGACCAACCATTCAAACCTCATCACCAAAATCGAAATATCGCATCATTAACATCCAAACGCCCTCCTTGAAGATGCCCAATTTTACATTGGCTTAAAGGCAAATCACTCACAGTTGTCACCAGCGCAAGAATGGGATAGTGAGCGACATGCGCAATTGATTACCTTGTTTTCGTTGTATCATGTTTACACCAATATTTCCTAAAAATTCCAATTCAATCTGATTGGCTCGTAAAAAAAAAATTGCTGGAAAATGGTCTTGATATGTATATACAGTATTGGACAAAACTAAAGCACCCCTTTGCGAAATATCAATTGTCCGATGATATTATCAGGAAAATTAGATGAAAGAAATTAGCTCTGAGTTTTTATTATTTATCTTTATGTGCATTATAATAAAACATAATAATGACAATTCAATCTTGTCAACAAAAAAAAAAAAAAAATTTTTCTCGGTACTCAAAATTTGCCTGGACAAAACTAAAGCCCCTTTTATATATAGTAACTTTTTCGCACCGCTACTGACGGACCGTTAGCAGAAAGCATCAGAAATGCGTTTGCCTTATATGAATCATTAAAATTTCATCATTAATGCAGCATTTGTGCCAAATGTTTGCCTTGAATAGATGTGCGCAATTTATGTGTTAGTGTTAACACGTTAAGAGACTAAAAATGGCAAGAAATACATATTTCAGTGAAATGAAAAATATAAATATACGTGATTATAAAAGTGGTTTATCGCGATATAAAATTAATAAAAGATATTCGAACAATCGGGCAGTTATATCGCGGCTAATCAAAATGTTTGAGCTGAAGGTTCATATCTCTCCTGTGAATTCTGTAGGAAGGCCTCGATAAACATAACGAAGAAATGATTCTTTGATTAAAAAAAGGATTTGAGTTGAGCCTACGGACTCTTCTTATCAAATTCAAAATAATTTCAAACTATCAGTATTTGCAAGGACCATAAGGAGAAGAGCTAAAGAAGCTGGTTTGAAGACCTGCACAAAAGCCTTTCATGAAAAAGTCATTCTCAGATAAGAACAAGGGACCAAGTTAAAATTTGCCAAGGAGCAATTAGACTGGAGTATTGAAAAGTGGAGAGCTGTATTATATTCCGACGACTCGAAATTTAATTTAAAATATTCTGACGGAATAAGCCATGTACGACGACCAAAAGGACAAAGATTCAACTCTTAGTATTGCATCGAAACAACCAAACATAGAAGAGGTAATGTCATGGTCTGGGGTTGCTTTTCAGTACAAGGTATTGGGTCAATTCATCGAATTAATGGTATTATGGATCGTTTTGCGTACGTTGACATATTACAAAGCATAATGCTTCCGTACGCTGAGGAGGAAATTACTCTTAAATGGATATTTCAACAAGACAACGATCCCAAGCATACCTCTAAGTTATGTAAGACTTGGTTGCAAGCAAATAAAATAGACATTTTGGATTGGCCTGCGATATCTCTCGATCTCAACCCCATTGAGAACTTATGGGAAATTGCCTACAAGAGGATCAAAAGGGAAAACTGCGGGTGTTCTTATCACTTTGAAATTCGTAAAATTCTTTCTTCAGAACAACAATTCAAAACAATTGGGTTCGAAAATTCGCACACACCAAAAAAAGCAATTCACGTGATTAATCAAAACCTAAATTTTTTAGTGAAGCGAAAAAATAACTGTAAAAATGAAAACAAAAAAAAACCGTAGAAGTAAAAATTCCATTGGAATATCTTCGTCAAAAAACTGGAATTTGTGTGCATTCAATCCCGATCTTTAACGATAAATATGCCATCTATGGGCTAGCATCAGCGGGCTATTTTGAACATATCCAACAAGCGATGACATTTTCCCGGGCCTTGAAACGTTTCTACGTTTCTAAATGAACTGGGGGATGTACTGCAACCGTTGACGATGACCATCCTGAAATCTACGCTGAAAACGCGCCACCTCGACGAAAGATATAGGATGGAAAGAAATATAGCATCCACTCACCAAAATCCGGTTCGAAGGACCAAATAATGTTCTTATCACTTTGAAATTCGTAAAATTCTTTCTTCAGAACAACAATAAAAAACCAAATATTTACTATTAACATTTTATTTCGACAACAATTCAAAAATTTGCCCACACCAAAAAAAGCAATTCATGTGATCAATCAAAACTCAAATTTTTTAGTGAAGCGAAAAAATAACTGTAAAAATGAAAACAATTACATTCCAAAAAAAACCATAAAAGTAAAAATTCCATTGGAATATCTTCGTCAAAAAACTGGAATTTGTGTGCATTCAATCCCGATCTTGAACGATAAATATGACATCTATGAGCTAGCATCAGCGGACTATTTTGAACATATCCAACAAGCGATGACAGCGGGTCAAAAACGTTAGTTTTCGACGCAATTAAGACAGCGCACAGTGGCCGATTTTCCGGAAAAGCTGGCCAAAATTGGAAATTTTTTTTTTTTAAATTGTCAAGTAGCACATGGTAAAGTGTGCCATGGTGCACTACTGTGTATAGCTGCGGATGCTAAATGAGCTTTCATGTGTACTTTCCGAGTTAGAGCAGATTGAACAGACATGTTTCGGAGACACGCCTGTCAGTTGTCTCGAGTCTATAATTTTGCGTAGTTAATAAAGTGTCGGTGCAGTATTCTCTTCCTAGTCCAATGGAAGGTGTTGTATTGAAGGTGTTTATAACATATTATGTGAATTGTCTGCTTTAAATGAAAGAAATGCCTGTAAATATGCACGACCGGATTTTTTGTCAACATTTTACCTATACCCACGTTGAAAGTTATGAGATTAATGGAGATTAGTGGTCTACCAACGTTTTTTATAATGATTACAGTATAATTTATTGATATTTTGCAAGATCCCGTGCCACGGGGCACCACTGCATTTTTGGTGTCTGTTTTATTGCGCGGTGCGTTCGTGGCTCTGCAGTGCGTGCTGACAGCAAGTTGCAGTAAAATCAAGTTTTTGGTTCATTGGGGACTCCCTGGCAAATACGCAGGAAGTCCCTGAGGAATATGACTTTTTGATATGATTGTATAGCATATAAGGGGCTATACGAGCAGTGACGTAGTGTGCTTTTCAGGGGCCCATGGATTTTTTTTTTTAATTTTCCAATCTCAAATTTTTCTTAGTATTTCAATTTTTTTTTTGTAAATGATTTGAATTATTCCAGAGACCATCAGTGTTGTACAATGTAGTCACCGTGAAATTTTTGATGCATTGTATAAACAGTTGCTTTTGGATCTGGGCGACAAAATAAAGATTCTAGAACACCATCTATTCAAAGATAAAAGGGGATCTTTTACGTTCGATACAAGCGAGAAAAATGCATTGATGGAGTTTATCAACAACTTGAAAATAAAATGGATTAACAGCAAAAGAACGCATGAAAGTTTTGTGACAAAAAACGCAGAGTGGTTTAATGGCACTATGGCCTTCAGAGTGTGTTTAATGAAGACGGAATTATTCATAAACTCATGTTATGTTTAATAAAACGAGCTTTTGATTTTTTTAAACCGAAAAAATAGCACACTATCATCAGAGGCTCCTATTGAGAATTCGAGTGCAGAGTTGACATCAGATAACTCTGACGCAATCTCATATGCAGATGATGATTCTGCATCTGATAGTGATTAAGATTAGGCTGTTATAATTTTTAATAGCGTTATAACTCGTTAAAGGTTAATTGATTCATTATAATTATAATGACTGACTGCAATAATATTATTTTGTACAATAAAATTCATTAAATGACTTATATATCTCCTTTTTTTTCTGGACCTTCCACCGATCTTGCAAATAAATTAAGCTTCCATTGGACGGCCTCTTTTATATTGTAGGCATGTTAAACAATAATTTTGTAATTTTCTTATTATATTTACCGAAAATATAATTTTTTTTTTTTGATAATCAACCGAAAAAACCACGTTCTTGATGTTTGGCTTCAATTGAAAAACGTAAATTCAATATTCACAGTACAAATCCGCCATTTTTTATCCACCATTTTGAATTTTGAAAAAACAACATCATATTCGAATTGAGCAACTAAAAAAACTACAGTTCAGGAAGTTTTTCTGTGATCAGATAACTTTTCGGATTTTGGCCAGCTTTTCCGGAAAATCGGCCACTGTGCAGCGTGGGTAAATATTCCCGAACAGTTCATTGATAATTTAATATCTTCAAATGCTAAAAAGATGTGCTGGTGATATTAAAAATGAAGAATTTGCGACGAAGTGCTAAAACTACCCAACATTTGGTATAAATTCGGATCATAAGCTAGTTTGCTTTCGTTTTGTCCAGGCAAATTTTGAGTACCGAGATATATTTTTATTTTATTTTTTGCGAATGAAAAGATTGTGTTTTCATTGCTATGTTTTTCTATAAAACACATAAAGTTAAATAATAAAAACTAAGAGCAAATTTTTTTCATTTAGTTTTCATAATAATATCAGAGGATAGCTGATATTTTGCAAAGGGGTGCTTTAGTTTTGTCCAATACTGAGTATATACTCGTATATATATATATATATATATATATATATATATATATATATATATATATATATATATATATATATATATATATATATATATATATATATATATTTGTGGACAGTTTGAGACTATCAGTGGGATCTTTGTACTTCTTCTCTATTCCAAAATTTTTTTTTTTGCTTTTAGGAATTCTTATATTTTCCTCCTGTAGGTTTCACAGTCATTCGTTGTGGTGCAGAAACACTCTTGGACTACGACTCTGAACACATGGCAGTTATTTGATGTGCCATTAAAAACCTTCACCGATTTCCAAGCCTTGGATGAAAAGAGGATATAATAGAGCTTGACATTTTTCTGCCACGAGAATGAGCTGGATGGTAGAAAGAAATGGGTGATTCCGAACCATTATTTTGGACAGCACCTGTGTCTATCTTGTTGACGTCTTCATTCGGCGCTATCTGCAAGGTCGATTATCCCTTCGTCGTCTTTTACCTCTTTACTCGTATTTAGCAAATACATTATTTTACTAGAATCTGCCACCAATTTGCTTGCCACCTTGCCAAGTACGAGTACTATATCAAATATGTATTAATATGTAATACCAAAATAACAAAATGCAAGTATGATATTCATTGTTTATTCTGCCAAGACCAACTTCCGGAAGCACATTTGCTTTGTTTGAGCGCTCGGCTCGTACTCTCTTTTCTCCTTATTTACTAGAGCAGATTCGCTAAAAGACCACTGATATTCGCCTGCCACATTTTTCAAAAAGTCAAGATAGCACTTGATACCGATCACTGCGGCTTTCATTCCATATGATGGGCTGTTGGCTAATCTAGACCGTTATTGTCCTGTGGAAACTGGATTTCTTCATATATCTCACTCCTCAGAAATTCTGGGCCCTATTCTGAGAGTCACCTCGCGTGACGAATGAAGTGACTCTCTTGATTTCGTATTCTGAGAGTCACGTGAGGTGACTTCATCTCATCTCAAGTCACATTTTTGATCTGTCGGCTATTTCGAGAGTTACATGAAGTGACGAGCGTCACCTGAAGTGAGACTTCCAGTCACTTGATAATATAAAGTGACTGTGGTCAGAAGAGATATAAATTGATATTTTGAAAAAAAAGAAGAAGGATTTTGACGAAGTTTGAATCGTGAATCATGAAAAAAAAAATAAAAAAATCTTATTTTCAAGATAATTTATATAATTTTATTTGAATAATGCGGCTAAAGTCGATTACGTGTTCGCCATAGCCGTTAGCCGTTTTCTGATAAATTTTTGGCTCGTACACTGAAAAAAATCATTTGGTATTTCATATAAAGAAATAGTCATAATTTACTAAAGAAAATGGTTGATTTTCAGCCTACTAATTCAATTTGTTGTTTCCGCAAATCATGAATCGTTAATTATCTCCGTATAATATTAATCATTTCTTTTACTGTCTTTAGACATTTTTACAATAAAAATAACTAAACTTTCTATAATGCAGACATTCATGCAAATTATATTGGCAAAATTTTCTATTTCAATAGTAAGAAACTCTACAAACAGTTGATTCTTTTTTAACTAAAGAAGATTAGTTATATCAACTAATCTAGATTTCCTTATTAATTAAAGTGTTTTGAAGAATAAATCATACTTTTAGACTTTTCTACCAAATCAAAGTCATCTATTTGCAATTAGTTAAAATTTCGAATTCTTTTCGTTCAGTGTATGTTTGTGATTTTGTTGTTGTGTGTTAATTTTTGGGGTGTTTTATGTTTGATTGGTTGTTTTTGTTGCTTTCGCTTTGAAAACGCAGATGGTATTAACACATGTCTACAATCATTTCACGCCAAAATAGTATGTGCAGCTCATTCTTTCGAGCTAAAAAGTGACATTTGGTGTTTGACTTTGAAAATTGAATTGTACAAATGTCTTTCCAATAAGAAAATCGATCGAAAATTGACCAGCAAAGTACCAGCCTTAAAAAGTAAAGGCTCGTACGGAGTTAATCGTTAAGGTAAATTTTTACAAGTCCATTATCTCGTCATTCTTTCGAGCGAAAATTTTAGCAATGGAAAAAAAACAGCTACAAAGTTATTTCTGACAGATAAAATGTCAAGGATTTCAATTTTCGATTAATTTTCTTATTGAAAAGACAAGCGATAATTCGAATGCTTTATTGGTCTGATGAAGAGTCATCCACAAAACCTGAAACAGCACCGCGAACACATAAAAACCACTTCTAATATTCACCAATACTTTTTCCTAATCACAATATTTATAATCTTGTAAATATATATATAATCTTGTAAATATCGTCCTCTTTTTTATTTCACTAATCATTTGCTTATCACTGGAAATTTCCTGTTTTCGTTCGATTTCCCTTACTTTCCATTTGAACTTAAATTGATTTTAATAATTTTTGAAGAAAATTAGTATTAAACTCGCTTCGCAAAAATTCATCATATATCTATACATATATATGTATATGTATATATATATATATATATATATATATATATATATATATATATATATATATATATATATATATATCAGCAAAATGGTTAAGGGAGATAATCTCTAGAGTGGCCGATCCGACTGAGCTGAAATTTTCGGATGACATAGATGTATATAACAGGTAGGTCCATGATTTGCTAGATATCAGATATCTTAAACCTTTTGGCGGCGGCGGGCATTTTAGTAAATTTTCAGGTACTCCTATATTTCCAAGCAGTGTAAGTTTTTGCTAAAAAAAAGTATTGAAAATGAGAATTAATTATGTTTTAAGTATGTTTATGATAAAGAATTGGAAATTTTGAGCCTGGTGTAGGCACTGAGTGCCTAAGAGTAGGCAAGGATTTCTTTTAAATTTCGATTTATCATAACTTCTAAGAGAAACAATGGATCATCGTGAAATTTTCAGAGCGGACTTTCGAGATTAAGCACGCATTTGTGTAGCTACAGCAGGCTCCTGAAGAAAAATCCTTCTAATCACCGACCTTCCTGAAAATTTTTTGATTTTTGAAAATAAATTTAAATTTTTCGTAAATTTTGACTTTTGTCCACCAAGTCAAATAAAAATTTCCGAAATTCCGTGGTAAACAAGAACGGCAAACCGTGATCAAATTACCTCTATTTTCAGCACTCAAAACTTCTGTTCACGAGAACTGACGATCGGATATTGCGATCAATATGAGGTTTACAAGACATGTTGGTATTAACTAGGACCAGGTCTGATAGAAGTAATTTTGAAATACGGCCACACTGTGGCAGTGGTGCCATTTGTAAAAATCGCTGAGAAAAAAAAATTGTTTTTGGCCAATAGTTTCCGATTTAGCCACCAGATTTTAACAAAATTAACGCAGTAGATGAACCTTACTTTAAGATAGATTTCATAGAAATTTGGTTGAAAAATTAGTATAGGGTCGCCAGTTATGGCAATTTTTGGCTCCTAAATATTGTAAATTTACTCAGGAAAATAAAGGTTTATTCACTGTAACTTCCGATGCAGTAACGAAATCAAAACGAAATTCTTGTGATAAATGGGTCTTGTTGTGTTTCTGATTCTGTACGTAATTTCGTAGAAAAATTGTAAAAGAGCTGCCAGCTATGATGAATTTTGTAATTTATTGACATTTCTTTATCGAGCGATGTTGTCATAAAAATTCCAAATGGGAATGATCCTGCAATACCAATTAGCAACAAATATTTACGTTTCAAAAATTTAAAAAGTTTGGACGGTGGTAGCCCTAATATTATATTCACTCGTATAACTTACAGCGCAGCCATTCAATCGAAACGAAATTCATAGGGTGGGTTTAATACAATGTGAAGCAGCTATGGTGCTAGCACATGATTGCCAGCACCAGACAATTTCGTAAATATTGCACCAACAGATGCTTCCATTTTGTATTCATAAGCAAAGCATTTACAATAAACTAAGGAACCGATATTTAAATTTTCCAAGTTTTGGAAATTTTTCGGATGGCAACCCCAGACATAGTTTAATCGCTGAAACTTTCGATGATATCCTTGGATGAAAACGAAATTCAAAGGATAGGTTGGTTAAGCACGAGCATGTTATGATAGATTTATTGCTGCTGTGTTGGACAAATGTTGCCAGCACTGAACATTTTCATCATTTGTGTTATAGCAAATGCTGTCGGAAAATGATATATGTTCATTTGAGTAAGAAATGGTTGATATGATACTAAAAAGAAGTGTATAACGTCTTCACTCATTTTTAGATCCCTCAAAGACAATTTCTTCGAAAATTAGTTTTCTAGTGGTTCTGATGCGCAAGACTTTTTTATTCTACTCCCTCTTCAAAGTAAGCCGCACTTATGATATTAAGGGATGGAAAGTTTGTGCGCGCCAACGACATGCGGTGCTCCCAAGCCGTTCCCCATCTAAGTACTGACCACGCCCAATACTGCTTAGCTTCGGTGATCGAACAAGAACCGATCGATGTCAGTGTGCTATGGACGTGGTAAATTTCTAACACTGAAAAATTTCAATGACATGGTAAATTTCAAACGTTCGGGCGTTGCCATTCAAACACAAATTCATAGTCACCTCACCTAGAGTCACTTCACGTGACTCTCAGAATACCGATTCTTAGGTGACGTCACTTTCCAAGTGACGAGAGATCTCACGTGAGGTGACTCTCAGAATAGGGCCCTCTTTATGGATGAAACGGAATTATTCTAATTATTGTTTTTCGATCTTTTGGTATATTACTAGCGCATGATATGATTTTAACGCTCATTAATACTGTTAAACCGCTTGTAAAATAACTGGGATTTTCTTAAATATATGTAGTTGACTGTCAGACTTACTTTCCCAACTTGTCTATCTACTGTGCATTTACTGGAATTTAAATAAATTTAAATGTAATGCTCTATGAGACTGAAAAATCAGCAATAAATAAAGATTTATAAAAACCATGTCTCATTCCTTACACTGTAATTTGTTCCTGTGAAATTTATATAACCTGCATGTTGCATTGTTTTGTATTTAGATGATTCACCATATTGTTTCTTAATTGCGAAATTGTCACAACTGCCTTTCTACTAGTATTCACTTCTTCTTACATTATTTAATTTGCATCAATTTTTATTATCTACGGAAAATTTCTTAGTCAAATTTTTCAAATAAACCAAATCAATTATGATTATTTGTTCGAACCTAGTCCAAAACAACAAATCCAGAATCTCAATGCGTATTTCTTCATAATGATCAAAGCTAGGCAATTATTCAATGATAAGGCACCAGGTCATCCGTTCAGCCATCGACTCGTTCATTTCACTTTCGAAAGGATCATCTCGATAGCCAAACAATAAGTAACATCAACTCGTCATTAAATCTCCCGTAGGTGTTACAGTTTAACAGCCCAACTTTTAACACGTACACGCCAGAGAAATCAATTTACCGCCGCACATCACACGCTCGGCGGGCTCGATGGCCAAGGGTCAATGCGTGCATAAATCATAAGAAAACGGTCGGTAATTATCATCAATTAGGATTCCGCCTGAGTACGATAGTACCACACAACATCCAATACTCGACACCTTAGGGGGTGCCGTACTAACTCATGACTTAGACATATCCATTCTGCCTGCCTAATTTGAATACAGGTCCTCGGGGATCCCCAGCCTCTCTGAACGCTATCGAAACGGGAGTATCCTCGTTTCTTGTCGGCATGAGCCAAATTGAAAAGCTCCACATATATTTGAGGATGGGCGTTATCAATTTAAAGTATGAATTATGATCGTCTTGAGCGGAGCAGACGAGTTTAATGATGCCTGAATAGGTTCTTACAAAGCCTAAGTATGTAAACCAATTCGACAACAGAGTACGTAAATGAGGCTCATCTTAACCAAGTAATACGGGATATGCCACTGCAATGTTTTCGGGTTTTGAGTGAAGTTAGGGTAGTTTGAGGTATATGAGAAATCTTTTTCTTTTTCGAAATATTTCAGATTAGCCTTGGCGAACCGGTTAGTTCTCCATTTAAAGTCACAAGCATTCCTATTTTTTAATGCTGTGAGATAATGTAGATGCTCTATAGTAACCATTTTTTAAGTACCAATCAGCCAGTATACAATACAAAGTTTTATAACGACCTCCGTCTCTAAAATGGCATTCCTTTACCTTACTCGAATCAAATTACGTACTGCGTATGGAAGGTGTGAAAATTATCATTAGCCAACCGACAAATGGCTGAAAGCGATACTGATCGGACAGCAATTACTACGAGAAGACCACTGTAGATTGCCAGTGTTGATTCGCTAACAAGTCAGTGATCGGAAATTGGTAAAGCGGCCGCAAGTGTGATATGATTTGTACATATTTGATCCAAGCTCCGTCATTGCACCCGCCAGTACGCGAGGATTTACTTAACTACCAGTTGTAATTGAATACATCTCGTAGACGTGCTGGAATTCTCCAACGAGCTCTGCTTGCAAAGCAAGGACTTAATGTATATTTACGATTTAATGGACTTCATTAGTGCAAGTAGCATTATCTACGATATGGATCAGCTAGGTAAATGACTTTATTGGACTTAAGCTAAAAAAAAAAATTACAAACAGCACGCGCTGTGGAGAGCTGCTCGTATCCGTTTTCTAATCTGTTACATATTCATACAGGCAATCGTGCTTTTAATAAAAATTAGTATCTCATTAGTGTTAGAAAATTACTACTGATGAGCGTCAATCAATTTCAATTTGCCAATCCTACAATTTTTCTTTGTAGCTTATGAATGTAGCCTTAATTTAAGTGCATCATTTAACGATCCTGATGTTCTGCTACATATTAGATTTATCTAAACACATCAGAAGATTGGTCTATAAGAAGCAAGCAAATTAGTTTTATAGAGATCTGATAACAGAATCTTTCAGTGAAGAAGCCAAGAAAAAATTGATCTTAATCTTGCGTTCTCAATTTACAAATTTTTATGTCTTGTCATCGAGCACGATTTCATGCAAATCTGTGACACTTTGGGTGAGGATTCATGTTGATTTGCGTTGAAAATTTTATTGCAGATGTTCTCATGATTATCACAGATGATGAAGCACTGATATAAAGTAGCATTTCGGATTGCTTAAGGTCTCAAAGGATATTTTTAGCTTTATTTATTGACCTGAGTGCTTTTTTCATGGGAGAGATCAGATTACAGTGTAGAATTTTATGACTCTATATAGTTTTAGTGGTAGATTGAATTAACATATCTAGATGTGTAGGTATGAGAATAGCAAAGCTTACGAGCAGATACTACATATAATGGCTTGAGAATCTTCTGTTTGCATATTAGAATTTTTTATGAGAGACAAGCTATTTTTAGTTTAACACATTTACCATACGATTGTAATTATATGCTTCGATTATTATATTTAATTATTGTATGCACTTTTTGCTATTGACCCAATAATATGAACAAAAATAAAAGAAAAAGTCTACGTACAACGCCAGACATCAATCTTTCCCTATTTGGATTTGCTACTACTGTTAGTCCTTGTCTTTTGATGCAAGAGGTTTTTTGCATTTTTTGTTGATGGAATGGCAATTTTAGAGCTTCTTAGCTGAAGCATTATTGCATTCAAGAACCTCTGCTTTCCTGGATCTCTTCTTTTTTAACTGATCGCACTTTTGTTGTCTCCCACTTTGGCTTATCGTCCTCACCTTTCTCCCCTTCTTCTGGTGCTCCTCAAAGTTCTATCTTAATACCTCTTTTGTTCAATCTTTTTATCAATGACCTTCCCACTGTTTTTAAGGCAGTCGCCTAGTGTGCCAGAAAATAAAAATTGGTTTTTTTTTTGTTTTTTTTTTCATAAATAACATCCAAAACATGTGTAGAAGACGTGGATAAAAGAATTTTTCGAAATTTGAAGCCGTTGAAAAGTTACAGCCGTAAACCGTAGTAATTATAAAGTGTTACTGAAGGAGGTTTTCGTAAACCGTAGGAGGTATACACTTACTTTCGCATCGAATATTTTTGAGCCCTGCTCCTTACATGGCTCTTTTGTGTTACTAAATTGTACTTATTGTACACAGTACTAATTGTCAACTAGCTGGTACCTAGAACTGTTCACAAACTCAATAATCTTGATTTTCGCTCCGAAGCATCTTAATTCTGGCGCAAAAGTCCTCGAAATCGCCACATTTTTTGCCGTGGTAATCTTCAACGAAGGATTCAAACCTATTTTAAAGGTGATGGAAGTCATGGGAGTAAATATTGGCCTAAATGCCCAAGCCTTCGTTCATCAACGTAACGATACTCGCATCGACCGCTCACGGAGACGCTTGAGCGATTTCGCCAAACAAGCCCGGATATCCAACAGAGAAAAGAAAACGGCCTTACGTGACTTCTTTGAAGAAGAAGAAGAAAATGTACTCTATGGTCCAGGCATAGCAGATTGATCGCGAGACGAATTTTTTATCATGAATTATATACAACAACTTTCAAACGCGTTTTTCTCAAAACACGATTTTTTCAAACTGCTGCCATGATATCTAAAAAACTATTTCAATGATTCTACTCAAATTCATACATCATTTGAAGTACATAAATAACTACAAAATGAACTAAAATAATTAAGATTGGTTCATTACTTTTCATTTTACAAGCTAAAAAAACCCAAAAAAAAACACGAAAAATTGATTTTATTTTTCTAAAGGGTACAAAAATTTAGTTTTTAGAATTCTAACTCAATTTTACTCCCTTTTGGAACCTCAAGTCTCAGAATCAAAACTGTGTTTGCTTTTTTTATTTCAAAAAAGCATAGCGGCCGGAATCGTGGTAGCAGTGGAGCACCCCTTTATATATATGTGTTCTTCTTGGGTCGTGTATCTCCGACTATTTGGTATAAATATGCTTCGAAAATGCACAAAGTTTGTCTAAATAGTAATAAAAATAATATACAGTTTATGAACTATTTGATTTCAATGGTTTCTCAAAAAAAATTCCCCAAAAAAAGCATTAAAAAACGGCCTTCACACTAGACGACCGCCTTAAGTCTTCATGTCTTCTATATGCAGATGATTTAAATATTTTCCGAGTCATCAAAAATACTGGTGACTCTCTGCTTCTCTCTGGTTGGTGTAACTAGAACTGCTTGTCCCTTAATGTGTCTAAGTGTTTTTCTATGTCCTTTTCCCTTAAGCTTCACACTCATGTCTTTCCTTATACTATTGATGGCATTATCCTCTCTTGTGTCGATTATTTCTCAGATCTTGCGGTCACCTTTGATCGCAAACTGAAATTCGACGTTTATGTCCTTACTATCACAAGAAAAGCTTCTCGGATTGCTGGCTTCATGGTTCGTTCCTGCCACAATTCATTTAGTGTCTCTACTTGTGTCCACTTATTTATTACCCTAGTCCGTTCTGTTCTTGAATACCACAATCAAGTGTGGTGTCCTCGTTTCAAATACCTCTCTGACGCTGTTGAATCAGTTCAGCGCAGGTTTACACGTACTTTACTTTTTAAATATAGTCTGCCGTATTTACCCTAAAGTGAACATCTATCTCTTCTTAACATTCCTCTCCTTGAGCAGCGCAGAATTTACTTGGATGAGAGTTTCCTTTTCAAAATCTGTCGCGGCTACCTATCTTCCTCATTCCTGGTTTAGAATGGATTCTTTCTTTTCTTTTTTGCTCTACTAAATTTTACATTATTATTTAATACTTGAAGATTTTTTGTATATTTTTAATTTTATATTTAATTACATACATGTTTGCTCTTTTGATCCTTATTTGGTTTTGATTTTTTTTTGTTCGACCTATCTCTACTTCATTGAATTTACCACTTCAATTATTTTTTATATATTTATATTTACTCATTTAATTCTTACTATTTTTTTTCCATTGTATCCTATCTGTTTTTTGGTCATTTCTTGTTGAATTGATTATTCATGTTTGTAATGGTTTTTTTTCTTCTTTTTTGCTTTAGTTAATTTTACTTTTAATTTATTCTAACTTTAATTATTTTATATACTTACATTCATATATTCTTATTCAGTTCCTGTTATTTTTTTTTCATTGTGTCCAATCTGTAATTGGGCAGTTTTGCCTGTTGTATTGAATACGCACCAAAATATATAAATAAATAAATGGATAAATAATCACGTATTAAAAAGCAACTCGCCATTAATGTTCATTCAATAAACACTATGGTTGCACTTTGGTAAAACATAACAGATCCATGACCTCATTCAAACATTTTCCCATAGAAACTGCGAAACCGAACTCAATCTTTCCGTTTTACGACTCATCGTCAAATGGAATGATTGATTGAATCATTTTTATATTCGTTACCATTCCATTATTTTTCTTAATCTCTTAAAACGCCGTCGAAACTTATGCGTCAAGAAAGCAAAATCTATGATGAAATTTTTAACATAACTCTAATCTTAATACAAATAATCGTAATTCAAAGTTTTAAAATTTCCTGGTGGTTTTTGTCTGGAATCTCGTGTGACACACAGGGATTATGTCAAAGAGGTATTCGAAGCTTTTAGCGACCAATCTTTATTCGTTAAAATTTTTGCTTGCATCACATTCATTTTTGATAGAATTTATTTTATGATTATAACAATCTAAAATATATGCTAAGCCTATTGAAGTACCTAAGAGATTAGATCGGCTTTACACTCGATTTAATGGATTCTATATAAAAATATATTTGATAGAACATGATTTGACATAAAATTAATATATTTCAGTGAATTTAATTAGATTGAAACTTAGTAAACACCTTCATTTTTCATCAATTTTATAGGCTAAAATACTTACGATCGTTTGTTTGAATTAGGAAAAGAGAGTTGATAAGCAATTTCGAGAGCTAGGGAGGATTTGAATAAATTGCCTAGAAGTTAATGGATTTGATATTTTTTAGTAGAATTATTTTAATCAAAGACAGATATGAAGCCAGAAAAATGTATATATTTGATCAGTAATGGTAAGAGGTTTTCGTCTCTAAGTTGATGGTAAAAGATTTAGAACTATCAAACCATCATAATTGAATAAAGAACAAACAACATGTAAGAAAAAATAGATTTGCTCCCACATATAAAGCTATGCATATCTAATCAAAGTGGAGATGAGGTGAACATATAGCTATCAAGAGGATGTTTGTGGTTTTCAGATATAGGTTCGGATATTGAACGTATCTTATGAAAAACTTTATGAATATAGTTTGAAGCGACAATGCCACGAAGGCTGAAACTGGAGACTAAGATTTCATGGTTCAACAACGAAAACTTTGGATAGTCTTACTTAAATTCTCAGTCCAGTGAAATTCGGAAAAATTAGGCGAAAGCTGGATTCTGGTGTGAGCTTTGATTCTGGCGTGTTGAACAAAATGTCAAAAGTCCCCATCGATCCGAATGCTGCGTTACATTTTATATGGGGTCAAAGGTCACCAAAAGTGACCTTTCGCAAATAGCTCAGTAACGGTCACGTCTGCAGAAAAATAATGTATGACGAATTTATAACTTAGGCTATCGTTACAAGAAAAAGCTAGAAAATTTTTTTGTAGGAAATTTTCTAAGATACAAATTTGTCATACATTGTTTTTCTGTAGATGTGACCGTTACTGAGATATTTGCGAGAGGTCACTTTTGGTGACCTCTGAGCTAGTATAAAACTGTTTCTATAAGTTTTCCTGTAATTTTTTCTAAAGAAATGAAAGAAAAACACCAAAAAGCAGCACTGCAGAAATAAATACACAGACTAACTGGAATGGGTTGACCGGATCGATGCTCTAACTGACTGATCGCACTAAATTGGTTTTAAACCAAACGGACTCAAGCCGTTTGGACTGGGAACAGGGGCTATTTTCCTTGCTCTTATTTTTAAATTGCTTTTTTTTCGACCAAACTTGAAAAAAGTAAGCACGGAAAAAATGGTGTCATCAGGATGAACCCACAGTGCATGTGGTATAAAATGAAATGGCTTTTTCGCAGAAAAACCCTGTAGAGCCCCTGATCTATTTGGCAGCAGCTTACTTGATTTTATGGGAGTATTTCAAATTCGTCGTCTATACTGATTGTCTAACAACACCGGCTTAACTTTGCGAAAATGTAGACAATGTACCCATGATTATCAATAAAGCGGGCACCTCTTGCTGAATATGATTTTCAAAACGCTGTATACTTTGATTTTCAATGATATTGAATAAGAAAAATGACAAAATAAATAAAGTAAAATAAATAATAAAGACAGTATTTTGTCACATCTTGTATATAGAATGGATTATAGAGATTGTCGATATACCACGTGAAACGTGCATCTAACTGTTTGTAAAAAATGCATTTTTTTTAGTTTTAATAGTGCGTTTATTTTCATAATTTAGATATAATACAAAATCCATTGCACTACTCCCCCTGTTAAGGTTTAAACTTTGTGTTAGGGGTGAGGAGTCAGCTAACAGTTTTTTTTATTCATAAACACAAAATATGACAAGATAAAAATAAAGTAATCCAAAAATAGCTAAATATTCTTACTGACTTATTAACATAAAAATAATCAATAATAGCTAAAAAGTCCAGAAAGAAATAGGAAAAAATATAATATTAGACGCATAAATTTAGCAAAATAAAAATAAATAAAAAAGGAAAAGAAATAGGCATAGATTTAACATATATATTAGTTCAATAAATTTTTTTAATTTCGCTCTTAAATTTTTTCAGATCTCGTATTGTTTTTATTTCCTTTGGCAATGTATTGAATAATTTAATTCCCACATATGTGAAATGGTTTTGACCCATATGGGTTACACAATTTGGGAGTATGAGTGTATCATCGGTACCGCTTCTAGTTGCATTGGTATTAATTCGAATTTTGTTAGCTACTAGATCCTTGAAGGTCTGTATCAACAGGTTTAATTTGAAAATTTTGTCTATTGAACAAATATTTAAGCAGAGAAACAATTGTTCCAAGCTATAGTGGCGAGGTTTTTTAAATAATATTTTCATCAACGTCTTTTGATAAATTTTTAGAGGGTTAAGCGCACTTTGCGATGCTTCGCCCCAAGCGATGATTGAATATTACAGTACTGAGTGGATTAAGGCAAAATAAAATGATCGTAAGGCTTTTATGTTTAGAAAAGATCGAACTTCGAAGCAAAGCGGTATCAGCTTTCTTAACTTATTTATCGAGGTTTGTACTTGGTGGTCCCATTTCAAGTGTTGGTCAATTGTGACTCCTAAATATTTAGTATGGGAAACATTTTTTATTGACATACAATGACAGAATGCTTATGTCAAGATTTTGAGGTAGGCATCGCCGCGTCATAGCAAAAGTTATGTAATTAGTTTTCAGAATGTTTAGAGTGAAACAGTCGCAGCTCATCCAATCTTTGAGCAATGCAAGACTATATTCTGTTTTTAGCTTCACTGCTTCCCAACCATTATCCTTCACAAACAGAACCGTGTCATCATCGAATGATATTAGCTGGCCTTTTATGTGCTGTGAAAAAATATCATTTACGTAAATAAGGAAGATGATAGGCCCAAGAACTGTTCCTTGTGGAACACCGTACTCAAAAGAGAGCTCAGTACTTTGTGTTTCAGCTATTTTCACTCTTTGCTTTCCATCTGCCAAATAGCTTTGGATCCATTTTATCCACCTTGGACTGAAATTTGCGTCACCTAGTTTATGTATCATAAGTGCGTGTGGTATAGAATCAAATGCTTTAGCAAGATCTAAGAAAACTGCTAGAGACTTGTATCCCTTATTTAGTGAATCTGCGATTAAGGTAGACAATTGACCAATTGCATCTTGCGTACTGCGCTCTGCTCTGAAACCAAATTGTTTCTCATTGATCAAGTGACGCATGTCCAAATATGCGACTAACCGCCTCTTGGCAACTTTTTCTAAAATTTTCGAGACATTTGAAGTCAAGGATATCGGACGATAGTTATTGATATCTAGTTTGCTTTTATTTTTGTGGATAGGCGTAACGACAGTTTTTTTTATATATTTGTAGGAAAGTACAGGTTTCAAAACTCAAGTTAGATAAATATGCTAAGGGTTTGCTTACGTATGATTTTATTCTTTTTAGACATTCGAATGTAATGCCATCAAAACCTGGACTTGATCCTTCTCGCATTTCATCTATAATTTGAATAATTTCCTTTTCAGTAACAGCGTTTATAGAGTTAGACGTAGAGAAATTTACAGCTAGATTATCTGATGTATTTTGATCAACGTTTATATTTAATTGTTGGGCCATACATTTTCCAACACTGCAGATATGGATATTAAAAACATTTGCTATATGTTCGGCATTTTCACTAACAGTAAAGAGGTTAGAGTCATGTAATAAAGCGTTTATTGGACCAAAGGCTTGCTTTTTTTACTCTAGCTAAATTAATTGCCTTCCAGATTTTTATTCCATTCCCACCACTTTTCTGCATTATTTTTTTAAACTAGTTACTTTTTGTTATAGAGATAATATTATTTAGCTTATTTTGATATTTTTTATAATAATGTTTTAGTTGCTCATTGTGGGGATTTCTCCTTGATGCAATTGCCAACTCGTTTCGTCTTTTTATCGAACTAACCAATCCTAGGGTTATCCAAGGTTTCAGTTTATGACATTTTGAAGTAGCATTTCGTATTGGGTGTAAACTGCCTTGAATGCTACTGTAATTTGCACAGGTGCTAACATTATCACTGGACAGAACGTCATTCCATGATCTATTAGCTACTTTATCTTGCAAGAGTTCGTAGTTGATTTTTTGTTTAGTTCTGGGTATGTCCTTGGAACTTGATGGTTGAGGAAGCTTTATAAACAGAATTGTACTCTTATGATCAGAGATTTCGGTGTTAATGACCGCAGCTTTAATTTCGTCAAACGCTTTTTGTTTAAGGTTGGTAAATATATGGTCCAAGCAACTGTCTCCGCGCGTGCATTGGTTAATATGCGAAGTGAAGCCAAATTCATTTAAGGTATTGATATATTCAATATTGATATCATTCAGCAATTTGATATTGATATCCCGCAAAATAATAGTACCACCTCGTTTGTAATTTTTCAAATAGCTCTCTAGTTCTGAACAAAAGGTTATGCTGCAATGATTTGGTGATCTATATATTGTTATTATTTTAATGAATACATTGTTTGCTAAGTTAATATCAAGTGCTAAGGCTGTTGCAGCAGTGCTTAGTATTTTTTCCTGGTTATTTTTGATCTGTTGATTGTTTAAATATTCAACAAGATTTTGCTTAACCCTTTGAAAACCAGGAAGGGCGATCACGCTCTTTCATTCATATGCGAAAAAACTAGAGCACAATCGCACTCCTCTTCAATTTTTGCTACAAAAAAGTACATTACTAAACATTTTACCGTATTAGAAGTAATACGAAATATTAATACTGTGATATTGTTCTATATAAATCATGTACTAAAAATAACTGTTCTATATAACATTGAAATCCAACACAACCATAGCTTCTTGTGTTTGTTTATTTATTTATTTTTTAGTTCTCAGCTTATATACTCAATTTGCAAGAAAGGGCTTGATGGATTGTGTATTGGAGAACTTTAACGTCTTTAAAAATGATTTTAAATTTTGCATGCTATGAACTATGTGCTAAATACATCATGAACACATTTGATAAACTTAAATATAAGTATACTAGTTAGTTAATAAAGTTTGGTTTTATTTTAAATATGAATATTTTTTCAATATTATGTGTTTATTTTTACAAGGGTTGAAACTTTAGTTACGTTCTTTACGATCATATATAAGATACAATAAGTAATAATTTTTTTTAAAAAATCCTAAAATTTGACGTTGACAGAAGCCATTTCTCGAACTACTGTAAAAATGAATAAAAAGCGCCGGTATTTTTTGTACGTATGGAAAAATTCTTCGGCACTTAAACAGTTAATTCAGTGATCTGATGTCGGGAGTAGCCAGTTGAAATGAGTGGAGAAAATTAATAACTGACTTCGCAGTATTATTTTCATTGTTATGATCAATGAGACATGAACCACAGCAATACTATCAACCAATTTTGGAAATACTTCTGGTATATGGAACCACTAAAAATTTAAGTAGCTATGCCTAAGCATACCAATCACTAGCTTAAATTATCCCTGGAACATAAAATTACAAATCAACAATACCAATTAAAAATTCAACACTTTTATTTAATATAAATACAATACAAAAAATTAATTGCATCAAAAACACACTGCAGCAGTCTCCAAAAAAGCAGCCAATTGTTGATTATTCAATCTAATAGATGAGTCATCAAAGCACCGATCTCTCACTTAATCCACCACGCTCTCTTCGTATCGTAGCCGAGGCCTGTAAAACTATCGGCGGCAAATCGATGGGGACTTGGAATTTCGTAGCTCAGTCCATTATTTTGATTGAATACGAAAGCTTTGGCAGTGCTTGAGATTGGAATTCGCGGTGTGGTATATGATATCGGTGAATCGTATCCGAGAACGGGTAGCGTCTGTTGATACTGAATGATTTGTTTCGGTCGTTGTTTCCGCACGATAGGAGGTCTTGCAGTTTGAACGGGGAATGCATTGTAGCCATAATAGTTCCTGACATCGCAAACGGTACCCTCGACAAGAGATGATAGTGGGGCGGAATAGATTCGGAAGTTGACATCTGTGAAGTCAAGTTCAGCAATCAAGAAGACTGGCATTCGATCGGAGAGCACCCACACGTCTTTGTTCTCGTCGATCTTGACGTCAGCTGGGAAGACTAGGCCAACATCGTCCTTGTCAACGATTCCGTGATATTCTGGGCGATATGGTAGAGATGAGTGCCAGCAACCTACGGCATTCTGATCCACCAAATTGAACAGCATAATTCCGTCATCGCTTAGCACTCGCGATGTGGTGTGTCCGTTATCGGCACGCTCCTCCAAAACTTGGAAATCGTGGTAGCTGTTTTCTACTCGGGATTCGTCTCTGAGGATTCCAGTTGACACTGCGAACTCGCGGTGACTAGCCAACGGACTGAAGAACATGCTCCTGTAGCCATCAGTCTTGATCGCTGACAGAGCCATACCGAAAATGCCTTCTTCGCCCCATTGGAAATTGAGACCTGCAATGTTGAAGTCGCCCTTCAATGGATCTGGGAAGAAGTAACTGTGTGAAAACCTCCATGATTTGTTCTGTTCCCATGAGTATGAAATCAACCCATAACCAAGTTCATCGGACATATAAGCGAAAGTGTCATCACAGTCCTTTCCGATATCGACGGCGATACTGGCAATGAAAGTATTTGGGTTTGTGTCCTCCGGTCTCAATTCGTAGCGTCTGATTCTCGAGTTCGTTTGCAAGTCGAACACGTTCAAGGCATAGGGACAAGGGTTTTGTGTCGTGTTGCCGATTCCAATGGTGCCAGTGTCCAAGACCCATAATCTTCCACATTCGTCGGCTTTGATACGATAGGCGGTTGTAAGGCCATTTGCGCAGTCTCCGGCAACGTTACTACGCCCGTCGGGATATGGAATCAGTTCAGGTGATCCAGATGGCGTCTTCAGCAAATCTATATAGGTGAGAGTAGCCGGGATACCTGAAAAAAAAAGTACGTGATTATTATAGTCAGGTATTTAAAATTTGCTTAGCGACTATAGAATTCTAGAAATTTTCGTTATTAATGTATTAAAATTGACAAATTTGGGATGTGAGTGGGAGCCAATAGCTACTTTCGAATTTGCGTGGAAGTTTGGCCAAAGTCTAATTGACTAAAAATTAGAAGTAGATTCTTTGGAAAAAAATTAATCAAGAGCTTTCTGAATAATTCACGAGTCAAAAACTAGAAAACGTCTAGTATACTCGTACATGTATGGTGATGATGATAAAATGAATTGGATAAGTCTCCCAATATCTAAATTTGGAAAATTTTTTGCATACTGTTCCATTATAAATGTAAATTTAAGCGCATATTATACCGTATTGGTTTTTAAACACCACCTCTCATAATTCGACTAGAAAAACCAAATAAGCATCTAATTTATCGATCGGAACTGGCAAATTCTTTTGATTTCAAGTAGTACAAACAGCATTGCTATAAAATTAGTCTGATTCTAACGCATGCCATAGACGAATATCGGAATTCAATATTGTGTAAAAGAAATAAGTAATCAAGCGGGACACATTAAAGTCAGTTTAATGGAAATGAGACAGTAAATTATAAGTTTTAGTGGAAAATGTGTGGGCTGAGAATAAATTACTGTATATTGTTCTGTGCTGCTAGAGTAGCAATAGAATGATATCTAGTTTACGCAAATTAGTAGTCTAATGTGAAATAAATAGACTTTTTAGCTGTCATGTTTTTTCGCTAGTTGTAAATATCTTTTCACCTATTGTTCTTTAAGCAGCTTTGTGTCAAACATTCGAAAAGTGATCGGGAATAGCTTGTTTATTGAAGATGTAGCTTGATAAAATTTTAAGCTACTAGATCTTTACTTCTTATTAATGGAAGGTTGATAGAACCATCAAAACTAAATCTTTGGTGGTTGTTGTCATAATTTTTTTATAGGATTAAATTTAAGCTTAAGTGTTTAAGCATATTAAGAATGTACGGCGAATATTTCACTTATTTTACGACTTTGGTTTATGTTGATTTGTTTATTCAATGATGATGATTATCATAAGGCGATCAGCACTCATTCATGAATACAACGTCAGCGATAAATTTATTTCGAAATTCATAAAACGGCTTAGAAGCAGCCGAAATCATTCTATTTTGCAAAAAAGTAGCTTGATTTTTAGTTTTGATAATGTTTAATGGTTGCAAATAAGTTTGAGTGATTTTCAAAGTGCTTTTCATTTGAAACTTCACAATCATGATACGATTTCCATTAAGATAAAGAGATTAATATGACTTTGAATAAACGTTGGTTATGTTGAAGCTTAGACCTCTGTAGCCAGCACGTATAATTCGTGGTCCAATTTAATTTATCACAAATAGAGCTTAATGAACTTAGTTGAAGTTAATGCCGCTTTGAGTTGAATTGAAGGCAAAATGAATCGTGCAACTGATCACTACACAAATAAACTTATTGATTTTGGAATGAAATCTGTAACAACTTCAATTCCCAACACTCCAAACGGTTGGGAAGTATTGGAAAATACTTCCCTCCCTGGTATTGGAAAATTGGCTTTTTTAATTTGAATCCCGATCAATATTCAATCTCCTGATGAAACTTAAGAAATGGATACTAGCAGCGTAACACTTCTATTATTATGCCCTTAATTTAACTTTGGAAAAATTATGATCCTTATTGCAAGAATTATCATTGGATGATTTGACGCAAAGATTTTCCATCTGCATCAATAAGGCTATCAGTGTGGATGTTCTTTCTAAACGACTTTTCAATCTTGACCCCCGACAATATTAAGGTAGTAATTGGGGAGAGTAATACGCAATTGCTACAGTCTTTGACATCAACGCTACGCAATAATACGCAATTGCTACAGTCTTTGACATCAGAAAGATTGCTTGAGATTGAGTAAGAATCCAAGGATAATTGACAACTACATCGATCTGATATTAAGAAGTCGACGCATAGTGCCAAGTGGCATGAGGTTGTTTTGAGAAAAAAAATCATTGTTGGTAAGATCGTTGCGAATTGATTAATTTGCACTTATTTGTTTTATACTGCTATAACTAGATAAATGTACTTGGGAGCAAACATGGAGATGATAATAACAGTCCAATCTTAAATTGAAGCCGAGTTTCAGAGAAATGTATTGCTTTGCAAAAAACATTTTTCTGAAATGATTTCACGACTAGTTTCACTCATAATTCAGCCCAATGTCACCAGATGTCAGTTTTCCCCAACAAACCAACTTGTGAAACTTAAAAAATATCATTTTCACAGTAATTAATGCTAGTAATTAATGCACAGTAATTAATGCATCAATGTGAGTCAACCCGGACAACATCACACTGACTAAAAAGGAGTAGACTGTCAAGAAATCCAGTTTACACTCAGCGACCGGAATAGGTAAAGAAAAATAGCTTGAGTCCATTGACTGGTAAATAAACTGTGCTGCCTAGAGAATACAAAACCACCAACAACAAAAATCTAGTCATTATTGAAAACAGGACGAATAAACGATTACTCAATTTTGGAATAAATATCTGTGGGGAAAATATAGACCACGAGCGAGCCACTGTAAAAATATGTAGTGAGCTAAAATAGGAGCAATAGTCGAAATTTTCAACAGCTTCTTAGAGTACATATTCTCAATGCCTATACACATAGTCTCAACTACTGTGCACCATAGCCCACACCACTATGAACACATTTCACAGAACATTTTATTAAAATAAAGTAACAAGCAATAACTTTTCAATAAGCTTGTGTAGCGTTGTGGGTCGAGTGTCTGCTCTCAAAGGATAGAGTTAAGAGTTTAAATCCAGAACTGAGTAGGATTTGTTTGTAATGATTATAAATTATGAAAAGAGATTTCAATAATGAAAACAAGAATTTATATCTCTTACAATTGTGAAAATCAGAAAATTGTCTAAAATTGAGTAAATCAAGTTTTCGCTTTGGTTTTTATCAGTACTATAATACATGGTTTTGGGGACTATAATACATGGTTTCGCAAACTATAATACAAAGTGCTTGCTCTTATTAAATTTTCGCCATGAATTCTGGTTTCAGGAGCTATGCTTTATCACAATTCCGAAATCGATTATGTATGTAGCGCCAGAAGTATGTAGGTATTGACATAGCAACATCATATATCGCTATATATATATATATATATATATATATATATATATATATATATATATATATATATATATATATATATATATATATATATATATATATATATATATATATATCGCTGGGAGCAAACACAGGCAGAACTGCTCACTCAGGAGAGTGCTTGGTTGGAAACAGGTTAAACAGAAGTGAAATGGTAACGTCGATAAACACGAGTCTGGAGGAAGAAGCTCAATCGATTAGGGCGCCAGTGGCCCGTGAGGCAGTCGAAGCTACTGTCTCTAGCACTAAGGGTCTAATTCGTAGAGCATGCGTTGCTTCAATGCCCGACGAAACCCTTCCGTGGAAGGAGGCAGAAATCGCTGAACTGCAACGCACCGTTTTTGCGTGTAGGCACAAAGCACAGTGGGCCAGAAATAGATCGCATGCTGCCGAGCTTTCTGTAGCCCACATGATAGCAAAAAAGGAATCTGCCAAAACCATTATGAGGAGCAAGCACTACAAATGGCAGGCTCTTTGCGAGGAGGTCAGTTAAGACTCGTAGGGTGAAGGGTACGAATTTGTTACCAGCAGACTTGTTTGTAAGCGATCTAGCACTTCCAGTGATGTGGAAATCCTGGAGCGCACCGTCGGCTTATCAGCTTGGCCAACTATTAGCAGTGCTCAACGTAGAAGTACCCCGCGTACCGTCAGTTGCTGCCGTTTGGTATCGAAAGATGCCGTGTTGGTAGTAGCGGAAGTAATCCCAATCGATCTGATCTGAAGTAATCCCGATCGAAGGGTATCTCATACGCTCTGAGCCGCACAGAATAGGGGCTCTAGCGCACATACGTACGCAAACACCTAGCTTTGGTAACAACGTTGGAGTTCAGGCAACAAAAGTCGAGACTGATAGGTCTTCTGAGCCTGTGGGTCAGCAGAGGCCACGGAGAGCCAGTTTTTAACGGAGCCACCTGTGTTTTACCTGCGGTAATTATTAACAGGTAAGGTTATTTGAGAAGCTATCTTAACAGAATGGGTAAAGTGCGTGCACCAAACTGTCGGTACTGTATGAATGAATACGATAATGCTTATCATACATTTTCAGCGTGCAGTCGGTTCGCAAGTTTGAGGAGCAGCCTCAAGTTTACCATTGGCTTTGTTACGCCAGGTAAAGTCTGAAAAAGGTAAGCACCGATAGGTGAGCAAGAACGATCGGATTGAAGTAATGATTTTTCATGTCTATCTACAGTGCGAAAAAAATATAAATTATGATTTCTTTCGCTTTGCGTTTTCTCAATGTTCCAATACACATGACTTCAACAAAAATAAAACAGATAGATGAAATACTAGTTAAATTGGAAAATGATGCCATTTTACGGGCACATCAATGAATTGATTTGAAAGAGTTTCACAAGTGGACGGTTAATGATGGATCAAATATTCCCAGGCAACCAGGTGCTTAGAAAGTATAGGGAATATAACATCCATGTGCTTCGATTCGAATTTCCTCAGAATTCAAACAAGCATACGATAGTGTACATAGACAGAATATCTTGTTTAGCATTAGCATTCTCCTTGAGCACATTTGGACGACTCGACAATGCTATGGAAAATGTTTTCCCAGTCAAAGATGTAGCAGAAAAAGAATAGAAGACATTACAACCATGAGTTCTATGAAATATATGATGACCCGCCTCCACAAGATTGCCAAAAATTTCAATGGGAAGATTGTGTCAACAAACAATAAAGATGCAAGTAAAACGTCAATAAAGAGATATAATCAATTTTTATAGATAAAAAGTCACTGTCGGGAGCCACACATTAGTAAAATAAGAAGCTTAATCTATACCACATGGAGAGCAAGAATTCTGGAAGCCAGAAGCTGCATGAGCTGCCACATTAACGATGATTATGAATCAGATTGTAATGAATATCTTTATCTTCGAAAGCATCCAAATTTTACAGCTTGATGTCACTAGCAACTTGATATCTTGGTGTGCGGAACGGAATTATACGATATAAAGTTATAAACAATGCTATCTTTGAAATACAATCAAATCACGCTGATTCTTGTTATTAAATCCCACATGCACATCAGATATGTAAATAATCTTCAATCTAAGAATACCATCTTCAAATTTTTATGCTATCTGATTGATAAATAAATCGGTGATAAATTTTTCTTATTGCCATTTAAAGTATTTATTATTTTTTGAATTCAAATTGGCGCATGTGTGACCTAGCAAATAAAAACTTCGAAATTATTCATGCGGCACACGCGCATGTTATTCGTATGTATATGTATATCCGAAAGTAGAAAATTGTTAGGAAAAATAAAATTCATCTTCTATTTATATAAGAATGAAAATATATTCGAAACGGAAAAGACTGCGAGTTTCGAATTGAATTTATGACGCCACCAGCTCAAACTAATAATTTGATTTCGACAGAAAGATGTCCAGGAGTGTAAAGCAATTCCATTAAATCTTAATTGGACACGATCCAAAAAGTTTAAAATCGATTCATCTGCTCAGCAAACAGAACAAATTATCCGTTTTGGATTTTTCTATCGCTGCCTATTGTAGCACTAATTGGATCAAAAATAAGCTGGGGGCTGAAATATCAGTGACATTTTTATTGGATTTTATGTGTGCGATAACGATCAGTGATCTATTGAATGGTAGGTGAATCTGAAAAATGCAAAGATTTGAGTTTTAATTCGGCGAATGAATGACTTTTGAATGGGTTTGAATGTTCTTTTTTTGCCATAAAATGTCATATGAAAATTTGCATTGGAAATAGTTGGTTTTGTTCGTGTAGTTATTGAACGAGCAAAATGTACAAATCGACATATTTGTCTCATCTAAACAAGGGAGCAGGAGGACAAGAGAATTGGATGAAAAAAAACTTTAATTAGGATTCGACTCGTTTGAGAAACAAAAGATTTTAAGCCTGCTTTATGTATTTGAATACAATCAGCCCATATAACTAATGAGAACATATGAAAATTAACAATCAATTTCATTAAACATTTTTTTTCCATTGAATCGAAATTTCTTTTCAAATGTTCGATCTCGGCCTGCTCCAATGTTGCTCGTTCGGTGCTCAACTCATTCGATAAATCCTAAGTTATGGTGCCTCTAGCTGTCATCAGTAAATTCACGTGGCCGCTATCAAGGGATTATATCTAATCTAATTAAAAAATTCGCATAATTGCTGTTCGGATCGAGAAATAATTCGTATTCTATATATTTGCGAATAGATCAGACTTGCACATATCTCGCGTTTTATAGAATTTGATGTTATGATGTGGCATTCGTATGCTTTTAGGAAATGTCAAAGCAATTTGAATAATTTAAGATTGAATATTTGTCGGATAGAAGACTAAAAATAAGTTGGAGTTTTGGCTTGGCTATCATTATTACTAATCCGATTTATTACTTGAACGATAGCAGTGAAATTTATGCATTGGTGGTTTATGACTCTATCGATATTTAGTCTGTTTTGAAGTAGTAAGATTTTAAGTGTGCTTGAACATTTTATGATATGCATTTTTGTTTTTTATTGAAAGTTTGTATCGAAAAGCGGTATCTACTAGCGGTCGGTTTCAAATGCGCTTATTAATTATTTAAATTTATATGGCTGACTAAAAAGTAGAAGACTGAAAATTATCGGAAAGATTTTAATCGCAATAGTTTGAAAAAATCCATTTGGTTTAAGAGAGGTCATATTGAATTTTAGCACTTAATTTTTTTTAAAACTATCGTTTGTTATCGGAGAGTCAATAATCTACCAAAAACAAATAAATTTCAATTAACGTATCTTTATTTGGCTGCGAATTAAAGGCCCATTTCGTTTTTAAGCTTTGATAGAACTAAAAAAACGGTTATTTGAGGCATAAGGTTAAAGCAATTCGTAAAGATAGCAGCTGATACCAATTTTTAATATAGTTTTTTAGTATTTTTTTGATTTGATTCTTTGGTGTGTGATACTTTTTGGAGAAGTTATTGAATTAAAACATTTTTCAATTTTGTTTTGATTTTATCTTCGTAAGTAAATTTAATTCACACGAACTTTACTTGATTAATATTGATGAATGATTTTTATTATTTAATTACATAGAGCCTTAGCCTCAATCTCTGAGTAAAAAAGATTTAAAATGTTTCTGTCTTGCTCACTTTTTAAGTAGGGTCTAACGAAAACGGTCTTACGTGTGCTGCTCATAGGATTATGTAGTGAAGATTGTTTTGGATATAACCCGCTGACGCACTTTGCCGTCAATAAAAAACTGCCAGATTATAATATGCCAATGGTTGATAGATAATTGGTATGGATAGATAATTGGTGCGTTTTTTAACGTCTCGATCAAGAGCCGGTAAAGGTAGGCAGCATTAAAAACAGCAACTGAGGCAAGATTGTTGTTGTTTTCAATGCAAACCAGCTCTTAATCGAGACGCAAATAACTCACCTCAAATTGATGCAATGAACTGACACGAGTATGTCTTGCGTGGAACTTTGGATAAAAGTGATTAACGCTAGTTGGACAGGATTATTGAAAAGAGACGCCTAGTTAGGCCCAGTTTTTGATGAAGGTATAGCTCACACCAAGTTTCCGAAGGAATGCTGCGTTCGGCTGATTGAATTATCTTTTACAACAAACCTAGACCAGACTATCAGTTGTAACATTGTTGATGATAATGGTGCTAAAATATTTTCGTGATAATAGTCATTGCTAACTATAAGAGCGGTCGATGCCAAAATCAAAGATTATTGAATTCACCTCCAAATAAATGAGCAGATAAAATTGGACCAAAATAAAATTGGATTCAAGGATGTTCTTTTTACGCTCTTGCTCTAGGCTACCTGTTCTGAATATTTTAGGAAATAATAACGAACTAATTAATACTTTCGAAAAGGAAAACTTTGTTACTTTGGGACTCTTGGTACTAAAAAGTGTCAAAAAACACATAAAAGACAATTTTGTCTATGTTTTTGGATGGCTTTGGGTTTGAAAGCATTCAAAGTTCGAGTTACAGTTTCATCAAGAAGATTTAATGGGTAAGTCAGAAAGCCCCGTCTTCTGTAACACTGGTGCACAGGTGACTTTTTTCATAATAAGTCATGCACGATCAAATATACAGCAAACGTAATAATATTATCAATTTCACAAAACAATTATGCAAGCAATATTTTTTGTGTTTTGAATGATTTTATTGTTGAATTCTTTCAAATAGGATTTAATATTTATAAAAAAAAATTTATCTTATTTAAGTACTGACGACATGGGAATGCCTGATTGTTGTAGTAAAATCTAGCAAGAGCCACATATTTAGATAAATTATCTCTTCTTGTTAATGGCACGTGCGTCTTGCACACTTTTAGACAAGTATAGGTCACGTTGCTATTTTCCATAAACAAACTATTGGAGTATTCTCAAAGATCGGAAATCAAAATTAATTAGGAAAAAACTCAAGCGATTTTCTTCACGCAAAAGATGAAAGCTGACGGTCAATAATTTAGGACTCACTTTTGTCACACATTTCATGCTTTCAGTGTTTGCATGAGCCTTTACCTATAGCTTGAGGCTAGAATTAACAATTGTACCAGCTGTTAGCATGTGTGTGAAATATAGCCACAATTGTGCAACGGCCTTGAGTGACCCAAGCTGTGAGTAGGAACCTGAGTTAAATCAAGTGTAAAGTTAGGCGTAACACTTATCATTACACCCTCGGACGATTTTTTTGTGGCTGAAACTTCATCTCAAGACTCGCCAACAGTCGTGGTGAGATGTTTGTTTACCCATATGCATGGTTTCGATCAGGAATTAACGCACTCTACCGGTATTCTGTCAGCTACGTTTTGAAGGGAAAACACCCATTTGCCTGAACATCTTCGCCAATAAAGGATGCAGGGACTGGATCGAATGCCTTAATTAATAATAGTCAATAATACAACAAAGTTAGTCTAGTTTTCGCTAATTATCAGTTAACTGCGTATATTAAGAAAGATTTTCCAAACGGTTGGTTTAGAGAACATAATTTATACTAACAACAAGTGTGGCTGCATGATTTGTCAAACAATTTTGGGTATTTTGTAAAACATTTAGCAGTTTGACTTTTATTTTGTGCAAATTACTAACTACGGAGTTAATACTTGGTTATTTACTCATCAAATACAGCTGAAAAGACAATTGTATCAGAATTTTTAAAACGACGTTTAGCGATGTGTAATGTCGAAACAACGTTGAATCGCTACGATAATAATCAATACTACCTCGATATATATTTGTGGAAAACATCAGTCGGAACATGATTGAAAAATCGATGAATGCCCAAATACCATACAACGTAATTTCGAATAAAATGGTGAAGAATGTCCTCACTTGCCAATAGTTCTTCGTGACGAATGGTCGAGCTGGGTGTTGATTTAAGTGAAAAGTTTATGCAGTGACATAATCAGTGAATTGCGGTGTATAACAAATATTAGAAAATATATATTGACTATCAATTAGTTAAGAGAAATATAGAAGTTAAGGTCAGTGTAGTTGATATTTTAAGCGAAACGGTGAAAAAATTAAACATTCCGATTGATAAAAATTTATATTTATTTATTTATTTATTTAAGTAATCCATTAACAGGCGAAAAGCCCAATTACAAATAGAAAAGCTTAGTACTAAAAAATTGAGAAAATTAAGATATGAAACACAAGAATCGAATTAAAAACAAAGATAAATAAGATTAAACATCAGCAAAAATTGTGTTGCGAACATTTCTTTTAAAGGTGGCACTAAAGTGTGGAATAGGACCAAGTTGGAGGCCATTATGGGTACGTAATAGGCGCAAAACAGGAGAATGAAAGTAAGCTTCAGTACGGGCAAATGGTACATCAAAGACAACGGAGGACCTAATTTGCCTCTCACACTGCCGTTCAATAATCAACGATGCAATAGTGTACTCAACATTTTTATTAAAGACATTGTTCATACCTTTCAAAATTATGGTAATTTGTTTTATTTATTTCCTAAATGTTCAGATTCTGTTTGTATTTAATGATGATTCATGAAAATATAGTTATATTAAAAACAATTATTGATTTCAATAAATGGCTGAAGAATACTCGTCATGAGCTAGTGATAATTTGCTGCCCTAAGATGCGCATATTGAGTGATATAATTAGACATGATTTAACGTTGATATTTTTTCAATGAAAAAAAATACCTTTATTCGATAGCAACACAGTATAAGATCATATTTTGAGCGCTAATAAGAGATTTGGTTTGTTAAAGATAAAATAAAAAACGGCGTTTGACTTAACATTACTATTGATTGACAAAGGTAATAAATTTAGGCACAAGATGAAATATAAATCATCGATCACATGTGAACCGCGTCACTGCGCGAAAAACACTTCTCTCTTCTTGCCTGTCCTGTGTGTAAGTGTGATCATGGCTCGTTCTGTGTGTATATGGCATGTCACTACCTTACTTACTACCACCCACAAATAAAGTGTTTTATTTATTCCACAAAGTATTCCTAAACTGCCAAGTTGGGTCATGTATTACTATTTTGTAGTTGCTGCTCATTATTTTACTTAAAGCATAGTACTGTCTTCGATTTCACGTGAAATATTCATACAAAATTTCAAGGGAAATTTCTTTCGGTGAAAATTTACCTTGAGAAGAAGCAAAAATTGCACTCACTTCTTAGCATGAAAAGATGACTGGAAGTTGCTCTCGTTGTGAAAATGCAAATGGCTTTGACACATGTCTCCAATAATTTCACACCAATTAAGTATGTACAGTTCATTCTTTCGAGCTAAAAAGTGACTTTTGGTGTTTGAATTTGGAAATGGAATTGTCAAATGTCTTTTCAGTAACACAATAACAGAAATGAGCAGTGTCTCCGCTTTATTCCGTTGTCAAAATTAACTTAGCTTCACGATTAACTCAGTACCAGCGTTAGCATCGATAATAAGGTGCTTAATAAAAATTGGTAAATTTATTTTTCGGCTTAAATTTGAAATTATAACTATCAAGGCATTCAATTGACCAATTTATTCAACGGATAGCTTTTGATACCTTTTAATGGAGTATCTTATTTGAAGGCCACAAATGAAACTTAATAAATTTAGGTGGGGTGACAGATTAACAATTATCAGATGAACCACGTTGAAAATTTGCGTATGCACAAAAATCCATGAAAGTGCTTTCAAAAACTCTGTTATGGGTGAAGAGGCTCTTCGTTGGGTCAAAATATTCACCATTTTCAGATTTATTTTTCATAGCTTTCCCATAATTTCATAAACTCAGGATAAGGTTTACTAAAACATATTTTTTTAGTATTTCTGAAACCATTTTTTTGGTTCATCCGATTGGATGCAATATGGAATTATCTAAAACGACGGACCCTATTGGATACCGTTTTGGACTGAAGTTGAAACTACATTGTTTACTGTGTATACAGTAAGTAAGCAAGTGAGAAAGGAAGTACTTCTGATATGCATGTTCAAATTAGGCTACCGTTTGATGAAAAAAAATAGGTACAAAAAATGCAAAGAAGAAATAAATATATAATGATAAAAACATGATTTAAAAAAAAATCCACGCGAAAAAAACAAAAAGAAGTCATATACTTTTTTCGTGCTATTTCATCACCCAGATAACTAGTACTGATTGTCCAACACGCATCAAATAAATCAATCTGATGCGATAGATTTGCCGGTTACACTTTCTATGAGCCCACATGACAAGCATGTACGTTTTGAAAAACATATTTCAAAATTTCGATTCAGATGTCAAAGCTATATCAAAGACTGCAAAAGAGAGAAAAAAATAGCCAGCATAAATAATATTATTCAAATTTAAAAAATTGATTTTTCCAAGTTAATTGCATTTTATGCGAAGTTGATTTGACATATCATGAAAACAACACAATCTTTTTCCCTGCTATTTACATTTCACGTCACTTCTTTTCACTTCATATTAATGTGAATAAAAACAATCGTAATGAAAAATAAAAGCAACAAAAAAACTACTAAAAGGAAAACGGAAACAAAAAAATATGCCAATCAATGGAACCAAATGTTATGTGACAATATGCCGTTAAGTAAGGCGTGAATACAACTCAAAACGATTTAACTTGCTATGATTATGTAAACTTGTGATGGAATCGGATCATTAAACTAGATTAGATTTTCTGTGCTAAACTAAATTCATAGTTTATGAAAGTAAAATTGGTATCGTTTCAGAATGCAGAAGCTACTTTACGTTTTATGCTCATAAATTTAATACAAACTAAAAAGTTGTCAGTGAATTGATTAAGAGACACTTTAATTTCAATGGTGCTTGAATTCAAAAGTCGAAAACACCGTGAAATCAAATTTACAAAAAAATATATCGAGAAATCACAATCAATTCATTTGCGCGTGTATGAACAAATGAAACTGATTTAAATAAATATAAAATAAATTCAACAAAGCACCGACAGCATAAATGTCAAAATGATCAGAGCTCAGATGCACCTTTAAGCAAAGTTCCGACATTAGTTAAGTGGTTTCTCAGGATATAGGTGGGCTGTTTTTTATCAGTGTGAATTGATAGCTGATGGCATTTTGTTCAATTTTAGATCAGAAAATGTGCAATAATTTTAAAAAATGGCTATTCGCATTTACGTTAGTTTAACAGTCTTTATTTTCAGGGTCAGAGAAAACATTTTGGGCATTTAAAGATGAACTTTAAAGCGAACTTTTTGTTATAACGCAGATTAATACTGCTTGGACTCAAAGAAACCAAATGAATGCAAAAATTCTGATACTAAATGAGCGCTCTGGAAGCAAATAAAAGCAAAAAAATCAGTTTTCAGAATGCAAAAAAAGTATATTTTGTAATGAGTATAAAAAATGATTCATAGTTTTACAGAAATTCGAAATACAGAAATGAAATTCCAACTCATAATCAAAAGGTCAACAAGCGGGTACGATTTGATTTTACAAAGGTATTATTATTTGGTAATATATATGCAAGACATTAACAATTAATTTCCTGCATGCTCTTGGCCAAAGTTACGAAACAGGTAATATTCTTAAGCTAATATTCTTGTCGTATTAAGCTTAAGCTAATATTCTTGTATCTAAAAATAACCATAATTATCTTTTCGTGTTGGGTCGCTTTAATCCCGCGGGCTATTATAGAGCAATCATGATCATTTCTAAATCTTTTCTGGTTCTAGCATGGTCAAGTTTGAAAAAATTATAATAGAAGCAACATCATGTGAAATTTGATGTAAGATTTTCAAAAATAAAATCCATGATAAATATAACACAAGGCGATTATTTCCCATAAACTGCCATTTAAAGTGACCAGTTGGTATGTTCATAGTAATGAGAGGAAATCAAATTGATAATTTATTGTATACCCTGTAGAAGTTTAGACGTTGCATGAGAGCCAAATCGATACGAAGAATGTGAAACCTCATTTTGTTCCGCTCATACAGTAATGTTTTGTTAGTTGCATCGTATAATAAACATTTGCATCAAAAGCCATTAAAATTAGGAACTTTTCATTCAACCAAATAAATTAAATGTTTTCATTTTATATTTTTATTTCATTTTCTTTGTCAGATGTTTTCAGTTTTAATTACTAGCAAGAAATCATCTCTGGTGATCAGCCGTAGTTTTTTATAGACACTAATAATTTTCACGCGCAACTAAAAAAAATTTATTGTGATTTTAGATGTGGGACTAGAACTGTCTAAGTTAGCTTTGAAAGCTTTATGTTGGTAGAGAGTTGATTGAATAAACAATTTTTGACAATTGTATATTTATAAAAGGTCACAGCTCACTTCACCTCTGATTTGGCTTTGAGTAACTACCTGGAGGTCATTGCACGACTTCAATCTGGCGCCTTAAATACAAAAGTGTCACTATAAATGGCCATAAAATACTGAATTGAGATTTCTTGTGTAAGTCTTGCTATTTCATGCGAAATAATATGCACGATTTTGTATTTTCGAAAAAAAGTGAACAATATGTCTTTCTATTGAACTCGTTTTAAGGTAAATGCAATCTTATTTTCCCATTGCCTATTACATTTAAGGTATCTAAGCACATATTTCAGCATAAGTACATATGTTGAAATATTTTGCGCATTTTCAGACAAACTGGATTCCTACGCTGCTTCTATTCACCATAATACTGTTTATTTCACGAAATGACACAACCGTTGTAATTCTGCAGATATATATTACTCTGACTATTCACAAATGCATCGTAAACCAACCATCATCAGTTGAATGTGGTGTCGATTTTTGTTGTTTTCATCGTTTGGTCCAAATACCGAGCACGTACATTGAAAATCCTCTGTTCCACCAGCGACTGGATGGATTTAGTGTCTTATGCAATTCTCAACTTTCATTATGAGCGGATAATAAATATTGTTAAACAACCTACGGTCTGGCAATCCTAATATATTTTAAATGTCGTATAACACAATGTGTTTGGTGTCTGAGGCTACTTACAACTGCCCGAGATTTAAATCAAGATTAAAACTTAATTATGAATGAATAGTTTTACAACCGGGTTACTGGTCTGTGTCTTTTGTTTTAACTGTAGAAGTATGGTGGTGTACTTGAAATCTAAGGTCAGTTAAGTGGATTTTGAAAACTGAACGCAATCACTTCAAAACCTAAAATAAGCGTTACGTGAACTATCGCTTCCGTTTGAGATATTCAACAACTGTATCAGTTGCCTTGTTAAGACAAGAGCATATTGCAGTTCATTTTCAAAAAAATTCAACGGCTAATTAGTTATGGTGAGATGTATTTCCCCTGTATTATTCGTATTTCGATTATCATAACAGAGTTCAAAATATCAAATTAACAGTTGATTTAATTGTTCGTATCAATTAACTGACAACGACATCATTCAAATCACTTTTCAATGACCATTAAATCACCCTTTGACCATTAAATCTTCCAATACTTGTTTTGTTGATTTATGGATATATGGTGTTTATTTACAGCCATAATCTGCCAGGCAGGCGCGGTGGCTGCATACGGCTTCTTGGCGGTCTAATCGGTTTATAAATGTGGCGAATGATATAAACAGTAGCTAAGCATGGGTAATTTAGAACCGGTCCGGTGGGAAAATAGTGAGGAATATTGAAAATTACCTTACTAAGCATGTGGAATATGAATTAAACTAAAGGTTTCTATGTCGTTTTCGTTAAATTTATGATATGTTGGCGATTTCGTTCCGCTTGAACTTCCGCATTCAATTTGTAAGAAAATAAGTTGTTTTATTGACGGTTGAAGGGTGTTGAAAATTTAATTTAGGAATGTTTGATAAAATTTATTACTTTACAACAGCGATAAAAGAACCAAATGAACTTTGACTGAATGATATTTATTATGTTTAGCTTATTTTTTTTGTATTTGAAATTTTATGTGCAAGTTTTAATTATGAGGAATATATTAGGAAAAATATTATTACTTTAATGAATTCGAATTTTTTTCGCGTTACGTTTGTTGAAAAAAAATTTTTATTCACTTTCTGAAAGGTTCAAATCATCGAAAAAAAGTTAAGACTATTTAAATAGATTTTATTCTATAGCTTCGTTACTTAAAAATAAAAGCGTGTCTTTGTTTCAGTTGAATAGGAATCATTCTAGAAGTAACTGTATTCACAACATCAATTAAAAAACAACGCTTAATCAGCTGATTTGCATTGCTATTTAAGCTTAGCATTAGTAAGATCTTTAACCAAAAGTTGGTATCATGTACTGGTTTGTGAAGTAGTGTGAAGATATGAATATAACCTTACAAAAATCCGTTGTTACATTTCAACTATGCTAACGATAGTTTTTCACATCATAATTGGATTTGATTGATAATGCAATAATAAATATATTTTTTTAAATATCATGTTCACGTGCAAGTTGAATATGTTTGTTGGTTTATGTAATCTTTAGTATTTGGGCCAAGTTTTCTTCCTTTACATGAACTTAAAAAAAAATTGTATGGCAAAATTTAGCCATAACAACAATATCAAAGTGAATTTGTCTTCTTTTCTCATTATTTGAAACCAAACTTACAAATATCTCCCATTTTTCAAATTCACCGAATCGAAAAAAACGAGCAAAACCCAGCCTCCGTATCTACGAATTGGAAGTGGAAAATACCAATCTAGTTTAATCCAACCTACAAGCCAAAAGGTATCCAAAGCCAAACAAAAACTGCATTTTAATTGCTTACCGAATGGTAGACAAAACGAGCTTGGGAGTAAAGATTTTAAATTTTTGAACTATCCGTCGCAAAAAATATGGCCATTTGATGTATAGTTAGCCACACCAATATACTTCTATATCAATATAGATCATACGGCACGTCGTATAATTTTGCGATCTGAATGTAAATCAAAATAGAGACGGGAGACAAATATGCATCTGCGATGCATAAACAGTTGCATAGATTGGTAGTAAAATGCAAAAGCAGTCAACTATGACCATTTTGATCTTCTCTTCGGCGAATCAAAAAAGATGACCCAACAATGGCTGAATTGCATATTCGAGCAATTTTGATTGGACAAAAAACTACCACACCAATTTCTTGTCTATGAACCTCCGAAAAATTTGCTGAAAATTAATAAAATCGAGAAGATTTTTATTTTGAAATGCCTGAAAGATATATGGCTTGAATAAATTAGTTTGAAGAACATTAGTAAATGCAGTTCATTCAGGAATAAAGTGTGTTTTTTTAAATGAATCGTGGTTTGTTAAGTAAATAATTTATAGTCTGCTGATATATATTAACTTATAGTCTGCTGATATATAGCTTATTACATTTTGATAGGATGTAGAAGTTAGTTGATTTAATTTTTTTTCTAATAAAAAGATTCTGTATTACTAAAAAGATTTTTAAGGTGGAATAATATTTGATTGTCAATTTGCTCACCCGCTGGTTTGCATTCCCTTGAACCAATGAGACTGCTCAGTAAAATTCAACGATAGTTAACATTAGCATAACAAGATTTCGGTTTACAATCCAATTGACTCTTTTCGACACGATAATCTTTTTCGCTAGTCGCAAAATTAAAAAATTTTGTCAAATGGATAGTCTCCAATTGTGAAAAATTTCGTGTTTTGCTCAACTCGTGATTTTTTCAGCCACAAAGTGTGAAAAGGATTGGACTTTAGAGAAGCGCTACGGCAATTTTGAATAAACAGGTATTGGTCATCAAAAAGATGGCAAACTCATAAAATTGCATGTGCATGGAGTAGCGGGTAAATAATATTTGTTGTACAGTTTCGATGAAATTTATCACACAATTGTTAAAACAGAACTGAATTCTGAGGTAGATAGTAGAGGAGGTGCCTCCGATAAACTGAGAGCCAACTCTGCTAATTTGGAGGTATAATTGACTAAATAGGAAATATGAAGGCTGAATCTGAGTTTATTATAACACCGGGAAGAAAAGAATCCTGATTGATAATCAATGAAAAGCCATATATATTGTGAAAAGTAATCAAGAGTTGTTGGGAATAGGATTCATTACTTGGTAGCAGCTAGAGCCAAAAAGTCATACTGAAGCAGGGTGCAGCCTTCAGTCTTCATAAGCAGTGTAAAGTCATCAGTAAAAAAGCATTCATATTGTTAACTTGGAACAAGAAAAGCAATGAACTTAGCATAGAGCCTTGAGAAACATAACTTTTGGGTTTTAATGGAGCAGATTTATAGCAGAAGGTTAACCTCTAACAGAGATTAAATCTATAAAAGAGAGAAAATGAATCCATAGCAAAAAATATATCTAATCTATAGGAAAAAAACTATCGGAAAAATTTAATAGAAACCGTTTGATAATGGACGAGATAGAGCTAAAATGTCTAAATGGGCTGATAGTAAACTAGCACTTTGCACCATACTGGAGATATTATTTTAAAAGTTTTATACTTTCAAAAGTGCTGAACACTACGAAAACAAATTATTTTTAGTTTACTTTAAGTTGATTTCCAAAAATTTTCTTTTAAAACAATTATTATATATGATGTAGAGCTCGCCTAATATTAGCGTTTTAAATTGAAAATTACCTCAGTGCGTATTAACAATTTGTTTCAATGAAAATTGAAAAATCTTTTAAAAAAACTTACCTATGATGATTTTAATTCCAAAAAATTTCAGCAACAGCGTTTCATTTCAGGCCCCTTTTTTTCTCTCAAATAATTTAAAAACTCATTAAAACCACAAATATTTCCTTTAAAATTTGTTATAGGGAATTATAAAACTGGAGAAAAGTAGACGACTGCAATTGAAACCATATAGACGAAAAAAGCTCCTTGAATGAAAAAAGGATCATTTTGAAGCCCTTAAATGTAGCTAATACACCAATAATAACGTTTTCATGTATTTAAACGAAAATGATGCCGACTTTTTTGACAACCATCGTAGAGTATATTTTGAAGGCATTATAGTTTTAAGTCTTCATCTTGTGATGCGGCCATTCACGCAAACGGCTAGTCTTCTTTTAATTGAAAAAGGAGGAACCTTTGATGCGTGCGACGATTTTTGTATTCAAAGTGATTTGGTATGAGTTTGCGTTATTTTTTTAAAGGTACGTCTCTCATAAACCTTGTATAAAACTGCATGGACTTGTAAATTTTACCCGGTTTCTGCGTAAAACTGTTGTTAGTATAAGATGGATCGCGACTTCTTTCGAAGTAAAAAGAAAAACATTTGTTATATTTATTTGTTTACTTTTTGCTATAGTTTTTGGGTAAAAAGAGCAGAAATAGTGGCTAGTCATATTTTAAAAATATAAACGAGCCGCCATTACAGTGCGAATTTATTTTTTTATTGCTAACTCAATCATAAGAATGAGATTATACTCTTGTCGCTGTTACTAGGAACCTAGTATTTTCCTATCACTGTTATTACCTGTTCCTTAAATTCCAAAATAACAGTTCAACCAGTACTTAATGTCCCAGCTCATATTACCCGTATGGGCAAATGATATACAAATTTATAAAACAGAATATAGGCGGACGAATATGTGCATGATGGAACAATGACAAAGTAACAGTTCCTGTTTGTAATATATATATGTATGTCACTGTGACAGAGGAAAAGTTACTGTGACAAAATCATGAGCAATTGTACATGGTACGCGTTTTAGTAGCATAAATTACGTGTTCTGTAGGTTAAAGATGAATCGCGGAATTTCAATATGTGTATTACTGCTACTGATTATTGAATATTGGATGATTTTTTAATGATGTGTGCTTGAAAATGCAAATAAGTTCATCAATTCGAGAAAAGGCTATTTTTGCTTTTTCAGTGAGGCAGTTTCAAGCAGGGCGTATGGGATGTGTTTGGGATGATGATTTAAATTATTCACTTAATTGCTATAAATTGTCATTAGAATTTTTTTAGACATTAATAATTGCACTTGCAAGCGTACTGGTGTTAAATGGAATTCTGATCGGAATGATATGTAAACATATGTGCGAAAATGTATCATGAAAAGGTTAAAGAGTTTACGGAGGATTTGGTTTTATCGAAATATGTTCATAATAAATAGAAAACGATTGAAATAATGTAATTGATAATTTTTCCATGTTGATTACAAATTCCAAGTCTATGATTGGTGGTTTGTGTTAATCATCTTAAGGTGAACGAGAACGAATCTTTTCAAAGCTCAATGTGGCAATGTCTCATTAATAATTTTGTGAAATTTAGTAAATGATTACAAACCGGGATGAAATTAAGTATTTAAATACCATTGTATTATTCAACTTTGATGGATTTTTTGTGATTGAATTGCTTGCACTAACAAAAGTTTGAATTAAAATATTTTTTGGAAAAAATCTCATACAATACGTTGAAAGAAGATATTTTAGGCCGTGAATTGAGTTTATATTTGAAAATGATGCATGTTTAAAACGTGGGTAAAAATATAAATATGTTTGTAGCTCTTATGGTTATACTCTTATCATTGAGCAACTTGAACCTTCAGAAACGCGACCAGATTTTTGAGTTTCTAATCAATGATACAAATCGAGGCTCAATATACATACATACATTACGAAATTGAACTGTTATTTTGTCACTGTTCCATCCCAGTCACAGTGACAGTTCGAACTGCTACTAAAAAACACCGATATTGCCCATTCCTATGGAAATATTGAAACAAATAGATAAAGAACATTTTGGAAAATGATCCAGAAAGGCGTAGAAGTCCATAGTTAATTTGAGTGTTCAATGAATTAGGTTCATTTAAATTTAATTTTAAATTGCTAGGAAAGTAATTTTAGAAGAGATAGCAATTCGATCACTAAGTGTAATAGAAAGTCCACGTAATTTATATTTTTGCGGAAGATTCAGACGATGAAATTTGTGTATAGCAAAAGGATGAGAGCAAAGGAAAAATAAATTTGATGATGCTGTAAAGATTTTGAAAACATTGTTGACATATAATCATAATTAGGAAGCAAACGATTAAGCAAATGAATGCTTGTGTGCAATCGTCTTTTCTTAAGGGTTATTTGGAGTGAGGATGGCAAAAAAAATATTAGTTCATTTTCGTAATAAACATAAATTTAAGGATATATACAGAAAATCTTTTGTTGACCTGCATACGTAATTTTGTAAAGACTTATCCGAGTGACACAGAGGATGCAGAGCGCAGAACTATCACCGGCCGAAGACCGCATGAGAGCACACTAGAGAGAACAATGGTTCGCAGATTGCACCAAATCGGACTATTAGAAACTGTCAAACAAACGGAGGGTTTATTATATGGTCCTGGAATAGACGACTCAGTGTAAGTTGAAATTTTTTTTTGTGAACATGTGCATAAGAATTCGATTTGTCTAAAATTTTCACAGAAGTTGTATCATCATAGTAGCTTTACTATTTCACAGAAGCTTTTATTTTTGAATGACTGATCGAGTATTTTTTCTTCTCAATAAATATTTTTCACTTAGTAATCAATTTAAAACCAAAAATTTTATCGAAATAAACGTGCTATGCAGATACGCAATTCTTGTTGAGAAAATTATATTTTGCTTATTCCTGCAATTAATCTTTAGACAATATTTTATGGTAATGATATTTTTTTTTATTTTCTTACTTTACATTGCCCAACTTTGAGATATTGTGTTCATTGCAAGACTCCATTTGCATTGCAAAATCCCCGAAAACGGACGAAAAAAATTTAAAAATTCGTGAAAAATCGATTTCTATAGACCTCGTGACTGCATATAAACCCTTCTTTCATCATATCTCTTACAATTTCAATTTTGATTGAATGAATCGTAATCACTTAGGCGCAAATCTCAATGCGAATTTTGGGAGATACGAAGCAGTCTATTAGTGGAAATATCCATTTCTTATTCCAAGAAAATAATGGGCATCAACTTTAAGGTATGGAATTCGCATGATATTCAAGGTATGGAAAACAAGGTATGAAAGATATTAGATTGAAGAAGTTCAAAGTTCTTCATGAAAGAAGTTAATGTAAACATAGCTGACAATTAAATTGATCATCGTTCTGAAAGCTGTGAGGGTGATTAAAAGGTAAATAAATTATAAACTATACGAAATATGAATACTGCCAAACTTAATATAAGAAATTGAAGCAACGTAATTTTTGCTGAAAAAGTATTAGGTTCCGGAAAATTGATTATAATTATCATATCAATATAGTGCAAATTATTCAGGCAATTTAACAAACTGAAATAGGAAAAATATGGGACGAAAGCTTAATGTGGTGGCGAAAAGGAACTGATTTCAGGTGTTCGTGGAAACAGCTGGGAGAAACATCAAAATAGAAAGATGAACAAATCAGATAGATTTTGTGAGATACACTTTGAACAATAAAGGATCTTTATAACCCCAGATCAGGCGATGTTCCTGTCATTTGAAAATTAGATCAGGAGAAGAAACTATAATTGGATCAGAACAACTAGGATGAGTCTGGCATTTGAGTTTGTGTTGCTACCAATGACTGAAAGTAGGTGTAGACTGAAAGTAATATTTCCTTTTATCATCAGAGATTCAGGAAAATATTTAATTGATTTCATGCACCCAATATAGACCCAAAAAAATGTTTAGAAAGAAAGTATTAATCATATTGTAAAATTTATATCAAAACATTTATGCCCTCAAATAGGTGAGTTGCAAGGATTGCTTCGTTTAACATAGAATTTCTGCGAATTTCACAAAATTTATTTATTTTGTTCCAGCTATTTTTTCAGTTCCATGCTCTTTATTTAATTTTCTTTTAAATACAGAGACTAGATGAAGCCGATATCTTGCAAAATGTTTCCGGTACTATTACTATTGTCGTCGGCGGGCTCCGGCAATTCCCAAAGTCAATAAGAGGCCAATCGAAAATTTCTATTTACATGCATGCAGCAATTTAAAACTCATTTACAGGTCCAATATAACAGTCTATTGCGATTGCATGCGATAGTACTTATTGCAACTAATCTACTTTGTGTCTATGGTAAATACATTTTAGTTTCAATGCATATTCCATGCATATGTTCTTCTTAAAAGCGATTGCATGCTAGTCGAACGCAAGAAAGTATTACGATGACATCAACAGAGACACGCATTACAAAGACCAACTGGTTTTCAAACTGGCGATCGTTTAAACTACTTTAGTCACTGCTGAAAGAAAATTAAGAAATATTTGATAACGTTTCGGTTCGCCTAACTTATTTGCGTAAGGAAATTCAATGTTTCAAAGGCTAACATATATTGATGCAAGTACGCCATTAGCGATATGAAAATGCTTTTGAATAATTGCAATGTTCGATTTCATGTCATTTGCTACATATATTTGCTAATAAAACTGCAAATGTAACGTGGACCCACATGAAGCAATTAGAAATTTGACTAGAAGCGTCCATGAGACTGAAAAGCATTCGATTTTCATGCTATCTTATGACACACAAGCATGTAAACTCGTAATCATATGTGTTACTGGCAGATATTAATTCACCGTAAGTACTCGCTGTGATTGAAGTTAATCTGATACAGTGTAATAGCCGTAAAATCTAATGTCTGCCAAACTATCAATTTACTTTAGCATTTCGATTCAGCAGCACATCGTAAAAATTGTTGGAATATTGAGTTAGGACGCTAAGTTAATGATTCGAGTGATAAGTTTTGAACTGCTTACGAATACATAGAGTAGATATGCATGTACTTGCACTTTTAAGCTGGTAGGCTGGTAATCGGTTGCATATATGAAACAGGTGTTCAACAAAATATGCAACGTTGAATGCAAATTTTCGGTCATAAATAATTTTGAAAAGTGGCGTAAAGAAAGACACTGTAGAAGGAAAAACTATGAGGTAATTTGGATTTAGCTAACTGAACTTTCGAGAAAATTAGTGTGTCATTTAAGATTGATTGTTCTGGCATACTTGTTGTCATGTTGAGTTTCACGATCATATTAGTTTGAGACGATAACTACATTGAAAGAAGCAATAAATACGGAAATTACAGCACTGTCGTTGACTTGAAATGTATTTATGAGTAAATTGTGTGGTCGAAATGAGGAAATAATTGTATGGATGTTGCACGAAGCTGCACGAATTTCCGAAACTGTTTTGGGTTGATTTAAAAACAAAGCAGATAAATTATCTGCAATAAAATGTATTTCTGAGTTTAACTTGACTCAAATACATGTCTTAAATTATTTTCGCTGCTGGCTTTTATTCAAATGATTTCTGGAAAATACAGTGATTTTTTGCTGTTGTTCAATGGGGCGGAATGTGTCACATTCTGAAAATCCAAAACTAGTTTTTTGAGTGAACAGTGAACAGAGAACAGAAAAAAATCGTTACAACATTCATGACTAGCGAGTTAGAGCGTATTCTTTATATCGACAGAATATCAATCGAATTGAAAAATGTCATAGCGGAACATTTTAAATGGAAAATCACCATTAAACACCAAAAAATGCATGACAATCGTTTCGGTATGCATAATTATCGTATTTGAAAATAGAGCTCTTCATGACACCTATTATTTATAGACTAATATCTTCTAAGTAGCCTATGCAATAAATTTGCATAAACATACTATTGCTTTTACATGTTAGACAACTGCCAAAACATTTCAACTTGAATACACTGTGAAAAATGGCAGTAATGGCATTCAAATACATATTGACATGTGTCCGAACATATGTTTCTGTGCCAATGGCCGTGTTTGTTTTCGGACCGATATGAATCTTTTGGTTCAAAGTAAACCGCTGCTGTTAATAAAGAAGTAAATTCCATGTATTATTTCATGTAGAGTCATAATAAAATTTTACGATGTGATGATAAATGAAACGGCCATTCACAGTGGCAAAAACGTTTTTCTTTTGTGCTTTGAATATAGGTGTGTGTGTGTGGCGAAATAATTTTCGATCTCAAGCAGTTAATTGTATTTGTAGTTTGGATTTTTAGCAAGCCAATTGTTGTATGTTGGAAGTAATTAGGTTTGATATCTGATAATTTCATAACAAATTAGAGAGCTCGCGGATTATAATCTGCAAGGTTTTATCAATGAATTCTTTAAAAAAGTGAAGTGATTCTGAGCTAGGTCAGAATTATTAGAAGTTTTTCAAATATTACGGAAATCATGAGTTTTCGATCGCAAATCTAAAACTGCAGAATTTATATTTAACCTGCCTAGTTGGTTTCCGCGTATCGAAGGTAAACTTCCAGAGCAAAAGTCTCAAATCTCAGTTTGGCATAATCGGAAGTGTATCTATATGTGGTACCAACTAATTTGTTATTAGCAATTATTGAATTGCTGCAGCTATATTTATATGGCTGTTATATTTAACCATGTAATGGTTTACATATTTTGGCAAATTTTAGCTTTTGTTTTTCGTTATAGAAAAACCACCTTGGTTTATTTATTTCCAAAATAATCAACGATTTTCATGGTTTTTTAAATGCATTGATTTTAAATTGTCTTGAGATAAAAGCCATTTGAACGATTTTTTTTATCAGATTGACTAAGCTAGTATATAACAAAATATAAACTAAAAAGAAAGTTAATTTTATTACATAATTTTTTCCCCCAGTTTAGGATTATGAGCCTAATCAATTCGCTTGAAAAGTGTATATTTTCGAAAGCTTCCTAGTTAGTGTGTCCTAATACTTTCGAGCAAACGTTACTTTGAATATCTAAATTCGGCTCTCATTTCTATGAATAAACATAAAGATGATCAGGTCTACCACTTCTTGTGTGTATTCGAGGCACATTAGTTAAAAAAGGTACATAATTAGTTAAAATCTAGTATCGAACACTCAATGCTTAGCTGATAGGAAAACCTAATAATCATTTGATACAGTCTGAGTCGTAAAATAATAGGCAAGAATTTACGCTCGTCAGTCAGATACGCTCAGCAGATAAAAATGTAGTGAGTCATGAATCGGACATGTTTTCATAAATGATTCACACTAAATTTTACTTAAAACTAGACAAAATGTAAATGAGAATCTATTCTACTTCTGTGGCGGAATTGAAATAAGATAAATGTTGATTTCATTTAATTGCATCGCTGAAGTGCTTCTGCGGTTGAGATAATGCTTAGGATTATATTTTAAATGCAAATTTATGAAATTTATGTGAATCGGTTGCAGCTAGTATAACTCATATATACTTAAGATATGACTTATAATAGTTGTAATCGATTTACTTTGTGTAATATTTAAAAAAAATTATGGCCAAAACGGAAATCTCCTGAAATATGAAAATAAGTTCCAAACACCACAAAGTTTCAAAAAAAATTATTTAGAAACTTGCTGGAATTTGGTGACCAGTTGGCATGATGGAAGAATGCTTTAGCTTCAAGCTAAGTTTTTTCTGTTACTTAGGAGCGAAAATTTAACGGGCAACGTTTTATGCATATTACTTTGTCTAGTTTGTTTATTTTTCCTATTTAATGATTTTTGCCAAATTTAATTAAAAATATTTATATATCTATATGTTTCTTTTCTTATATTTGTTGAATACTTGTTTGTTTGAACTTAAATAAAACAGTGTGAGAAATTCTGCGCTGTGAACTTTTCACCGAAAACCAATTGCGTTCATGTTCATGTTAAGGTACCAAATGATTGTTTCAAGTACCAAATAATAAATACATCTAAAAAGTCAGTATTTGAACTCCATCCACGCTTTTAACAATAACAATTTGAAAAATTTAGTTACATTAAAACAGTAAAGCTTTTTTCATCATTTCTCTTCTATTTTCGCTCTAAAATAAAATAAAGTTTTAAAGTGAAGTTGCATGAAAGATTAATTTTTTTTTAAGTTTTATTCATAATAGAAAACGTAAATATTCAAAGATTTCAAACTGAATAAAAAAAAGTTTCTAATTATTGTAGAAATGATTGTCGAGCATATATTGAGACAGGAATGCCACTTCTAGATCAAAAGTCTTTCAGCAATCAGTCATGCTTGCACATTGCATTCGAAATTAATATCCCGTTTCGTCTCTGCGAAATCATAGACAACAGGAAATTTTGGAAATTTTTAAAACTAAAGACTGCTATTTTGAATACACTTAATTCGAAAATGTCATGCTAATAGTTTTTATGCAGCTTATATCCAAGATTGTTAGTTCGATCATTTTAAAATCAAAGTTCTTTCATTCCTGGTTCAAATATTTAACTAAAGCTATGGTGAGAATAATCGCAAGACATCGTTAATACATCAATTCTGAAAAAAACAACAATAATCTGCGTTTTACAAAATATGTGATCCCATCAACCCCTACCAACAGCAACTCGATATCATTAGGATTTTAGATTTCCCACAACATCAGAGTGCCACCCGTCACAAATTTCACCCTGTACTAAAATTCAACCTATATTAAATTTGTCTCACAATGTTGAGGAAAATTTGCAGCCTGAAAGCAATTATGTTGAGAAAAATGCAAGAGCTTTTCAGGACTACATCTGCACCCAGAAATTAAATATCAAAAACCAATATCATCGAAGTTAACGAACTGAATATTGAGTAATAGTCTTGAAGTGCAAGAAATGCGTTTTATGTAAAGGTAAGCAATGTGCAAATTACTGACTCTACAAGCTTTTGGAAAAATTCAACAAACTAAAGTTCTGTGTAATGCCAGAAAATCTTTGAACAATTATTATTTAGAATTGAAATATTTAAGAATTAAAACTATACTGGAAAATTATCGGTATGGATCTAGCGAAATATATACACATAAACTAACATTTAACTGAGTTGTAGTTTACTTTGTTATGAGAAAACGGTTCTAATAACCAGACAAAAACGTTTGAACTATAAGGCAATGCTTATGGAAGGTTTCACAATGTAATATGCAATTGTGTAACAGTCTCGCCATAATAATACATCGAAAACATCAAGAATCATAAGTCTCAGTCAAAAAATAGCAATTTAAAATTTAATATTCCTGATCATATTTTTCTTGTCTTAAGAAAACAGGGTTTAAATTCCAAACATCAACTTTATATTTGGAAGATAAATATATTTCACCATTGTGTCAATTCTCCACATTTTTAAGATAACCGGCCCTCTTTTCCAATCGTTTTATTTAGTTACAAAGATAAAAAAAAGCCTTTCAGTATCATAACTCTAAATGAAATTAAACTGAAAAACATCAAATTTGTTGTTTATTTTTTTGATATTCGGAAACCTATCATAATCAAAATCATCCAAAATTTAAACAAACATGTTAGCATGTCACCAGCTGAATATGATTCTGTCCAATGATCAGTCAGTCGTTTTAAAGAACAAGAGAGTTTTCTATAGTCTCTGGTATTTTTGCCCATTTTAACTAAATTGATGTGTCGAAGATATTCATAAATTTTTAAGCTCTACAGCAAAAATTTAGTAGGCATTAGCCAAACACAACAAAAACAGATTACTGTCAGTCTTTAAACTTTCGGACACCTTGTTTTATGTACCACGTTTTTTTATGTATCGAGTAAACCGTGTAGCGATATAATAAAAGAGTCATATGGTCCGATGCAAATGAGACTATCATGCAAATATACTTTAATATCTGACGCTAACGTCAAAATCGTTTCTTCGACAACAGAATCGATGAAATAAATAAGGTAGATAAAGAGATCCAGCAAACAAATTTTATTTGTCGTTTCCCGTTTATTGCGAATAATCCATGCGTTAATAAATCGCAATAAATTTCCATGTTAACTGTAAGACAGATCTACTGCTCTTTTAGATATTCAATTTTTGAGCTCATAACAACTGTTAAATACATTTCAATCGTATTTATTGCAAATCTATCAAACTTTCAATTTCACCATTGTGAAAAAAACATATTACTACTACTATTTGTGCCAAACTTATCAAAATCGACCTGATTTTGTTGCAAATGCATAAAAACTCAAAAATTGGATATAAAAATAAGCAACACATAATTATTTCTTCCACCTTCCTAAAATTTAGGCCTATGAACAAAGACATCGACTTAATTTACATACTTTTATGTGCTGATGTAAAACAAACATATTACAGTTCGTCCAATTAGATTATGCATGCTATCATGATACGGCTGCCCGAAAATGTATCATGATTCAATCGAGCTCGAAATGAATGAAATCGAACTGAGATCAGTAGATTTTGTAATATTTTGCATCCGTACTTATTTGCAACATTTAAATTTGCTGATGGATTAGGCGAAAACATGCGTATGCCGAACATTCATTCATACATAAAATTTGATATTCAAATTCGTTTACATATTGACAAAGAATTTTGGTTTTAAATATAGATTTTGGTTTTGATCGTAATGTGTGATATGCTAATATATTACATAAATTTTGAATTCGTTCAGAAGAAGTAATCGTTTGTTATAGAGCTTACTGCCAAACTGACAATGAAGTGATGAAAACACAATGGCATTAATTCTGCTAAATTAGGCCTGTCTAGTCTGGAACACCTTATTTCAATTTCGATACATTGTGTTTACCACTATATTCTTTTCGTTTTGTCAGATAGCATATTAAAACAATTTTGCATATTAAAACAATAATTTCTTACCAAGCTATGAATTTGCATAATATCAGGAACGTAGGATAAGATACTCCAGATTTGATACATTTTATTTTAGAATCAGTGGGAATGGATATGAGGATAGTTATATCATAATATATCACAGTTAGGAAACTTATTGAATTGAATTGAAGGCTTGGAAGAATATTGTTATTTATGGCTCGAAAGCAACTACTTTGACTAAACTCACATGCAAAATGGTCCCGATTAGTAACAACAAACAGATAATAATTTAAATTGGACTTCGATACGACTACGAATCGATCTGATCTCGTAAAATTATCCAACATATTACTTCTTACACAACTCTACAGTTAATTACCTATACATAATGATTCGTTTCTACATTTCCTTTCAAAACGTCTACTACATATCTTCAGATTGAATATCTTAGTAATTATCTCATCCGCTGCCACACAATACACACAACACGCATTTGACTAACAGAACCGCAGTCACGATTACTTCACACATTTTCTACTCGCTACCTTAGCAGAACTCAATATCTATGTATATCACTCACCATTTCTCCATCTGGGTACCGTAACGAACAGCTTATCACCCCAGTGTTCGACTCCAACGGGAAGAGCATTCTGCGGAATGTATGCACCGCTCTGGATAGCCTGTTCCTTTAGACGCTTGCTGGGGAAAGCGAAATCCATTTGGGTCCAGCTGAAACGCTCCTGGAGCTTGTAGGCTCCTTCGACTAGAATACATCCCAGTAACACTATAAATATCGCACTTTTCATATTGCACTTGGTTTTGGTTTTTGACTCGATTTGAAAAAAATATGTCTATATTCGTAGACCTCTTATCACAATTGGTTTGAACGTACACAATGCCTTGACGCGAGCTTAATTACAGAGTTCGACAGGATGCAGATTCATGCAGCGTTCGACTGTGACCAGAATGCACTCGTCGTCTGTTTTTATTAACTCCCCACAATCGGTCTAAGTGCTCGAAGCTTTGGTTCAACTGCGGCCAAAAACACTGGTGGCAGAAACAAAAAGAAAATTATCACATTCGGGCGACACTTCACCTTCACCTGCTTGCCCATTGAGTGGGGTCGCTTTTTACCGGAGTAAGTTATCTAACACTTTTCATTGATAATGGTGGCCATTATCATATTGCACGATTTGGCTAATGGACTCTGTAAAATATTGTACGATACGCTCTCCAATTATTGGTGACTTAAGATGATGCGCGTGAAATAAGAGAAGTAAATCTTAAGAAATAAATCTAAAATCACCATGGGGACACAGTCGACTTCCGATAGTGTATCGGCAGCAAGTGTCAGATGCAGGAAATTATTTGCAGAAGAATACATTTACCAGTTTTCTTCATGTTCGGGATTTATTCGAAATGACAAAAAAAAATTGTCAGGAGCATGCTCGGATTTGTTAAGTTTCTTTGCTTGTTTTCTTCGACGATGAGCAATCTGTGTGGTAAACATTTGCAAACATAATGTCCAGTAGTTGTCGTGTATCTGTAATGGAGATGTAAGATAACACGAGATTTAGCTTCTTTCGGTGCATTGTGCTCAAGCTGCATTAAACGGTAGAAAAGTGCAGTGCTTAATTAATTCCAGTTTTTGCATGTGCATATTTTCGTATGAAGACTTGCAGATAAATCAATTTCGTGTGTATGTAAATATTATGTTTGAATAGATCGTTTGATGCAAGCAACGCTTCCTATTATTTGTGCATTGGAAAATAAGTGTTTTGTGGTGTCATTTGTCAGTCTGGTAGCAATAAGCTAATGAGCCCAAATACATCAGATGACCTGTATGGAAACAGGAAATATATACTTTAAAACTGATAAGATATATTTGTCAACGTGATCTTAGCGTAATAGTCGTAGTGACAGTTTTAAAATTCGATTGTTTGAAATTGAAATAATAAAATAGCCAAAATAAATAATAAATTGTTTATGCTATTTTACGCAGTTCTAGTAGTCTGTAGTTTTCTGTTTTACCTATATATTACTGGCCTAGGACAACACGCATATCCTAGTTCTGATCACCTAGCTCTTTCATTTGGTACGATACGATTTAGGAATTAAAAGTTTTATATTTTCAAATGTGAGAAGACTGCTGCAGCCAGGCTACATGGCTAAATCATTCATATGGGCAGTTATCTGTAAAGATAGATTGCCATTTGCTTGTTACAATTCAGTTGTTGTGAGAAATTTTTTGAAAATATTTTTCGTGAAAGTTTTGAAAGTGGAATATTTGTCGTATATTGTTTTCTGAATAAAGATGTTGCCGAAGATCGTCCTACTCTGCTGGATTTTTCCAGAATTTCATGATTACTGAATTTGTTTTTAATTGACATTCCGGTATGGCTGTATGTTATTTACAGTGGCGGTTCGTGACTGTGAACCTCAGGGAAGCGCATATATTTTTTGCACATTTTCGCAGAATATTCAACTAGGTTTTTCAGCACAGCAAATATTTTAAAAGTTGGCAGTACTACTCGATTTTCAATTTCAGGAAAATCATTGAATTTGATTCAGTAATCATTATAATCTTATAACTTTTATCATCATCAGTCTCATAAACGTTTAAATAGTGCAAGATATTTCAAAGTAAAAAAAGAATTTAGTTGTGTTTTAATGCAAAGTGAAATAAGTGGTCCTGATCACTACAAATCTATAAAATACCTTTTCTCTTCAAATGGTCTAGGTGAAAACTATTGCCGCAGTAGATCTTCTATGTGATCTTCTAAAATTTCCAAGACAAAATGAATGAATACTTAACAAATAATTAACTTTCCTTAATCATTCATATTCAGACTTACGCTGTGTAACACCAATAAGCAAACAGACAAATCAAAAGAATTTCAATCTACAGCAAACATTAAACTCTAGAGCTATGTAGAGTCCCATTTTAAACAAAAAATCCAACACAAAAGCCATACATACAAATAACATCCTAAACTTAGACACCCAAAGCACATCAGCTTTAAGTTCTGTAACATAACAGTACCTGGAGCTGGTTTAGTAAAGAAAACGCTGGAAATACTGTTGCGTTAATCTACAAACATTTCTTAGCCATTTAGCGGGCAAAATGAAGAGCTTCATAACAACGGCGATTTATGCGATTGTCGAGAGTGAACTAAGTGCAAACATTCTTCGAGACATAGATGTTTTCGACAAAATAATGGAAAAATTTGATGAATTCAGGGACTTTCATCCATCCACTTCCATTTGCATGCGTCATTAACGATAAATGCATTTTGTTAGTTAGGAATAAGCAGAACGGAGGAATCGATTGCCCATTTGCATTTACTGCAAATGCCACGGTTACATGGATACCTCGTTCTTATGACGTTTCCTGGCCAGCCTTTCTCTCTCTATTTTCAATAAAGATTTTTTGTAGGTTTGGCTCGAACGGTTGGGAAACCAGTTTTCTCCATATTCCGGATATTTTTAGGAATGAAGGGTCGTGTTGTTACTTCATCCAGAAGTTTGAAAAAGTAGTCGACAACCGGTTTTGAAAATGCCTTCATCTAATTGGCACTAATCTGTTTGGGAGTGTGCAGTGAAATATTTGGATCCCGCTTTAAAAAACCATAATACCAATCTTTACTTTACTATCTAACTTTCCGTGCAAAATCAAAACACAAATGGAGCATATCGTTGACACTTAAACCGTAGCACATTTTGCAAGCTGAGACAACATACTTGTCAATAACCTCTTTTTGTTGAGCAATTCGATTGAGCTGAAACTTCCAGGGTGCATTTGTGTATATGCAGGATAGGTCCAAATCTCACCACAGGCTAGTTATCTTTAACCATTTGGCGCCGGTGGCCATTTTAGTGGTGTTTTAAATATTCCTGTAATATTATTTTTAAAATGCAAACATTATAACAGTTTGGAAATGTTTAGCCCAATGTGTGCGCTAGGTACCTAATATGTATGTAAGATCGCGAAAATTTGAAAATGTTTGAATTGCGATTACTTTTTGCGATTTTTTTGAAACTTACAATACATATTACTGTTGCTACGTTATAGACTTATTTTTATGAACGTGCTGGTAGCCTTGTAGCTACGGCAGGCACTGAAAGTGAAAATATTCAAATCATCAAGTTTCCTGAAAAATTTGCACTTTTTCAAAAAAAAATTACTTCATATGTAAATCCTTTGCTTATTCACTCAGTCAGAGTAAGACATTTGAAGCTCTATATCAGAAAAAAATTTTCCAATTTAACTATTTTTTAGCATCAGAAACTTCTGCTCACGGGAACTCACAGCCTGATAATCAAATATAACTGAAATTTACAGAATGTATTGATTTTAAGTAGGAACAGGTCTGATAGAAGCGATTTTGAAATGTGGGCAATCACCAGTGGTGCCAACCTGAAAAAGTACTCGAAACTGCTTTTAACCCGATAAATTCTGATTGAGTGACCAAATTTTGACGAAATTCACACAGGAGCTGAACCTTGCTCTTGGATAAATTTGAAAACAAAATTCATATGCTATATGGACATTATTGTAGGTATTATTCAGTTGGAATCTGGTTCAAAAACCACGATAAGGTGATTGTATTTAAAAATTAAATTTAAATAAAATATTCAGATGATAATGATCATTTGGTAGTTTAGTTCGCTAACGCGCGGGTTCGAATCTCGCCGTGCTTATGGCTGTATTTGTTCGTCTTGTGTTGTCTTAACAGTCGGCGACTGGGCATAATACCAGCGCTCCATTAATTAAGTGCGACATTAAAGCTTTAGTGGTGACTTGGCATAACACTAGCGCTTTAGATAATAAGAAATAAATGTGGCACTTAAAAAAGAATAATAGAATAATTGATATCGGCTTCCCCCAAATGTGTCTCCCTACCGCCATCGCTAAGCATTCGCTTCAAAAGGCTAACCCCTGAGCTTTGGCATTATAAATATTCTAAAATAAATACTGAGATTTCGATAATTTCAAAATTTTTGAGAGTGATTGCCCTAAATTTTATTGTACCCCTTTAACTTCCATCGCAGTCATCGGATCGAAATGAAATTCGCAGAGTAGGTTGACTTCAACGTAAAGCATATTTGATATATTTTTGTGTTTGGCAAAGGATTACCAGCGCGGAACGTTTTCGTCATTTCCGTATCAATAAATGCTAACATTAACTATTCATATAGTGAAAATCTACAATGAAAATAAGTAGCCAATTTTTTAATTTTCCAAACTCTGAAAATTTTTCGGATGGTAGCCTCAACCATCATACTTTCGATGAAATCACCGGATATTTTGTTGCATTGCTGGCAAAGTGTTTTAAGCACTGAGCATTTTCTTTATTTATGATACAGGATATGCTGTTTTAAATGTTTTGTGACATAAGCAACCGACATTGAATATATAAAGCAATGTTTGACTTGCCTAAATTTTGAAATTCATACAAATGAACCCTGATAACTTTTCCACGTCCACCTTATGGGTTTCAATGCAATCTTGTGACCAATGCGGTACATAGCTCTCGAATAAGGCTGACAGCAATAAGGCCGATATAATAAATACTCAATATCTGTACGATTCCTCTACTGCTCATTGAACATCAGTGTTTATAGCGGTTCCGATGCGCTAGAATCATTTTAAATTAAAAATATATGCGTGCACTGATCTTTGTTTTCAAACAGGTAATGTAAGGTCTGCTCCCTGACTCAGTTTTGAGTAAAATTGTCCGCCCACGCTTAGACAAACTGACCCAAAATGCGCTCCTAACATTTCCCTTTGGAAAAATACTTAGTTTTTTGGCTAGAAGAAAAAAATTGAAATAATTTATCCGAACTTTTTCTGTTGGCGTTTTCTAGCAATCTGATACTAGCTATCAAGTAAATAGTCGCACAGTGGATTAGTTTGACTTTTTGTGCGTTAATGAGTGAAACAGAGAAATGAAACGTTACTTTTGGCTTTTCTTTTGCTTTGTGATTTTTTATCTAAAATCTAAATTCCTTTACTCTTCTGGTTTTCGGCAAATTTTCTCCCTGCACATAAGTCAGGGTTTACCCAAAAAGTAAAGGAGCAGACCTACATCTAACTTCAAACAAATTTCCCCTAGAAGCTAGATATATTTTAATTTTTTGACAGATATTCGTATCTTGAGGGCCTTTGGCCCTCTTCTACAGTTTCTATCGAAATGAGGAAGACTACTGAGAAGAAAGAGAGCAAATTATCTTCGAAATGTCGATTCCTGTTAAGATATTGAAATATAACTAACATTAAAGGGGAAAAATGGTCTTTAAATTAAAATATTTGACTCGAAAGCTAAAAAAATTGGATCATAATAAGTAAATTTCATATATATATATATATATATATATATATATATATATATATATATATATATATATATATATATATATATATATATATATATATATATATATATATTAACTTTGGATAAGTTATGATTAGGCGGAACATAGCTTTTTGTTCCGTAAATAATGTCACAAAGCTAACTGTATCACAAAAGCAGAATTAGAAAAGTTACACCCATGAAATATACGAAAAAAAAATTTCCTGAGCATGTTTATTACGATAACGTTTAGTTGCAATTTATCTTTCCAGTTGGAACCATGAAGGAGTGCTGTATTAAAAAAACCGAATTGCGATAATTGCCATTTATAAGTTTGGTAAAGTAGTAACAGAAACTTTGAAGCTTTTAAAGTCTGTGCTTTGGACCATTTTATTGAATTTGAAGCAACAATTAAAGCAGGATGGATCAGTATCCGATGAAACCCACAACGGAAACAAAAAATCATCAGAAAAATGCTAACTTCAACAAGAAGCATGTCACTCATTAGTATAAATTATTTAAAGATGGGCATTCTTAAAAGAACTACTGGTCATTTACTGCTATATATTTTAAAGAACCTACGGTTGAAATATCCTACGATTGAAGAAAAATGTATCAGAATAATATTTTAACTACATGCGTAAGACCATTGAATCAACTTTTATTCAAATCAATTTTTATTCACATTCAGAAGGATTCTAACCCAAATGAAGCAGAAGTGGCCAAGAAATCAGACATGGTTGGAAAACAGTGGCCCAGAGTTTATTTGAGCTTCCAATCGGCCCTCAGAGAGTTCTGATTTAAATCCACTGGATTAAAAGTTGTGATCTGGGTTGGAGACGATGGTATGCAGTAAGATATGTATATCTAAATATTGAGAGCCTTGCTGAGCTTGACATTTCTACTTTAATAGTTTTCATTCGTCATTTTATGTGACAGCATTTATGGCAGAACTAGGTAAAATGAAACACAACACAATAGACATATTGAAATAAGAAAAAACTGAAATGGTTCAAAAGTAGATTTTTTGGTTTTGGTAATGATCAGATTAATCGGATTCAATATACCTGTGGAATGTTTAAATAGCTTTAATCATTTGACCATTAACTTGATTCACAAATTCGTTTTTAATCAATATACCTTTGCTTAAGTGGATCAATCAGTTTTTGCTTCTAATCTTGTTCCCAAATATATAAATCTTTTCAGCACGGATCTTTGCTTACGCTAACTGATGAAACGAAGACTCGAATCGAAACTCGAATCTTTTATCAAAATATTCGAGTTGACTCGATTTTAAAAAGTAACGACTCGTCCCATCACTACAAATCAATTCTACTTAAAATATCACCGATTAACTTTGAATTTCTATCTTTTGATCTCGTTAGTTATCTAAAAGCTTTATAATCAGTTCTTTTGTAAAATTTTATTCCGAATTAAACTAAAATATTTAGTTTACAGAAGCGCTAGCAGTTTTTTTTCTGTAGTTGAATACTTGATTTTGGAGACTTTTAGCAGTTGAATCGCGTAACGAAACGGACGGCTGTTACTGATCGGTACTTAGGATAATACGGCTCTTATGGGGTAGAGCCATAGTGTCTTAATGGTTTAATTGGAGTATCCGATCGTTTATAAGTAAATTTTTGCATTTGTTTTTTTTTTAGACATTTGATAGTGGTCTAAGCAGCCGCATTAAGTTTTTGATGAATTTCCGATAGAAACTGACAAATTTTCATTTTATATTATAATAGTATAAAACAAAACCATATGAAGAAAAATGTTCAACCAATAAGCTCAACCAATATTTTGCTGATGAGAGAAAAATTTGAACTCATGGTCCTCACTGCTAGCGAATATAGTTTTTAAACAGAAAATAAGCGATGAAATGAAATAGAATGCGCATTCAAAATATGTTCTACTTGCATTGCAAGTGAAATTTTACACTTGTCATTTAAAGCTATCAAAAAGCAAGCATTTGCCAGCGATGATCAAAGGTACGCTATTAGGTAAGACTGTGAATCAAGTTTAACCTCTACAGTCATAATTTAAAATAAAACTACAGCTCAACAGCACCAAACTCGAGATGATATAATTAAACTTAAATTAGAAGTGAAGTAGATCATTCACAATATATCAATTTTTAACGTAATGGGCTTTAATCTATACATAATATATCTGGATATATTTATGTCGCATCAACCAAAACCAGTAAGCATCATTTGAGCCTTCTTATGGACAACTTTCAAGTATAACTAATACAGAAACATATCTCTAATAGATCCACATTTCGGCAAGATAATCAAAAGTCTTTCATTACTCGAAAGCATCAAGCTAACTGATCGACGTTCAATTCGAAGAAACATATAACCATTGAAAAAAGATTCAAATGATCAAATCTGGCATTTTCATTAATTCATCTTCTAAGCTGCAAATATATTCTTAACATTTTGCATGTTTCCGTCAAAATCCAAAGATATTTCCAATTAATTTGTTCTCGGAATGCCAGTCTGCCAAACTTAACATGTGGGCGCCGAAAATATATTCCATAATTCATTCATCCAAATCTCGTGTAACGACTTTTATTTCATTTGCATTCAATCTGTTTATTTTTAGCCCAAGAATCTATTTCTTGCATCACATGACGTCCGTATTGTTTTTTTTGAGTTGGGCTGCTTTAACACTGCAAGAAACTATGTTAGCCAGATCTCGTTCTCATGGTAAAAGTCTTCGAGGAGTTTTGCTTACAATTTCACGATTTTTCCTAGAACATAATTCGCTAGTAGCATTAGTACAATTACAAATAAAGTACAATTAGCAGCAGCAGTTCAGCTCATTCGAATGTAAACGAGCAAAAATGATTTCTAAGCTCGTCCACTAGCATGTTTCGATTCGGACGTTAATTAATATTTTTATTTAGGCTAGTACAGACCAGATTCAGATCTTAGAGCAGCCAAAAACTTAAAAGTTCACAAAAGTCATAAAGTTAAATGTACCTTGACTTGAAACTGCAATAACTCTTTCGCTTCGGAGTAATTTTAATATAATTAAACACAGAATCCATACAATATGCTTTTTCGCGCAACAATTGTTTCCAAAGAGTTTTCAATTTTCGCTCCAACATCAATACATCATCAATTCAACAACAATGTTTAGTTTGAAAAATCAGCCCTTACACAAAAACAGTATCGACGAGTAAAACGGCCCTCAGACTAGAGATCTCGTTGACAACCTGATCTGCAATATGCGATATCTGCAACGAAATTCGCTGTCTGTGGGCTAGTTTCAGGTTGCATTTTTAGTCTCTGCAACGGTTGCAGTCAGTGCTCTCACTCCCAAATTTTCCGCCGTATCAAATTTCTTCAAAAAGTGTATCAATATTCGTAAAAATGTATCAAAAAGTTCTCAAAAATGTATTTTTGTCGAGATACTGAGAACTACAACTAATAGGCGTGTTTTTTTGCTCCGATACAGAACAGAATATAACTATGCCGCAAAAACAACGATCTAGTATAAAACAGCAGTGCTTTCGCTAAGACTGACATAGGTTGCTGTATTCTGTGGTAGCACACAACAGCTGAAAATAATAGAAAATAGAAAACTTAGTTTGGAGCTACTGTATTAATTGAATAATATAGAGTCAAAAAAATATCACAAATTGCTTCCGCTCTTTGTTTTCATCTATATACTGCCATTAATATTGAAGCCACCCAAAATAAATTGATTGCTGAATCGTTTGTAGTCTGGGGTAATCTATGCGGCGGGTAGAACAGTAAATGGTGGGTTGTTTCAAATCGTATTGTCCTTGATAAGAAAGAATCGTAAAATTTGATGGTACGACTGGCACTGATCGAAAATGTATGATCGTGAGCACACTGAGAGGCTTGGGTATTGCTTTACAAGGGGTTATACTTGATATTATAGTAATAGCGATAAAGAAGAGAAAGGCAGGCCATTACTTCGAGGCTCAAAGGTTTCAATACGTGAGGTAATGGTTTCTTCGCGTATAAGCTTGAAAGCTTTGCGTTTGACTTTGTATAGTTCCACTTAAGCAGTGCGGCCTGCCTCAGTTCATACATGGGAGTTATACTCAAGCCTTGGTCTTACGAGAGTTTTGTTGATGTGCGCTATATCTGATGGTGTAAAGTATTTCCTGCCTCCTTGAAGGAAACCTAGGCATCGCATGGCTGTTTTCGAAAATTGGAAAATGTGGCCGAACCAGTTTAGTTAGCTGCAGAGTTAAACCATGATAGGTTTAGCGAAGGTGATTCAGAAATATCTACTCCATCAAATAGTGTAGCTAGGAGGAGGAAGGTAAGGCTTGAGCGAAAGACAACAGCAATGGCTTTTGAATGCATTAGACACAACACGTTTTGCTGAGTTCTAGGTGATAATTCTTAATTGATCCCTGTATAGCGATGCAATCATGCGAAATCTACTAACAGAAGTAGCGTTCCCGCGAGAGTCGGCTACTCTGTCAAAAAAGTATGCGAAGTCAAGGGGGCAGTCATCGGCAAAACTAAACAGGAATCGAGTTGAAAGTGAAGAAAAGAAAGTCGTTCATAAGTAAAAAGAAGATAGTTGGTGATAGAACAGTAACTTGTGGAACAACGGCATTGATGGTGTAGGCACATGATTTGAGGGAACGATCAACTAGAAGGGAACGATCTACGAAGAAACTTTCAATCCATTTGACGAGGACAGGGTGAAGAGCTGGGTACCAGATTCTGTGACAGGCTTTCGAAGTATCAAAAGAAACGACCATTGCTTCAACAAAATTATGGAGAGAACCGTTCCATCTCTCTGTGAGAAAAGTAAGTATATCTCGCTGATAATATTATTTGATCTTTCATTAATATTGAGTTCATAAATAATTCAAATACTTTGGACAGAAGCGGAACGACTGCAATAGACCGATAATAAGATGGATCCCAGGCCTTTTCTTGTTTAGGTATGGGCTGAACATGTGCAAGCTTCTATGCGGAAGGAAATATTTGAGTCGCATACGAAAGGTAAAATAGTTTGCGCCGAGGTTTAGCTAAGACGGTAGCACAGCACTTTAGTACGAGGGGTGATAAACCATCAGGTCCGGCCGATTTGGAAAGATCATGCTTGGCTAGTGTTTTTAATACCTCTCTTGTGTGGGAAAGTAGAGGCCCTTGCTTGAAAGCGCAAATTGGAGTTGATGAAGGTGGCAAGTAAGAGTTTGTAACGAAAATGAAGTGATTCAACAATTACATTACCACCATACCGAAGAATTGGCGAAGTCGTTCTTGATTCTGTTAACAGGCGACCAGAAACCTTTAATTCCTTTCTGGCTTGCAAGGGCCTTCTGTTTAATTGATGAAGAGTTTGTATTTTTCTCAGCTGGAAATTCCAAGTTAACTTCAGGTGCTGCTCTGTTGAAAGCCTGCAAGACATGCTCGTTTAAAAAGGAAACTGGAAGGATAACTGCAAAAAGACACAAGAGTGCATTTTTTTCAAAGTAATGGCTCCTCTTTGCCTCGTCTGTGCCTGCTGCTAAATCTACATCTTTTACATTTTTGTCATTTTTAGCGATACATACTGCCTATGTCAGTTCGATAATTTATCAAGCTTTACATAGGTTTATATTCGAGTTTTGATTAGCAAGATAGATTGCCAATGATGAGAGATTACACTTGTTTATACCGTGAAAGATTTTTATCGATCACCTCTGAAATTTTGGTGTCTTCCCGTTCACATGATTTTTTCAACGGAAAATAGCTGTTGATTTTACAAAGTTGAATAAGTGGTCATGTTTCGGACCTAAATTATTCACTCTCATTAGTTCGGATGGACTAGAAATTTTTTCTTGCCCTATTTCAAATAGCCGTTTCTTGTTGAAACATTTGTTATTAAATTTTATTTATTTTTTCAATGCTGCTACTGCTGCTACTGCTTGTTGTTAATATTGCAACTTGTTTATAAAGCCAAATTAAAAGCTTTTTCCTTTACACGACAATATTCCTTGATCCTTTGAATCGAAAACGGTGGCAGAGCGCCATCCCCCTCAAAGAGTTTTCTATTTACTGTTTATCAAAAAATCTAAATGCAATAGAAGTCCATGTGGCATGTATATAAGCTTTTACATTATCAGATTTTTTCATTATTTTTTTTTATTTTCACACGCTTCAATATAAGTTTTCTCTGCCTGCTCACCCACTAGAGTCCTTTATTGAATTTCATTGTGCTCTGAGATCATTTCAATTTTCTAATGTAGCGACGATGTTGCGGTTTGGCACATATATGTACATATGTAGCTCATGAATAATCTATATTTTCAATGTAGGTTAGCTGTGCAGATAAAAGTTTTACGCTTAATTCACTATGGTTTTTGCACAGTATTGTGCACAGTCTATAAATGCATCAAAGAACGAATTCTCGTGAGTAAAATGTTTAACGAGCTATTTAAAAAACTGAATTTTATAAATGCTCGAAGAAGAACATTAGTATTAAAAGCACTTTGGTTAAAAATTCATATTTCTATATATATATATATATATATATATATATATATATATATATATATATATATATATATATATATATATATATATAAATATATATATATATATATATATATATATATATATAAATATATATATATATATATATATATATATATATATATATATATATATATATATATATATATATATATATATATATATATGTATATAATCAAAAATTTCAGTGAAAATATATTAGGAACGCGCCATCCGATTGAACTGAAATTTTCAGGATTCATTGGTGTATATGCAGAATAGTGCCAAGCTTCACAAAATTTTAATAATCTTTAACCCTTTGGCGCCGGCGGCCATTTTAGTGATATTTTAAATATACCTATTTTTCTGTCAATAAATAACTTTCGCAAAAACAAAGTCTATGGAATAAATTTTGAATGTATTTCAAATGTGAATATGGTCATTTTCTTGAAATTTTTACCCCTATGTGTGCACTAGGCGCCTGAAATGAGATTGGGAAATTGTGAAAATTTTTGAATTGCGATAGCTTTTGACCAGATTATTAAATCATTATGCAACTTACAGAACATATTGTTAGAACATATTATAGACTCGTGTAGTTTTTTATGAATGAGCTGGCAACCCTGCAGCTACGGCAGGCATTGAAAATGAGAGCCTTCAAACCATCGACTCTAATGAAAACTGTTCGTCTTTTACAGTGAAAACCAATTCAGGTAAAACTCTTATGCTTTGTCTATACAACCAAAATAAAACTTTTGAAATTTTGCATCGGATAAGAACCGTAACCCTCCTTCAATTTACCTATATTTTAATCATCAAAAACTTCTGCTCACGAGAACTCACGACTCAATTATCAGATACAAATCAAATTCACAGAATGTATTGGTATTGAGCAGGACCAGGTCTTATAGAAGTGATTTAGGAATGCAGGCAACTCTGTGCCAGTGGTGAAAAATTATAAAGAAAAAAAACTGCTTTTTGCCCAATGAATTCGGATTCAGTAACCAGATTTTCATGAAATTGACGCAGGAGCTAAACCTTACCTTAAGTCGTGTTTGGTAGAAATTCGGTTGCAAAATTCGGTTGGTGCTGCAAGCTATGGTAATTATGATGTCTTGGGTTTTGATATCTTGGGTTTTGTCTTGAGTTAATTCGCTAAGGAAAGTAAAGCTTTTTGCTCAAAACGAATTTCATCTGATATATGGAACTTAATATAGGCATTATTTAGAAGGAATCTGGTAAAAAAAACCATTATAGGGTTGTCAGCGATTGTTGGTTTTGTATTTATTTGCAATATCTTTATTAAGCGATTTGACTAAAAAATGTTCCAATGGTAATGATCTTATAGTGAGAATAAACAACAAATATTAAGTTTTCGAAAATTGTAAAACTTTTGCCACTGGTAACCCTAAATTTCTTTTCATTGTACCCCTATAACTTCCAATGTAGTCTCTTTGTACCCCTATAACTTCCAATGCAGTCATCGGATCAAAATGATTTCAATTCGAGGCAGATGCTGGCAAAGGGTTGCCAGCGCGGGGTGTTTTTTCCTATTTTCGTATCAATAAATGCTTACATACCCATTTTCAAGATTTTTTTTTAGAAAACTGTTAATAGTTACTTGATTGGGATAGTACCTACAGTAAAGAACAACCTTTGGAGAGTTATCCAAAAAAAAATTTATTGAAAAATATCGAAAATTAAGCTCGTGACATGAATTTGACATTTTCGTTCAGGACAAAGAGTTGATTTGCGGTGAGACACATAACTAATGACTGGATCATCGTAAACAAAAAAACCAAAAATATTTCGTTAGTTTATGAGTTTTTTGAGGTAACGCTGTCGAGTTTTTCCAAATATCTAGATTATTTAATTGTTGGTATAAGTTTGAAGTAAAAAAAATTAAAAAAACGGAAGTTTTTTTTCGAAATTTCTGTTTTCAGTTGTAAAAAATTCCATAAATAAAAAAACAAGCAAGAAAAAAAAATATCTCGACAGGGTTGCCTAGTAAATTGTCTACAAAAATAGTGTGCAAAATTTCAGAAAGATCGGTCGAGTAGTTTTCAATTTACATGTCTCACCGACTTGAAAATAAAATTCCTCAAAAAACGCGTTTTAAAGTTTTAACTGTGCAACAAAAGTGCGTGAAAAATTACGAAACACGTGTACCGTAACTGCTCGATGAAATGAATGTATACTACTACAAGTCACATATATAAGTGTTTTTTACACAAATATAGCACAGACAGGTGTGGATAGATTGGAAAGACTCTACTATTACGTATATGAGAGCTGCGCGCGGCTAATAAAGCGGGAAAGGAACGCGATTTGCGCGAAAATATGAATTTGAGTTATTTGTATTGTTAAGCCGATAACTTCGTTAATTTTGCTCGGATCGACCTGAAATTTTGTATGGACACTCCTGAGTCACTATGCACTAGTAACTAAACAAAAAAAAATATCGATTTTCTGACCATACATTTTTCTATCCTTGTAACTTTCGACGAAATCATCGGATAAAATCAATATCGATAGAGTTATTTGATTTTGACGTGAGGCAATTGTGGGAGACTTTTCGTTGCAGTACTGGTATAGTGTTGCAGGCACTAAGCATTTTCTTTGTCTATGTTATGTTATGCTGCTTTCAAAGTTTTGCAGTGTTTGGCTTTCCTAAATCTTGAAATTCCTGAAATCCTTTCCACCCTATGAGTTTAAATGCATTGTAAAGATCAAAGTGATTTTGTACTCGAAACAGGTTGAAGCGGTTGTGGTAGAATATGCACTCAAAATCTGCATCATTCTTTTATTGTTCATCGAATATTAGTATTTCTAGTGGTTCAGGTGCGCTGGAGTGTTTTTTTACCTTTGACTTTTCATAACCTTTTTTTATGTCGGGGCTGATTGGTGCAGCCAAAGCCAGTTGAAGTCCGGCAAATTCAGGCCGACCCAAAAAACTAAGGGAAATCAAACAAATAATCATGGCGAACGCACACAAGCACACATTCTGGCACTTGTCTGAAATCGCCTTGGTTGGGTCAATATCAGCCTGCTACATTCGAAAGCTTAACACATACCTAATTCATATTTCACTACAAGATTGATGCTTGTTGTTAGTTGCAAATATCGACTGGGCAATAACAACCCCTCTATCAGTATGGTAAGACCTGCTTGAATGCAAATATTTATTAATAATTGAGCTCCTAGCGGACTGACGCCCAACAAAACAGCTGCAGAGAACTTCAACCAAGACTCTATAAATATGCATGAAACAGTTCGTAAAGTGAATTTCATCATATCGCTGGAATCACAATAAAATGAATGAAAATTCATAAATTTCAGTTGCAAGAACAGCAATCCACTCCTTGTCACCTACACTGCTACATTTACGATCAAACAAGGTGTTTCTAATAGCATTATATATTTACATTGCAAAACAAAATAGTTTTCCAGAATTGCGGTCTTACGCAATAAATGTCAGCGATTCATTACAAACAAACTAGCTCATTTGGACACCCTCATGGATTGGATACTGCAATAATATTTTTGCCATCAACTAATAAACCTGATTCTATCGTGCTACGACCTCAATCGTTTACATGATTTTCCGCAGTGCTGAGTTTTTACATGCGTTCAATTATCAATTGACCGGAATCATGCAAATGACAAACGGTTCGAAGGAATTCGATTTCGACGCATGGACTGGCTTCAAAATTAAATCATGTCAAAAGTTTTCATATTATTATTTTATACGGACTTATAGCCGTAGTACACACAATTCAAACCAGCTATGCGTATGCAGTGGAAGTTAATGTTGTTTTTTTGCATACTGCGTGTGTTTGTCAAGCAGACACAAGAAATTTGCGTAATTTCAAGAACGAATCCATCATACTGGAAAGAAATTTGAAACAAAAACTTGTGGTTTGTCGGATATTCTCATGGTGTTAGATGGATGAGGACTTGATCTAAGTGAACTGCAGCGGCCTTGATTCCGTTATTATTCACAGCGTGTGCGATTTCAATGAGATGATATTGGAAATATTGGGTGGAACGGAATTGATTGCGGTTTGGACTGGTAACGGCAGCAATGAGACTTTGAGTAGCTTTTGCTTTGCGTGCTCACAAAGATGAAATATTGTATGTAGCTAAAAATTTGAATGTGAATGTGCTTTTGTGTGCAAAAGTCAAAAAAAGTCTGCAGTTATAAAGTGTAAATATTTAAAAAACTTAAAAGTGCAGCTTTATTTCATCCCAGAAATTTCGCAATGGAAAATTTTCAGTTCGATGTCGCTCTCGGTATTTTCATTTGAATCGTGCGTAGACAAAGTTTGAATCAACGATTCCATGTATACTTCTAATTATTCAGCGTTAGACTTTCTGCTTTTGAGCTATTGCCTGGCATTTGACTAAAACATTTCTTCGCCAGATAGAAAAGTGGGTTATTTTGTTAACTTGGTTTTACATGGCTGTGGTAAACCTGCTCACTTACAAAACTGCTAGTACCAAATATATTCGTGCATGTAAATGGGTGTGGGGTGCTGGCATGGACCTGTCTGTAAAAAATAAACTGTGCCACAGGAACTGGATCTAAGGCACTCTAGTTCATTTCGAAATCGCTTTACTTTCGCAGTACTTAAGCAAAGCAATAATAGTTTTGCAACGAAATATTCTCATCACGTGAATGTAGAGATTGCATATAAATTAAAATTGACCGAATGCATCGGGCGAATAGCAGTTTGTTTTCCAATGAGCTAGCTTCAGACTCAAGGTGTTGTTGTGTTGACGCAATATGTATCTGTATGCAGTTTACTAAATCAACTAAACTTTTGGCACATTCAAAGAGCGATCGGATACGATTTCCGTAAATGGTGATGGTGCAGAAATCCCAAGTAGATGCAAATATCTAATTTAATCTGCAACTCAACACATGGAGACATTGATAATTAAAATAGTGGATAGATACGTGGGTCATCGGCGATGCAATAATGATTGACATAAATCAACTCAATTTCATTTGTTGAATGTTTGTTGTTGATATCGATGAGCTGGTATCTATTTACAGGAATGTTGCGTTTCATTTTGTTTTTTATGCAATGCAAAAATTGTTTGTGAAAGTTTTTTTTATACGTGAGCACTTTATGTTTGAATACGACTTGTGCTGACCGATTAGGAATAGCAACAAGGAAGATATTAGATATTTAATATAATTAGATATTTTAACTAACTCAGTTAACCAAGCTCACATTTAATTAGAGAGTAGTTTGTTTTAGGCTGTAGATTGGTTGAAAATTTTACTAACTTTCAATTTTACTAACTTTCACAATATTGAGCTGGAGCTGAGAAAAAGGTACATTAGCATAGATAGTTTTCTATGGAAATTAAGGGCGACCAGCTGTCACATTAATTTATTTAGGCCAAAACAACACTAGAGGAATGCAGCAACACTACACAAATGTTTTTAAATTTTATAATTGTCGATAGTATGATATCTGGGAAAAACAATCTCTGAAATGCATCCTAGGAATTCCAAGAAGGGTCAAACTTTATTTTAGAAACTTTATCATTCACCGAGCAAGGGAAAATTACATATAATAACACCACACAAAATTTAGAAACAAAGTATAAAAATCTAACAGATAATAAATAAATTATAGTGCGACAAACAGCTTAAAATTAGGGATGCAAATAGCTTCGAAAAGGGAGGATGAGGAGGAGGATGATTCAAAAATCGTAGGGAAATATATTTATATATATTTATTTATTCACTCATCCCTTGCGCTACAGATATAACTCCAATTACAGCGTCAAAAAAACAAAAAAAAATGAAACATAAAAAAGAAAAAGAAAAAACAAAAATAATTGAATAATTTGAAAATTAAAATTAGAACTAAGGTAAATAGCAATCCAAGGTACACGTGCTTGAATTGTAAAAAAGATTACGGGAGAAGAGCAGGCTTAAGGTCATTGTGCGTTCTGGGTAGACGCAACAAAGGCCAATGGAAATAGATTTCCGTACGTGCAAACGGAGCAGAGAAAACCTCAGATCAACGGCTTGGACGACTAGATTCCCGTCTGGTTATCTGGGAACCAAAATCTGACCAAAAAATATCTTGGCAAAGTTTGAAAAGAAAACTCTCATCGAGGAGCAATCTCAGTGATTCCAACGAGGACATACGAAGGATAGAAAGACGAGAGGAGTGGGGGATAATAGGGGATATTGAATTTAAAAAGCAGTGAACCTACGCTGCACAGAGCTCGTTACGAGTGGCAATAAGTTTAAATGACCCGGTCAAATCCTACAATGGGGTTGGGTATTAATATCATAAGAGTGGTATTAGTTCTTCCAAAAATTGCTTTTGTGCGGGCTCGAGTCAATTGCTGTGGTATCAAAAACGGGATTCCAGATAATGCAGCGTTTTCGGGAAGGGAGTGTGCTTTTGACTCATAGGCTACAATTCCTAAGCAGGCCTTTTAATAAAGTCTAGCTTTTTATTCGCACGGGAAAGGATATTGCCACAGTGTAAGATGAAGCGGGGTTTTTCATCTAAAATAACACCGAGGTCAACAATGTTATTAGTTTGAGGTATCAAATTATTGTCGGGAAAATATATGTTGTATGTACTGGTACATTTTTATGAAAAATACTTATAACCTCGCACTTATCAGTGTTAAGGTAGAGCTTGTTAATATTGCAAGTTTAGCTAAATGAATCAAGTTTGGAGAAGAAGTGCATCAGCTCAAACTGATTGGAGAAAAAGTACATCAGATTTAGATTCAATGATGTGAAAAATTTTGAGGTTGTTTACTTAAAGTAAATGAGGTATATTCACTAGGACGTCACATAGGTTTTTTTTTTGCATTTCTTTTGTAAGCAATTTCATCATTAAATTTCCAAATGATAGTGACCTTGTAGTGAAAATAAAAAACAAATATTAAGATTTAGAAAATTTAAAAACTTTTACGAGTGGTAACCTTAAATTTCCTTGTATTCTTAAAACTTCCAACGCAGTCATCGGATCAATACGAAATTCTCAGAGTAGGTGGACTTCAACGGGAGGTAGATGTGAGATATTTTTTAGTTCGTTACTAGCAAAGGGCTGCAAGCACAAGGCGTTTTTGTTATTTTCGTACCAATAAATGCTCACATTAAGTATTCACATCGCGAAGATTTCCAATGAAAATTAGTAAACAATTTTTAAGTTTCCAAGGTGTGGACATTTTTTGGATGGCAGCCCCAGACACCTTTCTATTGCTATAACTTTTGATGAAGACATCGAAATTAAATTGGCTAAGGATCTTTTATTTATATTGGTAGAATACACACACAAAATCTGCACAAATCCTTTACTGTTTTTCGAACATTAGTGTTTCTAGCGGTTCTGATGCACTAGGGTTTTAGTTTATCATAAACAAGCCTAAAACTTAATTTTTTAACCTTTCAAGTACTTATTTCTAATAAAAATGTATTCTGCAAATAAATATACGGGTATCTGGAAATTGACTAAAATGTTCGCCACCACCAAACGTTTGAAGATATCGTTATTTTTCCCTGAAAATTTCATCTCAATCGTATCTTCCACTCCAGAATTTATCGCCTTTAATCATTTTGCTGATATTTATACATATATATATATATATATATATATATATATATATATATATATATATATATATATATATACATGTATACATATACATATATATATATATATATATATATATATATATATATATATATATATATATATATATATATATATATATATATATATATATATATATATATATATATATATATATATATATATATATATATATATATATATGTATATATATATATATAGACTCCTCGGTGAAACATGTTAAATACTCATTTTCTTGGAATACTAGTAAAAAAAAACATTAGAAAGAGAGTGGTTATATGCTTTGAAATGAAACCAAATAAAATAAAACATATTCATGTGGAAAAATAAGCCAGGCAACCGTTTAGCCTTGTTTTTCAGAATTTGAAATGGCTTTCATCAAAGTACCAATTACTATTACTAAAATTTGCATGATTTTCAACATAAACTACTTTGAAGAATTTAATGGTTTAGTGCAGGGCTGCAAGAAAAAACCGGACAGCATAAATTTTTTTTCAAAGCTCCGTATTGATTTGGTAAAACTATAAGGAACATTTTTGCTTTCGATTTAACCTTTAGTAAAATTTGCATATGACCGGAACTGCATGCTAACTTCCATTTTTTTATTTTTATTATTATTTTATTTTCATTATTTTTCCAGGTATTTTAATATGCGGTGTATTAAAATAGAAATAAAAGCTTAATGTTTTACTAAATTGAAGACCCATCAGACATCATCATTTTTTTGAGCGAAGAAGCAATAATAATTATTCGACAATAAAGAAAAAGGTATAATATAAAATTACACTGCTTTAAACACTAATTTTTTCTTGAAAATAGCTCTCATACATTTTTTTAAAATTCCGTTTCGTTGAATTGTTTATGGACAAATAAAGGTCTGAAATGTATTTGGTACCTGCTTTTCTGAAACTGAATTTCAAATATTTTTGCGAAAAAGGCTTTCACAAATAAAGAAGAAAAAGCCGTACTTGGTAAGCTATTTTTTGGCAGCCATCGCGTTAATTTAAGGAAGTAAATAGCTTCGTTTTTTGTGCAAGTTTATTTTTATTAGACAGTTGTCATTTCAAAATGTGAACTGACATATAACCAACGCCGTTTTCAAATGTATGACTATTTATCCTGGTTGCCAATTCCAACTATTTCAGTTGACATGACTTTTCGAAATACGTTCCACAGACAGCACGAGTACGAATTCCACTGAATTCACAAGTGTTCGTACTTTGGATATTGTTGTTGTTTCGCGTGCAAATCGATATCCTGCACTACCCTGGATGTAAAATAAAACGCATCTAATGTACCACTACGGAAATTTTGTGAGATTTTCTTACCCATATTTTTAAAGCTGGAGTTACAATCAATGCAACACAGTATTTACATACAGAACGTATGAGACCAGTTACAATGATGCAACACAACTTTGTTGCGCAGCAAAGTTTCCTCATACCCCAAATTTGGCATGGAAACAATATTTTTGAAAATATTCAATTCCACCAGTTCCTATGAACGTCTGGGAAATGGGAAATGTCAAATGCTAATGAAAACCAGAATTTGTTTTTTTTTGCAATATAATCTGCAACTTTTAAAGGATGAAATGGTCACTGATATCACTTTTCAAGACTTAAAAGGATCCATATTATCAAACAACAGTTTCGTTAATACAGCCAGTGACAGATGTAACTCGTTCCATGGCAAAAAATGTTGTGTTGTATTGATTGCAACTCCAGCGTAATGCAATTATTGAGAAGAATTCAAGTTCTCATCACCACTGGATTTTCCAGAAAACTTTGTTGAAAATGTTTAATCAGATGGCATGTCAGCACACCTACAATGCTTTATCGATTTTTTTCCAATGATTTGAGTGGTGCTAAATAGCCCACATTGGACGCAACTTTCAATGGAGCTTAAAATATGATTGCCGGTGGTAAGATGTGTGGCATTATGCAATAAAATTTCATATAACAGTTTCATTGAAAGATATTTTTTATCCCTTTCAATTCTTTTAAATTAATCATAGCGTATTGGATGCAAAACCGCGTCGTTAGGGCCACAAACTGCTCACATATTTTAACTTTTCACATTGATTATTTCGGTTGATGAAAAATGCAAATGTACGAATCAAAGTAGTTTTATTCTATGGCTACAATTCGAATAAACTGTTAATGGTTTACCATATATGTATATATGTATCAGTAGTTCACGTCTGCTTTCAGCTTTAAGTATCGATAACAACCGGTACTAATTAGTAGATTTGAAGGTAGAATAGACATTTCTAAATATTCTACGATTTTGAAATAAAGTAAATTAATTAAAAATGATCATTAGTTTTAACAAACTCAGAAACGATTTGGAAAGGCAATTAAACCTCGTTCTTGCTAGCGCATTGAGTTAGTCCAAGTTTGTGTTAGGTTTATTAATGTGTGAAAATTCATCTTCTGATCCTCCAATGGCGACTTTTTCCTCGTCATTCATATATTTATCAACCATCAATGACGAATATTTTCTTTTTGTTTTATTTTCGGAATGAAGTCTTCAAACGTACAAAAATTACATATTATTTGTTAAATCTTCCGCTTTTCCTTGAGTTTTGTTTACCCATAATACTTTCACTGTATCGACAGACCCACTTATCGACGCAAAGACAGACATATGTTTGTGTAAGTTCTCTGTCACATAATTATTTATTTCTTATTTATTGGCTTATCATATTTGTGATAGGTCAAATATTTGTCCACGTGTTTGACATTTCGAATCGATCTTTGTGTTTCACGTTTTGGACTTTGTAAATGCATCAAGTACCAAAAGTAGAGCAAATCTGTATATCCATAGTATATTTCGATATCAAAATCTTTCAAATGCATTGGATTTTCTCAATTTCAACTCATATTTGGCATTTGATTCAATTTATTCAGCTTTTAATGCATTGAATTAGACTAAATGAATGCAGTCTACCTGCTTATCCATTCCACTTTCATCCAATTTTGTTTTTCAGGATCTAAACACGCATTTGACATCAATCGAAACACTTTTTGCTCCCTACCTTATTATGATAATCTTATAAAAAGTTTGATAAGATTGAAATTATGTATTCAAGTTTCATCTCCTGAGATACAATTTCCCCAATCATTGCATGATTGCAACGAAAATGTTATCAGTAAAGTATCTATAGCATTGTTTATCGCTGCAACATAAACCGGACTTTCCTTCAGCCACACTGTCCCACTAACATTTTGATTCGCATAAAAAAATTTGGACAATAATGCGAATAATAGCCAATCGATTTGCTAATCAAAGCGGAGTATAAATTAAGGAAGATTCCAAAGTCCGGTGCGAAAACTTAATGGAAAACCTATAGCAGTGGTGTGTTGCGAAATGCTTAAAAGCATTTGAAACAATTCCAGCATGTTCCAATTTACATTTTAATCTGTTAACATTTTTACTGTAACGGCCTACGCAGCTCTGCTGTGCCCTGGACGGATTTGAGTCTCCTAATCATGTCGATTGCATCGAGCCGGCCGGTTAGGCGACTAGACTCGACGAATTAGACGAAGTGCAATAAATAATATTACATAATAATGTTTGTTTAGGTGCATGACTAGGAACTTTGGATAATTCGCAACGACCAGCTAGTACTCATTGGGTACGCAAATGCATGCTGTTTAACAGGTAATGCAATTTTGATACAATTTTATTGACACGTCGACTTAGTTCAATGGACGGAGGCTCGACAGACACAAGTCGGCATGTACTTTAACTACATTTGGTAATTACAATTGGCATAGACATTGAAACAACAGCTCGGCACGTTTCAATAAGACACGAGACAAGTAAGCCAAGTTAGATGCAGCCACATATTTGTCACACTGCTACCGACATACATATAAAAATAAATTCGCTCATATGAATAGGAACGAATACGTACACTTCTGCTTTGACGACATTTAATTGAGTGACATTTTGGCAAATTGAAGTCAGTAACGTGAAAATTTGCTTGAAGTTTATAGCTGCCAATATTCATTTATTGTCATTCAATGAATGAGGAATTGGGTTTTCTTTTTTTCTTCCGATGATTACGAAACGCATAATGCAATGTGTAAACTATCAAATGTTCCGCTTTTGTTATTCAATTTTCATGGTACGAGTTCATTTGATTACCAGGTACTGTTCATAAATTTAATGCATGTAAGGAAGTGATCAGCTCTTTGAATATCTCATGAAATCGGTTTCAAAATTGTTAATATACAGTAGCAATTTTAGATGTTTTATGCTGTTGGAGTCATATGCATAATAAAACTTCTCAATCTAATGCATATGACTACAAAAACCCGGATCTGAGTTTATGCTAGTGTACGCCTAAAACAAGGCACACAATAAGCTTATCTTGCAAATTGGTCCATCCAACAGGAATGCTCTGTTCCTCTTACGTAAGCCAAGAGTGAAATATGATACATGTGGTTGTTAAGTCAACAAGTTGACTCCAATAAATGGCATCACAATAGCTACTTTGATAGTTCTTCTTTCAGCTTTTATGCTTTAGCAAAAATTCTTATTATGTTCTATATAGTAGGCAAACAATATTGAACAGGAAACGTTTCATAGAAACATTTCTTTTCACGAAAGTCAATGTCCTGGCAGCTAGACCATCTGGTTGTGCAAATATTTTCATTCTAAAGTCAAATACTTTGTTTGCTTTGACCACCCGAATTATTCTTATTCTAGTCGATTTTCATGATTCTTAACAACAAAAACAAAATTGTGCTCATTATCTCTTGTGCCGTGTGTTTTAAATTAATATGTCAAAGATTGCTATCTGTAGAAACGATATATGTTGATCGTAAAATTCGGACGAATTTTTTTTTTTTTTTTTGCTTTATAAACTGCGTATACTAAGAGAATTTAGATTCAAGAGTGTTACCCGTACCCCGTACCACATTGGAATCGTACAGTAGTATTGCGATTTTTGCTTTTCAAAAGGAGACAACACTAAGGGAAAGTATTTGATGGTGGTAAGCGCATAAACAAACAAAGATACAATTGGAAATAAAGTGATGTGATAGAAAAAAAACTTCAGCGCATTTGGACTGCTGGAAATTTAATTTTTTTTTAAAGAAGAGGATAGGAAATGTGTCGAATTCGTTTCAGATTTTATACGGCTGAAATATTCATAAAATCACTTTTTCGAACTCATGAGTAAAAATGATCGAAGAATTAAGTGTGGGTGAGAAGAGAGAAGAAGCCAACAGTTTGAAAATTTACCTACATTAGCGGAAGTGGGCTGGCTCTCCATGACAACGTTGCGACAATTCTTTTTAAAAGCTTAAGAATACAAGAACGCAGAAACGTTGTTCGATAAAGAGAAACATTTTCAATCTGTCCTGAATTTAGTATCCGAAAAAGATATAAAATCAAAAGGTTGTTTTTATTATGTCTTTGAAACAATATAATACAACGTTCCAGTGAGAACACCACAAGGCTCGGTTTTAAGCCCTACAGTCTATCATAAATATACACGTTTGGGAAAATACTTTAAATGATGACGCAGCCTTCTTGTTGATTTGAATTGATCGGGCCAGAATTTTTGATGCACTTCTTGGACAAATAGAGTTTCTTCACAGTTTTTGCACCGAATGAAATATTAATATCAATCCAGAAAAACCCCAAGCAACCGCTTCCAGTAGAAAACGAGCCCAAAAATATTTTTCCGATTCTTATTTTAAGTGGTCATACGCACATAGGATGTTAAAAAATATTAGATGCGTTTATTGTGCTCCGGTAAAGAACAAAATAGAACAATGGCGTAAAATAATGATCCATCACAGAACAGCTGATGTATTCGTCAAGCTTTCTATAGGTTGCTGGATTTGCTGTGGTAACGCAAAATAGTTGAAAATAGAGATAAAAAACAACGAGTATAAACTATCACAATCGATAGAAAATATAAAAAGAACTAACAGAAAACTACCTCTTTTAATTTGCTACACTATATGAGGGATTTTTTAATTTCCTAACTACCAAAACTTTCAACATAACCTTGTAAAATCCAAAGCCACCTCGCGGCAAAATAGGCTACCTCTCATGAGCTTTCCTTTTTTCTATCAGCACGTTCTATAGTTCAGCACGTGAACTACATATGAAGAATAGAATTTCTGTACTAGTGAACTTACTGGTACAGGAGGGTTTTTGTTTCCAATGCATCTCTTCTGTTATCGGCTGGATAGAGGAGCAAAAAAACTCGCCCAATAGGCGTGTTTTTTTGCTCCTCTATCCAGCAGAGAGTAGAGTATATGCATTGAAAACAACAACACTCCTGCACCAGTGAATTCACTAAAACAGAAATGCTATTCCTCATTTGTAGTTCACGTGTTGAAGTGTAGAATGTGCTGATAGAAAAAAGAAAAGCTCATGAGAAGTTATCTTTTTTGCTGTGAGGTGGCTTTGGGTTTTTCATGGTTATGTTGAATGTTTTGGTAGTTAGGAAATTAGAAAAAGCTCTCATAATGTGTAGAAAGTTAAAAGAAGTAATTTTCTGTTAGTTTTTTTTTCTATTTTCTATCGATTGTGGTAGTGTATATTCGTTATTTTCTCCCTTTATTTTCAGCTGTTGTGTGCTACCACAGCAAATACAGCAACCTATGTCAGTCTTAGCGCAAAAATTAATATGTTAGTTTTATACTAGATCGTTGGTTTTGCGGCATAGTGGTACTCTGCTCTGCATCGGAGCAAAAAAACACGCCTAATAGGTGCGTTTTTTTTGCTCCAATGCAGTGCAGAGTACAACTATGCCGGAAAAACAACGATCTAGTATAAAACAGAAGTGCATTCGCTAAACCTGACATAGGTTGCTATATTCGCTGTGGTCCCACAAAACAGCTGAAAAAAAGGGAGAAAATAACGAGTATACACTACCACAATCGATAGAAAATAGAAAAAAAACTAACAGAAAATTAATTCTTTTAACTTTTTACACATTATGAGGGCCTTTTCTAATTTCTTAACTACCAAAACATTCAACATAACCATGAAAAACCGAAAGCCACCTCACAGAAAAAAATACAACTTCTCATGAGCTTTTCTTTTTTCTATCAGCACATTCTACACTTCAACACGTGAACTACAAATGACGCATAGAATTTCTGTACTAGTGAATTCACTGGTGTAGGAGTGTTGTTGTTTTCAATGCGTCTACTCTACTCTCCGCTGGATAGAGGAGCAAAAAAACGCGCCTAATGTGTCTGTTCTGTGCTGGATAGAGGAGCAAAAAAATGCATATACTCTACTCTCTGCTGGATAGAGGAGCAAAAAAACATGCCCAGATCTGATCTGCCTAAGAGTGCAAAAAATGCACCTAATGACCGTTAGAATCCAATACAAGATGTGAGTGCCACGTTAATGTTGAGGCCACGGGAAACGAGAATAAGGCGGGGCTCTAGATGTTCAGTAATAATAACTTAAACAGCATCTTTAACAAATGTAGATCAACTTTAACGTTTAATGTTCCATTTGCACGGGCTGATACATATTACTTTTCACCGCTTCTACGTTTACCTAGGCAGCATAACGAACTCAGACTTGGTTCCCTGCCACCGACCTTGATGCTTTTCAAAAACATCTTAAAAGATAAAGTAATTACTTATTCTTTTTAACGCATGTTCCTTGGCTAATTGATTATTTCAATTTTGGATTGAATTATGATACTCTTGTTTGTTTTATATATATTTTTATTTTTGTTTGTCATTGTCTATTGCGTAATTGGACTCGATCTGCTGTTGTAGAATAAATAAATAAAGTTTTAGTGTTTGATGAGACAGATGCAAGAAGAAGGTTGTTTATGTATAAAATACTGCTTTGAAAAGTAATGGATCTGCTTTTTACCAGTACAACTGTAAGCACGTTGTCTATACGATGAAGTGAATATGTTAAAAAATGCCTGCGCTTGTTTAGTATAATTTTCAGGCATTTGTTCTGCATTATCTGAAGCTTCTTAATATGGGACGAAGCGCAACAGCTCCAGACTGGAGACCCATATGAAATGAATGGCTGTGTCCCATATCTATAGATGAGCAATTTATTGCACTTTGAGAGAAAAGGGTTTCGGTTTATTAGTGGGTATAAGGTTTTAATGCACATGAAAATTTTGTTGCAGACTTTGTTAGCATGATTTTGAAATGAGAGCTTGTTATCAAGAGTCGCGCCGAGATACTTGATATCTTTGTCCCAGGGAATATTTTGCCCCAAGAAGTTAAAAAAGCTGCTGGGAAGATAACTATTCTTCCTTTGTCTAGTAAAGAAGACGACTTTCGTCTTCGCTGATTTAGTTTTTATTTTCGAGAATACTCTGAATTTGATCAGGGTGATAGTCACTAGCAAATAAACAAGTATCATCTGCAAAAGTTGCTATATCGCACATCGAATCTACTGGGATGTCAGTAGTGTATATATCGGAAAGCGTGCAACTTAGAACTGCGTCATGTGGAACACCCGCGAAGATAAAGAAAATCAGAGGAAAAGCTATTCTTAATTTTCAATTAGGTTAATAAGATAGTAGGGAAATGAAAATAATTGGAGTTTATAGATAAGACCGCGGTACCAAACAGTATCAAACGTTTTTTCTATATCCATCGTTACAAGACCCACTGACTTTTTTCCGTTAAGTGATTTTTTGATATTTTGTGAAACCCTGTGCAATTAGTGAACAGTAGAATCCGAACTCAAAATCGGGTATAACTTTCGTGGTTTCGCATTTTATTTGGATTTGCAATAACATTATTATCTCAAAAAATTTTACTTAAAGTAGGAAGTAAGCTGATTGTGCGAAAACCTTTGACCGTCCTCGTAAATTTACCTGGTTTCTTTATTGGTAAATATTGGTTAAAAATAAATATAATGAATACAATTGCTTTCTTGGGTAAGTTCTTAAGTGATACATTTGGAATTGAATCATCCCCAGGAGCTTTACGCCTTTTAAGACTTTTGTTTACGCAGATTACATGTTTGGGTTTGCATGATATTTTTTTTAGGTCCTGCTGCTCTGAGTTAAGGCTAATTTTATCATTTAATTTGCGACGAAATTGCCTTAAAAGAAAGAGATAATGGCGAAGGTTTTGGGTTTCATTGAAATAAAATATGCGAAATCACGGTAGTCAGCCTTAAATGTGAGAAAATTTGGTTTTTTTGAAAAATTTTGGAGTTATTTTGTTTTCTTTTTTTTTGTATTTTCTGACATATATGTTTAGTAAAATAGCTTAAACATTCACACCATTCAAAACCCATTTTATTGAACTTCCAGTTTTATGTTCTACGAAAGCCTTCACATTAAAAACACCAAATAATAAACTAAAACAGTTTCTTAATTTCTCTTCCCACTCTACTTGAAACCGTAAATCAGAATTTCAGATGCAAAGCAAACTTGAATTCGAAAAATATTTAAATTATGTCGCCATTATACTCGTTTGGATTCTAGAACATGGACAATTTGAATGTATTTTCATGCAGTTTTAAGTGTTTGGAGTGTTATGTTGAGTTTTTTTTAAATTGAACGCTATTTAATCAATGTTATGGTGCTTTTATCAAAACTGTTTGATTGCGATCGTTGATTGGTTGCCTTTATATATTAATCTTTAATGCAGCATAGTGGATTTTTATAGATTCGCTTCACATTCATCTCCATTAAAGGTGATTTAATGATCATAATTACTTTTAAGTTGGCAGTTAATTAAGTGATCTTGATTCATCTCCATAATTTATTACCGCCCGCGTAGGTTTTTCAACCAGAAAACTAGCTTAAGTGGATTTAATGACTCCGAAGACTAAAATTATGACTAAAGTTTCGAAAATCAAAAATTTTATGCATGACTTATTTTGAAAATTTCGTTTCGACTTGGCTGAAGTCTCGATTTTTACTACCGCTAGGAGTGGGTGTTATTCACGCGTATGTTCAATTGTCAATGAAGTGTTCTTGACTTTATAATTAAAGGATACTATCGATTTGATGGGCAGGTTTTCGATCTACATAACTATCATTACTTGATGCTTCAATATTAATTTTTTAATAATACTACGAATTTGCCCTGGTGCCAGGACAGAGCTTTAGAGAGCCAGGCAGCCTTCATAAAGGACAGAGAACATTATTTGTTGAAAGGGTTTATTGTGTTAATAGAATAGCTAAAATACTAGAAATGCGCAGAATAGAAGAAAAATCTGGACATAATTATTTTGGACCTTTCATTATGAATTCATTCATACAGTGAATTTGTGTTTGAAGAAATATAAATTCACATTTAATCTCAACTAGCTAAGCTCTGAGAAAGAATTCGAGGTTAATCTGGGCCAAATGCAGTGTCAAAATAACCATGTTGAATTCCAGTCCAAAGCATCAAGGTTTTTTATTTAATAAGTCAACGTCTTTTATTTAATACGCGAAATACTATGCAGAGCAATCTTCAGTATAAGATAGGGGAATAATTATTCCTCTAATTTTTTGCTTTCTAAGTTAACCTTATTCAACATATTTCTTCAAGAAAAATAATTTTTTACTTACGTAAGAGTTTAGCTGATGCAAGTGAAGTGCATCTTAAGTGGGCTATGCAATTTATGAAAGCTTCCAGCCAACAAACTAGTTGTGCATCACTTTAAAAAAATAATCAATCAGTAAATTTCATCATAATTTGATTCTGGCAAACTGCCTAAACTTATCGTATTGCTCCTTGTCATTAAGTGAATCATATATGGTTGATTGCACCACAATTCAATTTCAATTTTTACTTAAATTTAATTTTATTTCAAAAATATATTTTGAAATATTTTAGGGCAAATTTTCAGTCTTTAAAGTTAAGGAGCCCATATAAAATTATATGCGATAGTTTTTTATTCATCGCATATATAATTTTTTTTTCTCAAAATTCTGATTTGCAAAAGAACGGCGACCCATCACCAAATTACCTCTATTTTCAGCACTCGAAATTTTTTTTTCGCGAGAACTGATGACCGGGCAATCCGATAAATATGAAATTAACAGGACATGTTAGTATTAACTAGGACCAAGTTTCAGAGAAGTGATTTTGAAATGCGGGCAACCCTATGGCAGTGGTACCATCTTGAAAAATCACTGAGAAAAAAAACTGCGTTTTTGGCCTATAACTTTCAATTCAGCTATTACATTTTGATAAAATTCACACAATTTTCGGACCTTGCTTCAAAAAAACATTTTGAGAAAATTTGGTTGAAAAAATAGGATAGAGTTGCCAGCTATGGTGATTTTTAGCTCCTAAATCTAGCAAATTGGCTCAGCAAAATTAAGCTTTTTTCGCTATAACTTCCGGCTCAGTCATGAAAACAAAACAAAGGTCATGCAGTAAATGGACATTAATGTAAACCAAATGTCATAGGAATTTCGTTAAAAAATCATGAGAGGGCTGCCTGCTATGATCATTTTTGTGATTTTTAGAAATTTCTTTACAAAGCGATTATGTCATTAGATTTGCAAATGGGAATGATCCTGCAATGAACATTAAAAGCAAAAATGACCGTTTTGAAAATTTGAAAAGTTTTGAGGGCGGTTACCCTCAAATTTTTTTCACCAGTTTAACATCCAGCGCAGTGATTCAATCGAAACGAAATTCACATGGTGGGTTTAACTTAACGTGAAGCAGATTTGGTAAATACGAGTATTTTGCTTTGCTACTAACACAGGGTAGCCAGCATCAGACATTTTAGTAAATATTGCATCAGCAAATGCTTCAAATTACATATTCATATGCAAAGCATTTGCAATAAAAATAAGGAATTAATTTTTAAATTTTCCAAGTTTTGAAAATTTTTCGGAGAGCAGCCTCAAACAACGCTTAACCGCTGAAACTTTTTATGAAATCCTGCGATAAGAACGAAATTCAAAGGATTTGTTGATTTAAGGGACTGGCATGATTTTTAAATGAGAGCTTGTTATCAAGAGTCGCGCCGAGATACTTGATATCTTTGTCCCAGGGAATATTTTGCCCCAAGAAGTTAAAAAAGCTGCTGGGAAGATAACTATTCTTCCTTTGTCTAGTAAAGAAGACGACTTTCGTCTTCGCTGATTTAGTTTTTATTTTCGAGAATACTCTGAATTTGATCAGGGTGATAGTCACTAGCAAATAAACAAGTATCATCTGCAAAAGTTGCTATTTCGCACATCGAATCTACTGGGATGTCAGTAGTGTATATATCGGAAAGCGTGCAACTTAGAACTGCTTCATGTGGAACACCCGCGGAGATAAAGAAAATCAGAGGAAAAGCTATTCTTAATTTTCAATTAGGTTAATAAGATAGTAGGGAAATGAAAATAATTGGAGTTTATAGATAAGACCGCGGTACCAAACAGTATCAAACGTTTTTTCTATATCCATCGTTACAAGACCCACTGACTTTTTTCCGTTAAGTGATTTTTTGATATTTTGTGAAACCCTGTGCAATTAGTGAACAGTAGAATCCGAACTCAAAATCGGGTATAACTTTCGTGGTTTCGCATTTTATTTGGATTTGCAATAACATTATTATCTCAAAAAATTTTACTTAAAGTAGGAAGTAAGCTGATTGTGCGAAAACCTTTGATCGTCCTCGTAAATTTACCTGGTTTCTTTATTGGTAAATATTGGTTAAAAATAAATATAATGAATACAATTGCTTTCTTGGGTAAGTTCTTAAGTGATACATTTGGAATTGAATCATCGCCAGGAGCTTTACGACTTTTAAGACTTTTGTTTACGCAGATTACATGTTTGGGTTTGCATGATATTTTTTTTAGGTCCTGCTGCTCTGAGTTAAGGCTAATTTTATCATTTAATTTGCGACGAAATTGCCTTAAAAGAAAGAGATAATGGCGAAGGTTTTGGGTTTCATTGAAATAAAATATGCGAAATCACGGTAGTCAGCCTTAAATGTGAGAAAATTTGGTTTTTTTGAAAATTTTTGGAGTTATTTTGTTTTCTTTTTTTTTGTATTTTCTGACATATATGTTTAGTAAAATAGCTTAAACATTCACACCATTCAAAACCCATTTTATTGAACTTCCAGTTTTATGTTCTACGAAAGCCTTCACATTAAAAACACCAAATAATAAACTAAAACAGTTTCTTAATTTCTCTTCCCACTCTACTTGAAACCGTAAATCAGAATTTCAGATGCAAAGCAAACTTGAATTCGAAAAATATTTAAATTATGTCGCCATTATACTCGTTTGGATTCTAGAACATGGACAATTTGAATGTATTTTCATGCAGTTTTAAGTGTTTGGAGTGTTATGTTGAGTTTTTTTTAAATTGAACGCTATTTAATCAATGTTATGGTGCTTTTATCAAAACTGTTTGATTGCGATCGTTGATTGGTTGCCTTTATATATTAATCTTTAATGCAGCATAGTGGATTTTTATAGATTCGCTTCACATTCATCTCCATTAAAGGTGATTTAATGATCATAATTACTTTTAAGTTGGCAGTTAATTAAGTGATCTTGATTCATCTCCCTAATTTATTACCGCCCGCGTAGGTTTTTCAACCAGAAAACTAGCTTAAGTGGATTTAATGACTCCGAAGACTAAAATTATGACTAAAGTTTCGAAAATCAAAAATTTTATGCATGACTTATTTTGAAAATTTAGTTTCGACTTGGCTGAAGCCTCGATTTTTACTACCGCTAGGAGTGGGTGTTATTCACGCGTATGTTCAATTGTCAATGAAGTGTTCTTGACTTTATAATTAAAGGATACTATCGATTTGATGGGCAGGTTTTCGATCTACATAACTATCATTACTTGATGCTTCAATATTAATTTTTTAATAATACTACGAATTTGCCCTGGTGCCAGGACAGAGCTTTAGAGAGCCAGGCAGCCTTCATAAAGGACAGAGAACATTATTTGTTGAAAGGGTTTATTGTGTTAATAGAATAGCTAAAATACTAGAAATGCGCAGAATAGAAGAAAAATCTGGACATAATTATTTTGGACCTTTCATTATGAATTCATTCATACAGTGAATTTGTGTTTGAAGAAATATAAATTCACATTTAATCTCAACTAGCTAAGCTCTGAGAAAGAATTCGAGGTTAATCTGGGCCAAATGCAGTGTCAAAATAACCATGTTGAATTCCAGTCCAAAGCATCAAGGTTTTTTATTTAATAAGTCAACGTCTTTTATTTAATACGCGAAATACTATGCAGAGCAATCTTCAGTATAAGATAGGGGAATAATTATTCCTCTAATTTTTTGCTTTCTAAGTTAACCTTATTCAACATATTTCTTCAAGAAAAATAATTTTTTACTTACGTAAGAGTTTAGCTGATGCAAGTGAAGTGCATCTTAAGTGAGCTATGCAATTTATGAAAGCTTCCAGCCAACAAACTAGTTGTGCATCACTTTAAAAAAATAATCAATCAGTAAATTTCATCATAATTTGATTCTGGCAAACTGCCTAAACTTATCGTATTGCTCCTTGTCAGTAAGTGAATCATATATGGTTGATTGCACCACAATTCAATTTCAATTTTTACTTAAATTTAATTTTATTTCAAAAATATATTTTGAAATATTTTAGGGCAAATTTTCAGTCTTTAAAGTTAAGGAGCCCATATAAAATTATATGCGATAGTTTTTTATTCATCGCATATATAATTTTTTTTTCTCAAAATTCTGATTTGCAAAAGAACGGCGACCCATCACCAAATTACCTCTATTTTCAGCACTCGAAATTTTTTTTTCGCGAGAACTGATGACCGGGCAATCCGATAAATATGAAATTAACAGGACATGTTAGTATTAACTAGGACCAAGTTTCAGAGAAGTGATTTTGAAATGCGGGCAACCCTATGGCAGTGGTACCATCTTGAAAAATCACTGAGAATAACTTTCAATTCAGCTATTACATTTTGATAAAATTCACACAATTTTCGGACCTTGCTTCAAAAAAACATTTTGAGAAAATTTGGTTGAAAAAATAGGATAGAGTTGCCAGCTATGGTGATTTTTAGCTCCTAAATCTAGCAAATTGGCTCAGCAAAATTAAGCTTTTTTCGCTATAACTTCCGGCTCAGTCATGAAAACAAAACAAAGGTCATGCAGTAAATGGACATTAATGTAAACCAAATGTCATAGGAATTTCGTTAAAAAATCATGAGAGGGCTGCCTGCTATGATCATTTTTGTGATTTTTAGAAATTTCTTTACAAAGCGATTATGTCATTAGATTTGCAAATGGGAATGATCCTGCAATGAACATTAAAAGCAAAAATGACCGTTTTGAAAATTTGAAAAGTTTTGAGGGCGGTTACCCTCAAATTTTTTTCACCAGTTTAACATCCAGCGCAGTGATTCAATCGAAACGAAATTCACATGGTGGGTTTAACTTAACGTGAAGCAGATTTGGTAAATACGAGTATTTTGCTTTGCTACTAACACAGGGTAGCCAGCATCAGACATTTTAGTAAATATTGCATCAGCAAATGCTTCAAATTACATATTCATATGCAAAGCATTTGCAATAAAAATAAGGAATTAATTTTTAAATTTTCCAAGTTTTGAAAATTTTTCGGAGAGCAGCCTCAAACAACGCTTAACCGCTGAAACTTTTTATGAAATCCTGCGATAAGAACGAAATTCAAAGGATAAGTTGATTTAAGGGACTACATAGGTCTTGAAGGAAAAAAAACAGACTTTTCAAAAAAATGTATTTGAAAAACCAAAAATCTATTTTATTTGAAATTTACGCATAGAATAATTTAGCACTTCAAGAAGTAGTAAAAAATTTTTCAGCTAAAAATATTGAAAATTGTCGATTTTCCTGCAGTTTTTCTCGTTCAGTCTTTTTTTTGCGGTAGGCAGAATATTTCGGTGCAGGTTCATCTGAAATCAAAAATTCAAAAATTTTCTTACAGTTTGTACCCTTGGCTTGTGATTGAACGAAGGGATTTTCAATCGATCGAATCGTTCTTGTTTTATACGAAAAATATATTTTAAAAACGATGAGAATCGGAAAAATACTAAAAAAATATGAGACGAAAATACAAAAACTTATGTGAAAACTTTAAATTTCATTTTTTTTTTTTAATTCTTTCGTTCAATCACGACCCAAAGGTATAAACTATAGTATAAACTATTTTTGATTTCACCGAAATATTCTGTTTCTGATTTCACCGAAATGTTCTACACCGAAATATTCTGCCGACCGCAAAAAAAAGGCTGAACGAGGAAAACTGCAGGAAAATCGACAATTTTCAATATTTTTAGCTGAATATTTTTTCACTACTTCTCGAAATGCTAAATTTTTCTCTGCCTCAATTTCAAATAAAATAGGTTTTTGGTTTTTAAATTAAATTTTTTTGAATAAGTTGTTTTTTTCCCTAACATGACCTATGTAACCCCTTAAGTATGAGCTTGTTAGGGTAAACTTATTGCTGCTTCGTTGGAAAAGTGTTGCCTGCACTGAACATTTTCATCATCTATGTTATAGTTGGGTTTTGTTGCTTTGGATAAGGAATGGTTTATATGATACTACAAAAAAGTGTATAACGTATTTCCATATTTTTTTGCCACTCAAAGACAATTTCTTCGAAAATCAATTTTCTAGCGATTTTTTCAAGCGGAAAAAATCCGGAACGATTTAGCATAATTTCAAAATTTAGAATGGCGACACTGGCTATGATCAGATATGATTCTCACTCTCACTTGGCAATATACATGTGGTTACCCAAAAAGACTCTTTTAACGAATGACAATTTATGCAATATTGATTTATTTAAAACCTATTCTGAGTATTAAAATGGTGAGCGATTAGATAGTTAACGCGGAATACTATTTTCGATACCATTTCGCGAGTAAAAAGAATATTTCCGACACTTTTATGCAATCCACTACAGACTATTTCGTTTGCTGCCAGTGATTGTACGATGCGCTTACTGTTTCTTCATGGGATCGTGCATATGACACATTTTCACCTATCAGCTACACGGGTATATACATTCTCACCTGTCGTTTGAGATATGCTTCTCTCACTTTTGTAAAACCAATTTTAGCGATTTGTACCAAATTTTTTGAAAAATTAGTAAACCTTAGCGGGTTAAACATTATGAGGTTTGATTAATTGTTAATTGACACGATAGGCAATCAAAGTAAAGTTGATCAGTAGCGTTAAATTTACACCATATTTGAGAGATAAACTAAAAAGTTGGAACGATCTGTAGTTTAGTACACAAAGCAAAAACTAACATTCCCAAACGCATTTGAGCATCCCTAATCATGGTTTAAGGCAGCGGTCGGGGAACCGGGGTAAATTACCCCGAATGGGGTAAAAATGAATTTTTTTTTGGGTAATAGGGAAATTTTTCTAATATTTCTACTGCTATTTCATAAACGTGTTAGTATGTTTACAAACTAAAACAATTCAGCGCGATATACTGGCCGGGCCGCTAATTCGGGTTGAAGTCAAGTTTTTCGTTTGGTGTGTGTGCGTGATAAGCAAGAGACGCGGGTTGTATATGTGTGTGCGTGCTTGCGTTACGGTGTTTCTTGCATCAATCACTAGAGGCGCTGCGTACGTTGTGATGTTTAAACTTAGCACTCAACGGTCAGTTATGCACGGGTTTCCGACGCGTCGTTAGATTGTGTGCAAATTACTGACGAGACACATCATTTCATCATAAATTTCAACTATCAAGGTAAGCGCGATTTGAAAATTTAATTTAATGTAAGTGTTTTTCAACCACTGTTTCTGTCACCCTTCAGATGGCAGCAAATAGGAAAAGAACATACCAAGAAGAATTCCTTAATTATGGTTTTACACAAATAGAAGACAAAGGTAAGATGAAACCACCGTGTGTTCTATGTTTGAAAAAACTGACTTCAGAATCTTTCAAAAAAGACAATTGAAGAGACATTTGGATAATTTGCATCCACATCTGTCATCTAATCCGCGAAAATACTTTGTAAATTTAGAAATGTCTGTTAAAAGACAAAGATTGGATAGCAACTGGTTAGGTACTTTTGATCAGCGTTCAGCATCAAAGGTTAGCTTTGAAGTAGCCTGGTTGATTGCCCGAAACAAGAAACCATATACTATTGGTGAAGATTTGGTTAAACCAGCAGCTGTGAATATGACAGAGATCATGTGTGGTCAGAAAGAAGCGAAAAACTGAATTCAGTGCCCTTGTCTGCAAGAATTGTAAAAGAAAGGATTTCCATCTTAGCAGAAAATGTAAAGGAACAGGTTATTTTCTCACTAAACAGGCTAAATGTTTTGCTATTCAGCTTGATGAGACTACAGATGTTAGTAACGATTCACAGCTAATGGTATATGTTCGCTACAAAGGTACACATGCAATTGAAGAGGAATTGTTGTTTTGTTCTCCTCTCGAGTTGAGATCTCGTGGAATTCATGTGTATAATAAGGTAAATGAATACTTTAATACTGAAAGCATTAATTTAAAGTGGAAAAACTGTACTGCTGTGTCTGTTGATGGATCTCCAGCTATGTTGCTTCATATTAATGGTTTTTCGGCTTTGGTGAAAAAAAAATAATCCAAATATTGAAGTTACTCACTGTATGATTCATCGCCATGCACTTCCTGTGAAATATTTTGAACCTACACTGGAAGTCATTATGCATGATGTCATCAAGATTGTTAATATTATCAAAGGACATGCACTAAACACGTGGCTGCCTCGTGAATTATGTCAAGACGGTGAAGCGGAATATACGAATATACTTTAATATACAGAAGTAAGGTGGCTGCTCTATCGCGGAAATGCTCTAAATCGAGTGTGAGCTCTTAAAACTGAACTCGAAACTTTTATGTTTGATCAAAAGAATATTCTCGCAGATAAGTTTAAAAACCCTTCGTTGGTTGCATATCTCGCATATTAAGCTGACATTTTTGAGAGTATAAATATATTGAACAAAGAATTGCAAGGAAAAAATATTAATATCATTTCAGCCAGAGAAATACTATCACCGTTTGGATTAAAGCTTCAGTATTGGAGATATAAAGCAGAACAGAACAAGATAGCTTCTTTTTTAAAGTTAGCTTTGTTTTTGGAATTGAAAATATTACTTTTGATGAAATAATTGAAAATATTACTTTTGATGACATCAAGGATACAGTTATAAAACATCTTACCAAACTCAGAGAACGGTTATCTGACTACTTTTCAGATCTTCATGAACATACTGTGAATTGGGTTGTAGATCCTTTTAAATGTGAAATTACTAACATACCATGAGAACCTCCAGGTTCAGCAGACGCAATTCTTGAACTTCGATCCAATATTGAAGCACGTATTCAATTTGAGACCAAAGCAAAACTGTCGTCTTTTTGGTTGTCAAATGCTGCAAAGGCTTTCAAAATTGCACACAAGGAGACGGTAAAAAAGTTGCTGCCATTTGCAACAACCTACCTTTGTTAACAAGGCTTTTCCACTCTAATGAACATAAAAACGAAAAACAGAAATCGAGTAAACGACGAAGACTGTATTCAAATTGCTCTTACATCAAAAAGTTCCAATTTTGAAGTAATTATATCAAACATGAAGCAACATCATTTTTCCAAAACCTAACGGGGGAAAGTTTTCAATTAATTTTTGTTTGTTTCAATTTACTTTTATTTTGTTTGTCTATAACATACTTACTATTTTCATGTAACTTTTTTTTATAAATATGTAAATTAATTCAATAAATAATGTTTATTTAAAATGGGGAGGGGGGTATTATCGACTTACGCAAAAATATTTTGGGGTAATGGTTAAAAAAGTTCCCCGACTGCTGGTTTAAGGGAAATCTATGGTAACCAAATCGCGAATTCAACCGATTCTGAACGATACGGCTTTAAACAATAAAATTGTAGATTCAGTGTTATTTTGAAATAGGGGATGATATTATATTGTTGCGAAAATTTAAAAAAATATCATGATCGGCATACCAGATTTTTTAACTATAATTTTCAGAAAAATCTGAATGCAATGCCAAAATTGAATATTTTATTCATGCCGGTTTTAGTGCAAGTGGGAAACATTATTATTATTCGTTAGCTATAATTTTTTATTACATATTATGCACGATGTCACGTAATCATTTGATAAGCAGGAACCTTATGCTGTATGACAATAAAATAATTTTATAAATTAAAAACCGGTACACTGTGTAATGACAAACGAAATGATAGACGTATCCATAGACATACGTTGCTATGAACCCACAGTGAAATAAAAAGTATTCCCAATTTTGAAATTGAATTCCAAATATATCGAATATGATCTAGATTTTTTTCGAGCAAATTTAAACTAACAGCTATGGAGATAAGGAAATGCAGTGATCATTAATAAGCTTGTTCATTGCAATTATAATTGCTTGCACACTCGATTTTTGTTCAAATTTTTGATGATTAATTGACGAATGCCTCCATGCAAATTCAATTCCACACGGTTATTTTTCATAGATATAGTAATAAGCTGTACATAACACATGGACTATCATGTGGTTTGATCTGCTCGAAGAGTATGTTAAGCTAATATGCGAGAATTTATTGATTCAACAGTGATATCCAGACGAATGCTTATATGTGATTAGCCACCTACTGCAGTAGAGACAATTGTGCTACTATTAGAGCCTGACTACCTTGCCAGATGAATTTCCTGAGTAAATTCAAAATATTATTTTTAGTTCGAGAGTGCAGGTCAGGAAATAAATGGACACAAAATAATAAACAATTTTGATAAAAAAACAACAATATCAGAAATTAAATCTGCAAGGTAAAGTGTTTTTCAAACGTGTGTCATTAAAGTTTCTGTAAGTTAATTTCAAATGCACGGCTTTGCAGATATTAGCAAGAAACAAATTGGTTACTTGTAGTTTAAGCTACTTGAACTAGTACAACTGGTGATTACTCAAAGGTCCATATGAAGTTTCGTAATGGACACAGGCAACTATTTTAAACATCATTAATAACTAACATGTGGTTCTGCTGTGCGAGTCATAGTCATGCCCCTGGATTCAACTGGAGGCTGTCGACTGGAAGTTATTCGCTGACTAAAAGCAAACACTGAATATTAATGCAAACTGTACGCCGCATAAACTGAATTAATTATGTTTATTATACCAACTTAATTAACACATATCAACTATCTTAGATTGAGTGGTAACTGTTCCCATGATTGGACTCAAATGTGGTTATTATGTTTCCGAGCCACTAACGTACATGCTCTGTTGTGGCATTTATTTACTCATATTTCGCTGGAAAAAGAAAATCGTTTTTCCTATTTAATTGCTCCATTGCAGTAATATGTCAATCATTTCACTCATGTTTTACTTTTTTTTTGCATAAATAGAAGCTGTTAGGATGCAATTCAAATACTTGGAAATAAAATATGCAATTGTTGTTGTGGCAAAAGAATATGAACTAAAATGCTGTACAATTTTTCGGAATTTCATGCATACTTATCAGATACACATTGAAATTATTTTCTTTGCCGTTTTAATTTTTCTGTGCAAATATGCAGCTCTGTAGTATCTTTTCCGGGCTCTACAAAAATATAAATTTAATGTGACTTTGCACTTTTTTTATTGAGTTTAGCACTTGCTAACGACTCCAGGAATGCACAGCTTAGACATTACAAAACGTATTATAAATTACGGTAAGCAATTGCACGAAAAGTATTTTAAGAAAACTATACATACATATTTTGCCATGCGCGATTAATATTGATTGTTAATCAAAAATTGCTACTGGCATTGTGATTTCAAGTCGGAACAAGCTCTGATCTGAACAATGAGGCGTAGACGTAATTCGCATGCCACCAACCTGAAATAACATATGTAGATAGGAGGCGGCGTGAGTTTTAACCTTCGCACTCCCATAGCGACATTTAGACTGCAGTTATACAAGTGTTGTTGAATATTATTGAAAGTATTACAATGGTTAATTTGAAGTAGCGGAATTTGATTTTCAGAACAGTTTTCAATTCATTGCAACTAGGAAATAAATCAACTTAAATTTGATGAATAAGACTTTGCTTTGATTTGAACTGAATTACTTACAATAAATATTTGAGGAAATTATACCATAAGTGTAACGGAAAGAATTAAATACAAAAAGAGACGAATTATGAAAGCTATCAATTTCAATTATGAAATGAATGGGACCTGCAATGTGATTGATATATGTTTATGTACCTAGTAATTAATTGTTTAATTGAAGGACTAGCTCTGATAGGTTTGATTTATAACAATAAACAATGAAGTGTTCTTTTAGTCTATATACTTAATTTTGAGCCAGATTGGGATCACAGGCTTCGGAATTAGCTGTCAACATTTCGTGAGTAGGCCAGTGAGCCTAAGGATTTAAAACAGCAAACCACGCTGCAGAAACCGACCATATAGGCAGCCTTTAATTGATTGCTAACGAGATGTAGTAATCGACCTCGTCTAATAAAGATAGACCAGGCAAAGACTAGACTTCTACGTAAATTCACTAGCAGATAATTCTTCCGAGTCTTAAGAAGAAGCATATCACCATTGTCAACAATAATTATTTAAAGGTGGTCAACGAGGTCTGAATGGAAGTGGGTGATTCGAAAAATACCATTGGAGAATAAGTGGTATCCAAAGGAGTTCGATGTCAAAGAAAGAATTGTTTTAACGTCAAATCAAAGGACATGTTAGATAATCCTGCTATAACTATATAAACATCAACTGGTTAATAACAAACATTTAAGCATAATCAAGTATGGGGAAGGACGCATATTGGACACAGCCAGGAAATTGGTGAAGAAAGTTTACGCAGCGAACCATGAAATTGTCAAAATAACACAATGAATTCAGCTTATATCTCATCTTTCCTAAATAATGGCAAAAAATGAGCTTCCAAGCACATATGCCAATAATATTGTAGTATGTTGGAATATGGATTTTTACTCATCCACCAGGCATCCACCAAAGACGAACTCGTAGGCCAACAATTGGAGCGAATTAATATATTACAATTAACTGCACAATTCATTCAATAAGGCGTATGCTAGGGCATCGCATTTTAGAAAGTACAGTGAATATATTTAGAGTGTTCAATGATAGACAATGTATTTGGTGGAAAAGCTGATATTCGTAGGTGAGTCAATGTAAGACACATTGGTCTCACTTGGCTGATGAAGACTACGCTTCGCTGCATACATAGCTATGGAGCATGAGCTTATTTATTGATAGATTACTTTAAATTTTGTTACAAACTGAAAAAAAGGTGTCCTATAAGAATTGATGCTGACCATAGTGAGGTTAGTAGCGACACCCCTGAAAAGTATTTAGTTTCTTATGATCGTATGTGCTTTTTTATTTAATGATATGTCAATATACATACCTGAAGCTCATGCCTGGGGCGCTACAAATCACTGTTTGCCTATGTGTTTGTGGTACCATGCATAAACTGAAAGAAAAATCTTGGTAAAATCAGCATATTTCTTAGTTGATTTTGCGTCAACCACGGACTATAGTTAAAATAGCCATAAAAAATTGTTGATTACTTTTATATGACATGATGACGAATGATTGACAAACAAATACCCTGGTGCGAAAAGTTAGTACATGGTACAAAATGGTAAAGAATTCTAGTCTGTTGTGCCGCGACAAAAATGAGTGGTTCAACAACAATGTTTGGCAGACAGAAAAGACTGTGTAGAAATGTGCTAAACTGGTCTCTTTACTGAGCAGTAGTCGCAGAGAACAGATAGAGCAAAAGGCAATTTAAAGTAGCAGTGATTTTCACAGTTGCGACTGCAGTTTGCGTACGTACGAAAAACTGTTCGCTTTACTGCGTGTGATTGCTAATTTACTGTTATTGCTCATTGTCAGTGATTGTGATTACCTACATTACATGCCGTGGTGGTGAAAATTGATGCTAGGCAAAGATTTCATGTGATATGTAAATACGTTGGTTGTATGTGCATACGTTGGAGCCTGCTAGCATATGCTAAGTAATTGGTATATCGCACAGCAGTTTTAAAGTTTTGAAAATGCTATGATTTGGATGTGCAAACATAATAAAATGCTATTATGTATGATCTATTTATGGTTTGATATATTTGACTGGAAAACGTAAATGACTTTTCATAGTTTTTTATGTTTCATATAATACAATTTTTTTGATTGGTTCGAAAATTTAAAGCAATGCATTTGTTAGCTCCGTTAATCTATGAATTAGTTCTTTATATGTAATTAAATATATATATATATATATATATATATATATATATATATATATAAATATATATATATATATATATATATATATATATATATATATATATATATATATATATGTATATTTGCTCTTCAACTTATAAAATTATTTCTATTTTTTTTTGTTTTTTTTTTTGGTTTCTAATTAATTTTATTTTCTATTCTTTCAATGGATTCTTTTTTTTTTTGGTTCTACTTAATTTTACTTTATTTGATTTACAACTTTAATTTTTATCTATTCATATTTATATTTACTTCTTACTATTTTAATTTTTTCATTGTATCCTATCTGTTCTTGAGCTGATTTTTTATTGAGTTGATTATTCGTGTTTGTATTTTTTTTTTATTTTTTGCTTAAGTTAATTTTACTTTATTTTATTCTAACTTCAATTATTTTATATATTTATATATTCTTATTTAGTTCTTGTTATTTTTTTTTATTATATCGAACCTGTAACTGGGCAGCTTGCCTGTTGTATTGAATTCGTACCAAATAAATAAATAAATAAATAAGTAGATGGAACCTTCAAGCTTTTGGTCTCAATAAAATAAAGAAATAAAAACAAAACCAAAAATTATTACAGGAATAATAATCGATTTCTGAGATTTCAGAGATATTTTTTTTAGTATCGTATTACTTAACCCCCTTGTGCACTTATTATACAGGTAGATGGGATTTACGCGCATTAAAGATACAAAAACTTGTGCACACAAAACATCAATGTCAAACCATTAGAGCAATAAAACCACTTAAACTCCCCAAAACCCAAAAGAAAGATCTTTAATATCATAACCATGTACAGACACAGAGACGAATGTACATCTCATCACATCTCATTAAACAATTTCATTTTCAGTAGTTTCTATTTATGTGGTATCTATATTTGATTTGACAAAGCATCCATGCCAAATTCAGGATGTCCACGATCAACGCTAAGCGATACCGTAGCAGATAGTATCTGTATCAATGTGAAGCCCATACCTTAGGATAAAAGAAAAGCAAATGAGCAGATGAGTACATGAATGAACATACAGTATTGAATTTCGGAAGCCCAAAAGAATGTTCAGAGCAAAGACTACAACGCTGCTCACCGTATTCAGTGCCATCACCATCTCCATCAAGGGACTCTTCTCCAGAATCTAGCTGCGCTAAATATTCCACTTTGTCAAATATTTTAAACGAAACGCACACGGGGCAACTTATATCAGAATTAAAAAACAATAAGCTTAAAGATTAGCATAGAATAACTTTAATAAACTCAATAGCTGGTTGCTTTGAGGACAATGACTGCCATTTATCGCTAGAAAAAGAAATTTTGGAAAATTTTCCAAATGAAGAGCTAGAGCTGTATAGAACAGGAAAAAGGGGAAAAATATATGCGCAGTACTGCAATTCGAAAAGAAATATGAAAAAATTGATTCCTTCAGCTCAAAAACTTGAAGGACAAATCGCCTCGGAAGTCACAGTCAGTTTAAGTAAGTTTTCTTTATAAAGCTCATGTTAAATAATTCACATTTATTATTCGAATTTTTCAGATTCAGAAGATGACGCCGAACATTCCATTCGAAGCTTGCGGTATGATAATCTTTCTAAAACTCAAGAGTGTGTGGCAGTCTTGTCATTTTTTCCGCCTAAATGAGATACAGAAAATGACATCACTAAAGGATATTCAGACTAAATGGCCAGAATATAAAAAATCCACAGGTTTTTGTTTGGTAAGTTACTTTAAAAAAGAATAATAATTATTTCTTTCCATATAAATTTCATGAGAAAAATGGTGGTTTTTCCAGATTGATATGGACTTCAATGGACTTCATCCAGACAGTTCCTTCATCCTAGATAAATGGGAGGAGGAGTCCAAGAAAATTAAAGAATTTTTGATCGAAAGGGTTCGAGACAAAAATATTGCTCACACTTTATCCGCATTAAATGAAGCCGATTTTAACAACGGTATTGATGAGAATTAACATTTATTTCAATTGAGTATAATCTTCACTCTTTTCGTAACAGATTATGCTACGCTTCAGCTCCTCCAAAGTATTCATGGCTTTTTGGCTCCAACGCAAAGGATACCTAGAGTGAACAGCGTGGAGAAAAATCTTTTTACAAGCCTCCAATAAGAGATTCACAAGCTGCATTCGTTTACGTAGGACAAAGTGTGCAGCAAATTGAGGATCACATAGAATTCCTCCCAAAACAGTCAGAACCGATCCAGCCTCTTCTGTTTGTTGTAGCTGATCATTCAGAAAAGAGAATTGTTCAAATTATTCTTTTGATTGACGGAGTAAAATTTCTATTTTCCTCAATTTTGAGAGCTACAGATATTTGCCTCAAGGCATTTTACGTGTTTAATTTGAGCTATCCAGTCGAATGTGATCAGCTTTGGACATTTATTAAGCAATATTTTTATAGCACTGATACAAGTTTGAAATCAGCAAAATCATCCAAAGTTGTCCACATGATTGAGGCTTTACAAGGCAATATTTAATTCTTGACTTTTTTTATTCTTTGTATGAATTATGAAATGTGAATGTTAATTAGTTTTTATTAAATATTTCGACTTAAGTTTTACCAAAGAAGTGTTTTGAGTTCCTTGCAAATATATTTATAAACCAAAATATGCAAACAATTTTGTAAGAGATAAGAATTTATGTAAAATAATTATAGTTTACTAATAATAATATTAAAGATATGTACCTAATCCCAAATTGACTGTGTTTTATTAATTTTGTGAATTCTTTCATTATTATGCCACTTATGGAACATTTTCAATATTACGAACTTATTCATCAAAATAATGAACCTCTTTATAATATTAAGAAATCGTTCATCTAAATTCTAAATTAATTCAGGAGTAAAATAACCCCATTCATCAATATGATGAATTTTTTCATAAATAATATGAATAGACTCGAATGAAACTAGAATGAGATTCATAGCAACAATGAACATTTTCATTGATGATTTGGAAGTATACAATGCACGTATTCTTCATAACAATGATTTTTTTTCTTCAATTGTTTCAGTGTGTGAGTGCTAGGTTTGCGTCATAAAATTGATGAACGGCTTTTCTTTATGCCAATGAACATCCTCATCGTTTGGAAAATGATGAAATTTTCATTGTAACGATGAAAATTTTCATCAATTACATGTACCTTTTTCGTTCAGTGTGGATAATATTTTCTGCTTTGCGAAACAGCAGTGAGTAGCTGAACAGCAAAAACAAAGAGCAATAAAATTATTTGCTGCCTTTTCCAAACCTTATTGTTCTACAAAAGAGCAGTGAGCATCTGAACAGTACGAGTAGTGAACAGTCATATTCAGGGGTTTTCTCAGGAATTTTTCATGGGGGGTGTGTTCAGAATTGTAGGAGGGGTGTCCCTTTGGAACAAAGGACACAAAGGTCCCTTTGTGTAGGAAAATCGTCCGTGTTAGGGGGGTGTATTCACTTTCCAGGGGGGGGGGGGGTATAAGGGGGGTGTTAGGGGGGTGTAGGAAAATCTCTGGTCATATTGCTCACTGCTTTTTCCGAAACGATCTGTTTTGTAAAAAAGCAGTGTGCAGTGAAGCAGCATGAGTAAGGAGCAATCATACTGCTGACTGCTCTTTCCAAAGAACAGTGTGATTAGTAGCAGTGATCGCACAAACAGTCACATCACTGGCTTTGTGGAGCTATTTCTTTTCAAATGCTCAGTTCATTAAAATACCAGTTTTTTGGCTGGAACTTTACGAGCATGCAGAGTTTAACCTCTTATTCCCTATTATTGACCCTGGTCTATACTAATAAATCCTACAAACTCTGGTAGGCTGACAGTATGGCCACAAAAGGTGATTCTGGCCTGAGGGGGCAGAGATGTCTGACTCTGACCCACTCTCACTCACTCTCACGATTCAATATTTTATTTTAATCTATTGCTTGGACTCAGATGTAACAGCAATTTTTGGTAGCCTTCTATAGGCTTAGGATTTATTGAGTTTATAATATTTGATGCTATATTTGACTGAAATGAATGTTTAGCTCTTATTTCCGGGTTAAACAGTTAAATGAAGGTTTCTTTTTTATCTGGAACTCATATAGTGCTATCTGAAGACCTAGAGAGTAATAAAAAACCATGTGAAAGTCATACATACAATCGTTCAGCTACTAAATACTTGCTGCAATCAGCGTGGACTGATTGAAAACGGCTGGTCGGCATCATTACTGGACACTGTTTTGTAGCAGCACATGACTTCTAATCACCGACTTGTGTCGGAAGTGTAGTGTGAAAGTGGAGCGTCAGAGATAATCTCGCTTATCCAGTGGTACTACTCGGGACTGGTGACAATCAGAAAGCGCTGCTTCAGCTAGTGCTGGCTGATACTGAAGGATATCATCCAGTTCACAAAAAATTTCTGGTACCTTCGATGGCCACTTTTTAGCTTATTTAACGTTTAAATCTCCGGGTGCTTTTTTTTTTGTATGACTACGTGTGACCTTAACTTAACCTTATGGTGCAATTAGTTGAAAAAAAATAATATTCTCTATTTAACCCTTCCAGTGCTGAAGAGGATGCCAGGCTAACAGTATTAAGATATTTTAGTAGGTAAACTGATTGACTGTCCGTTTGTGCTTCAAGGCGTATCTTGGACGTAGTTAAACGTGAAAAACGTTCTTCATTAAAATTCCACCTTAACGTACTATTAAATAGGAATCACAGCATAATGAGTTATTTGACCAGCAAGTCAGCTCTGGATACATATTCGGTCCAAAACTTCCAATATACCATTAAATATTTTGGTTTCAGAAACACTTTTCGTGGGCTTCACGTGAGGTCCTTGTGAAGATCCAGCTTCAATTTTCCCTTTCTGGATAAGAATTTTAACAACAGAAAATATATTTTGCAGCCTGTAGAGTTCCAATGCCATAAAAATAGATGATATGATCAAAGCATCTTTATAATATTCCACATTCTTAGCATTAAAAATAAGCTCATTTAAAGGCAACGCTGAAAATGTATCCACGAATAGGATGTCGTAATTGATTTTTTCCTATTTGATCGTCATTTTCTTTGGGGAATCTACTTCTTTAGTTCTTTGAACCAAATAATCCGTAGCTTTAACATAGACGTGTTAATGAAAGTAAATCGGTTGATTTTCATGCAATTTGAGTAGCTTTTTTAATTACTGAACGGATTAGGAGGATTTAATGCTATTGAAAGATTTAATTTATGTGTAGTATGCACAAATAAAAAAATATCATAAATAAAAGAGATCTTTAACACGGTTGTATTTGCCCTGAAATTTCATGCATCAACTTGTAACATTGTTAACTGTATTATTATATGCGATCATATGCAATTTTTTCATCCTGTTTAAATAATTAAATTATCTCAGTATCATTGCCTCGATTAACAATCCATAGTGAACATATTCATTTATCCGCATAAAATCAACATCCACATGTCTTTACATATTCCTATAGTATAGGTGCCATCGATCTGCAAAGGTTGGTCCAACAAGTTCAAGGGCTAAATTTCCTCAGCAGCCATGGTCCCTTCATTTCAATCGCAGTTGTAGATCAGTGATGATCGTAACTCGATCGCCGGTGTCTTATAGGAAAACATGTTTCTGCTTGGAAACTGGTAAGCAATCTTCCAATGTACAAGGCCGATTCATGGCAATATCCAGTGTATAACAGTTGAACATAAAACTGTGGTGTCACAATATTGCATACCCGCAGGCGGTATAAGAAAAATATTTCCATTGGAAATGAGTTTGTGTAGATTAAATTTTGTTTCCAATATGTATGAGTAATTTGCGTGCAGTTTATAGCAAGTAGTGCAGTGATTAATTTGAATTAACTCAATCAAATTTAACACAGAGCAAACTTATTTCCTTGAGAATGAGCAGCCGATAATTTATTTTCATAAATTATCGGTAGATAACCGTCGAAATATCAATATCTGTCAAGATATTAAAATATATTTAGGGTCTAAAGGAAAAATTGGTCTTCAAATTCAAATATTATTTTTATGAAAGCTAGAAGAAACTGGTTCACATTAAAATATAAAACATGTTCCTAAAGTAATCAGCTTATGGATGGTCGGAGAGCATTAAATTGCCATTGAATTAAGATCTCCAACGAAGTATGTTTCTTAGAACTCGAAACATAAAAACGATACTTTGTTCGAAATGATTATACTGAGTCAATTATACTGTAGTAAATAATACAATATCAATCTCTGCTAATTTGTATTCTAAGTAGCATTCCTTAAAAATATATTAGTCCATATATACGATAGCACACACATACACAGACACTTCTTTTCTTTTCCACAATACTATAAATTTATTCAAACACAATTCTGGTAATATCATTATGCACAGCGTCAGTCCAGTTGAATAAAAGCAAATATTAGGCAATTTAGTGTATGTGAATTATTCTTGCAGGGGGCGTTCAACTTAAGTTTGCTTAACTGAGAAAAGCAGATCATGATGAAACATGATCGAAATCATACAAATTTAAGGCAAATTCACTAATATATTTTCAATAAAATATTCTTCTTAAGAAATATTTCGATTATTGGAAAAATTGTGGTGGTCATGCGGACGGATTAGTTCTTCATCAACAATATGTCACTTTTAGCTCTTTAATATTACATAGCTGCCTTTCTACATATTATTTGTTTGTTAATTTTATTTCAGCTTCACAGCATCGTTAGTGAAAAGCTGTATACGTTAACTGGATTTAGAAAGGAAAATACAGCTGGTCTGCTATATGTGTTATAAATACAGCTGCTCTATGAAATTTTTTTTATTTAAAAATATTTTTAAATTTTTCTTCATAAAATTTCATTGGAATGCCCAAAATATTTGGAGTTGGCTTTGGAAAAACAATTGAAACTATTTTAGACAATGTGGTTAGCTTTTGTTCAGTTGCGAAAATATCCCAAGAAGTATGTAGTACAATAATAAGATCAGTTTGAATAACTTTTTTAACTTTTGATTTGTTATCGAAACAAGAAATTAATTTATAGAAACATAAACATAAATTCTGTTGACGTTTATTGACTTCTAAGGGCCATAAAATAAATGTTGTGCTTTTGTTCGATTCCAAAGTACCAGTTGCTATGAAGAGCCATACTAGTTGAGTTTAATTTCAAAACTCTCTGAAGAATTTTAAATAATTTTCACTAAGATTTTATTCTGAAATTATTTCTTATTAAAGTCACATTTTATAACTCAATTAAGTGTCTATCTGAATTAAATTAGAAGAATTATTTCATTTTTTGGAAAGTGAAAATTTGAGCAAGTAGTGGTTTTAAAATTAAATGAAAAATCAATCTCTCAACACGTAGATGGAAATAAAAATGAGACTAAATAGATACATTATTTATTCAAATAATTTTTACTTGATATCAGTAACTACACTTATTCTGAGATTTTTCTGACGATTTTTGACTCAGTTCTTTACTATAATGTTACGGTTCTTTTGAGTGCATGGCATTTTTTGAAACTGTTCGATTTAAAATACAAGTTCACCATAGGTTTGCTTATATCTGGCTCTGCCGAAGAAAAGCTTGCAATCACAATGACCGATCCAATTTACAAAACAAAATAAAAATCGGAGAAAGTTAATTAAGTATGAAAAATCGAATGAAAATTAATCTCAAATTTTTAAATTTTATGCCAGTCAATATATTCTGGGAATATTTGCGTTGAATTAAACTGTTGAATTAAATCAGTCCCCAATATTCCAAACTTAAGCCTTAAACGACTCTAACAATAAACAACTTTTAAGTTTTTTGGAACCATCCATTATCCGTTTGAAAGTCGTCTTTTCGAAACATCAAACATACTATACAGAATAAAATACATAGTTTAAATATTTTAGAAAACTAGAATATTTGTTTATTACCTTTTATTCATTATACCTTTAACGTATCTTTTATTCATTGTTTGTTAAAAAACAAATAATTTTTGTAAGTTTTATGTGTTCCAGTTATTTACTTTTATTATTTTTTCAGTTTTAATCAACAAAGGTCATTCATTTGGACAATATTTAGTATGTTTTGATTAATCGTTAAACAATCTTCAAGTGAATTTCGTAGTGGATATTCCTTTTTGGTTCGCTCTCGTGAGTACGAAATTTATGTACTCGAAAAATAAAAAAGCTACTGTTCTTGTGCGACAGTGAATTTTGAAAATTTCATACTAACTCGATAGTTAAAGCATTAAGTTTATCAACCGTTTGCATTTTATCTCAAAAAGTGAAAAAAATTCATGAGACCCGGTGATTTGAAAGATATTTTCACGTCCCTGCCTTACCTTAGCAACATAGTTCCCCTTACATTCATGAAAAATCAAATATACCTATTTCTGGTAACTATCAATACGTTCATTGAATTTCGCAATGATTTCATGCTTGTTCCAAAAGTTAGCACAAATTGAAATTGAAAAAATATTCAGCTCCCACACAGAGTGAAACATTTCCAACACGCTCCAAGCATTATTAATTTCCACTATGTATGATCATTGTGAACTTGGGAAACGGAATGCGTTCTGGCAGCTACAAACCCTTTTGATCCCACTGTAGATAATTGCGAACCATTCGGAATAATTCTTCGAATACCATTATATATAAAGATTAAGTTTTTTTTAGATTACTTCCTCTCATAACAGCCGTAATCTGCTTGCTCAGTACTTTGCCTCGTCGTGCTCTGTGTCCTCAACCATTTTTCCTCCTTCTAAACTCTTGTGCAGATCACCGACATCATGTTATCCTATTTCTTCTATTGCGTCCTCTATTGTTGAATCCTTAACAGAAAACCTCAAATCTTCTTCGACAACAATATTTTTGAAAATGATTAGCTCTCTATTAAGTCTTTCTTTGACCATCAACATTAATAAGAGCCTTTCCGAGGGTCGTTTACCTTCCCTCTGGAAATAAGCTATAATTCATTCAATTTCTAAATCAGATGATGTGACTTCTTCAAGCAATTTGCGCCCAACACCGATTCTTCCAGCTTTTTCCAAGATCCTTGAATGGTACCTACATAACTTTATCATAATTCAATATGTAAATCTCATTGAAAAGGAACAACACGGTTTCCTCAACATTACAACGGTTCGCTCAATATCGACAAACCTCGTACATTTCACGAATTTTGTTGTTAAAAGTTTGGATGCTCAACTCGAAGTCCACAGTGTATATACGGACTTCTCTAAAGCTTTTAATCATGTTGATCACAACCTTCTTCTCTCTAAACTAAACAGACTTGGCAGACTTAATACATTATTAAATGGACAGAATCATGCCTCTGCGATCGATCTTGTTATGTTTGATATGATTCCTGTATATCCAATCCTTTTAAGCCTAGAATCGGTATTCCACAAGGTTCTATTCTAGGTTCCCTCCTCTTTCTATTTTCTGTGTCTATTTAATATCTATTTTATACCGATGATCTGAAACTCCTCGTGGCCATATGGTCCATTGATGACTGTTAGCTTTCTTCAAACCAACCTAATGGTAGCTGGTGTTAGGAAAAAAAAGCTTCTTTTAAATACAATGAATGCCAAACACTGCTTTTTTTTCCATAAAACTCAGCTTACTGTATTCTATTGCTCGTTGGATACCCATATAATGTCGTTTTTGGTTGCGTCATAGATTTTGGGGCTTTGTTTGACAATAAGCTCAGATTTGATTTTCATGTCTCGGATTTGGCCAATCGAGTCTCCAAGCTATCAGGCTTTATTTAAGATCGTCACAAACATTCGAATCTATGCAACCAACCTTACTTTTGTATCCCTCGCTTGTCCAGTCAACTCGTGAATATGCCTCGGGTGTGAGGTTTCTTCAATATGAATAAGATGAAAAATCCATTGAATCCGTACAAAGGAAATTCACTCGTTCGTTACTTAATAAGCATGGTATTCTCCGTTCAGATATAATAATTGTCTTTCCTTTCTCAGACTTGATATATAGTCTTCTCTCTCGTCGCATCTATCACGATCAATGCTTTCTCTTTCAAATCTGTTGTAAACTTTTGCATGATTCTTTTTATGAAGATATCAAACTCCGTTATCAAGCACGTGAACCTTGGTGCCCTGAAACTGCAAAATCGTCAATCTACTTTAATTCGCCCTTACCAAGGTGAAAAATAACTCTCTCCAGATATGTCCTTTACTTCAATCTTTTGAAACATTCAAAGCTATATTAAAAGTTAGAATTAACTAATTAACAGCATTAAATCGGATTGTAATCTGTATTTGAATGTATATGAATAAATAAATAAAATATTTGTTTTCCCTCCAAAACATAGAAGAACTTGAAAATTTACTAACCTACCCGCGGCAGTCAATGATATCCTAATTTTAGCATTCAAATAGGTCTTTGAATTACAATGTTTGGTTTCAGTGGGTCAGTTCAAATACTTTTTGAATATAATATAGATCAAATACTTTTTGAATCACATCAAATGCTTTTAAAATACTACCTTATTTTCCGTGGTTGGATAAAACTATAAAACCACTTGTGGTTGGCTTTATTTTGTAATAATATTGATGTATGGAAGTCAAATAATTTTTTGTTTTCTTCATGCCATCCAAAATGCAGCATTCAGTAAACTTAGTATAAAAAAATATGGAACAGATCTCAAATCAAGTGTTCGTATTCATTTAACTCTCTAGTTCTTAATAATTTGTAATCGAAGCTGAATGTGGAGGCAATTATCAAAGCTCACTTTTCATTAGCCAAAAATGTCAGAAAATCAAACTGAGCAGATCCATTTGATTCATATAAGAAAAAACAATGTAATGCTTTTATTAAGGGGTTTTAAGTAAATAAACTTGTATTTCAACCAATAATCTCAACATGCACGCATTCCAAACCCAGCCAAGTCATATACAAAAAAAAAATTCGAAAACGATTTATCTTCAGACACCTAATAAATTATCACCTTTGAAAACATTCTAAAGACAAGCAATTTAAACCTTAAACGGGTGTTTAGCTTCCAAATTGCAGCCTGCCATCGTACGAATGCTGAAAAACTATAATCTATCTCACCTGTGCTACAAGTCCATCTATCTATCTGTTTGCACCGAATCCCAAAATGCAAATCACTTCTACTGCCACTTACTATCGTCTCAGGTTTCGCGATGCTGCCATATAGTTTCCGAAGCTCGCTAATAACTAGATCGCCTGCGACAGCATTAATTCATGCTTACCGAAAACAAACAACGTCTTTTTTAGCTCCTAAATTAAAGTTGCGTGTCTAGTGCTCGCTTGCTCATCAACAAAAACAATCAATTCGATTTGCTCCTTTTTTCCACGTGACGGAATCGCAGCATCATTTCAGCGAAGTTCGCAGAACATACGTCTACCTGTGCCGAGTAGTGCCTTGTGGAGGGCATAAATTAGAAGTCTGATTCTAGAGGAATTATCTTCAGTCCTAAATCTTAGAGCAGCGAGATGACTTGTGTCTTTTTTAAGGACCCGATCGCTTCAGTACAAATTACAAAGATGCATGCTCGCGCCTGGATTGTGCATGTGATTACGGATGGTGGCAGGAAGCCCCAAATGAGCACCTGAGCCGTCAAAAGCTGATTTGGCCCAGAGAGATTAGTTCTGGTGATGAAAACTATGCAAACGGGCATTGATTTGGCTCATTATCAATTTTGACTTTGGCACAAAGCGGGAATGTCTCAACAGTTTCGCATTGGATTTAAATGGTTACGTTCCTGCTGGAAGGATTTTGAGAAATCTTATAAAATTATGAATTACGAAAATTCTTTCTGGCAATGCAATTTTCGTAAACGAAATACACATTTAAGCATAAATGGAATCTTTTCAACGGAATAATTGGCCATACGGGCCTTTGGTCTTCTAATGTAACAGGCATACTCACCTCTGTATTTAACTCTTCATTGCGATAACAGCTTTCATGATTTATAATTTCCTCAAAAGATACTCAACTATCTACTGCATGCAAATGCTCCTTTCAATTACGTTCCTGGTTGCTCGATATCGATTCGATATGAAGTCCGCGTTGAGGAAAATAAACACCTACCAGAGCGCTGTAATTCTCAAACGAGAAAAATAATCTGAAGCAGAAAACTACGACGAAATAAAAAAGAGCAAATGCACCTGAGGCCCGGGAAATGCGAAAGATGAGAGAAAGAAATGGTCGCGGTTAATCAAACGTTTGGAAGAAAGGCAGGTGCATTTTCGACACTTGTTGCAGGATTCGATGTCCACACGACATCAGGACAGCTCCTACGTAGGCGAGTGGATTGAACCACTGAATCATAATATCAAAAAATGAAAAATTTCGAAATTCTCAAAACAACAAGAGCACAGATGTATGTACATACATACGAGTAAGGAAGTCAAGTGGTACTGATAATGTTAAAGACCTTCGCACCAGTTTTTGGAGTTGCCGTCGGGAGAATGCATTGAGTTTGACACTGATTCGTTCGTTGAAAAAAGTATGTAAATTGCAGCTTTATCAAAAGATCGAACACGCTCCGACACAAAAGCGGCGATTTTGGATGTCGGAACATTTAAAAAATTCTAAGATAAATGTATCGAACTATTTTATATAATTTAATTTTTTTTGAAACATTTTGTTAATCATTAATAATAAGGATTCGTTAATGTGAGTCTTCCATGGAACATTCGAAAGTATTAAGACAACTAGTCTGCTAACACTACTCCAGAGCGCTACAGCTTTCTGGTCCCGGCACAAGACCCGCAAGAATACTGCCGCATCGGGCATCCCTCTGCATCCTCATTGACCAGAGGCATATGCAAGTCATTCGCGATTGACATCATCAAGAGCTGCTTAAGTGGTCCGAAGGTATTAAAGTGATTAAAGCAGTACGTACTTGCGCTGCTGATCGCCACGACCGCGAGCACGTCTTACAATGTCTTTTCGCGGAGCACCTCCGCCTCCTTCTTGAGGCAGGTAATGTCAGGCATGTATGTCTTGTGTCATGTTTGCAGGCGGGAGAAGACCTGAAGAATTTCCGATCAGTTCGATACTTTCATCAAATTGCATTTTATTTTCACTGCCCGGGTATTTTGTTGAGCTTGTTTCAGCGGCCAGGCACAGAGCTGCAAGCCAAAGTGCATTGTGTCGTTCAATTTGCTCGATAATTGTTCGATAAGGGCTTTCGTAAAGAAATATCAATTTGTTATAATATTATTTTGCAGACAAGACAAACACGATGCTTCGAAGGATGTTTAAAAGGAGCTACCTAACTACATGATAGCTCTGACGGCGTACATGAAAGTAAACTAATTGAGGCAATCATTCGAGATTTCATCACGTCGCATGAGGGACCTGTTTCAGGAAATAGATAACAATTTCGCTGATAAAGGTTCCCCTTGTGGACACAGAGGTGCCAAATTTTCTTTTTGCGAAGTTTGCTAATTACATTCAAGTTTATAAAAAGCCAGTGATTTTCTTACGGAAAAAATGTTAAAAATAATGATTTTTGAAGCTTAATCAAAAGCAAACTCGTGACTTGTGTCACTTTATTTATTTTGTAAAAATTGGTATATAATGTGAGTAATAATAACATTTTTCAAACTGTAGAGTTTCTAATTAAATGCACTCTGCTGATTGAAAATAATGTCACATTATTTTTGCACTAAAAACTGAATCCGGTGGCAAGTATGAACAAAATTGAGAAGAAGTGTTTCCACTGGATGAAGTATTATATGAATAAATTCTAACGAAAACTAGTTGACATTGATGAGTAATCCGAAAAAAAAATAATCATTTTCCTCTAAAACATAAATGTACTGTAGGATTTTGTTTGTACTAAGCTAATATAAATCAAAATGTTGCATTGGCGAGAAGTGAGCTTCGATAAATTTCCTTCATAACAGTTGACTTCTAACGTACCCACTTTTAAACGAGACGCAAGTCGGTAAGGTAACAGCCGCCGAACTCTTTACGACAGGTTATTTGCGGAGACAATCTTCGCGGTTTATTTCGCAAGTTTTATGGCAATAAATGTGGAGAATTTGATTTTAGGTGATTTCTGCTCAGAATCAGATTCCAATAGCGAGTTTTTGCTAAAAACGGCGTATTTCATCGACCCGATGAAAGAGAAATTCAAAAGAAGTACATATATGAAAAGCAGACTATCTCACGGAGAATTCGCTTGAACAAATGAACTCTATGATGAAAAGTTCAGAAACTATTTTAGACTAAATCGTGATTAGTCGAAAGAACTTCTCGATCCAATCCAGAATAAAATTAACAAAAAGAAATGTAATCGCAAAAGTCAGCTGTGGTCGCAAGGTAAGACATTGCTTGGAAGAATGGAGGTCGAAGAAAATGAGCTTCAGTGTATGAATTTGTATGAAAATTCTAGCGCATCAGAATCGCTAGAAACACTAATATTCGATAAACAGTAAAGGAGTCGTGCATATATGTAGAGTGTATACTATCAGCCTTATTTCAAACAGCCTGTTTCGAGGGCTATGTACCGGTTTGATTTGATTACAAGATTGCATTGAAACCCATATGGTGGAAATGCTTTTAGGGTTACCACTTGCATGAACTCCAAAATTTAGGAACATCAAACACTTGCTACTTATATTCAAAATCGATAGCTTCCATATCGATTACTTATGCTAATGTAAATGAAGAAAATGAATGACAATTACACTTTTCCAGCACTTCAGCTAAAAGGCTACCACAACTGCTTCCGGTCAAAATCAACCTATCCGATCAATCTCGTTTTCATCGATTGACTTCATCAAAAGTTACAGGGATCGAAAGGTGTTCGGGGCTGCCATCTGAAAAATTCTCAGAACTTAGAAAACTTAAACATTGTTTACTTATTTTTATTGTAAATGTTCGCAATGTGAAAACCTAATGCAAGCATTTATTCATACGAATATGACAAAAACGATGGCACCAAAGCCAAAAATATATCACATCTGCCTCACGTTGAAGTCAGCCTACCCGACCAATTTTGTTTCGATACGATGACTGACTGTTTTACAGAGCGGTACAGATAAACCTAAGGTTAAGTTTTCAAATTTTTGGAACATGAATATTTGCTGTTAATAGTCCCTGCTAGATCATTACCATTTGAAAATTTTATGATAAAATCACTTACTACAGACGTGTCAAAAAAATACAAAAACAACCATAATTGGCCACCCTGCCATGATTTTTCCACCAGATTCCTACTGAATATTGTCTACAATAAGGCTCATTTACCATATGAATGTCATTTTGATTTTGTGACTGCAGTAGAGGCTAGGGGGCAAAAAGCGTTATTTTACTGAGAAAACTTTGAAAATCCAAGATCCCAAAATTACCATAGCTGGCAGCTCCAACCTAATTTTTCATCCGAATTTCTATCAAATTTTTCTTAGAGTAAGGCTCAGCTATTGTGTGAATTTCATCAAAATCTGGTGTTATGATTATAGTACAATAAGCAGTTTTTTTCTATTCAATTTGTCAGGATGTCACCACTGGCACAGGATCGCTTCCATCAGACTTGGTTAAAAAATAATAATCTATACAGATACTCACATTTGCAACTTGTTTTAAATTAATTAAGTTTTTTGAAAATTATTTGTCGATAGATAACAGGGACACATCAAATATAACTACAATAACCGCCGCCGCCAAAGAATTCAAGATAATTCACATTAAAAGAGGCCTTTTCATGATCTACCCCGGCTGCGTAGAGCTAGCAACGTGGAACTCGAGCATCTGTCGGTAATTTTTAGGCTACCCTGCTCCAAGGGCAAACTTCTTTTATTGTTTTGCCCTGAAATGAATATCGAACGTGTTTTGAAATGAATATCGAACGTGTTTTAACCAAAGATATGATAACATTTTGGAATATTTTTAACCCTATGCGTGCGCTAGGTGCCTAAAATACGAACGAGAATTTATGAAAAATTTTTAGTTGCGACAACTTTTCACAAGATTATCACATCATTTTGAAACTTAGATGGCATATTGAAATTATTAAATTCTAGACGCACGGAAGTTTTAATGAACTTACTGGTAACCGTACCACTACGACAACCACTAAAAGTGATCATCCTGAAAATTTTTCGCTTTTTAGAAAGCATATTAAAGTTTTGGGCTTTGTCTAAAAAGCCAAAGTGAAACTATTGAAATTCCGTATCGGGCCAAAACGGTAACCCTTCCCCAATTCGCCTATATTTTTAGCATCAGAAACTTCTGTTCTTTGAAGCTCACGATCCCACATTAGAATTCGTAGAATGTATTGATTTTAAGTAGGGCTAAGTCTGAAGCGATTTTGAAATACAGGTAATTGTGTGGCAGTGGTGCCATTTTGAAAAATCTCTAAGAAAAAAACTGCTTTTTGCTTTATAAATTCTGATGTGGTCACCAGATTTCGACGAAATTCTTACAGTTGTTGAACCTTACTCTAAGGCAAATTTAGTGGAAATCTAACAAAAAAAAAAAAAAAATAGATTAGTGCTGCCAGTTATGGTAACATTTGTGTCTTGAATTTTGAAAATTCGTTCAGCAGAATAAAGCTTTTTGCCCTATAACTTCCAGCGCTATCATGAAATCAAAACGAAATGCATACAGTAAATGGGCCTTAATGTGGGCGAAATTTGGTAGAAATTTGGTTGAAAAATCAAGACAGGGTTGTCAGCTTTGGTTGTTTTTGTATATTTTTGTCATTTCTTTACTAAGCGATGCTATCATTAAATTTTCAAATGTTTAGGATTTTATAGTGGCAATAAATAACAAATATCAGCATTTTGAAAACTTGAGATCTTAAAACTTAAATCTCTTTGTAAATATATAACTTCCAAATGCAATCATGGGGACGAAACAAAATTCGCAGTGCAACTTGGCTTCAACGTGAAGCAGATGTGAAATATTTTTGGCTTTGGTACTGGAAAAGGGTTCCCAGCACGAAGCATTTTTGATATTTTTGTTTTAATAAATGCTACTGTGAAGTATTCATATGGCGAACATCTACATTGAAAATAAGTAAGCAATATTTAGATATTCCTAATTCTGGAAAATGCTGACGCTAATAGACAAAATTATTAAAAGATCTTCCCTAAATTAGCGCAAGCTTCATTACTTCATAGTCAGCTAATGAATCTTTATAGATGTTAAATTCTTTTTCCTGCTGAATAAAAATTCGGATTATATTTTCAAAGAAATAGAAAAATTGCTTAAATTGGGGTGGATTACCATCGTGCGTTCAATTATATTTTGTTTTAACTTCCAAAGATTCAGATCTGTCAGATTTTTGTGTGTAATTTTTCATCAAAAAAAGTCGAGTAATGTAGAGCAATTGAGAGGCAATTCTCAAAGTTGATTGCTTTTCAGAAGTATAACCTGTCAATTTACTAATAAAAGGCTCTACTTCAGTCACAATTTTTCGTTGATAGTCGGTTTCGTGGTAGTTGAATGTGCTCTGCCAAAAATGGTAAATTTGCTCTAGTTCAACTGAGAGCAGGCTTATGAAATACAAATCAGTGCAACTTCGGGCAAGTTAGATTGCTCATTAAACACATTTTTTCTGAGATATATCAACCTAGAGCAGCTCATTTAACGTAACTAATATTCAAGTGTATTAAGGTATTTTAAAGTTTCGAAACTCAATGAAAAAGTTATGACTTTGCTTTATTTTTTTAATGGAAAAGACTTGTTAAGTTTTGAAAAAATGTTTGCTTCTTTACAAAAACTTTACAAAGGTACAAAAGCTATTCGCAACAGGTAAAACAGCACACCATTGTTCTGCAAAATATTTAGATAAATTTAAATGCTGTCTCACCACATTTCTTTGAATTCGGTGGAAATAAAATTTAAATTCGGCTAAAAATTTCAGATTTAAAATTCCAAGAATTGAATTGGAAAATACATTTTGAAATTGAGTCTTCTGTTAAACTACTGTGAAAGAAGAAAATGCTACACACATCCAAATAGTTTCACTTTTGAAATATCTTCTGACAATGGTTGATTTACCATGGTCGCATCATCTCTTTTCCAAACTAATCATGCGCTATTCTTTGAAAAAATCCGTGAAGCAATAAAAATCCTCTGTGTAACCAGAAATACTGGACTACATCTATTCAAGAACTGGACATTGTCCATTTGATGTCTTCATTCTATGAACAATAACTAATGTATTTCAAATATCCACATACAGAAGGCCAGACTTTATGGCTCATCACGGTCGATCTTTTGGAAGCAATAGTCCGTGACAGATTCAAAAAAGGACCCGATTAGAATGATTTCAAGAAATTCAAATCAGTCCGAAACATGAAACGAATACTAGAAGATCCCATGGTGCGAATCAAAAGACATTATTAAACGGATAGCGCTGTTAATAACCGGCTTGGTCAGATTACACGAGCTCTGCGTGGCGAAATCAGCACCTAATGGATTTGCTGAATCGTCAATAGGTCTATATTTTACAAGTCATTGGATTTGATCAAGACAAACTATAAATTTTGTCATTCTAACATAATCATCTCGTACCTGTCATCCCGCTGATAACACTATCCCGTAGACTGTCGTTCGATTTGATTATGAGAATTTATAAAGGTCATGTAACGGACCAACAAGCTAGTCGACAATTGCGTCTGGGCAGCCGCTATCTTGAGGCTTGGTCAATTGGTGATATTTTTTGGTTAAGGCGTTCGGGAGGTCTTCGGCACCTTATCATCGACTGTAACCGTGTTACGATAGTGTTAAAAAGGTTTTGCACTTATCCACTTGTGTCGTGGGTTTGTGTTCAACTGATTACGAAATTTTGCGGTCTCAATTCGAATCGTTCTGATACCGGACTTGTAAGGCGCCAGAAGTTTTATAGCATGGTCATTAACGATTTAATTAAAAGGACACCCAAAACGTCTTGATAAGAATTCGTTTTGGAAATTCTTCGAAAGGTATCTGAGGTCTTAAAAATATCCTGAGTTGCAATTTATTATTGCGCGTATCATTGTTTGGGCTGACTTTGTTGGACGAAGCTATAAACCGTTGAACTGGTTGCCGATTCATGGGTAATTCAAATGAGTTTGTTTTGGTTATCTTTGTAAATCGTTTGGTATCAACCGGGCCATTCAAAAATACATGCATCTTTGTTTTGGGACATCAAATACACTTTTCTTACTTATTTCGCATTAATTCTGAGAATGCAACAAGTGGATGTTGTGACCAGTGACTGCGAATTCTTAATCGAAAACTAATTCGATTCATTAATTTTTTCATTGATAACATAGGAATGTTTTTTTGTACATCAATTGACCGATTTTCTTCTCGCGGCTAATGACTATTATCAGGAGATGACACAGCACAAGACCTGAGACGGTTCTTTGAGCTCATTCTGATGACTTCCACTTGAGACCATCATTAAAATGAAATAGTTCACGATTGAAATAGTAGTGTTTCATTCCGCAAGACAACCCTGTATTGTAACCTCAACCATCAATTCAGCTAAAGTAGTAGTTAAATCTATGAATGGGATGTATTAAGATCGATGAATGAATTGAAAACCATTTTGTGTTTGAAAGTCGGATATTAAAAATTTACTGTTGAGTTGGTGTATTGTCTGTCGATTGTAACGGGCAAAAATAATCGATCACATAGCTCAAAGTCAAAAGTTATTATATTTAATCAATTATATAAAACATAGATTATGGAAAAGCTTGAACCAAGGAAAATAACAATCCTTTTGTTCGGTAGGAAAATAACAAGCGTTGAAAATGGCGAATTAGCAACAATTCCAATTAAACTCCGCACTAATCACGATCTTATATGCGATTGTACAATTAATTTACTTTCGCACTGTACGTTCGATTTCATTCGAAATTCGATCATTCCGAAATCCACCTAGACCTACCAATTAGTGCAAAACTATATTGCATTCTCGGAATGATATATGATTTTCAACATCTTCAGAGTTACTCCCGATTTTCTGATGTCCAACAAAAAAATATCGAAAACTCGACTAACTTGAGCACGACAGGTAGACAACGGTGGTGCGACTCACAATAAAACACAACGCCGCTGAAAAAGGCTCCGTTGAAATCGGTCATCGACAAAATGTCGATTGCAATTCTGACCATTAATGTAAATTGTATAGAATTTGGTGTCATTATAACATAAATTGGAAGACGCCTCATTTGAACTAGATCCTACGATTCTGAAACAAATACCAAATTACTCACATAACACGTTTTCTGGAAAATGAATTTGTAGGAGTGTCGTCGACGTGAGTTTAGGATTCGAAGATTGGACTTTATTGGCTAGTAACGATTATTTGCAGAAATCGAATTGATTGCTAATAAATCAAAGTGAACAGTTAATGTCGTTAGTTGTAAGTGTTTATGTGCATCATACGACTGTATCAAAGAGAGAACTTATTAGTTAAGGCAGAAAAACAGCTAAAGCGTTCGATCTTATTACAAGAAATTATAATACGGTTCTATTTTTCACCAAAACGAAATCAAAATACCAAGGAACAATTTGAATGAAAATTTAAAGAAAACTCACTGCAGATTACGAGTATTACGCGAGATAAAATCAATGATTCTAAATGTTGCAAATATTTGTGGTAAGATAAATAGCTGATACCATTTTATTGACGAACCATATTTTCTGTATGTTGAATTTCTATATTTTATTCATTTAAAGTTTAGTTTCAGATATTGTATCTCTTCATATGAAAAGGAAAGTTGTAGTACCAATAACATCAAAGCCTCAGAAAATCATTCTAGCCTCGAGTATTTGCACACATCATGTTTTTCTCAAAGAGTTTATTTTATTTACAGTAGAAGCATCAGAAGCAAGCGTAGTCAAAGTGTGGAATATCATCAATTTTTTAGATTATAGTTCGCTTTTATATTGTAACAAGAAAATCGTGGTTGACAAAAACGTCTGTATCACACGTTTGTATCACACTAAAATTTCATCAAAGAAGAATTTTTGTGGCGATACTATACATCTCGCCCACCGCACTAAACTCCACATATGAGTTGGCGTATAACTTCACCGAATATATTATGCCGCATAATGAAATCGATCGATGATCTCATTCTAATGATAGATTTCAACTTACTGCATGTAGACTGGCGACTCTCTGCCGACAGTGAGCACTATCTCCCTTCGTCCAATAACCGACGACAAAGCTACTTACTACCAAGTAACTACCAAGTAACATCACTTAAACGCTACTTGGATCGTGGCAACAGTTGATCCAAGCTAACTAGGACAGCGAGGTTACATCCAAGTGGAGTAGGACGTCGGCCAACTTACTTGGATCCAAGTGTCACTTCGACTAATTTCCAAAACGCTGTCGGTGAGTGAAACTGTTTTGTGTCAGTAAAATAAATAAGTAAATTAAAAACGGAAGTCGTCTGATAGGGAGAACATTATATTTATGGAACCTTACGAGTCGGAAGTACCTTTGTATGCTTTAAGCACTGTATCAGCATATCGGCCACGAGTTCCACTCCTTTCTATAAAAAACCCGCCGTCTCTCTGAAATTCACTTGGATCTCCAAGTCATTCATCGTTATAACTACCTTGCTCCAAGTATACTTGTACATGTGCATTTGGTACAAGCTGATATCCAAGTAAACTTGCACCATGTCAACGCGCCCTAAAGCAGATCAACTGTATCCGCAACTAAAACGGACGACTTTTGGACCTGATTTTTTCAACGATTTCTTCATCTCTTCTACTTAATGAATTTACACACCATCCAGCTCATCATATCAATTTTCAAATAAATGACGATTTACTAACTGAGTCCAACTTGGTTAATCATTTGAACTTTAACTTCAAGAAAGTTGAATTTAATACGTTGAGTGAAGTACTGATCGAATGCGACTGATCTTCGGCTGTGAATGAACATTGCAGCCAGAAGCTTTTATTCTATCTCATTCGGTTGTTTTGCTCGCTGTGTACCTTTCTGTGCCTCTGAAATACTTTTAATGGATCAAACCAGATTTAATCAATCTGAAGATTTTGAAAATCAAGGTGTGGTAAGTGTACAGATGGTCGCGTCTAGAAGCTGACTATAAAGTTTATGAAGAATTACGAAATAAATTTTTATCTAAAACTATATAGATGAGATAAGGCAGACTTTCATAAGCCATCTTTAAGGTTTTTGGAATTTTGTAAATCCAAAACGGTATCATGACGGATACCCTAGCTCTTTATATTTCTGACGGCATGCTCATTAATAGCTCGTAAGCAATATTTAACTTATTTGCAGATTACTTCCAATCAGCGTATGTGACTTCAATAAAACTAATTTCAACTATCTGATGAGGAGTCGATCAGGCAATTTAATACTATGTTGAGAATGAAAGACCATTACATTGACATTGCCACTATCTTAAGACAAATATAGGGTGTTTTTTAGTAGCTTGAGAGCTTCAAATTGAAAGAAAACGCCAAAAACTAGATAAAATGTTTTATTTATTAATATTTTTTGAAAGTAAATTCAATGCCTTTTATGATTTAAAAATTCTTTCTGGTAAGAAACCACCACGACTATTCGTTACGAAGCTCATCCGATCAGTCCAATATTTTACCATTTTTTCCCAATAATTGTGGCCCTATCTCACCAATCACTCGCTCACTATTGTCCTCCAATGCAGCCAGAGTTGTTGATTTGTTAGCATTATCCAAGAACTTAGCATATCTCCAAAGAAAATAATCAGGAGGCGTCAAATCACACGATCTTGGTGGACAATTGACGGGACCATTTCTTGAAATAATCTTTTCAGCAAATTGCACGAATAGCCTGCACTGAAGTACGATTATGTCGACCATAAAGTGGACGCAACGCTCTTTGAGTCTTGCGAACTGAACTCTGGTTTTGAAAATAAATTTCCGCAATTCGCTAGCGTTGTTCAAGCATCGACCTATTCATGATTCAAATGGCAAACTTTACTGAGCACAAAGGTAAAACAACTGTCACTTTGACAAACGTCATTCAAGAGTTATCTCTACCGAAAGTTCTCATGCAGCTACAAAAAACACCATATATCTCGTCTTGAGAATAATTTTCACACCTGTCTTGATGGATTACTGACCATAGTACTTAAGCGTTGCACTAATTTCCTTTCGCCACTAATGGCTCATATTTTTAATCTATCGATTGCCTCCAATTTTTTTTTAAAAGTTATGGAAATATTCTTCTCTATTTTCGGTCCGCAAAAAAGGCAGCGAAGAAGTCGTGCACTACTATAGGCCAATCGCCACAATTTCTTGTCAAGCTCTTTGAAGCTAAGTTATAGTTACCAAGGTGCTATCTTTTCACTCTTTGTCATGAATCTCGATTTGCCAGCATAGTTTTATTAAAGGTAAATCTACCACCACCTAACTTTTAGAACTTGCAAACCTAGTCATTCCTGCAATTGAAGACAAGTTGACAAGTTTGATAAGCTGAATCATGACATTCTTATATGTAAACATGTTCATTTTGATCAATTGTCCTTGAATATGCCACTGGAAGAAAAATTATTGATTCAAATAAAATGATACACTATCACAGTATTCTGAAATTAGATAGAAGTTAACTGAGGACGTAGGTTCCTTTCTTGTTTGCGTTTGCTCCTGAGGGCACTCTTTTAAAAAGAGGAACTATGATAGATATTGAGGCTAAAGGGCACTAAAGGAGAACGCAGATATCGATATCAGCTAAGAAATTGAAATATATCTTGTTTCTAAATAAAAAACTGGTCCCTAAATTGTAATATTTGGCTTTCAAAGTTAGAAAAAAATATTTCAGATTAAGTCAGCTAAATATTGCTCTAAAGATGTTGTTAAGGTTATGTAAGAGGGCTGTTGCTTACGCGCCTTGCATTATACCACCATTTTGAGTCCATTCGCCACCCTCTAGCAGCTAGCTAGAGCCATCAAGTGACCACTCCGCTAAATTGAATCAGCTGACTAAGCGAAACGACGCTAATTACTTCTGCTAACTATTGGAAGTTGTATGGTTCTAGAATCTAGAATCTAGGACACTTTCAAAGAGTATTGCCAACATTAGTTGTTGTATGTTAGTCCTACTCGATTCACATGAGATGCGATAAGACAGTGTCTTATGAGCAGACCAATCATCGCTCTCAAGCAGTCGAGTATTTTCCCGCTCTTGCTTGAATCGAGTTATAGCCATGGTGTCCTGACTACCCTTGAAGAGGTAAATTTGATGACATTTGAATGAATCATTTTGAAAAATTCATAATTGATAATCAGTTTCACCTTGAATCTATGATACGCATTTTTTTTGTCTCCCAAAATAAACCATTGAATTCGAATCATCTACATATAAATATCCATGAAATGATTTTTTTCTTTCAAATGGTTGTTGACACATTTCCGGCAGTAATTTCTTATGGTGACGAGTAACTGACATTTAAAACTATGTTCTTGTCTTCAAACTCTTGTATTACCGAAAATTTTATAATTCAACTTGAAAGTGATTTTATCTTGTGGCTCGAGACCGCGTTTAAAACGGTGGGTATGAAAATAAGCCTACAAAATAATCGTTCAAATACTCCTATACCGATGGTCCATGGATAGTGTAATAACTGTCAGCGAGTGTTCAATTTAGCGCTGAAAATTGGGCATCATGCTTAAATCTACACAAACGTCAAATGTGATCTTTGAAAAATTTGCTAGAAGCAGTATAATGTTAAAGGGGTCCCCTTGTAAAATTTGTTAAAAAAGTTGTTATTGGTTCCTAGTGCTGGCACCAATGTAAAAGTGTAACTGGTATTGTTTTGCATATCAGATTAGCTAAGGGCAAAAGACAACAGTTTAAATGATGAAAAATCTAAAATACAAAGAAAGAACTAAGTATCGTTATTCAAGTGCATTTTATCATTAATATTTCACTGATAAAAAAAACACACTTATAGAAAAATATTTCAAACGGTATTGCAAAGAAGTCTCAGACTTACTAAAAACTTTATTAGAGCTTTAGTATTTAATTGACTTTATAGAATGAGTGAAAAGCAACGATTACATATTTTATAATTTTCCTCTTTCCAGGATTCTCATTTTATCCAATCAGCTTCAGAACACCCCCTTATCAGGTTAATAGAATTGATGCCCAGAAGGAAGGATGCGACGTCTTTTGCGAAAACCAACATTGTTATAAGACGTGTGGCTCATCGACCGCATTCACCTGTAACGATGGAACGTGGTCTTGCATATGATGGACGGCTGGTCATTTGTAATTACCAACCGACCAGCCTAATTGCACGGTTGCATCTTATTTTCAGCTGTTTTAATTGCGTCGAGATGTTTTTGATTGATTGGTGGTACAATCTGAGCGGCAAGTGAAATTGAAAGGAATATTTCTAGGTGGCAGTTTCGATCCACAAGACGTGAATGGACCTCAGATATGTCTGATGATAGCTAGGTATGAATAATTAAGTTTGCAAATATATGAGCATAAAAAAAAATGTAGACATTATTTTATAAGTCAATTCCTTGAATGAAATGAATTGGTTTGTTTGCTTTAACAAATTTCGGACAATTTCGAAATTAGACATGTGAAGAAGGAAGTTGACGCCTCAACAGTTAATCTTAGACCGTTCCGTGTTGTGTGTGAGTTTTGCATGCACTAATAACAGGTTTTTAGGTAATGTATGAGTGAAGTGGGTTTGATTTGGATCGTGATTTGGTTTTGAGCGAAATTTTCACGCAATCTTAAAAAAATGCCAACATTTCGTTTGAACTGTTTTCCTTGTTTGAAGAGATAATCAAATGACCTAATAAATATCAGGAAATGAGGAAGAAATTTTTTTCATTTCCAACCCGCATAACGATAACAGAAAATTGCATGTTAATACATAATCAAAAACGAACGTTTGTGATGGAATAATCTCGTACATATGATACCTGTGTTTTTTATCCTATATTTTATTTAAGCCCTATGATTTGTTTTTTGGTACATATATTTGAATAGCAATCTAAACTCACCTTGAATCGCTTTCATTTTATGAGCTGTGCACAAATCTTTAGTTAAAACGTGACCATCGAAAATTTCTCGATTCACTTACATAATATCCAGATGAGCAGACGGTGATTGAAATATCATTTCAAAGCATTTCAATTATTACTCGAAGAATTGCAAGACTCGCATTCAATGGACAGTCAGTAAATAGTTCCTTGCAAAGTCAATGAATATTCGAAAAAAAATTACAGCCTCAACAACATCATTCCATGTTGAGCCGATAGACATATAAAACTCGATTCATTGCCCACCGGTATTAACTCTCTCTGCACAATCAACCCACTTGATACCGTTGTGATAAGACCAATAAAAGTAAGGGTAGTAACTTTAACAAATTTCGTATGACGGCCAAAACTTTGCGTGATCAACCTACGTTACCTGTACAAAATGTACCTCGAAATTATTTTTATTAGCTTTCTCGTGATTCCATCATTCAAGGCGAAATGTCATCAGATCAGAACTTATGTTGACTCGCCGCGCCGGCCGGCTCTCCTGTGGCCAAACAACCATCTGCAACATACACCTTGGGCTTGGCCGACCACTATGCCAAAGGCACGCGACACCTTCACGAACCAACCATCAAAATTATGAAGATCAGAGACCGAGATCAGCGAAAAGTTGTTGGAGACAGCGATTTTCGAGGATCAGGTGAATTTGGTGGTCGTTTTTCTTGTTTTGAGATACCGCGAAGTCGTTTTTATTGCAGCCCTATGCGGTCTGGACCAGGTACCCGAAAATTAAAAAGATGCAAAAAATGATCGTGTTTTCACTTCCTCGTTGTTTTTCAATATGAGATTCTTATACTTGTTTATACCGGGTGGTGATATTCGAAGCTTTTTATTCCATGATTGATTACAGTTACGGTATTGTGGACAAAGTTGAATGAATGTGTCTTTATTGCCATAGATGAACAACTTTTGATAAAAGAGTGTATTTTGTAATTGGATTTTTGTTGAAACTTTTAAACGATCTCGTAAAAGTTTGACAACATAGAACATTTGATCGAAAATTAGTCATACAAACTTATTCATCTGTACATTTGCTAAATCAGTTGACGATAGCAATGCTAAATCTTTGCTTCCATTCGGGTCTGCAGGCACTTTTTCGTCACCAACTACTCGCCAAAAGCTGCAAAAAGGTGAAAAGTGAGCGGGGATCATTACATTTCCTATAAACAATTTGATTGACATTTTATGTCTTAATTAAATTAATTGAGAAAAATCGAGTATTTTTAGTGCTGTTAAAATTTCATGGAATGTGTACTTGCCGGCGTAAAATGTAAGAGAGGAAACAAGCATTGCGAATTGTAACTGTAACAAGATATGAATCTATTGCATACGATCGTTTTTTTCTGGTAAAAAGAAAACACAGCCGGCTCCGAAAAAATGTATGTACGAAAAATTTCATGTTTACCAAGTTTTAATTTGAAAGTACTTTTGGGGAATGGAGAATGGAAAGATACGAACGAAATTTGGTTTAGTTTCAGAAAATTACCTTTTGAATTTTGCATTGACGAAACAAACTTAAATTAAGTTATAAGGAAAGTAGTATGATGTAAGCGATCCTAATTACAATAATTCGTATTTGTGGAATTTAATAGCTGAGTCATCTGTTAGTTAATTTTATAAGCGATTTCAATCAAAATTGCAACGTATGGTTTTTTGTTCGTAACGAATTACCAACTTTCATTGAATTTTTCAACAAATTGTCAATAAAAAAAAAAAGCATAAAATTAAAATTTAAATAATGCCGAACCAATAAAAATATTAAGACAATTTTAAGAGCATTACATGCTACCAAGGAATCTTCTCAATAAGAAACAGAAGTTGAAACTTTTTTCTTATGTTTCTTATTTGGCATGTTTCTTATCTTACGCGGCATTTACATTGGGAAGATTGCTACATAAATGAGCAACTCTTTACCTCAATAGGAAAATAACTGATTGAGGGACATTCCGATGAGCTTTTTGCATTAAACTAGGCAACATTCACTAGCTTAGTCTGGAAGATCTGCTTAAAATAGTAAAAAAAAGCGAATGCAGAAAAGCGTTTAATCCTGACAAAAGCTCAGCAATTGGTCAATTAAAATGCAAAAGTAAGGCTATTGAAAATTCCATGTATACAGCGAACAGAGCTTCTTGAAAATGTTTGTGTTCAAATATTGAAAATATCAATGAATCCATTCACCTCTGAAAAATTTTAAGCTTAAATATGCATACGAAAGTCCATTGGTAGTTTGACTCAAAGCAGCTGCGAGATGCTTAGTGAGGTATCATTGCTCTTTTTTCAAACACAATAGCACCTCCACATACGCTCCACACAGCTAACCAGGTGTCATCTGACTGTAGTATCATCTCCACAATTGACTGTAGAGACTGCAATTGCAGAGAAGAGTATGTTTCGCTCCCTTCTGAAGCGGGTGCAATGGAAAGAGGAATGCAAATCGTCATCACTTTACAAAGCACAATACTTTCCAAAGCACAATACAATTGCTTACATTCCAAAGCACAATACAATACCGTCCTGACTTTCTCCATTCTGTGAAGATATTTCATGAAGTAGCCGTGGCCCAATAGAAACTGGTACATTGGAAATTTATTTCACCGTCGTTTCGATTAAGCCAAGGTTTTCAGGCGCAAATCAACCTAATCGTCCATGCTCCCTTCGAGCTCATGGCCCAGTGCTCTTCCCAAAGTTCAAGCGTTGAGCAGCCAATATTGTTTCTTTCCACTTCTGCTCTGTTCAAGAGTACCTCCCTGCATTCGGTTATCGATAGATCAGTTGGTATTACTCTCGTTATCACTAACACGGCGTTTTCCGAAACTGTTCTGTAGCTGCTTGCGATTTGCAGCGCTCCCCTATGCTGGACGCTCTCCATCCTAGCTCATGCTTTTCAAACTTTAATGTAATGGCCCATATGTCCGCGTCATACATCAGCATTGAGTGAGTCACCGTCATAAGGAGTTTACATTTACTCGCACTCAGACCGCGAACGTTGTTGCGTGGTTTTCAGTAAAAGAAAGGTTATATTTCTGGCGCACTGCGTGGTCGTTTTCTGCTCTAACGTCGTGCACTGGGAACAGTGAATCTAAAATACTCCTCAGGTTTTTCGTCTTCTTGGGTCGGTCGGAACCCATGTGGCTGAGCCTACCCGACACTATTTTGTAGTCTTGGCCCCATGGGTTTTGGTCCACTTCTTCGCATCGCCAGCACTCTAAAACTTTTTGCCTCAGTCCGCTATCTTAGTACACAAATAAGCCTTCTGTTTGCCTGGTCGTGACTTCCGAAGTGGCATCGAGGCATCGTACGCTCGTGTAAGTTTGCCCATGGTAAAATTAACAATCGTACCTATTTTCCCGGGGCCCATTGCTTGCTTGACTCCAATAGCTTTCTCCTGTCCCACTTCAAAATATTCCATCCGAGTATCTTCCAACCAGGGCTCTGAGAGGCCGGGTTTTCCTCTAACAGCTAGAAGGAAATATATTTGTGGTCATTTCCAGTGTACTTCTCTATGACTCTCTAGTCCCTTGCCATCATGGACAACATTTCCAAAACGAGAATTATATCGGGAATGGACTCATCGAAGCCTGGTCTGTGATAGGCTGGTGTTGAGCCCCTGTTCACTACCATCATACTCAGCCTGGCCACCATTACCCTAATTAATCTCCTCCTTGTGTTTTAATTCGGTATCCCCCATTCCAAAGCTCTCACATTGAAGTCACCAGCTACTACCAGTTTGCCAGAAATATCTCGAGGAGCGTCTTTCAATGCTTCATTCAGTGTAAAATAGCAGCTCAGCCCAAACATATTTATCACTTGAACCTCGCTGATCAGCCCGGACTTTTCGAGTGTCTTCTACCCATAAAGCTGCATAGCCCAAGTGTCTGAATACCATTTCTCTGGATTTCCCCTTCGATATGGTTCGCTGATCATTGCGTTTTGAACTCTGGGTTCATGCGAAAGCTGCGTGAGTAAGTAATCCGCAGTGCGGGCATTTTGCAGATTTCCCTTACCTACGCAGCAACTTATACTGCACATGAAGCACTTCATTTACCACAGATCATTGTTGGCTGGTCCTGTTTTGCCTTTGTTGTTGCACAGCAACCATTAAAGTTCCGCCGAACATAATTTTACAGCGTGTCCAACTTGTCCTTACTCCCAGCAGTTAGTGCTATGGCCTGACCCTTTACGGTCTTCGTGGTTTGATGATGACGAGTTTTGCGATGTTTTCACACTTTACTAGTGTCACAAATACCCCACCGTCTGCCATTTTCCTGATTTTACGAACTTGTGCCTCCACATTGATTGGGCTTACTCTTGTTCGACTGTAATAAACAAGAAGGGAACCATGATCACAAATCAATAACCTTTATGAGTAAATAATTTCGATTGATAAGTCAAGGATGTTAAACTTTGTCACAACTAACGTAAATAAAAATTAATAATCTCCACCTGCAAATTGTCACATCAGTCAAGTATGCACTGTGAGCTGGTGTCTGATGAAAATTAGTGCATACTTTCGAAACCATTTAGTCAAAAAATGGTTCAATAAAATATTTTCAATTATATAATAATCCCGCAAAAGCAGATCCACTTTTTTGTGTTAAACTCTGAATTTAACGCCGAGTTCTTTGATGAACCAGAAGTTGTTGGCTTTTTTTTGCCGGCCGTTGCTCTTATGTGGCTTTTTTATTACACACACGTGTGTACTGTTTGGTGGTACCTACTTCAGCCCGTTTTTCACTTGCCGCGACCAATTTTTCTACACGTGGGATGCAGCTACCATTTTTTTTTATTATAGCCCGGCACTTTTACAGCATATTTTCTTCCTGCGCCCTTTCTTTAGTAATACAGCTTCTCTTTGAAGAAGAGCGTACCGTTGTCGCTGGAGAGGTACGCACTATCGTATGTTTTTCTGGACGAAACACCACCCCCCACGTGGAGTTTCTTAATCCACTTTACTTGTGGTAGCCGCATTATCTGCCACAGCAGAATTCTGGACGCTAAATGTTTCAGCTAGCCCTTGTTCTATTCTCACGGAGTGTTTTCTTACGGGTGGTTTTCTTTGCACCTGTGGCCTAGTGTTTTTCCGTTTATTTCGTTCACTTTATTGGTATTAATTTTATTGATGATCATGTTTTATGGATCCGCCCTTAGAGTTACTATCTAGGTCCGGATGGACAATTGTCTTAAAGTGAGCAAGGAGGCCAAGTGAAGACTGTCAGACGCACTTATGGGGTTGTCTGCACAGAGCCGGATCAGCGCTAATCAGGGGCGCAACTCAACTGAACCTGTCCCGTCAGCTCACTGGCGTGAACGTCAAACGTACTCGGCGGCCTGCCAAGGTTTTAACAAAACGAAAGAGGTATGTTATTTGGCACTCGGATATCACTCCGGTATTTTTGGGCCCAGAATATCATAGCCATTAGCCAAAAACGCATCAATTCCAAATCATTAGTCGAGATTTTTGTCCGTAAAGAGTCAACCTGTTTGTTTCAATGTAGCAATACCATATCTGCATCGCTACCTTGCTGGCGGCAGTGCCACGACCCATAAATGGTAAGCAATAAGGGAGCGTGATTACCGTAGGTGTCAAATAATGCTGGAAACATTACCCGGGGCCCAGGTGTGGATCTTAAGATGAAAAATTCCTAGCACAATCAAAGGAAAATATAATATGTATATATTTTCTCAATATTGGGTGGTCGTAAAATTCACCCAATTTTACGGACTAAATAATGCGCCTCTATCTCTGTTTTTGAATTCGTGCAGCGCAAATTCTTATGTTCATGTTTAAGGTACTGCATAAACAACCAACCTTATCTGTCTTTGCGATTTCTTTTGGTCAGCGTTGGATACTGTGGTTGTGGGAGATAATAAAGTTCGTAAGTAACCCTGAATAGGAAAGAGTGTGGAGGAAAGTAATATAGATGCTTTTTCGAAGGACAGAGAACAAGATTATGAGTTTTTGTTGGTTTTGGTCGACGGCTGTTTTTTCGTATGAACAATCATTTGGCCATCTAGTCGCAGTCCGTACCCAGTCAGATGTACCAGTGGTGTCATCATATATCGTAGCGACCAAACAGTTAAATCACACTTCACACTTAATAATCCACCGAAGCCGTTGTACCACTGTGGACTGACCCTATCCGCCCCCATGTGGTCGCATCCAGCAGCAGACCACCAAACTGCCATGGAAATAACAAGATTTTGCTTTATAATAAAACAAATATACTTCAATGGTTAAGGAAAGGAAAATATTGCATTTTTGATTACGCAAGCTTCAAATACAATACTTTCATTCAGATGGTAACTAACACATGTGCATATTTTGATGGTAGATTTGTCATCGGGTCTCAGCAATAGTAATTAAAGCACGATCGAAAAATTTCTCACTAAAATATTTACGATAAGTTAACAATGAAATCAACAGGAAATTCAAAATTCGGTTGACAACAGAACAAATTTATTTGTTTAAGTTCTGCTTCACTCAGAATATTATCCACACTTCAACAAAGTGTCTTCATTTATTGGATTCATTTGATAAAATCGAAACCTCTCAATTTAAATTGTATGCTGTCTCAACTCAACTCACACGAAACAAAATATATTATTTATTTACGATACATTCTCGATTATCTTTATGCATTTCAATAAATGAAGTGAGAATGCATTTCATTTTGATTGCTTCCAACTATATACTTCAAAGACAGGTTCCGATTCAAACGAAAACATCCATGGGAATCGGCAGCACAGTTATAAATTCCTTTGAATATTCTGGTGGTCCGAGCAACGGACTCTTAATTTTCAAACAGCACTCGATCTAAAGTATTTCGGAGGCAGTTATCAGTTATAACTTATTTAATCGGATATGCCAGAGATACGAGTTCGTTTTTTGCTCCTGCATCCTTTCTTCCGAAATATTCGCAACGATGACAGACTCGATCACCTGCTTCTTGGGGCGCGTACCACGAAAACGCTATTTTCAAAAAACCACGGGCGTAGTTGGAGCGTGCTTGCGGTAGTTGACTTGCAAAGCAACTTCCTTGTTTGCATATAAATTTTCGAATATTAATGAGGTGACCATTAACCAGTGGGGAGATCGGTGGTCGCGATCTTAGTGGACAAGTGGAGTTCTTTGCGAGCTGCTGAGAAGACCTTGATCATGGCATACGCAATTACGATCTAATAAATTATAAATTTTTGGGGCCCGTAAACCTTTCAGGTTTTATCGGCGGTCCTGGACAAGAGCATTTGTGGCGCGCGGATCAAGAAATTATGCGACAAGGCGACGATCTTGATCCCACTGCCGAAACGAAGGCCTGTACTTGATAGCACGACGTAAAGACAGATGGCGCGTGCGGATTTCAACCTGTTCACTTCCCACAGCAATTAAAGCTAATTTGAATGCAAAGGGTGTAGTGGTTTCAATTTGGGTATAATTTACCAGCATCAATGCGGAAATATGTGGTTGAAATCGTGCCGCACTGAATAAGAGAGAGCCGCTACTTGAGAAACAATACGCAGCTAAATGCAATAGACACACGCAAGCAAAGCGGATGAGTGCATCCAGAGATTTAAATACAGACGAAGCTGAGCACCCTGTTTTTAACTGCTATAATTGGGGAAAAGAGTTTCCAGTTTAAATGATAAATGGAAAGTTATTAAATAATTAGTGGACTCGAGCGAGTTAAGGGCAGCAAAGTTATTCGCGAAACGGAACTCGTCGGCCCACTTGTCACAAATTGTCTTTGAATTTTCATAATTTACATTGGACGGTGCATTATTTACAAGAAATAACCTGCAGTCATTGATCCTGCTCGAGTCGATCATAACAAATTTTATGCAGAACGTGCACATAAACGTTTGTTTTAGTTATTATTTTACTGCTACAGCATAATCTAAGTTCAAGAAATTCATCATAAAGATTAATTTAATTGGATGCATCATCGAAGCGAAATAGACCTTGTATGTTCCGCTATTTTTTTTTTTTCAATGTTCATGATTTTACAGATTGCGATGCCAAGTGACTTGAATTTCTTAGTGCTAAACAAACATATAGTCTTCCAACAATGCGCACATTACTTAAGAGAGAGGCACGCTGCATGGTTTCCATTGTCACTTCACAGGCGCATAGCTTCACAACCATTAGTCATTCCGAAGGACTTCACATGGATCAATAGCCAAATGAGAGGGCACAAGAAAGTCGAATGGTTCAAAAACCAAAATTTATGATGCTGCTTATAATCTTCAGAGCTCAACAATAGAGAATGCCTCAGGGCATTGGTTCGCGCCACTTGAATCTGAGAAATCCCGAACAGCCCAGCTGGGACTGTCTTCATCGAAATATGTCCTCGGGAGATTCTAACGGAAACTTTCCTTAAATACCTATTAAACCGAGCCAGTCGTTTTTGGCATTTACCGAACTTCCTTCGTGGATACTGCTAACGGAGAAAACACATTAAGCGCTAAACTTTTGAATCGGATCAGATCAAAGCGATCGACATGCGAAATGCCGACGAAAAGTTCTCCGAGGCACATAGAATTGCATGATATGAACACTTTCGGTGTCCAGCTTTGCGAAGTATCATTTCGCCAAATTGATTGTTGCTGGGTATTTACAGTGCAGGCATTGACGTCTTGATTTCGTGGATCACGATTTTCATAATTTGACTTTTATGTGCGTGAAATGTGTGAATGATGGTGAGTTGCCATGCAAGGACTCTTGAGGCAACAAGCATTAAAAATATATTCATTCTGGCTTAGGTACACACATTACTCCAATTTAGTGAAATTAGTAACATAGTTTTATCGCATTTTCTGAAGATTTCCCCACTAAAGTGATATTTGGAGGACCGTCACAAGACTCCGTGAAAAATGTGATTGCAATGATTTGATTATTCCACGCCAAAAGTCAGTACTGGCAGCTCCTAAAGACTCGCAAATCACAAAACCAAATATGATCGTGACGCAATTTTTTTACATGCGATACCTTGCGGCTAAACGTAACCAGGTATGTTTGGTCCAGCAATGGCCATTTGTACTTTTCTCGCCGAAGACAATTTACTAAATGTCCTTTGACACCTACGGATTAGTAAATGTTACAAGCCTGGGTTAGTGCTGTTGCCCTTCGCCACCAGGTCTATTGTTTGACGATTAAAAGCAGTAAACCGACACCGAGAATTCTTGGCTGGATGCCAATACTTCACGCCTTTTAACAAACAATCACCGAACAATGAATATCCTTTCTAATTTTGTGTATTCTTTCCTCATATCTCATACCGTACGGAAAAAATAATTTCTGAAGGCATTTCGATAGAAATTGAACAGTATTCGAAAATCTTTAGGAACATTTTCAGGGACTAGTTAAAATTGCATTGATTGTTTTCAAATGACCTGGACGCTCAGCTTGAGAGCGCCCACTTGTCTTTCAGATTTGTCGCCTCGTAGATTTGGTTCCGAGCCCAGCGAGGAAATTTGAAAAACCATAAAACCAAAATACGCGACTTTTGGCACATGCTGCGACTTATAATATTTACAAATCGTCTTTTGTTGATTTCGCTTCGGTTTTAAAGGCATGCGCCATGGCATCAAGCTAAGCTGCTCGATAGTTTTCAATTGTCATTGTGATTTGCGCTGATATAAGAGAGAATGGTTTGGAGCAGATGTTCAGCTACTGGAGCGAAGTGGCGGTAAAGAACAAGAGTTCCGGTAGTGCTACAGGATTTGGAATGTTCAGGTGCAAAATGACGAGGTTTTATATTGTCGAGTGTACTGTAAGAGATGAATAGCGTTTGGATATTATTATTGTAAGCTATGTACAGACTCGTGATGCCAAATTTATGTAGCAACATTTTAAAAAAGTGCAATGAATATTCGATTGCATTAAGAATTTAATTTATCTTGAACTGAAGGCTAAAACTTTAAAAAATACAATGCCCAGGGTTCAATTTCCGAACGAAATATTTACCATGCGGACTCGCTTGGACAAACCAAGCCATGGATGCAGCTCTTGAGTAAAATCAGATTGAAAATGGTGAAAGCTTGGATGCTAATCGCAGATATAAGAGAGAATGGATTAGAAATCAACCGAGAGAAATGTGCTAATTTTCAACTTTTTGTTTACTGCTGTGAGAATGAGGTACTAGTGTGTGCCCTACGTTTGACATTTCTTTCTCCGAACCGGCGAGTGGAGATTAAAATGCTTTTTTTATTGAAATTCATTATGATTTCAAACAAAAACTATATGAAATTGTTGCCAAAGGTTTATTTTACTCACCCGAAATATGATATCCCCTGCGAAGCACTTCGGTAGCTACTTTTGCAGCCTGGAACGCGGCACTTCATTATCGCACTATTTTATAACTTTTCACCGCTAGTTTACTCGCAAAACCGACACAAAAGATTGCGCACAAACTAGTGATGGGTCGCTCATGAGCGAGTCAATCAAAAAGAGCGACTCTTTTGAAGGAGCTGTGTGAGTCAACTCTTCAACTCTGAGCGACTCAGCTCTTCGACTCTTTTGAAAGAGCTATGTGAGCCATCATTTAGAATAGCTCCGCACACTTCATACCTTCACTTTAGTGGCAATAGCGATATTGCGGAGCCACTCAAACAACCACCAGACCAAATAAAGCTTATGCATATACACACGGCAATACTTCATTAGACTACCGTGTGTACTTGAAGCGAAATCTATGCTATTCTAACGTCGGAACACGAACATATGTATACGACTATCGTATTGCATAGTGAAAAGAGTCGCTCCGTTAAATGAACACTGTGCGAGTGAGGAATAAAAGAGTCGCTCCGTTGAATGAACACTGTGCGAGTGAGGAATAAAAAAGTCGCTCCGTTGAATGAACACTGTGCGAGTGAGGAATAAAAGAGTCGACTCCGTTGAATGAACACTGTGCGAGTGAGGAATAAAAGAGTCGACTCCGTTGAATGAAGAACTGTGCGAATGATGGATACTGATCGTGTGCGGTTATTGATGGCGACATTTTGTGAACACACAGTATGCGTTTACGTGCGTATATTTTGCTCTGGTTCACGAGTATTTTAGTAGCCAAATGTTGGCTATTAGGCGGTGCATTTCATAGGTAGATTTTAGAGATGAAGCGTATACACTAGAACAGGTATATGGAACAGGTTCGTATCGAATATTTTCGTTCTTCAAAAAGTTTTTAGGGCAAAAGTAGTTGAAATCGGACAAAATCGGCCAGTTTGGGGTTAAGGTGGTTTGGGATATAACGGGGCAAGACCTATTGCTACGATACAAAAATTTCGATTTTGTAGGGGAGTAAGGGGTTTTTTGGCCATAGTTTGGCAAATACTGCCTTTAGGACGCTTTCGATGATTGGAAGTGGTCGGGGAGTACAATAGTGATATTTCAAGGGCAAAAAAAAATTTTGATAGGGGAAATTGGGCAAAAACGTTCATTTTTCCAAAATATTTTTTTTTTACTAGCATGAATTTGGGGACCTTTTTGAATTGTTTCGGGCGAAATTTCCATACAAGTCTGGGAAAAAGCGGCCTAGAGTCGAAAATACGGCAATATGAAATCTGCCGAAAAACCGTCCGGAAAAACTGAAAGTACCACTAAAAGTGCTAAGTAGGAAAAGGTTGAGATCCTTTTAGGGCAAAAGTAGCTGAAATCGGGCAAAATCGGCCAATTTGAGGTTAAGGTGGTTTGGGACAAAACGGGCCAAGACCACTGCTGCGATAGAAAAATTTCGGTTTTGTAGGGGAGTAAGGGGTTTTTCGCCATAGTATGGCAAAAACTGCCTTTACGATGCTTTCGATGATTGGAAGTGGTCGGGGAGTACAATAGTGATATTTCAAGGGCAAAAAATTTTTTGATAGGTGAAATTGGGCAAAAACGTTCATTTTTCCAAAATATTTTTTTTTCGACTAGCATGAATTTGGGGACCTTTTTGAGTTGTTTCGGGCGAAATTTCCATACAAGTTTGGGAAAAAGCGGACTAGTTTCGAAGATACGGCAAAATGAAATCTGACGGAAAATCGTCCGAAAAAATTTTGGTAGCAAAATAACGGCAAAATTACAACCAAAACAGAGGCAAATGGAATACGTAGAGCTTAAATTAAAGTTTCATGCTATTACCAGGTGGAACTTTACGTAATCTATGCTTGTGCGCATTCAAGAAGTAAAAGAGCCACTATTAGCCACCTTAGGTGTCCTGAACTAAAATCTACCAACTCCTTCTTCTGATGAATGGAATATTATGAAAACAGCCCCTGATATATTGAGCATCTTCAATGAGGCTATTCTAGAAATAAGCAGTGAGAAAACAGTAGCGATTTCTAAAATATATATTATTACATCAACGATTATAAGCTACATTTCAGAACTCTGTCTGAACGAAAATAAAACTGCTGATGTACGCAGTTTTTTAAATGTGATCCAAAGAGAACTTTCAAACAGATTTAAATTATATAAAGAAAATATGTTTTGCCTAGAGAGCGTTCTTTTAGATCCACGATTTAAAAGACTAGCATTTCAAAATGAATCCACGTACAAACTTGCTTGTATACATCTAGTTTCGGTACCCACAGCACAAGGAACGCAAAATTCGCTATGGCGAAAATTTGATGACAAAGTCAATAGTGTATGAACCCAGCAAAGCTATGTAGCTGCAGGCATTAACGAAATGGATAAGTATTTACAACATGTAACTATACCCAGAACTGCTGACCCTCTCAATTGGTGGAAGGAAAAGAAAGATTTACATCCCAGAATCTGGAGATAGTGAATCAACGATTGAGTAGAGTGGCCACTTATATGGAAAGATTTTCAGACGATTTTATGGTTTATTTTTAAATTTATATTATATGCTATATTATATTTTTAAAGTAATGTTATGTTATATTAGATTTAGGCTTATTATTATTAATAAAACAACAAAAAATAGCAATTTACTTTATACTTTTGCAACCATAAAAAAGTTGCTTGAAGTGGCTCTTTTGAGTGGCTCTTAAAGAGCGACTCTTTAAAGTGAGTGAGTTTTACGGAGCTGGCTCACTTCAAAGAGCCATTTTGCCCATCACTAGCACAAACGTAGATGTACGTTTCCCCCGAATTTGCCGAAAAATTTCCAAATTTTATTTGAAAAATTTCTATTTGACACAAATCAAACTGACGTTGACGTTTCTTTCCGTGTTGCCCGTTGCACGCTTTTACGCCGATCTGGTGTTCCCAGCATTAAGACACAGCATTTTGGCTTTTCGGGTGTGAGTGCAGTAGAAAGGGGCGCACTGAGCGGAATTTTTGTGAGAGAGCAATGTTGTGCATTCAGTTGTATGTATTAAAAAAGGCACATTCACGTATGGGTACACGGATAGCCATTTCGTATCCATATTCTTTCATATCTATGATGCTAATAATCCCATTATTTTGGATATGATGGCGGTATTGTCTTTAATATTTTGCATGAGTGTACTAACCAACTTCGTTCTTAACATTTTGAAAGTACATGCACTTAATTTCCATTAGCTACCCATTTGCAGTATTTCATTTTTCAGGAACGCAAAATTGTTTTATTACTATATGAGACTGTTTGTAAACAAAAAGCTCAAAATATTGCTATTCTAATTGTACAGCTTTTTGATGTATACTTCCCATTTTTATTTCACCCGCTTACATTAGGGAAAAAAGTATTATAAGAACTACACACTGAGAAAAAGCATAGTGCAAGAGATTATACGACTACTTCTGGCGCTGTATACTATATAGATTATATCTCTGGCGCTATATATGTTTCGGTTTTGAAATAAAATTAGCCCCTAACACCATAATGTATTTTGAAAAATTCACAGGAGTACGCGCTATTTATTATAGCTCTCAACGCCGTGTAATATAACCTTCATCTATATACATACATTATTGCGCTGATAAAAGGAAAAATAATACCAAAACTCTGCATAATTTATAGTTCAGTTCTTTTACAATAGTAGGTAATGAAATTTTTTATTTTCTCAACTAAAATTTTAGCCTTTAATTTATGTCAGCCAAGGGGGATTGGCTCTAGGTACGACGCCTTGATCCTATTTTTGGTACGGCCATTCGATGGCTACTTACATTACATTCGATGGCTACTTACATTACCAGATTTTGCTCTGCTGCCAACTTCGTGAATAAGCTGAAAAGATCTTTTGCGAGTCCATGCAAACAGTTGGATGTAGCTGATAGCACATTTAAGGAGCTAAAGAGAATATCCGACATCCAACAGCCTTCTTCCTCACCGAATATCGCGTCAATTGTCAATTTGCATGAGTCTCTTTGCGCTTCAATTGTCTCTTCTGTCATGACACTTATTCATCATGAGAAACATATGTAACATAACACTAAAACAGTAGCCGCAACCTGAATTGCCTCAATGTGACGTATCAGTCTAACTTACATCTAATCTTGCGCAGTCTTCGGCTGCCTTTCCGTTAGCTATAGAGCAGCATCTCATTTCAACTATTCATCAAATTATGGTGAAAATTAATCTGCTTACATCGACTGCAGCTACATGTCTATTGCTACAACGGCCTGCTGAAGATCTTGCTTTGCATAAAATCGCGCCTCCTTTTGAGTTTTTTGTATGACAATTTGCGTAGGATCTATTTGCGACTCCAGTGGAACGCTATATTTGTGAGAAGTCTATTTTCGACTTTGTCAATTTGACGAAAGATATCCAGCTTAGGAGATATGTGACTTCTTTTAAAACAATCTTACTTGACAGTCTGGATATTGTCGCTGATTACAAATTTTTGGCCTCCCGGTACATTAGTCAAAATTTTTCAAAACCGATGAAATTTTCGATCTTCAAACAACCGGAGAGCCCAAAACTAGCTCTTAAACGTCAAAATATTTCACTGTATTCATGGCATGAAGACCAGACTTGAAAATTTTAAAACTGGAGCTTTACTAGAAAATGATAAACTGATTTCTATGTCGGAAGCTTGACTCTCTGATAACAGTTTTAATTCTGAATTTTTCCTTACAGACAATATTCACCACTGTGACCATAATTGTTTGGCAACTCATAAGTGTGATTGTGGCGGCGCGCTTATTCCTGTGCCTAAGCCTCTCAACAGCAAACGTTCACCCGTTTACCAGGTGAATGTGTTGCTGCCTGTGTCTCTTTGCTTATAGATCCCCTATAACACGCATTTTTCAACTCATGATCAGTTTTTTTTTCCTGAATTTTGCACCTATTTTAACAACAACTTTCGCTCGTCGATTGTCATCATCTGTGGCAGCTTTGATATGCCTTCTGTACAATAGGACAACTCTTTTCTCCTTATTGTGTCTACCGATAACCTATTTTTTTCTTTCTTCCTGCTCTTCTTCACAATTAACTTCTTTCTGTAATGCTAATAACAAGGTATTTGACTTCATCCTCTCTAATATTGAGTCTTCTATCTTTTTACTACTCCCAGTTCCAATATCCTACACGTAACCTGACTCCCATTATTTTTCCCTTTCTGTTAATGCGCTCATCAATTACGCGAATCGCATTAAACGTTTCACGGTGCGTCAGTTTAACTTGTTACCAATGTTTAAATTTTCTAAGTTCTGGAAATTTTTCGGATGATGATCCCAAGCATCTTTCTATCCCTGTAACTTAATAAACTCGAGATTTATAGGGTTATTTGATTTGAATGTGAGGCAGTTGTGGGAGATTTTTAGTTGCAGTGCTAGTAAAGTGCTCCAAGCACTGAGCATATTTTTATGTTACGAGAGATGCTGCTTTCAAAGTTTTGTAGTGTTTGACTTTCCTTAATCTCGACATTCATGCAAGTGGTAACCCTGAAAACCTTTCCATCCTATTAGTTTAAATGCATTGTTAAGATCGAAGCGGTTTTGACTTCAAAACAGGTTCTGCACAATTCTTCGATAGTTCATTGAACATTTGTATATGCTCCGGTTCTGGTGCGCTAGATTTTAAAAACATAGCCTTCCGTATTTACCCTCAAATGAACGTTTGTGTTTTCTAAATATTCATCTTCTTGAGCAGCGCAGAATCTACTTGGGTGGGAGTTTCTTCTTCAAAATCTGACGTAATTGCTTCTCTACCTCATCAGCATCTTTGATCGTTGAGAGGGAGCACGTAAGGTTAATCAAGTCCTCCGTTGTGTTTGAAGTACTTTACATTCGTACTGATACTTTCTTCCATTCTCCTGTTTTGTGACTCTTATGCATTCATAACCGACATCAACTTGGTCCTGTTCCATATTCTATTGTGGTCTTTAATAATAGGACTCATTGTAAAATATTTGTTTCTCATTATTTTTAAAACAAATAAAATAAGCCAAAGAACCGCCACTTTGCCCACTAATATTATGTTCCTACTTTAAAAATATATGCTGAGATTATTTTCATAGTGATTGAGGCTGTGTGGCATAAAGGTTTAGACTATGTACATAGCAGGAAAGTCTATACTGTATGAGAATTTGGCTTCTAGCTATATTTTATGGCCATGATTACTACTACTGACATATCTTGTGGGATCATAAATGCTGCGCTATGTAACATGCAACTACGCGCTATATTGATTTTATTCAGTGGGCTATATCGAAGCAGCTTTTTCAGAGTATAAAGATTTCACGAAACATCCTCATTATTGCTCGTTATTTTTCAAACTCAGACCTTCAATTTTTTTTTCAACTTAATTTTTGTTTTGTATTTTCAGAAATCACATCAAAATTTCTCGTACTAAAACATAATTTTCAGGCTAACCATCCTAATCTAGTGATGAATAATTATTAAATTTATTTATTTAGCATTATTACTTTTACTATTTTTATTTTATTTTTCCTTGTCCTATTGAAACTATCTTTACTTTTTAATTTAGTTTGAGCTTACATCATGCTTACTTTGCTTAAATCTGAAGATTACACAGCTGATAATTGTACTTGTTCGACTAAATCAGAGCTTAATTATAGAGATATTAAAATATGGCTCTGGTGAGGTTGAGTGAGTTATTTTGTTTTCATCGCAATCACCGTATCATCATCATTGTTCGAACACAACTGATCACCAGAGCTGAATATCAAAATTAGACGATGTATTATATTCGTATTCTTCGGATTTTTGAGGCCAACATTTTATAACATAAAATTTTTAGGTTTACGGAAAGTGCTGATTGTAGTGGTAATATAAAGTTTTTTAAGAGATGATAGCATTGTTTTAAAAATGGAAATATTTCTAGCAATGTAATATAAACATTCCTTTCCAAAAATATAGAAACTCTTGCTCTGAATTTATTGCTTCCAAAACGTTATGTTGGAGTACAAATGCCTTCCAAATTTGAAACAACTCAAGAGCTAAAAACGAAGTGCTATCTACCATAGTGTCATTCACATCAAACACTTGAATCAATCATTTTTTATTATTTATTTGCATTTCATTTACACACATTTTGATATTCATACACATACATTTTAATATTAATCATTAAACAAATCATTAGTCAATCACATCCTTTTTAACATTAATCCTTATTCATTAATATTCATTTATTACTATTTCTTAAGCACTATATTTCATGTAGTCACATCTTTGTTTAGTTAAATTACTTTTAAAGGTACGGTGATTTCTGCAAAATTTGTTTGATTTTACTCAACTGGTTAATAATCTTTGCAGGTTTGTTAAAACCAGAAGTCGAGTGGGCCATAAAATTTACTCTAGGTTTCGCTAGCTGGTTACATAGCACTCGAGGTTCACTGAAAGAAAAAAGCATATTCCTAAGGAACGCGTACCGCGTTTGATCACATATTCGTGAAATTCACGTTTGTTTTGACCAAATACTGTTGAATCAAACAAAAAAGTGATTGCAACGAACATTTTGGTCGTTTAACGTAAATACTGGCATATTTCGAAAACGCGTTTGAATTGAACGCGCATTTGCATTCATAATAAATATGCTTTTCTATTGGGCAAAATACAAAATTTTTAAAACAAACACTGTTCGCGTTTTTTAGGATACAAACATGTTCAAAATGCTACGGTTGAATTAAAAGCGCTTAAGCATTTGCAATAATCATATCTTTCTATTCGTTTAAATAGAAAATTATTTGAAACAAACAAAATACCGTTCATTTGAGGTAAGTACATCGTTCTGTCCTATCAAATCATTCTCTGCATGACTTATCAGTCAGTGATTAAAATTCATTTTGTTAGGACATATGACCTATCAGTTTATCATTTAAATTGCAGTTTAAATTAGTTAGTGAGTCTGGTTTTGAAAATTAAACGAAAAGTGAAAAGAAAATATTGTGAAAACAAACGAAAGGTAAGAAATTATTTCGTATTAGTATTTACAAATAATAAACATTTAACCCAGTATATTTAATGAAGTTTATTTATTTCATGTCACAGACAATTTTACAGCAGATGTGATGCATGACATTTTTGAAGGAATTTGTCAGTATGGAATTTGTCAAATATTATTAGCTCTAATTCAAAACAACGTTTCGTCTCTGAAAAAAATGTTTCCTTATGGAATTATTGAAATCGGAAACGTTTCTGTAGATATTAGTTTAAGTCGATTGAAAGTAAATAATCTTAAGATGTCAGCTAGTGAGATGTGGAATTTTACCCACTTTTTGCCCTTACTAATAGGAGATTTAATTTCACCAAGTAATAAGTTTTGGCACCTCTTTTGCACACTACTCAAAATAATTGATTATGTTCTACTAAATATTATTTCATATGAAGATATTGAGGCTTTACGAAATTTAATTCATTATCACCACAAACTTTATTTGAATTTATTTGGTTCCCTCAAACCAAAACATCAGTTTATGGTTCATTATCCTACTATAATAGAGAATAGTGGGCCATTGAAATATTTGTGGTGTTTCCGTTTTGAAAGCAAACACAAAAATTTAAAAAAGTATGCAAGCGTCATAACTAGTAGAAGAAATATTGCCTTTTCATTATCCATAAAAAGCTCTTTTACTTTTTCAAATTTTATTTTTAAAAATAATGGATTTCCACATAAACTTCAGTTTGATGATACAGAGATAAAAGATTTAAAGATTCAGACTGAATATTGCAGCATAATTTCGCATCTGGAGGCAGCATTAAAAACAACCTCTGTATATATGCCACAAACTGTAGTCTACAAGGGCACAACATATAAAAAACTTACGTATTTATCTCAGGGAAGGAATGAGTTTTTGGGACTGTTTAAAATCCTCGAATTCATTGTTAGCGCGGATTATTCTTTATTTATATTGTGCAATGAAGTAGAAGTTAAAAAATTCAATGAACATTTTCAAAGCTATGAAATCGGAATGAACTTAAAGAAGGTTATTTTATTTGATATTGATTTTTTTCACTAGTACTCCTTTACACATATACCTATTATCAAATGGAAAACAATTTGTTAGAAATAAAACAATATAATAAAAGAATGACTCATTGAATTCATATTGTTTCATATATATTGTTTATAATAATTGGAATTCTTAAAAATGTAAATAGGCTTGAAGTCTGAAAATTCATGTATGTTTTACTGTCCAATAAATATTCTTACTAGATATAACCACGATTGTTTTATTCCCTTCTTAAGCGAAAACCAAGGTGATCAAAGTAGAAAGTAGTTCATTGTTTACCATACAACTTTTCCACGCATAGCAATTCATATTGAATGTTATTTGAAGTTTGATTTTGCACTTCCAAAACTGTTCTGAGAAAATAAGCAGCGTGCACAACCAATAAAAAGATTTAATGCCACTGTAATACTATTTAAGCGATAAGTATTTTACAGCTAACATGCGAGCATTCAAGCTGAACATTTAGAATAAAAAACAAAGTGTTTTGATTAACAGCTCAAAGCATTTATTTTGAACGCGAATTCGTTTCTAACAAAAGTTTGTTATATTTGGAAGAAAAATACAAAGTTTTTCTACCAAACGCTGCAATATTCCCTGTGAACAAATATTTATTGTATAAATAGCGCGTTCATATCAAACAGGTGTGGATTGTCAATTTGAAAATTTGCACTGTTGGCGCCATTTCAAGCGCGAAAATGGTTAGCGTAAACCACGTTTTTATTTAAATGGACAATATTTTTTTTTCAGTGTTCGATTGGGCCGGGAAACGTAAAAATGTTTTTTTTAGAATAAGTATTCTAATATATAATTTGAAATTCGAATGGGCTATTTTTCCTAAAGGTAATATTACACATGCGCTAAAATATTTTTATTTGTTTTTCCGTTCAATTAAAATTTGGTTAGCTCAAGATGCCAATTTTACGGTTCAAGCAGGCTTTAAAAATATGATGAAATAAAACTTGTGATAAGTAGTCTTATATGCTTTGGTGGTAGACCATTCAGTGTAATGTTCCATTGTATTTTAGTATGATTATTTTAATTACACACATTTTCCATGAAAGAAGTTCTAAAGAAAATATTTCTTCACTTACCACAGTCAAATGACTGGTCGATTCACATATTTGCTTCTAGATTTAGAAGTCCTATGGTGCAGTACAAAATATGCAATCAATTATGGTTGGTAATATTCTGGAGTAGAGATAAGAATTGCAGTGATTCTCATTATTCATTTTACATGATTGTAGTATGCTTCTTAAAGCTAAAATTCGAATTCTGATACTTTGATGCTTGATTCGTGTCATGAACTGTCACTAATTAGTCAAAACCGTAGTTGTAAAAACTTTAGGAACATCGTTATCGCTATTAAAAAGCAAACTAGATTCGAGAAAAAACCACCTAACATTTAGCTAAGGATACCATCGAATTTCAGTTTCGAATTTCTGAAAAACCATTTTAAAAAAACGAACAAATATTATTAGTCTTGAGTATGGTAAAAAAAAAATTCATTGTAAATGTGCGCACCCTCAATTCAGCCTTAAGACATTTTCCTGTCACCGTTTCTCGATACAAATCTAATCTGCCTTTCTCTTCCATTTTCGATTTCCTTCTCATCAACCCTTGCCAGGATATTTGATTGTAAATCCAAACAAAATTCTGCACTTGCCTCAAATTTCACTGCAATAAAACTTATCTGTCCACTAGATCGGAAAAACCTCGTGACAGTGCAAATGTTTACCTAAAGATTATTACTATGTAGGTGTACTACTGAAAGAGCGGTATGTTTTTCTCTGTCGGCATTGAGGTCGGTTTTGTTTTACAGATGTTTGTTTGACGATTAGGAAATTGACTTACCTTTCGCGAAGAAACCGAATCGTCAAAGATAACATATCTAATGTGACCGGAAATACTTGCCAAAAGAAACTGAATCGGTTTTATTTATTTTACGTGGATAATTTATTGCAAAATAAATGTTTGTATGTTTCGAGTTACTATCATTTGTCATTCGTTTTAAGTGTAATATAATTGTTCTAAAAACTGATAATTTGAAATTCTGACATGATAATACAAACTAAATAAAATTGATGCTTATTATTATCCATAATACTTATTATTTTGTAACTATTATTTTATTCATAAATAATTTGAAAAGTCTACTACACCTACATATGTATGTAAGACAGAGTTTGCTTACTTGATGATCTTACGAACTTAAAATCAAATACCTGCTGATGCATCAATGCATAAATACCATTCCAGTAAATTTATCTCGTTCTGCAACTACTCGTCTATACTCCTACGAATCGAATTCTCGTCCAGTGGCCGATAATTAACACCTTCAACAAATGGCTGAAGCGGAGCAGTTTGAACAGTAAATCACCATTCGTCAATAGCCTTTGGCTACAGACAGTTTTGAGTAAACAAAGTCTAATATTTCACCAACTGTAAAGTCCATCCTCTAAAGTCGTGCAATTATTTACAGGATTTCAATGGTGCTTGCGGGCCTTGCAACACTTATTTGTTTGCTTTAGTACGAGCTTGGATCGATTTATTTTATTACATGCAAATTTATCATATCAACCGATTCTTTCACTAAGTAGAATGATGTAGAATGAGAATAGGAGAGAGTTGGACACAGTTTGAGCATAGGTTTTGTGACAAAATTATGCAGTTAGAAAATGAAATGTCAGGGATCTTAGATTCATAAGCTCATTGTGGTTTTGGAGTATTCAGTAGCTTTGATGAATTATTTCTAGCTATCACTTTGGTTATTTAAAAAAAATCAACAAAAAAAAAATCTTTTTTAAAGGTATTTTGCTGAAGAACAATAAGTTTACTTTTGGAAATTCTTCAATTCGTTTTTCTGTTGAAAAATTCAAATAGTACACATAGTCTCCTGGTTTGAAAATTCCAGATATACATAAGATATAAGTAGTCCAGTATGATTGGGAATTTCCACTGTACATATTTTGCTGTGCGTTTCAATAGCGACACTTATGGCATGTAGTATTTTGGTGTATATCAAGTGTATTTTAAGAAAACCGAACAGATTACAATCCTATTACACGCAGGATATATTTAAAAAAAATTACCCTGTCTCGTAAATAACTTAAGCTTGTGACTGTGCTATTTTATCATGCTGGATAAGGTATTTTTGATAAGCTAACTTTGCTATATACTCTAGGGGGCTATGTTTGAACATTTTTTTCAGTCTCTTTTAAAGCACAAGTTCGAAAATATAAGCTTACAATAGTATTTAAAAAAAAAACTAGTATAATAAAGTAATAATCTGCTCAAGGAATCACACTTATATAATAAAAATTCAAAATTGTCCACTCTTTATATAATATGTAAAAACTATAAAATGTGAGCTCGTAGGTTTTTAATAATATAAAGACAACGCCTAACCTGGCAATGACAATCATGAGCACTGCAAACAAAAATAAACATATATTTAATGAAGTTTGGAATAGTTTGGAAGGAAATAGAATGACACTAGATAGTCAGATATGCAACAAAAACTTAAGCGTATTTCTATTTAATAGAAATGAGCTTTGGGACAGGTCGTAAGATATTCGATTGATATGTCTTTACTTCTCATTATGAAATTTTGTTTTATTTTTTTTTTAACTGTTTTGAGGGCAGTTTAATACCGGTTTTTATTATTATCTAGGGCACCATTAAAATGGTGTAAAATATATCAAATTTTCGCTTCCATTTTTTAAATTTACTACTGCCCATTGCTGACATTTCATTGTTAATTTAAATGAATTACAAAATAAAAGCATATCAGAATAAAGTAATGAGAGAAGCAAAAACCAGATTAAAATAGAATGCTTCAAATATATTTTTATGCAATAACGTTTTGACATGCTCTAAGTTTTGAGGCTAGGCTAGGCTTTACTTTAAATGCTCTTTTTTGGTTTTATATCGAGCTATTATCAGACAATGTAGGCAATATTAAAAACATAAAAACTATTAAAGTTTTCGGCAAAGCCAATAGTGCAAAGTAGGGTACAACAAAAGATATTGTTTTAGAGAAAATACATATAAGAATGCCATGTTGGCGAAAATATTTTATTGTAGACATGTTTATAGCGAAAAAAGTAAGATAATTTCGAAAATTTGAAACAATTCAAACAATAAAATGAAAAACACTAGGGAAAACCCATCGTGAACATTAGGCGAAAGTGTTTTCTCCAACAGTTCACCAACTTAAGGGCCAGCGGACTACCCCAAATAGTAGTGCGCGATTGCGAGATGTTTGACTCAAGTTTATCGATTGTTCAAACATCTCGAAACATCTCGATGGATTTTTGTTGGACTCGATTGTTGGCGATGGTGAATAAAACATCACTCAAATTCATCCAAGCTTTATTTGTAAACTCTGTTTTGCGATAACTTCCAACAAGAGAATCATACCATTGCGAAATTCATAGAACGTATTGACTTTTATCAAAAATAAGCAACTGTGATTTTTTATGAATATGTATTACAGTAGGTAAATGATAACAGTAGACACGTGATAAAAACTCTTCCAATCATCTTGTCTCTTGAAAAGTTTTAGTTTTTCAGAAAATAAAGCGATCGATTTATCAATTTAATTCTTTGTTTCAGCCTGAAAGCTTTAGTCTTCTACGTTACATAAAAACGTTAACCCTAAAAACGTCACCCAATTTTCCGAGCACTAATATTTTCAAAATTTCAAACATTACGATAGGTTACGAAATCAGGACTGGTCAACTACAATGATTTTGGACATTTTTGCATTTAATTCAATAACTGAGCATAAGTAAAATATCTTTAAATTTTGTAAAAAGTACAGCAACTGATTTTATTCGAAAGACAAATTTGTCTGTTAGAAGCTTAACACGTTTTAATTTTTTGACAAACATCGAAATTTCAAGAGTTATCTGCCCTTTTCGTCAGGGTCAATTGCTCAGACGAATAGTTTGATTAGTCGTTTCTGATGTGACCTGATTTTATCATTGAACCAGTCAGTACCAAACCAATAAAAATATCCTTTAAATTCCTTGTATTGAACACTTTAGATACCAAAATATTTAATAACCATCAAACTTTGTGAACTATCGGCTTCGGCATTGTTTTTTGATCTAGCTACAGTACTGGGCATGGCAACAACTACGAAACCTGACTTCACCTTTAGCCACACCCAAAGCTACACATACTATTTGTGCTAAAAACCGATATTGAACGAATGAAAACAGCAATCGTATCCAGCAATTGAATACAGCAATCGGAATGAATAATCGAGTAAAATAAACAAGGATATCGATTATTCTCTTGTTGTTTAACTCGATTGCTCTCGATTGTTTTGAAGCATCGATTGCAATTATCTCGATTGTTCTATCGAATGTTTAGTGGCATAAACTGCGATTATTTTTATTGTTAAAACATCTCGCAATCGTCCATCACTACCAAATGGCATACAAAACTATCTATCTGCACATACCTTTTCTTAGCTTCAGCTCAATATTTTTTTCTCATTTTACTATTGAAAAATGAAAAAAAATATTGAAATTTTTTATGAAATCTTTAATTTTTACTATTTTTTAGCTTTGAATGGAGCGCAGCGGTCGAACGATAGCCCATTAACTCAAGAAGAAAAAAAATCTTCTACATTCTTTAAACCGTTCTTGGGAAAAAGGTGCATAAGTGCAAATACCATGATATTTTAGGATACGTTATTAAGATTAGGAATGTGTTTTAATGTCACTTTTGAAAGTTTGTAATTTTAAACCCAATATTTTAATTTAAAGACTAACAGGTTTTTGAAAAATTCATCAAAGATACTCGTAGAACAAAAAGTCAGGCAAATTGAAAGTTGGAAGAGGAGGCACGAACTAAGTAAATTTTATTTACTTCTTGTGTTTAGATTTTTTTTACACTTGTTCTCCTATGATTATTATGTGGAAAGGCTGCAAGCCGTTTTAGTCTGAAAATCTAGCATTCCAGCCGCACCCTTAGTAAAAATTTTTCTTACCGGCGCAGAGAAAAGCGTAGCAACCTTTTATGCATATCGCTTATTTGTGTTACAAGTATTGGGAAGAAAGAAGAAAAAATGAAGAAAAAAATGTAACAGAAAAAAAATCAAGAGGTAACATGATATCAGCGGTGCATCATTTCCATTGAGAAGGTTAATCAGAAGAAATAATTGCAAACAAAAATAAATATTTCATATTTTAAGATTTGTCCTCTTTTCATTCACTTTGATTTTCTTTGTATTTTCGACCTTCGATTAGTGTTTTTTTGTATAACTAGAGGCACATTCCTCATCGAGCATTTAAAATCGCATCGTCGACAACAAGGACTCTGAATAATATAAAAATGAACTGCTAAGACTTCCTTGTGAAACAATTACTTCTGTTTTATATTTTGTGGCTGTGACATTTGTGTGCTTAAAGTATGCAATAATGCTGTGACTCTATTTCTTCTTCTTTTTTTGTCAGATTTGGAGTTTTTGTATGTTTTATTCTTAGGCCTTTAATTTTGATCACTTTAATCACGGATCTTCTTTCTGCTATCAACTGCTCTTGTCCTCTTTATGCGGGGGACTTAAAATTATATTGAGCAATCAAATCTGCGAACTATTAATACCAGCTCCAAGCTACCTCTTAGTTTTTCTTTTAAAAATCTTGCAGTGTCACTAAATATCATCTATATATAAAAATGTCTCCTCTCTCATAAATGTTCTTGTTTTCTATTTGATATTTCCATGTCTAGTTTACATCACTTCAGATATTTTGATGTGACTCAACTTTTACTGTATAGGATCAACAGCTTCAATACCTAATTTTTGCTACGCATATCAGGACCACAAGTTTCTTACATTTCTACTTGGATTTATATGCAATTTGCCTTAGAACGTTGTATCCTTGAATATGCAAGACAAATCTAGTCTCTTCGTTTTCAATATTTGTCTGAAACTGTTGAGTCGGTTCAGCGGTGATTCATCTTCTCACTATTTTTTGAATTCAATGTCTCCGGTTGCCCTTACTCTTGTCGTCTTTCCTTCCTTGAACTCCCCTCTTTTAAAGCACAAAGTGTGTAAACTATTTCAAATCTTTTTCTGGTCAGATTTCGGCTCCCATTCATGAATAAAATCAGCCAAGTATAGGGTGGCTGATGAAATAAGCTACCTAAAAATATGTTATAACTTTTTTATTTTATAAATTGGCCTTGAAATTTAAAAAAAATGGGCAATTCGGATAATGAAATAAGAATTTGGATGGTGCGCTTCTGTCACGCATTGAAGTTTGTGGTCTCCGTGTAAAGAGGTTTTAGGCGTACATTTGGTGACACTCCTCTTAGTAGATGGACTATAATGAGGCTCGTAAATAATTTTTCCGAGCGTGATATAATGTTAAAAAGGCTTTAGCATTGAAGTCTTTCAGTTCAGACACAGAAAATTATAGCTTTTGCCATGCAAGCCAATCCTAGAGTTTCAACAATGATTTTATCTGCTCAAATGGGTGTGAGCAGGCTGTCACTGCAGACAGTTTTGTATAAAAATTTACTCTTATTTCCTTAGGTAATCTAACTAACAAGCAAAAAGAAGGCAGCAGATTTGCTTTGAATTTGACCAGAAGATCACTCAAATGGTGGGAAGAACAAAAACATTTTGGGCTTCATTTTTATGTCTGGCGAGACTCATTTTAATCTAAATGGCAGTGTTAGCAAACAAAATTGTCAAGTATGGAGTAACTCTAATCCACAGATGCTCCATGAGACACAACTGCATCCACTTCGAGTCGCATTGTGGTTTTATCAAACGCATTGTCGGGCCTTAGGGCTGAACTATAATGGAATTAAGTGAGCTAAAATTGACTTAAGTGGATGTTCGAATAAATAGAAACCAAATGGCTAGACTATAATGTACTTCTTGCTGGGTTTCGTTAAGTTTCGTCCAATTCAGGCCACCTTAGTGCACTACGAATACGATCCTACACCACTTAAGTCAAATTTGTTGCAGTTCGAATGGCCGAAAAATTCAAACCTGTATATAGCTTTTGGACTCGTGTGACCAGGCATTTACTTGATGCAATTTTAAATGTGTGAATATAACGTAAAGCAATCCCACGACAATCCTCGCTAGGGTTAGAAGCTGGTAGAGAGCTTCATTACAATTTTTTCAATCATTGTGGATACGAGTGTGGAGTGATTAGTTCCACGACTCACTTTACCCCGGAGTTAAATCAGGTACCTAATCAAAGCTAGGTGAACTCAAAGCTTAGTGCACGGACTCTCGTCCGAACATGGATTCGAACTAGGGACCCCACACGCAAGAAGCCAGTGCTCTACCCACTAGGCTACTGTGTGAATATAGGATTACGAAATTTGAATTTGGCAATACTTTGACATTCGTTGAGGCAAGTTCATTATGGGCGAATTAAACGATTGACAACAACTGAGTGAACTTTTCGTTCATTTTCAGCGTTCACTTAAGTCAATTTAAGTCTATTATAGTTCCATCTTTACTTTTTGACGAAAACGGTCTTACAGTAACGGTCAATGAATACCGTTACCTAAAGATTTTCAATGTGTTTTTCTTTCTCGAACTACGCCAAAATAGAATACCATTCAACTCTGCGTGGTTTCAACACGGTAATGCAACTTCTCACATAAGCAAGCATTCTCTTCGTCAGATAATTGTGGCAATTCCTCTTGCAATCGTCCAGGCTGAATGACTTTTTGATAAGATTTCACACATTCGTCACTAAGCGTGGAGGCCATTTAAAATCAATTTTTTTTTAACCCAATAGGAAACTTAATAAAAATATATTGTTTACCAAATGAATAAAGGAAAAATAAATTATATGAATTCAACAGAAAATTATTTATTTATTATTTTCTATTTATTATTTTCTTCACGTAGCAATTTTTATCACCCACTCTACAGATTAGCTGAGGTATTCTTGATGTAATTTGTGGTACGGAAGCTTATTTTTAAATCAAATCTACAAATCAAAGATAACAAATTTGACAAATTTTTTGCAAGATTGGCACGAGTTCTCAGGGAAGCGTTCTCGTAAGATTTACGGGCACTTAACAAAATAGAATATTGTGCATATCTTTGAAGCCACAACTTAGTAAAATTCGGGTTTCAAATAGTATCGCAAACAAATAAGTAAAATATTTTATTCGAAAGTAAACTTGCCTAGCCAAGCGGGAGAAAATAGAGGGAAGCGATTTATATATTAGGTCTAAGTTTGATTTTTTGACAATGGGTTCAAATTTCAGTCCATCACGATCAATATTTAAAAGAATTGCATTGCGTGTGAATATTTAAAAACAAATTCAGCTCATTCCTTTAAACAAATATTTATAAATGACAGCTAATCTCCTTTGTGATACAGCTTATAATACCATTAATGAATAATCACTTGTGCTGGCAATTTACATGAGCCAACAGCATTTAAATCCATTAAACAAATATCAAATTCCCGGCAAGACCCCAGCAATATGCCAATTACCCCCTATGCTCCCTGACCAACAATCATCGAAACACATGGAATCGATTACACAAGACGAATCAAACAACACAAATCCACATTTAATTCCGACTTGCTGAAGCAAAAACTACATCACATGCACTTATGCCGATCGCGTTGGCGATCTGGTGATGATTACTTTCGAATTTAATTTGGTTTGGCAGGCATGGACCTAGGCCCAAGCTGATCCCTAATTTATTACTTTCTGACTTTTATCATTCGCTTTTGGACGTGGCTCGTTCGCGTCCTTATTGTCGGGCAGACATCTTCATAAGATAAAGCAAACATGAAAATGAAGACGCAAAGAGCTGTTCGGGTCGACGTGATTGCTGCTAAAATGTTGGGGCCAGTCATGGCAGCGCGTTGTGCCCCAAAGTGCCATTATGGTAAATGATCAGTTGTCTTCGGATGACTACAAGTCAAGCGTAATGTGCTTACGTTCTGCACGGCACCGTGCAAATGGGATTGAATTGTTTCATGCTTGGTTACAAATTGACGCGATTTACGATTATTGATGACTGTTTGAATAACCTGTGGGTGTAAAATAGTTCCCAGGCTATGAAGACATCAAATGGCGGAATCAGTAAGATTGAGCTCGTAGCATATGGTTCGTTATTCTCTTTTGTATTCATTTGCTATTTTCACTCAAGGAACACTGTCTACACCCGTTTAAGCTTGAGCGTCTACATTGAGGATGAGTAAAGCAAAGGCTTAAAAAATCGTAGATACTAAGGCAATGATCTCGTTTCCGAAATAAGTTCTCCTACACTTACACATATATAACGGAAAACATAACTCACATTTTATCACGACACTGATCACTCAAAAAGCATAAAAAATGCAACCAAATACACAATGCAATATCTATGCTGCTGAATTTTCATCGCTCTTACTTTACCCTGTTTTCGTTGCACAAGCGATGATATTTATAAAGATATTAAAAAATGCTAACAAAACCATGTATTGTATGCATTTTATGGGGACATCAAACTCAACAACAAGATCGCCGATCATTCCAAATCTAAATCATTTCATCTGCAATCGCGCCCATCTTCCTCCATCACCCATGCTTCATTCAGGCAATGCAATTGGAGGAAGCATGGTCAGCCGAGGAGGCATTCGATTCGCTATATTGAAATTATCGTTTCCTTGGTGTCCACACTGCACCCAGATAACTCCATCACTTTGTTGTCTGAATGTTCTCGGTACTAAGAGTGATGCATTGCTGCAAACAAAAGTACGAGCTCAGGACGCAAAGACAGCGTCAAGCGACAGCGTCTTACTTTCGTGAGAATGCAGAGACCAGGATGGTCTCGCAAATAATAAATTACTTGGGCCTTCGATCGACAAGGAGCTGATGTCGATGAGTTCTTGCAAGTACTCGAACGTACAGTCAAGTGTAGATTATTACTAAATGACAAAAGGAAACAACTTCATATGTATGAGACGAGGCCAGAAGATTGATGCTGAGAAAACTGTTTCGTGAACGATTGATATTTCATGAAAAACGTAATTACTTGGACATAATACGTTTCTTATAGCATTTATTGTCTGTTATGAAAGGATTTTATTATGACTACAGGAAAATAATTAGGAATCACACAATTTCGAAATTTCAGATGTGAGATTAATGAGCAGTTTTGACTTGAATTTGAAGACTTATCCCACGTAGTGGTGGAAAATTTGGAATGAAACTACAAAAAACAGCATGTAGAATATTTTAGCACGCAAAATAGTTGTAAAAAAATTGTACTATCCAATAGTCGATTATACACCCCTTGAAACTCATCATTGCCGAGTAGGTAAAATGTGCAATCATTGCTGACTTTGCGAATTCAATATATCAAAATAACCGTTGAAAAAATTTGTTTTTAATTCGATTGCTATGTATTTTCAATAGGCGGCTTTTTTGTCTTCGAAGCTTGTTAATAAATTGTGTTGCATTAGCTTTATTGCTATTAGGTTGATGTTCACTCTTGTATCAACGTTGGACAGCGGTATCAAATAAATCGAATGTATACATTGTTTTACTTTGATTAAAATATTAGCTGAAGTCAATGTTTATTTTGAAAAACATATAAACATTTTTTGTTTACATCAATTGTTTCCTCAACTAAAAGTTTATATTTCAAGCGCCTGGAAGCTGCAATGTTAAACTTTACTGTAGGTACGAATATATTAGCCAGAATCTAAAATGTTTCAAATTTCTCAACCAAAATTCCATTTTCATAAATTATTTTCTTTTGAAAGACAGTTTTGCATTGTCATTCTCGTCGTTCTCATCATCATCATCTTTTTTGAAGGAAAGGAAGTAGCCATCAATAAAGGAAATAAGATTCAAACGTTATTTAAATGGAAATCAAATTTCAGATGACAGGCTATTAACCGCCAATTCAGCTGCAGCTGACTGACTAGAAAACGCCACTAAACACTCGTAGTTTTTAATAATACCATCCAATCTGCATTTCTACCTTCGACATCATTAATATCAAAATGAATACAAGACAGACCCTTCGCAAATGACTGTACAGAAAATTTTCATTTTCCCAACTGGTCTCTTCTCATCGCACGAACAAAGTTCCAAAACAGGGGCCGATCATAATCAGGAGTCAAAAACGAATGGATCAGATTCCCAGGAAAAATATCTACCGGTAACGTACCAGCCGTATCATAAATCCTTTCTTTTGCATTTCGAAATCGATTTGATGATCCTTTCGAGCCGGGTCAGTATTCAAATCAATAGGAAACACGATGAACGGGACCCTTGACGTTGCGGTCATCGTAACGAACCGTAACCCTATTTCAAATAATTTCGATGAATTTGTCGTTATTGTCGTCGATGTTATCAACAATTATGACGGCGGTTACTCTGATTCGAGAAGATTGGGTGAATGGTGGTGGTCTTGAAGAACAAGGACGTCACAAGATGATGTCGAGTAGCAGTCATAAATTGTCAAAAACCAAATTAAACATTGTAATTGTATTGACCATCATGTGGGATGAAATCGAAAAATGCTGTCTCAATTATGGAATAAGATAAAGAGCTACTTATATATATTTTGTCTTGGTATTTAGTCCAGATGCGTATCAGATGGTGGTATTGCCAGATGAAACAATAAAAAAACTTATGAGGAAGCTATCGAAATACTTTAACTACAATTTTTGTTAATCAAAGTTTGATAATTATTAAGTTTCGAAGAGGCAGTCGTTGATTGAAAAAAAAGTGAAGTTTTAGGAAATGTTCACAAAAGAATTCTAATGTTAGGATTGACACTTTCAAAACAAAGATCTTTAATGAAACATAAAAAAATTATATAACAATTTGCTGTTGTTGTAAAATTTTTTAAGCTAACGCGTTTTTAACACATCGCCAGGACCCTGAATTTTCAACAAGTACATTATTTTACAGAATAATTTTATCCAATTGTAAATATATGTATGATGAAACAGTTTGTGGCACATATTATGTATCTATTAGCATATATATGACTATCAGGCATAAATTCGAATACGATGCTAGCACGAAGTATTTGATTCATTATCATGGCAATATGCAGGCGCCAAGAATTATCAGAGAGAGTAGTATTTTGAATCTTGCATGCAATGTTAAAAATGGTTAATGCATGGTTTTTGGAAAGAATACATGGTGTATTATCATAAATCAAAACGTTTTCAAATCAAAAAATGTGTGTTTTTTTCTGCATTGATCTGCAAAACGAATGATTATCTTGATAGCTTTGATCAACCCATTTAAAAAGGGCTTTAGTATCTTCAAATGATATGTTCCTTTCATTCACCGGTGCCAAACAGATTACCACTCCCCAGAATTGTCACGGCTGCGTCCAATCTAATTTTTTTCAGCAGCAGTTCATATTTTTCTGAGCTCGTGAGCTTTAACCTAAAGTCAAGGATACGCAACTATCTTTGATGCTGTTGCTAGCTGCCAGCATATCTATTTGTACTCTACGAAAAAATATTCCAACGGCTAGTATTAGACTATTTTCGCCGAAAATTCATATTTCTATATACACATATATATATATATATATATATATATATATATATATATATATATATATATATATATATATATATATATATATATATATATATATATATATATATATATGTATATATATATATATATATATATATATATATATATATATATATATATATATATATATATATATATATATATATATATATATATATATATATATATATATGTGTGTGTATATATATGTCAGCAAATAAATTAAGGGAGATAATCTCTGGGGTGCGTGATCCGATTAAGCTAACATTTTCAGAGAACGATATAAGGACTAGTGCAGTGACTAATAAAAATTGTTCAAATGCCTTTAATTCTTTGGCAGCGGTGGGCATTTTAGTGAGTTTGAGTCCCTATATTTCTATGCAAATTGTATCTTTTTCAAAAATAAATATTGAAAACGAAAACTAATTATATCATATGCTTGCTCTTGTTCAAAAATTGAAAATTATGAACCTTATGTGGGCGCTGAGTGCTTAAAAGTAGGCATGGATTTTTTTTCAAATTTTGTAAGTCAGAACTTCCGACAGAAACTTTGCATAGTGTATTGATGTTAACTAAAACTAATTTCTCATGGACTTGAGATACTGAACTGGCAACCCTGTAGCTACGGCAGCCTCGTGAAAAAAATCCTTCACATCTTCGACCCTCTTGAAAATTTTTTGCTTTTTGTCAAAAGCTTCAAATTAAAAATCTGTCCACCACGCCAAAACACATTTTTCGAAATTCCGCATTGCCGAAGAACGGATCACCCATCACCAAAATTATCTCTATTTTCAGTGCTCGAAATTTCTGTTCATAAGATTTGATGACCGGAAAATCTTATCGACAAGAAATTTACAGGACATATTGGCATTAATTAAGACCAGATATTGTTGTCATTTTGAAATTGCAGGTAATTCTATGGCAGTAGTGAAAATCAATGAGAAAAAAATTTCAGCCAACAAATTTTAACGGAATTCACATAGTAGCTAGACCTTACTTAAGGCTATATATTTGATTGAAAAATTAGGATAGAGCTGCCAGCAATGGTAGTCTTTGTCTCTTAAATCTTGTAAATTTGTTCAGCAAAATTAAATTTCTTTCTTCATAGCTTCCGATGCAATAAAGATATATAAAAAAAATGTAAATATAGTACAGCATTGAAATATAGTGAATGGACCTAATTGTAAGTAAGATTCCGTAGGAATTTGTTGGAAAATGCTGAAAGGGCTGCCAGCTACGATAATTTTTGCATTTTTTTTGCTAAACGTTGTTGTAATTAAAATTTCAAATGAATATGTTTCTGCAACAACAAATAACATCAAAGATTAAGGTTTTGAAACTTTGAAATGTTTTATTGGTGGGAACCCTTCACCCTTATAACTTCCAGTGGAGTCATCCAACCGAAACAAAATCCGTAAAGTAAACACAAAAATTCATAGGGTTAACGCGAAGCAGATTTGGCATTTTTTGGCTATGGTGCTAATACAGGGCTGCCAGCACCAGAAATTTTCGTAAATATTTTCATAAGTAAGCAACCAATATTTAAATTTTTCCAGTTTGACAGCCCCAAACATTGCTTTAGCCCCGAAACTTTCAATGAAAACCTCGGATGAAAACAAAATTCAAAGGAAAGGTTGATTTTCGCATAAGTTTGTTATGGTAGGCTGTTGCGTTGGAAAGGTGTTGTCAGCATTGAATATTTTCATAATTTGTTTTATAGCAGATTGTGTCATTAATCTGTTATATGATAAGACTCCTGTAACGAAAATAAATAACAAAGGTTTTATTTTTCTCAATTTTGGAATTCATACGAATGATTACCATGGAAAAATTGCCATCCTTTGGGTTTTGCGCTAAAGTTTTTCAACTGAAGCTGAAGCAAGCTGAATATCGGAAACATTGTTAAGAAGTTTCACTCGTTATACAAAAAAAAAAGCGGTACCAATCTTCATCATTAAAAACAGCTAATTCTTCAGAAAATTGTTGAAAGCATTTTTTAGTTTCGAGCTTAGCAATATGAAGGCGCAATGAATATTGCAATTTTTTTTTTAAATTCTTAGAAATTGTTGTTCCCATGGGCTATAATTTGACACACCTTTTTTGTAGCCAGGTTTTGTAAATCTTATTATAAACTGTTATTGGCAGGATGATTGATGCTCAGTCAGGTAGGAAACATCAAACAGTAATCGAACTATCAAAATTTTGAAATCCATTATCTTTTGTTCATCTTCTTTTCGTAATAAACTCTGTCTAGAAATAAAAGTGCTTTTTGTGGAGATCCTTTTAAACGAATCAACTCCCGTACTTATTTTAATACGGAAAAAATTGAGGTAAATGCACCAAATGGTTGTTGGTGCTACCTCTATTACAAATGCTTTGTTTAGCCGTAGCGAGTATTTCCACAAATAAAAAAATTAGTGGCTAAGAGCTAGCTACTCATCAAATATTAACATTTTGGTTTTCTGCACACAAAAGAGTTTTGAAAATTTCTAATTTCTAAAATATTTAAAATATTTTCTAAAAATAATATTTTATAAAAAAAATAATTTCTAAAATAATTAAAAGTGAAAACCTTGAAATCATCAACTCTCCTAAAAAAATTTCACTATTTAGAAAACAAAAGCAACTCCATATATAAATTTTATACTTTTTCTACTCAGCCAAAACTTTTCAAATCCCCAATTTATCTATATTTTTGGCGTCAGAAACTTATCCTTGCAAGAACTGATGACCCGGTAATCAGATGCAACTGAAATTCACAGAATGTATTGGTCTGAACTAGCATCAAGTCTGATAGAAGCAATCTGGAAGTAGGACCAACCCTTACCCAGTGATGCCATCTTGAATAATCACTAAGAAAACAAAGTGATTTTCGTAAATTCTGTTATAGTCACCAAATTTTGACCAAACTCACACAGCAGCTGAAAATTACGTTAAACCACATTTGGTGGAAATTCGGTTGAAAAATAAGGTTGGAGCTGCCAGTTTTTTTAATTTTAGTGCCTTGAATTTTCAAAATAAGCTCAGTATTAAGGCTTTTTTCCCTTTTGCTTCCAGTGCGGTCATGCAATCAAAACGAAATTTATGTGGTAAATGGACCTATGCACACGCAATAGCCAGTATGAATCTGGTTTGAAAAAACATGAAAAGGTTTCATGCTGTGGTTGTTTTTGTATTTTTTGCCAAATCTTCAGTAAGCGACTTTATCATAAAGCTTTCAAATGGTAAAGATTTTGCAATGCTAGTAAGCAGCAAATATTGAAATTTAAAAAATTGAAAATGATAGCTCTAAATTTCTTTGTACCCTTATTATTTTGCACCTCAGAACAGAGAAATTTAAGGAAATGAAACAAGCATATACATATACGGAATTTAGTGAAGCAATTTTACTACAAAGATAAAATCTATAAATATAACATATCGAGAGAATTGGTGTCTCCGAAACCTTAGTTCTACGAGTCGTATATGGCGCCAAATCATATTTGAACATTTTTGATTCAAAAATTTTCAAATATGATTTGGCACCATATACGTTTTCTTTTTAATTCAATGATGAAAAATTTTGATTTGAAAAGAAAATTTTTATAATAAAGTGGAATTCGTACAAGGTTCGCTTTTTATTTCAAAGTGATATCAACTTTTGATTTAAAGTGATTCTGAAAAAAGTGACATTTTTCTGAGTGTAAGTAACTAGTCTTAAGTTAGGTGCACACAAGCAAACTTACTTTATTTACAATTCAGAAATGATTGGGCCAAATAATTTAACAGCTCTTGGGAACACTTGGTCGAGTTTGCCCAGTTTTAAATAATATTCAATCAAATAGAAGGTTGCCTGACTGAACTACAAAAATATCACAGAATTCAACAATAATTAATAATACTAAGTCTTGATTGTATGGATGTTTGCGAGATCGAGCAATTAGTCATGAAATTCACTTTATTCTACTACCAGGTAGTTATGTTAGTTTGTTCGTCTATGAAATTTCGTGTTAATTTCATGATTCGGTTCACAAATGGCCTCAGAGCCCCTCTCTTAATAAAAGTGAAAGTTTTATAGCCCGGCAAAAAAACAGAAAGTCCAAAATATAAATTTTTCAAGGAGGATTAGCCTAATAAGAAACTGTAACGCCCAAATTGAAGCACTCTAAATCTGGCAACATAGTTTTTGTGTCGAGCGTAGGAACTAAACTTTGTAAATCTGTGTCAGTCAGAAGACATGATGTTTCAATGAACAACTAAGAGTGACTGCTAAATTTTCAAGTAAAACGTAACGATTTTTGGTCCTTTTAGTATTATTTTGGAACTTTAGAACGTGAGAAGGTTTGCAGAATATGTCTTTTCGTGTACTTACGCTATTTGGTATTCGTTATGGAAGTTAAAACTTTACTTTTTGCAGCCAAGTAGTTTTTTCCTTTATTTCATTTTTAGTCAAACTAATTTCTTCATTGAATTTGTTCCGCGAAAATGTGTCCTCTCATCGTGTTTTTTCGTCTTTTACTGAACAATTTTTGATGTTGCTCATTTGAGCAGGTGCTATCGTTGTGTTGTTCCCAATCATGGAAGCTCAGGCATCATAGACAGGTTTATTTGAGCAGCTTTCAAATATCGAATTTATATTTTTTTCACACATAGCTTGACCCGTATCTCCACCTGACATTGGTTTACCTTTTTGTTTCTGTTAATCCTACTTTAAACTTGGGTTTTGATGATTGTAGATGTAGATGACGTAAGAAAGAAAAACACAAGAAAGGCTGTAGAAAAACTCATAGCCTGCCTTACGTTTGTTTTCATCATACATAGCAAAACTAGCTTATTTAATTTAGGCGCTGATTGATGTTTTTTAGTCATTTTTTTGATTCCAAAAAATCTTTATTTTTGATATTCCTTGGCTTTTTCGTAGAAAATTAAAATTTATTTCCTGCTTTTCATAAGCACCCTGCTTGGTTAAATTTTGTGATGGTAAGCCAACATAATAGGAAAATGTAATAGATTATTTATTAGTTCGAGATTAATTGTTTTATAGATAGATTATATGCCATTTTGCAAGATAAGGCACTTATTACTGAATTTGAAATTTGTAAGCTCTTCTCAGTAACTAAGTTCAAGTACACTAAGCTTGGTTTCGTGCAAAAAGGTTCGGTAAATTTGATTGCAACCTTTTGATAGTAAAACTTCAGTTTTTCAAGTTTAATTTTTTGTCTCAAAAAATATAAATTTACGCTCATTTATGGTATGCAGATTTTTCTTGTTTTTGTTAGAAATATTTTTTACATTGAGCCAATTTAATAATTTAAAGACATTCATCAATTGGTGTAAGTGTGAACTCAGTTTCAAATTTCCTAAACAAGTGCTAATGAGAGCACACTTTATTTTATCCATTTCACAAACAAAGAAATAATGAACCAAGTGATAAATAAAAAAAAACCCAATCTTTTAAATGTTAGTTCTAGAAATGAAAAAGTTATATGTATGGCAATACCGTCAAAAAGAAAGCACGATCAATGTCCGAACCGATTCAATCGCCATGGAAACAATCATTATTTTGATGACTTTTTGATGGCATTAGGCAAATAAGATATGATATGCATGTCGTCAACAACGAATTCGACCGGGACCTTTGCCCATTAATCCCATTATTTATGTATACAATCAAAAAAAAGGTGAACTGTCATATGTATTCTTCTTTTCGGTAGACCGTTCGCGGAACGTTCCACCAATATTCGGATTTATGCATCCGCGTTTTGATTAAGACATTCGCATACGACGCCGAGACAGATACTTCTCCTACGGCTGGATGTCAGTCTACCAGACCATTACGAAATGAAGTCGATGATCATTTAGTAACCGGGAAAATTCATGAAATGTCTTCATTGAGCGCCTCAATCAGTGGAAAATGTCGTGTAATTGAAAAATTTATTCAACTTTATTATTGTCTGGTATGATTGGTAACTTAACTGACTAAATCATAAAAACGGTTTGGTTATTACCGCTGAGCTGCAGAGTTCACATGAGAACTGATGCCGAAAAGAAGTAAATAAACATGTAAAGCATGTTGTTGATTGGGATGATAGTATGAATAAATGATTTACGTATTGCATATTAGAGTGGAATTTTAAGGATTGTATTTAATCAAATTAATGACAGCAAAGTATTTGCTTGGCTGGATTGATATCTTCATTGCTTATCTTGTTATAAAAGAAATATAAAAATGTAGCAGTTAAAACTATAATATTTAATAATGAGCTCTTCGAAAGTGTGCGATACACTTTTGAACACAAAAATATTTTCAAAATTGATATTTTTAAATATTATTCCACAACCATTTACTCATTAGATCAGAACAGAAACTATTTGACCACTTAATTTAGGAATAATTTTGAAATGAATTCTTAAATAAGTATGTTTGCTCTCATACAAAAATTACAGTAAAAGTTTTTAATTTATTTTCAATGAAATAAATGTCAGGTGCTTCTTAAAATGTACTGTTTTTTCATTCAACAAAGCTTATTTAAATAAATATTGGCATTAAATTACATACACTTGGATTGAAAAAATTTACTTGCATAATGTGTGCAAGCATTTTAGTTAACTTCCGTGCCACTTGCTAGTTCCATAGTTAATCAAAGAAACGCCGACAGCAAAGTGAGCTATGAATTGGGTTCATATTAATATATTAGCTAACCGTACAGGATATTATTTGTGTGCACAAGTGACCGGTTAGTGCAACACAATCAACAAGAATGATTACGTAAAGTACACCTACTGAGTATCGCACACCGAGAAGCACAAAAGGCTCTCAGGTTTGAATACATGAAAATTGGTTCCTTCCTTCCTGTCGAGCAGACATAAATAACGTACCATTCAATCAGGTGTTTTGTACTTTCCAACATTTAAATTTAGATTTTCGGTAAATGCTCTTTAAATGGAAGAAACATATACACATTATAGAGGTCCGAACAACAAGCAATAAAGCGAGTGTACTCAGCTTCTTATTAATTGGTGAAAATCATATTACTTAAAACAATAAAGTGACTTAATATAGTGCACTATTGAGGCCAGTAAACATGTTCAACGCAACATTGTAGCAAATTCAGAATCTGTTTTTCAAAAACCACAATAAACATGCAACTATATTATAAAGCTGTCATTTGTGGCCATCAAGGCACAACCTCAAAAACGTCTCAGCCATTTTGATTACTGTTTGGGAATAAAAAAAGGTCATTCCACGTTTGATGCATGCTAAGCGTATGTCGCATTCAAATCAAAGAATGATGCTGCTATTTAAAGTAATTTCTACTCCACAGCGCCAATATTTACTGACCATATCACTTGCATTTTTCACTAACTTGAGTGGGAGTTATTTGATGCTTCCAATTCTACGCTTTTTTCCTGATTTCAACACTTGATACAGTAAAAACTTTTCGCAGCATGATTCCATCGTGTACAGCAGCCATAAAAGTCCAAAAGCCACACTGAACTCATATCTTCAAGAAATTAGTTTTTCGCTTTTTCGTCGGCACATTATCAACCAACCATCAGCTTGAAACCAAGACAGACACTTTTTGTGATCGCCATTATTATTGAACAGGCTGTGCAATGTTTTATGCTCAATTTCCATGATCAGTACCAGCCTGCGTATTTAAATTAAATCGTCCGCATGTCTCTTAGAAGCAAAACTCGCGGCTTGGCTTAATGAAAAAATATAAAGCATTACGTTTGCTTGGTAGCTAAAAGAGCAATCCCACAAGTAAGTCATAACTATAAAATGTATGAAGTTATTGATCTTGAAATGAAGATGTTAAAATAAAAGGCCTATTAGTTTCGGATTCATATGATAATCTCCCATTCGAATTTTGACGACTTTTTGAAGCAGGTACCGAATTGTAAGCTGCATGATTTTTGCCGGTTGGTCGTTGGGTGGCATAGCGTCACAGTAATCAAATTAAGGACAATCTTCATTCGCGAATACTTTTTGCCCGATATTGAAACAATCTGTAATAGAAAAGTCGTAAAAAAGCAATAATCGTAAACTGTATCTGATTGGACGATCTACACACAGCCAAATAAAACGAAAGACTTAAAACAGTAACCTGAAATAATAATATGCTGAATGTGAAATACTTTGGAATTTAATACAGTTGTTTAATGTTCAAGTTTCTTGTAATTGTTTCGATTGTTTTTATAAATGATGACTGTTATTGATTGGATCATAATTAATATTTAGTGAAGAAAGGGTTATGAATGATGATTTACTTTCGATGTGGTGGTCACGTTACGTATATTCAAGGACTGTTTGAGAGATAACAATTTTTTTTAACGCTATTTTATATGTGTAATGTAATTTTTCAAATGCCAGTTGAATGTAACTGATTCATTAATAAATAGTGATAACAAGTTCATTGAATTAAAACTCAATTACAGCAGAGAGTGATTCTGTTTGTTGAGGTGCAGTCCAAAAACCTGACCAGAGAATGAGAAAATGATTTTGCTTTCTTTAAACGAGCTTTTTTTTTCTTTTAGTAATGGCCGATAATAACAATGATGTGGCTTACAACAAATAGCAACTAAAAGAAGTTTGCCATACTGCCTTCATTTCAACTCTTTTTTGCAAAATAGTTTAGCGCCAAACAATTTGAAGATAAAATGGAAGAATGGAAAATGTTTGTAATATGCATTTGAATTTTTTTATTATCGCGGAAGTTGTAGATTTGTTTTTTTAAGGCATATTCGCCAGTTTTAAAGTAAAACAATTTTAACGTATGCGACGATACACAGTTAAACTGTTTTTAACTGGTTTTTTAATTAAAAATTGTTTTGAAGTATAAATTAGGCATATATGATACTTTGTAAATAAATTTAAATTTGATTACTTTCCATGCAATAAAGTACACTTTTCAAACAAATTGAATGTAAATTGATGCTCTTTATTCTTAAAAAAAATGTTTTTATAACCAATCGGCAAAAGTCTAGAGAATATCACCGACTTAAAATTTCATACTAATTTGCATTTTATTAGTCATAGCAATTGTAAGTGAACTGCAACTTCATTTTCGATTTGATTTTTAAACAGCATTGAAAATATAAATAACAGCCAAACAAATAAAAATACAATTTTTAAATTATCAACAATTTGTGGGAAAATTTGTTTGAAATGTGTCAAGAATGAGTGAAATGAAGTTTTTAAAAAATAATAATTTTACTGCACGCAATTATTTTATGCATCATAGACCAAAAATATTAACTAGATTCTGCAATATCGGTGTGTCTTTAATAACATAAGTTAGTTTGCGGTAATTGAATCTTTGCTTGTTTTTGTTTTTATTTTGGGTGGAGAAATAAGTTCGTAATGTTTTTTTTATCCACATACAACCTGTTCGATGTTTGCAAAAGTGAGTGTTTATATTTATTCAATGGAATTCTTTCTGCTGTAACGAAAACTGTGCTAGTTATTGTTTGGAATAGTTTAATCTTCTTCTAGGCTTAGAAATGAAATATTCATATAAAAAAATCAGCATTTTAGACACCTGCGGTTTTCGCTTTTTTTCGAGGTCAAAAGGCTGCCAAAGCAACCCAGGACAATGCAATGAGCACAAACGGTACCGTTTTTGAGTCTAAAAGACAGAAATGATTTGTAAAGCACAAAAAGAGTAACTTTGACCTCGGCGACTCACCTCGCAGTAGAAAACCTTTAAAATTTGACAAGCAGCGTCTCAAAGCATTTTTGAGGAAGGACGGTCGCCAAATAAGTCTTAAATTTGCCACACAAGTGGACTGCAATCAGAAATCATTTATCAATTATCCAAATTTAATTGAGTTTTTCAAAAAACTGGGAGTCTGTGTGCCCCAGGAGCTGACTGAGAACATCAAAGAAAATCGACTTCAAATTACTTCTAAACATCTTGCTCACCACCGAGCAGCATTTTTTGTACTGAATCGTCATGGAAGACGTGGTGGTGCCTATACGTTAATATGAAACAAGAAAAGAATGGGTAGTTCTAGGGAATATGTCAAAAGATCCTGGTATGCGTTTGGTACGACTGGAATGGTATGTTGCATTTGCTCAAGCCGTAGAAGAGCATTACAATCAACAAAAAACTTTACCATCCAAGTGTGACGAGCAAGTAAGGCGATGCGGCTGAAAAGTCTCGTTCGGCAAGACCAAACCATTCTCTTTTACGACGACGCTAAGCTTTAGGTTGCATAAGTCATCACAGCCTCCCTCAAAGAGCTTCAGTGGGAAGCTCTTCAGCATTAATCATACTCTCCAAATCTGGCCCCAACCGATTATCACCTGTTTTGCACAATATTGACCAAATGAAGGGTGTTAGCTTCAACGACGAAACCGACCTCAAAAGCTGGCTCAAAAACTTTTTCGACACCAGGCTGAGTAATTTTTGGTAGAATGGTTACAAAAAATTGATCGAAAGCTAAGAATAGGCCATAAAGAGCATTTATTTATTGTAATAATTATTGTTTTCGGTTCAAATAAAATTTATTCCTCAGCGCAATTTTATGCAAAAAAGTTATCAGAAAAGGCATAATTTTTATATTATACTGAAAATTATAAATATACTGTAAAAAAAATGAAAAATATGTGTTGAGCAAATAAACGTCGGAAAGCTACTAAGCAGGAGAAAAATGAGATACATAATTTTGAATAGTAAATATTTTCTTACCAAAAGTATATTTATAAAATCAAAAGTAATATTTTCAGTAAAAAAAAAAGACATGTGTTTGTATTATTATTTAATCTCAAGACTTTCGCAGGTTTTTGGCTATTTGAAAGTGAAATAGTCAGCTGTAAAACTTATGCAAATCAATAAAATAGCAAAAATCAATGCACGGAAAAAATTATACCAGAAGATTTTCGAATAGTAGTTCTATTTTATTTTACATATAATTTTTTTTTTGATAAAACTAGGTTTGGCGAGAATTCAATCAATTTTCATAAAATTTATGTTCGAACATTCAAGCATCAATTTAATTTGATTTTATTTTTTATATATTAAAATAGTTTGGAGACATAATTTTCAACAATAAGTTATTTTGAAGCATAGCAACTTTATTAATAAACTTGTAAAGCTAAAAAAAGTTGTTCTCAAAGCGAGCAAAATCCTAGATTTTATAAATGTAATAAAAAAAAATCGAATGCAATTTTTCACGTTGGATAGTTTAATTTTTATTCCACTTAGTTGAATTTTCCTCTAGATTTGATGAATTTTTATATCCAACAGGAAAATTTGGAGCATCTAGATATTTTGCTTGATATTGAAACAAGTTGTAATAGAAACTTCGTAAAAAAAGCAATAATCCTAAACTGCATCTAATTGAACGATCTACTCACAGCAAAATAAAACAAAAGACTTAGGACAGTAGCCTGAAATAATAATATTTTTGAAGTGGAATTTTTTGGGATTAATGTTTTTGTTTAATATTCATGATTTGTTTCAAATGTTTTTATTTATGATTACTCTTACTAGCTGGGCCTTATTTAACGTTAAGTGTAAAAATCAAGGTCATGAATGATGGTTTATGAATAAAAAAAGTTTGAAAAATAATATTTGTTCAATGTTTTCAAATGCCAGTTGAATTTGACCGTGTTTTTTTAAAAAAAAACAGTAAACACAAGTTCATTCAATCAAAACTTAGTTACAATTAAAAATTGTTCTGTATGTTGAGCTGCAGTTCGACGTTTAAATAAGACTAGAAATATATGCAATGTTTCCTTCTGTTTTCTTTCTTTTGATAATCTGCTTTCTTTTTGGTTAATATCAAACATGAATTGAATAAAGTCTGACAAGCTGCCTCTAAGTCAACTTACATTAAAACATACTGATCAGTAATTTCAATTTTAAAGGAGTTATTATACGCTGAGGTCAGCTGAGCTATTATGATGTACTTAATGTAGTATATTGTTGCATGCACGCCAAACGAACCGTCTTTCGTTGTATTGGCGCCAGAAACAGCTAGAAACGGCGAGGAAATATTCGACCTACATCCAATACATGTATTTCATACTTGTATTCAAATAGCCAATACACAATCGATAAAACGTAGAATAACCGTCTAGACAATAAAAAGGGAACATTCCAGAAGCTTCAAACCCATGAGTCAGATCTCGCATAGCAAAGGAAATTCCCATGAGTCATCTTCCAACCAGAACCAGTCATATCTCACATGATGACGAAATTTCCCATGAGTCACCCAAGACACGGAAATGCCCAGATGTAGAATACGGATGAGTATAAATACCGCCGCGAGAGGTGCTTGGGAATCACTCAGTATATGGCGAAGACAGCGACAAGGGTTACTGTGAAAGGCGATACAGCAGTTTAGTGTATCCGGGTGCGAGTAATAATAAAAGCGATAGTTAAATTGTAACACGAGAATATAAAAGTGTAAATAATTAATAGTGTTTGTAATAAAAGTACAATTACTGTTTTAAAAGAAACTATTTTATTTCACGAATGTGAAGAATATCGAACTCAGGAAAGGTGATCAACGGTAAATCACAACAATTGGTGTCAGAAGTGGGATTCTGTCGCGTTCGTGATTTGAAAAGTGAACTTGTTTAAAAAGTGAAAATTAAAAAGTTGCGCGGACTAAATAAAAAGTTAAACAGTTTTGAACAGTGAATGCTGTTAATGGTGCGGACTATTAGAATTTTGGGAAAAGTTGAGTAAAATAAAGTGACGACAATTGTGAAAAAAAAAGAAATTGCGAATTAATTAAAATTGTTAGAAGTTGTACAATTAAAGAACAATGCCGAAATTAGTGAACGAGCTGACATTGGCAGAACTGAAAGTGGAGTGCCGGAAACGTGAACTTTCAACGACTGGGAACAAGACGGCGTTACTGTCACGGATCAGGGAGGCTTTGAGCACCGAAGGTAACGATCCGGAAACATTTGAATTCCCGGACGAGGAAATCAGCCAGGAATTTGTTCAAGAGGAACAAAGCAGCGAAGAGAAAAATCCCATGATGGATTTGCTGCTAAAAATGGCATCCGACATGAAGCAGCAGGCTGAAGAGAGTAAACAACAAGCCACCAATCTGGATCAGAAACTCGATCAACAAACCACGAACCTGGACCAGAAACTTGACCAGCAAGCTCAAAAGTTAGATCAACAAGCCGTAGATATCAAGGTGCAACTTGAGCAAAAACTTGATAAGCAAGCCAGTGACATCAAAGAACAGCTGGAACAGCAGGCCAAGAAAAGTGAGCAGCAGTTAGTAGAAATCAAACAACAGTTCCAACAGCAACTGGAGTCTCAAGTTTCAGAAGTTAAACAGCAATTGGATAATCGAGTGACTGAAGTAAAAGAACAGTTCAACAAAAAGTTGGTTGGTATTGAATTGGATCTGCAACGAGTGAAAGCCGTAGGAATTGTGCCAACCGAATCAAGTGGCATCAAGGCACTTAAAGCACCAACTTTTGATGGACAAACTTCTTGGACGAACTACAAGAAGCAATTTGAGGCTGTTGCAAAAGTTAACCGCTGGAACGATGAGGAACGTGCGACCTCACTGATGGTGTGTTTGAGAGGATCAGCGGTGGACGTACTGCAAACCATGTCGGTCAAAAATTACTCCAGTTATTGCAGCCTGGTGAGCGCCTTGGATATGCGGTACGGCGAAGACCACCTGAAGGAAGTTCATCGATCACTACTGAGAACACGGATACAGAAGCCAGGGGAGACGTTGCAGGAGTTGGCTCAGGACGTTGAGCGATTAACAATTCTGTCCTACCCTAGGTCAGATCCGGAACATCGGGATGAAACGGCGAAAAATGCTTTCATCCAGGCAGTGCGTGATGAAGAGCTTCAAATAGCACTTCGTTTGGCTGGAAATCGGACACTGAAGGAATCTTTGGCCTACGCTCTCATCTACGAATCGGCAAAGCAGGCGTCGCGGAGAAATGTTAGATTCGGTGAAGTACGAGAGGAATGCAAGTGCAGGAAAGCTAATATCTCCAGGGAACCAAGGAGAAGTGGAGCCCCTCAGTGTTGGTACTGCGGAGAAAAGGGTCACCTGAGGCGTGACTGTCGCAGCAACTGGAAATCGACGTATTGTCCAGAATGTGTGCATGGCGGAGTTCCTCGATGCTGGAACTGCGGGAAGAACGGACATCTGAGTCGTGACTGCTACAGGAAGAACGAAAACCGGTATCGCCAAGATTGTTCAACAAGACTTAAGCAAATTGATGAGTCTGGACGGTCAAACAAAGCGACTTGCTCTTGGAGAACGGCAGCGAGACCCATAGGAAATAAGTTTGAAGTTCAGCGGTGTGACTGCAACACTGGTAAGCCTGAAACAATCTCCGTTGCCAGGTTGCATGTACGGGAGAATAATTTGAGCTTGCAGGGGAAAGTCAACAATGAAGATTGTAAAATTATCGTCGACACTGGAGCTGCTAGGTCGATCCTGAGAACGGATATGGCTAAGTCCTGGAAACTTAGTAACGCTAAAAAGTATGTGCTTCAGACGGTAACGGGTGATTCGACGCGAGTTCTTGGTGAAATCGTTCTGCCGATACAGTTTGGAAATATGGTGTTCGAGCATCAGTTCCTGGTAGCAGAGATAGCAGACGAGTGCATACTTGGAATGGACTTCCTGGGCTCTCATGGCTTCAGCCTGGATTTGGGAGAGCGGAACATCAAGTGGAGGAGCAACGAAGTATCATTAGCTCGTCGACCAGGATGGAAACAACGAACAGAAGAACAAGATGATCACATATGCGTAGCTGCGAGACGAGTAGTTGTTTTGGCGGAAACAATAGAAAAACCGCTAGAGGCATCGCGGAGCGACATAAAGTGCAGCGAAGCAACGAAGAAATTTCCATCCGGATCTGAGCGGAAATATGTGATGGGCAATATTTCTCGAAGACTGCATATCGGATCGAAATCTAGGAAGTCGCCGGAAGACCACAAAACAACAACGAATCCAGAGGCAGTGAAGAAAGCGGAAACGAAACTGTACAATTTGAGCGCGAGTTTAATTGGATTTTCGAAAAACGTTTTGGTCTGGAACGTACAACCGGAATGGGAAGGATCGTACGACGAACGGCGTGACGAGAGTGTCTGGCGGATACATCGGAAACACCGGTCAAAAATGAAGGTTGTGCACCTGGACCGACTTGCCCCGTACCATGGAAACAACGCAATGGATGACGACGAATCTGTTCGGGACGAACAGGTCTAAGGAGGGGGTAATGTTGCATGCACGCCAAACGAACCGTCTTTCGTTGTATTGGCGCCAGAAACAGCTAGAAACGGCGAGGAAATATTCGACCTACATCCAATACATGTATTTCATACTTGTATTCAAATAGCCAATACACAATCGATAAAACGTAGAATAACCGTCTAGACAATAAAAAGGGAACATTCCAGAAGCTTCAAACCCATGAGTCAGATCTCGCATAGCAAAGGAAATTCCCATGAGTCATCTTCCAACCAGAACCAGTCATATCTCACATGATGACGAAATTTCCCATGAGTCACCCAAGACACGGAAATGCCCAGATGTAGAATACGGATGAGTATAAATACCGCCGCGAGAGGTGCTTGGGAATCACTCAGTAGATGGCGAAGACAGCGACAAGGGTTACTGTGAAAGGCGATACAGCAGTTTAGTGTATCCGGGTGCGAGTAATAATAAAAGCGATAGTTAAATTGTAACACGAGAATATAAAAGTGTAAATAATTAATAGTGTTTGTAATAAAAGTACAATTACTGTTTTAAAAGAAACTATTTTATTTCACGAATGTGAAGAATATCGAACTCAGGAAAGGTGATCAACGGTAAATCACAACAATATTAATAAGAAAGTTATGGAGTTGTATTGTTTATTAGATATACACTAGTTTTCAAATACAACATATCTAATGTATGCCACGGCATGAAAACACTTCTTTTAACTGATTTTTAATTCAAAATTGTTTTCAAGCATAAATAAAATATACACTAAATTTGTATAAATAAAATTTCATTTTAATGTTTTTATGTAATATTAATAATGAAAATACTGAGAAACAGTATCACTGACCGCAATTTGTACATGCATGAAAGACTGTAAATGTTATTGAATCCCTTCATTATCTGAAAAAATTCTACACATATTTATAAATAAGCTTCGTACACTGTTTGAATCTTCATTAATTTTTCGTTTAAAAATTTTCGATAAAAGATGTAATTTAATTACGCATACAACCGTGGAAAAACTATTCAGTTGGAAAGGGAAAATTTAAGTTGCGAATAATATTTTTTACGGAGAATATTTCTACTAGATTGAAAATAACATGTTTTAAACCAATTTCTAAATTAAAATAGAGATGATAGCAATATTTTATCTGAAAAAAATAATTTATAAAAAAAATCACAGCACAAAATATTAGATCAAGAAGAGTTTTTGCTAATTTGTGAGAATAATTTTGACTTAATTGGTAAATTGAAAGCAATATTGAATGGTGCTGGCAAATGCAATGTAAGTAATGGATCACCATATGTCATCAACGAGCTTCGGAAATTTTAAGTTATTACCGAAACGGGAAAAGATTCGGTAATAAAGTTTAAAAAAATTCCAAATCAATAGCCGAATGTAGCACAGAAATACAGCTTTTATCGACACTATTTAATAATATAAATTTGTAAGCTACTAGCACTGCAATTAGCATAGTGCGGCATTTACCGAAACTCGTTGCAGTTCAAATCCATGAGCTTGCGTGAGGTGGCTATGCATAACTAATGAGCAACAATTTAGTTAGAAAGAAAATCGTAAATAAAATTCAAAGAAATCGCATTAAAAAGGAACTTGCCGGATTGTCTATTACAAGAAAGACCGTAAAAAAATTTCTCAAGTTTTTTAAGCGCTGAATAAAGTCCCAAAACTAATAGAACGATAAAATGTTTCAAATACTTTAAATACTGAACAACATTTGGATTTTTTCAAGATCGAATCTGTTGTAAGAGCATGACATTTTGTTCATTTTCCTATTTTTTATTGAATTCATTATAGTTGACCATTGTGAGTCATTCAAAAATGAATTATTTGTTATTCTAACAAAGGATTATCGCTATTGGCATTACAAACGAGAATTGGCCTTGATCTCACTCTCTTAGATACACCTCTGCTTCAAACTTCCTCTTCAATTTTATCCCTTCAGTCCAAACAAAACCTCCCCCTCTGCTGTCTGGCATAAATAAAATGTACCTCAAGGGTCTTCCGAGTGACACGAGCGAAATGCCCAGCCTAGTGAACTGTACTGAGCTATATTCATGTAATTATATCTGCAAGTAGGTAGATAACAGGCAAGAGTGCGCATCTATTAAAGAATAGATACTAAAAATAAAATAAAGGAACATAATTCTTGCAAAAAATTTTAATTCATTTTCCTCAAATCTAACTAGGCCGATAAGTTGTCTTATCTTTAATGGCATTTTATTCGTCTAAAAGTTACTGAATTCCAGATGATTAAGTAGGGAAACCAGGAGGTTGTTGTAACAGGGGTAAATTAAAACACTGGTCTTTCATTGAGAACTTTTACATTATCTCTAATTCGTGCCACGTCATCCCGTCATATCTCGTGTTCCACCAGACCAGTGAGTAAACGTGTGTTTGCGCTTTTTTTTTTGGTCAGGTAACGTAAAAATTTACTTTAGCTGTGGTTTTCATCTTGCTTGAAATTTTCTTTGCACTATTCACTTTTAAATTGTCCTTACTTTGATGTTGTGAATCGTTTTTTACTCTTTTCTAATTCATTTCATTTTAAATTTATCCTGATATATTTTAAAAGTTAAGCTATAAAGTTAGTTGTAACAAAATCTTGGGGCTTATTGTAACATGTTACAATATGCTTTTACGATTCTACTAATTTATGATAATTTACCAAGATGAAATTTCAATTACTCCCTTTAAGAATCAAATAATATAAAAAAAGACAGAGCGCGTAACTTAAAATCAGGAAGTGTACGAGAAAGCAGCAGCTGAAGTCTTAGAAAAGAAATGTAATTTACGGGAAGCGAGTTAGCGTTTCTGTTTGTGTCACTTTTTCACAGATTCATTATTGATTTTATTTATTTATTTAACCAAACAAGGTAACAAAAAACAAGAAAAATTTAAAACTGTTTTCCTTAAGATAAATTAAAATAACATTTCTAAATGTCAGCAGACTTTTTTGTCTGGCTGTTAATTCAATATGGAAATTATGAGGAAAGTAAAATAATTTAGTTTAAGAATTTAAAGCAATATTTAATATTTATTTAAATTGTCAAATATTTTGCAGCATCTATTTATCGGCTCCCGTCTTCATAGATAGTGTGCTGTTGATGTTCATTGAGGAGACATGTGTGCCTAGTTTGTCTTACAGGAGTATTGAAAGTGATTTTATTACGAAGATATTCTACGTTAACGAAACCCCTAACGACATCAAAGACGAAGCATGAGGATAATACCGCTTTTCTTAAAGAAAGTGTCGTCTGATTGAATATATTAAGTCTGTGACCATAAGTTGGACGACTTTTGAAATAATGAGGATTAAAGAGATCTCGCAAGGCAAAAAGCACAAACTGCTCTTGGGCATATTAAAGTTTATTGCTATTAATATCGAAAAAAGGATTCCAGACGATGCAAGCGTATTCGAGTAGAGGGTGAACTAAAGACATAAACAGTCACCTTGCATCCCATATGTTCTTAAATTCTTTCGCACGTCTTTTAATGAATCCTAACTGCTTGCTAGCTCTTGTAAGAAATTTGCAAATGGTTCCGAATGAATAAGATGATATATTTTCGGATTATTTGCATAAAAAAAGGTACGGAATGTCGGAAAACATCTCCAAGAGATCAGAAACAAAAACAAAGATCAGAAGCGGCCCTAAGTGGCTGCCTTGAGGTACCCCAGATGAGACGGTAATTTTTTTGGAAAGATGCCTTGGAATTTAACATGTTGCGTTTGGTCTTGAAGCTAACAATTCAGCCAGTTTAGAAATGCCATAGTCAACGCGGTCAAAAGCTATGTATGTAGTATCAATTTGTCGCCCTTTTTTCAATTTACAAAGCACATTCGAGACTATTATCATTAGGTTGGAGGTAGCAGACCTGCCTTTTCTGAAGCCATGTTGTTGTTCGTTTAAGAGAGGATTAATAACGATTGTAAATTTGTCACAAACAATTTTTTCAAAAGAAGAATAATGAAAGTCCACAACATACTAAGCCAAGAATCGATTTCACTGCAGACGAAGAAAGTAAAATGGCTTCGAACATTACCCAGGGCGCTGAAACAAATTATGACTGCTTCCTATGGAAAAAAAAATAGACTAGCGTATGAATGCGTGGTGCAACTTAATGCTAAAAATATCTCCAATTCCAGGCATAAAAATAATATTGCCAGTCCGAACTGGCTCCAAAATTTTATGCGCAAAAACCCTAACTTATCTCTAAAAACACTTGAAGAGACTTTGTTAAGTCAAGCAATTTATTTCAATAGAACTAACATTAGTGCTTTCTTCGAAATTTACCAAGGAGTTGTCAAAAAGTACGGATTTAATGCAATTAGTGGCAATTCCATTGATAAAAATCCAGATATATCTGTTTTTCAAAAAATTGTTGCAACATGCTTTTCATTTCCTTACTATAAGAAGCGGCTTTAAGTGAAGCGGCCCAGTTATATCTTGGTGACGACAAAAAATGAGAAAAGAAGCTTTTGTTGACAAAATTACTATCAGATTCTGGGCAAGCAACTTGAGTCGCCTACAACAGGAAGTTTTGTGGCTTTCACTTCTTTTTTCATACAGCAGTTTGTTCAAATATATAGAAGATTGTGTTGGTGGGGTGTCAGTTCTTTCCAAATTTTCCATAATTCTCCAATAATATTTAACTAAAGGTTCAGTTTACCAGGGAATGTTGTCCAAAGCCAATAATACAATGCAGAAGTTTTCTACTATCAACACATGTGTGAGTAAATAAATGCGTGGTGCTTTTGCATACTAGTTATTTGCAAAAATATTCGAAAAGTATAGGAGTCAAAAGAATTTGAGAGCTTTAAAGAGTGTTTATCATCATGTTCATTATCCGAAAATTAAGAAAATCTCTGGTGCTGGCAGCCTTTTACTACCACCGCAGTTAAAAGTTTACTCTTGAATTTCAGTTATATCCGATGACATTGTCGGGTTGAAAATTGCTTTTTTATTCCAAAATTTTAAAAATTCGATTATTTGTTGCTTGTTTGCATTATAAAATGTTTTCCATAGCAAACTTTCATTGTAGCTTGTTCTGGTGCTAAAATCACGCAATTGTTTGGCACTGGAAACCTTTAACTTGCACCACAGTCAAAAGATTATAGCATTTGGTTCATATGAATGTCAATTTACCCTGCAAATTTTGTTAAAATCCGAGAGCAGCACATATCAAAAATTATTCAGGAGACTTGAAGTTTGAAAGCATTTTTGTGTGCGTGGCTGCTATAGTTTCAGGGCGTCTGGCACGGAAATTTATTTCCTTCCAATATCAACACGTCGTCGTGCAAATTTCGTGATGATCTGATGGCTTTGTCAGAGCTTATCGCAACTTGCAGTTTTACGTATTTTATTTTGGCACATAAGTACCAACATACATAAAAATGTATCATGTCCAAGCTAAAAACATGCTTAGACTTCTTCACAAATCTGAATGAGATTATCTCATCATCAGAAGTGAACAGATAAACGTCTGTGAACTATGTCTCATCATTCAATAGTGATAGCAAATGGATAAGTTCAATGGATTTCTAGTGTTAGATTATTTCCAGTTAAAATGTTTTTATTATGCTTTCAAACTGACAAACAGGCCTTCAACAATGAACGATTTATACTTAAGAATATCATACAAAACAGTCTAGACTAGTTCCATGTCAGTATAGAAGTATTTAGTAGCTAAGCATGTTGACATGTTAACCCTCCTACTTTTTTAAGTTCATTTTCACTCAAATTATCTTTACCGTTGCCACTTCGATAGTATCTTGCAACCGCATCCAACCACTTCTGATCGATTTGCCCCAATATTTCTATCCACCGATCAGCCACATCGAGTGCACTCTCATCTCCATCAGCACGTGATTTATTCGAACGGAAACGTTCTGACACGAAATCATGATATGATTTCACGCGTTGTTGATTTATCTCGCCAGCGATCGAACATCAACTATCGCCAGTCGATCAGAATCGAGATGCAAGTGTTGGCGGTAATTTATTTAAATGGAAAGGAAGTGCTTAAATCACACACGCACTAACGCTCGTCATGTCACGGACTTTATTTAAATCTGCTCGATATTCACGCTGAACCGTGGCGAAATTCACAATGGACCCCGAACAGAACGGCATTGTCCTGATCGCTCAAGTGGATGCTACGCGGACGTGACAGCATAATGCTGGAGATCTTCCTACTTAAATATGTATGGGTATTATGCGGTCAGTTCGCCATGTTAAATCAGATCAGTGAAATGGAAACGAAGCTCATTGAATGGCTCATCCTGAATATGTCTACTCGGGAATGATGTCTTGTTCGAGATTTGTAGGTCCTACCGAGGCGACAAAGACAAGGCCTGGACCGACACTATGTCACCTCACTTGAATGATTTATATCACTTGATAGCGAAGGAATTTGAATCTGTTTAGAATTGATGATTGTGTCACTACTTGCTGAGGAGCCAATAATTCGAAACTATGTCCAACTCCAGTCTCTGACAGGAGTGCATAGAGCGTTGAGTTAATTTTGAATAACATTCGAGGCCGACTGCCAAAATATTTCGAATCTGGTAACAATAAGTCAAGTTTCCAGAATAATTTGCACAATGTGTATCAAATTCAAACTGATACGTGACGTGTGAAATCGGATATATGTTTCTAAATACTCAGCGACTCGAATGGTTTTTCAAAACAATATTTTGCTGCTGCATATGCTGACCTTGTCGTAATCTTCATTACTATATAAATTATTTTTATCGAGACCTTTATTTTTCTGCCGAATTCAATAAATGTCACTTAAAAGTGTCTGGCGCTTACAAAGTATTGAAATTTAACACTTTCACTCGAGGCTTCCATCGTTTTTGGTCAAAAGCATCTAGGTTTGGCTTCAAAAACCGCTTGCTGAGCTTATTGCGCAATAAAATACAGCTACTTTAGAACGTGCAGTTTTTAATACTGCAAACACCCATTCAATTTGATTTATTCATTTTCGCACAATGGTGAAAAACGCCAAACCGCAATGGAATTCAGTTCACTGTACTCGCGACCTGTAATAAATCCTGCTCGAAAAATTGGAATGATTACAGCATTTTTTCGGAGATAATACAGATGATACGGAAAAACATCTTGGCGTATTAATGCCGGTATCATTTTCAACATTGATTTACCAAAAACTCGGTGGAAAATCGAGCGACGAAAAATAATAACGACATACCACACGGACCTGGGTCTTTAATTGACCGCAAGATGAATTGCGTGTAAAAGTTAATAAAGTGATTCTCAGTTGACCGCAAATCACGGTACCTACCGGCTACTACATTTACCGGTGCAAGATGCTGTGTCACGTTACGCAGTGGCTTCAACGCAGCAGCGTAGGCCATTAGGCTCGTTCGATTGAAAGGGAAAAAAGTTGAAATCGCGACCGTCCACCGCCAAGCAATCGCAACTGCAACTGGTTTTGTCTTTAGTTACAGCCAAAACATTAAGATCGCTGACTTTTGGGTGACAAATCCAATTTTGATTACTGACAATGAAACCCTTAGCGTGCCGGCCTCGACAAAGTCATTTGACCGCAAAGGAGTCATTGATCGTTGCAAACATACAGCCGTCCTACGCAGAGGCTACCTGTTATCTCAGAAGTGTTATTCACCTCAAATTGGTTGTGATTTGATCCAATTCGCAGAGCGATTGCCCGCGGTAGATACCCCAGCTCCCGTGCCACCATTCATATTCAAATCAGCCGCTTGATTGTCCTGGCTCATTATACCGATTTTATAGAAACAAGTAGACAGATACTCAGCAAACATGTGTTTATTTGCGAGACTGGTACTTGGTGAGCACTTTCATCGATGAACCAATCAATCGCAATTTCAATGCGGCAAGAGTAGCGATGAACGATAACGGTTTGCGAAATAATAAAATATCTCCTCTCGCCTTCCCGCTGGATGCTGCTGTGGCCGCCCTTAATTAAATTTGTTGGCTTCTGCGCTCTAGTTATGAGCTCCAGGAAATTTCGGAGGTAGCATAATCGAGTACTAAACCACTTTATGCAGCCCATAAAGCAACCACTCGTATAATATCCGTGAAATGAACTCTCCTTTGCGAGATGGTCGAAAGCGTTCTTGCCACTTTTTTCGCAGACTTTTCAAACCGCCCAGTTCAGTGAGTAATGTTACTACAATAATGATTTTACAGCATGCCGACCGTAATTGGCATGCGAGAGACGGTGCGTCTTAATTAGTGGAAAACGCTGGGATTGATCATCAGAGGTGCATTAATGTGTGAGATCAATAAATGTCGGATACATCAAAATACTAAACGAGCTTTTTGCCGTAGAATGATCTTAGGGAGGGTTCGTATTAACCTCGTCACGCAACATACATGATCCTGTTGCGGCTCCGACTATCAGTATACTCACTTACAATGGGCGAACTGGCGAAAGGTTCGATTTTTCACCAAAATAATGAAATTAAATAAATGCAAAATATTAATGTGATCAGAAACACGCGATCCGGTAATTTGAAGGTAGAGCATGCTGACATTTGTTTTGATGTTTTTGCTCATCATATTTAGTGTTGTTATCAATGAATGTCAATGGATGTAACAGAAATGTCGAGAAGATTTTCATGGAATATACTCGTATGAACAATTTTGTGAAGAACTCCATTATACACAGATACTTACTTGTTCTATATGATTTTTTTATCTGGTATTCCTCTTATACTAATTGTCATTTAGGCAAAGGTCTTTGTGTAACAGTTACTATTGTAGATCTAAATAAAGCGTTTGACACAGGTAATCAAAATATTTTAAGCGACATTTGGACTGAGGGATGACTAAAATTGAAAAATTTTTATTGATAATTTTTTTTTTTTTGACTAAGTGGTGTCGAAAGTATGCACTGATTTTCATCAGACACCAGCTCGCAGTGCATATTTCACTGATGAGACCGCTTGCAATTGGAGATCAATATAATTTATATAATTTACTTTATGAGTAAATTAAATAAAATCAATAAATAATTTACTTTATGAGTAAATTATTTCGATGCATATAAGTCGAGGATGTTAAAATTTGTCACAACTAACGTAAATAAAAATGAATGGTCTCCAACTGCAAGTGGTCACATAAGTCAAGTATGCACCGTGAGCTGGTGTCTGTTGAAAATCAGTGCATACTTTCGAGACCATATGGTGAACAAAAAAAAATTGTTCAATGAAATTTTTTCAATTTTAATCATCCCGCAAAAACAATTCCACTTTAATTCTGCTTTCGAAGGTTTAGTCTGCAAAACGATCGAGTTTCCCGTATCAATTATTCTCTACTTTGATAAGCTTTAGAGACGATATACGTTGTCTATGCTGATTTAAAGACAAGAAGGGAACCATGATCACAAATCAATAACATAGACTGTAGTTTAATAAAAAATTATTTAACGATACTTACGATCAGAATCCAATTTAATGGTTAAACTAGAGACAGCAAAAAATTCAAGTGCAGGTATTCCCCAAGATTCGATAGTGTGTCTTACTATTTATTTATTATACCATCAAGGCATTCACAGTCTTGATGTCGAATTACATTTCAGTAACTAGAATTGATTTAATCGCAAAAGTAAAGCACAGTAGATCCCTGTGGGCTGAACACCTTGCTCGCATGAGCGAAGATGGATTTATGGTAGACGGCAGCAAGGGAGACTTAGTTTGGCCCCGGGAGATGAAGTTCCTCTATTATGGTATTTTAGCCATCAGTTTTGATGAATAAAAATACTATTGTTTACTTTGATGAGCTGTAATTAAAACATTCCTTTTTATTTTGAAACATTTTAAAACTCAACAATCCAGCGTATCAAACTTTTACAATCTCTCTCAATCCATTCTTTTTTGACAACTAAATTTTATTTTTTCTTAAAATTCTAACATTTTTCACTTAGCCTACTATTGTTTTTCTGTTCGTAATTGTTGAGTGTTTGTAGAACGTTGTGGATTGTGTGTCTATGGAGATGTATATTTTTGTAAGTGTATCCAGATTATTATCCAAGCAGATGATACTCCGCTTCTTAGTGGTCGCTGTGACCGCAACGAATTGGAACAAAGGTAAAAAGCAATGACATCTAATTTAATACAAAGCAAATTTATTAATTTTTTTTTGTTTCAGCAAGCAAGCTATAAACTTAGTACTTGAAAGTACTAAATACGAAATAGACTAAAAAAAAGAAAAAACTACAGAGGAATGCAATACTAATAAATAACGCTTAAATATACTAGAAACAAATAGATAACAAATAAAATAATTAATAAATGAAAAATAAATAAACATATAACAGTTAAATACCAAATTTACAAAATGCTTAAGTGGTGTAAATGGCTTGGATAAGGGACATTTAAAAAAAGTTTAAATATACAATACATATACATAGTATGATATATATATATATATATATATATATATATATATATATATATATATATATATATATATGTTTATATACACATATATATATATATGTATATAGATCATCAAACAAATTTCAGTGACTTTTTCTCGAGAACGCACCATCTGATTGAACTAAAATTCGCAGGACACACATTAGTGTGTATGCAGAATAGTGACAGGTCTTACCAAACGTTAATACTCTTTAACTCTTTCGAACCGGCAGCCATATCAGTTATATATTAAATATACCTATTATTCTGTTAAAAGGTAATTCTCGCAAAAATGAAGTCAATAGAATAAATTTTGAACGTGTTTTAAGTGCGAATACGATAATATTTTTGAAATTTTTAACTCTATGTGTGCGCTAGGTGCCTCAAATAAAATTGGGAAATTTTGAAATTTTTTGAATTACGATAACTTTTGCGGGACTATCAGATCATTATGAAACTTACAAAACTTATTGATGTTACTAAGTCGTAGACTCGTGTTGTTTTTTGTAAACGTACTGACAACCCTGCAGCTACGGCAGGCATACAAAGTAAAAACCTTCAAATCATTGACTCTCCTGAAATTTTTTCGACTTTTACAATGAAAACCAATTCAAATATAAATTTTATGCTTTGTTTACACAGCCAAAGCTAAACTTTTGAAATTCCCATCGAACAAGAACGGTACTTTTCCTCTAATTTACCCATAATTTAAGTGTCAGAAAATTCTGTTCACGGGAACTCAAAACTCAAAAATCAGATACATCTGAAATTCACAAAATGTATTGGCTTTATGTAGGACCATCTCTGATAGAAGCAATCTAAAAATATGGGCAAGTCTGTGCTAGTGGTACCACTTTAAAAGATTACAAAGAAAAAACTGATTTTTACCCTATGAATTATGATTCAGTTACCAGATTTTCATTAAATTCGCACAGTAGCTTAACATTACTGTAAGCCACATTTGGTTAATTTTGTTTGAAAGATAAGGTTGGAGCTGCCAGCTATGGTAAGTTTGATTTTGAAAATTCGCACACAAAAAAACTTTTTGCCCCATAACTTCCATTACAGTCGACAAGCAAAACTCATATGGCAAATGAAATTTATTATTCAGGAAGAGTTTGGTTGAAAAACCATGATAGAGTTGCCAGCTATTGTTGGTTTTATATTATTTGTCATATCTTGATTAAGCGATTTTATCGTAAAATTTTCAAACGGTAATGATCTTGTAGTGACAATTAAAAACCAATGTCGAAAATTTGAAAACTTTTGCAGATGCTTACCCTAAATTTCATTGTGCCGCTATAAATTCCAATGCAGGTCATCCAATCGAAACGAAATTTGCAGGGTGGGTTGATTTCAATGTGATGCAAGTATGATATATTTTCGGCATTGACGCTAACAAAGGGCTGCTAGCGCGAGTCGTTTTTGCTATTTTCATATCAATAAATGCTTACATTAAGTATCCCAAACATCTTTCTACCCCTGTAACTTTCGACGAGGTCATCCGAAAAATCGAGATTGATAGGGTAGTTTGATTTTGACGTGAAGCAGTTATGGAAGACTTTTAGTTGCAGTGCTGATTACAATGTGTCAAGCACTGAGCATTTTCTTTATTTATATTACAGGAGATGCTGTTTTCAAAGTTTTTTAGTGTTTGACCTTCCTAAATCTTGAAATTCATGCAAGTGGTGACCTTACTAACCTTTCTACCTTATGACTTTAAATGCATTGTTAAGATAAAAGCAGTTTTGCTCTCGAAACAGGTTGGAGCACATTTGGTAGAATCTGCATTCAAAATCTGCACGATCCTTCTATTGTTCTGTGTCTTTTTATTTTAAGTGAGAACTTCTTGGGGGCACGTTAGGAATTTTTTTAGAGGGTAAAAATCATTGGATCCGCCTCACGCTCGAAACGTCTAAGATGAGTCATATCAAGCATATATCTTCCCATTCCTTTTACAGTTTTTTCTATATTTATTGAATCAAATTTTAAAATAAAATATAAAAAAACTTCAGCGCACCTAAACCGCTAGAAATACTAATGTTCGATGAACAGTAGAAGAACCGTGGAGACTTTAAGTGTATATTCTACTACATGCGCTCCAACCTGTTTCGAGTGCAACATAACTTTGATCTTAACAATGCATTTGAGCTCCTTGGGTGGAAAGGATATCAGAAATTTCACGATTTAGGAAAGCCAAACACTGCAAAACTTTGAAAAATATGCTGTTCACAAACATAAACAAAGAAAAATGCTTAGTACTTGAAACACTTTAGCAGCACTGCAACTAAAAGTCTCCCCCAATTGCTTCACGTCAAAATCCAATAACTCTATCGATGTTGTTTTTATCCGATGAATCTTTCGAAAGTTACAGGGATATAAAGATATTTAGGATCAAAAAACGAAATTTAAACATGGGTAAATTATTTTCATTGTATATGTTCGCGATATGATTACTTACTGTTAACATTTATTGATACGAAAATTGCAAAAAAAAATGCCTCGCGTTGGCAACCTTTTGCTAGCATCAAAGCCAAATACACATTAAAATCAACCTACTGCGCGAATTTCGTTTTGATCCGATGACTGCATTGCAAGCTTTAGGGGCACAAAGAAATTTAGAATTACCAGTCCCAAAAGTTTTCAAATTTTCGTAAACTTAATATTTGTTGTTTACTACAAGATCATTACCGTTTGAAAATTTTACGATAAAATCGCTTAGAAAAGATGTTGCAAATAAATACAAAACCAAAAATAGCTGGAAACCCTAGAATGGTTTTTTAACCAAATTCCTTTTGAATAATGTTTACAATGAATTCGATATACAGTGGCCCACAAAAGTCAACATAAAGCATGTAAAAACACGAATATGGTACAGTGGAAAAAGAGAGAATGCAATGAAAACGTAAAAGTAGCTTTATTGGCATTAAAAATAAGTTTCATAAAATAACAATAAAGAAATTCCGAACACAGAAAGAAATAAGCCATGAAAACTAAGAAAATTCATCCATCGAAAGTCAGCATACACTACGAGCCATGTGTCGAAAAGAACAAGAATGATCAAAAAACGTGAGCTCAATACTTTGTAGGCCCTCCACCAGCCTTAATAACAGCTTCTAAACGCTTTCGCATCGAACGAACGAGATTTCCGGTAATTTCGGGTGGAATATTCATCCAGGTACACAGCAGAGCAGATTTCAGGGTCTCTTTGCTAGTAATAGTTGCTCTTACGGCTGGCTCACGAATTCTGCGATCCAATTCCTCCCATAAATGCTCTATAGGGTTTAAATCGGGAGACTGAGACGAACTGTGAAGCTGATGAGGCACTTTATACAGCAACCATTCCTTGACAATTTTAGCTGTATGTTTTGGATCATTGTCCTGCTGAAAGATCCAACCTGGCTGTAGGCCTAATTTCTGCACAGAAGGTATCAAATCGCCTCGCAATATGTTCAAATACATGTATTGATCCATAGTACCATCAATAAAATGTAATTGCCCCACACCAGCGGCCGACACACAGCCCCATACGAGGACTGACCCTCCATCGTGTTCCACTGTAGGACGCAAATTCTTCTTTGCCAATGCTTAGTTCCGCTTCCTCCACACGTATCCGCGCCCGTCAGAGCCATAAATTTTATACTTACTCTCATCACTAAACAGAACTTGATTTCAAAAATTTTCGTCCTTATTAAGATGCAGGCGAGCGAAGTCAAGCCTCTTCTTTTCATTAACTGGAGAAATGAAAGGTTTTCTGCGCGGAACTCTACCGTTATAACCCTGATTACGCAAAACTCTACGTATTGTTTCTGGACTCACTTGCTTCCCTGTTGCCTTTGCAAGTGCAGTGGCCATTGCCGGAGCACTTTTTTATGGCCCCTTACTTATTTTCCGTAACAAGTCTCTCTCATCTTTCTTACTTAAGGATTTCGGTCTACCTGTTCGTTGTTTATTTTGTATTCTCCCTTCCGTTTCCGCTTTCCGTATGATTGTTTGCACCGTTGCCCAGCTTCTTCCAACTATTTTAGCAATTTCGCCATACAAATTCCCTTCCACTCGTTCACTAAGGACGATTTTTCGCAGTTCCAAACTCGTTTCCTTCCGTGTACTCATTTTTAAGCATTAAAGGCACCCAAATCACTTTAGTTTGATCGACTTGCAATGTACTAATGTTTATCTTTGTATATTAACACGGTAGCAATCTTTATCGCAGTATGACTCATCGCTTAGACTGATTCGTTTGAATTTTCTGTGGTGTATGCTTACTTTTGTTTCCTCACTTTCAGCGGAATTTCTTGTTATTTACTATGTATATGTGTATATATATGTATATTCTCATTGATTCTGTGTAAAATAGATTACAATGTCCGTGATATTCCTTTTAAGTTCGTTTTTCACCCGTCTTTTCATTTTATTTCTACCTATAGATTGCCAATCCCGCGTTTTTAAGCGGTGTATGCTGACTTTTGTGAGCAACTGTATCATATGAAATTCAATTTGATTTCATGACTGCACTGGAAGCTATAGGGCAAAAAGCTTTATTTTTCTGAGCAATTTTTCAGAGCCCAAGACACCAAAATTATCATAGCTGACAGTACCAGCTGAATTTTTCAACCCAATTTCTACCTAACACGGTTTAGATTGCGTTTAACCTACTGAGTAAATTTCATGAAATCTGGTAACTAAATCAGAATTCATAGGGCAAAAAGCATATTTTTTCTTTATAATTTTTCAAGATGGCACGCATTCTCAAATCGCTTCTATCAGACCTGGTCCTACTCAAATTACAAAACATTCTGTGAATTTTACCTGTATCTGGTAATTGAGTCGTGAGTTCTCGTGAACAGAAGTTTTTGATGCCTAAAATATAGGTAAATTGGAGAAATGTGAAATTTCAAAAGTTTTGCTTTGGTTGTATAAACAATATATGGGCTGGTTTTCACTGTAAAAGACAACAATTTTTCAGGATAGTCGATGGTTTGAAGGTTTTCACTTTCAATGCCTGACGTAGCTGCAGGGCTGCCAGCACATTCATAAAAAACAATACGAGTCTACAACTTAGTAACGCCAACATGCATTTTAAGTTTTATAATGATTTGATATAATGATATATATTGATATATATGATTTGATATAATGAGATATAATGATATATATGATTTGATATAATGATATAATGATTTGATAGTCAAAAGTTATCGCAATTCAAATTTTTCAAATTTTCTCAATATCATTTTAGGCGCCTAGCGCACACACAGAGTTAAAAATTTCAAAAAATTATCATATTCACATTGAAAACACTTTGGATATTCATTCAATGAACTTTGTTTTTGCAAAAGTTTTTTGTTGACAGAAAAATAGGTATATTTAAAATATCACTAAAATGGCCACCGGCGCCAAAGGGCTAAAGATTATGAACATTTGGTGAGAATTGGCACTATTCTGCATATACACCAATGTATCCTGAAAATTTTAGTTCAATCGGATGGCGCATTCTTGACATTTTTTCACTGAAATTTTTTTGATTATATATATATATATATATATATATATATATATATATATATATATATATATATATATATATATATATATATATATATATATATATATATATATATATGTATATATATATATATATACATATATACATAGAAATATGAATTCTGGGCCAAAGTGATTTTAATACTTATGCCATTTTTCGAACATTAGTAAAAAAACAGTCTTCTTTCATAGTTTAAAGTTATCACTTCTGCCGCAGTTCTCAATGACTGCCCAATATTTTTAAAGTTTTTTTAGATAACGTAGGGGAAAATTTCTGGCTACATGCTATTGAAAAACTTGCAGCACCTATTTATTGGCACGTTTGCTGCATATGTAGCATTGTGTTGATATTAAATAAGCAATCGTTTGGGAAAAAAATTAAAACAAGGTATAAAATTTAAATAAATGCTAAACCAATAAGCAAAAAAAATAACAGCGATATAAAATACCTTTAGCTCACAAAATCAAACAGTAAAAAATAAAATCAAATTAGCGAGCTTTTCATAAAAAAGCAAATGTAAAATTAATATACATAGTTCACATAAAAAGGATAGTAGGTCGGTAGTTTAGGCAGGGTAGGATAAGAGAGCCTTGATAATTATATTATTAAAGGACGCTTTTTATTCGTAGGAGAGAATGGCTCATGTAGTTGCATATATTGTAGCGCCTATTTATTATTTGTTTGCAATCGTCGGTATCTAGTGACTCTCAAAAGCTGATTAAGCACAAACCTATCCTTTATGTAGTCAAGATTAACAGAGTCTCAGCTGACATCGAAACTGAAGATAGCATTAGGCTTCTGGACTCAAGTGGTAGAAAGTTTGATAGTCTAAGGCGATATGCAAATGGCGGTAAATTGCTGAAATTCCATGGATGAAATTACACTAGTAAGAGCTGCTTTTGAACGGACTCAAATCGCTGGCTATGAAAAACTGGGTTCAAAATAATGCAAGCGTACTCAAGAAGAGAGTGAACAAGCGCAGTGTATAGCAATTTCATAGCCCAAAGGTTCTTAAACTCCATGGCTCGTCGCTTAATAAAGCCAAGCTGTTTAATTGCTTGCAAAATCACTTTGTCGTAACCTAAATTGAAGCGAAGTTTTTAATCTTGGACAACACCGAGGTCTTATATATTGTCAGCCATACTGAGCACAATTTTGCATGCGAGTACGTATAACGTACGAGTGTGCTTTTCAAGATAAGCCAAACACATGACATTTTGCGATTTTGAGGGGTGCGTTGCACACGTAGCATCAATATTCCAGGGAGTTTAGTTTTGATTAAAAAATGCTGGCATCCAATGGCGACTTGATAGTATGATTAACTTGCAGGTTATCCGTATAGAGTAGATGGGGCTTGTCAGGTAAAATCTCTGACAAGTCCGATATAAAAATATCAAAAAGATGAATGCCTAAATGCCTACCTTGAGTCACACCTGTGTCGACATGAATTGTTAGTAAATTCTGGGATTTTACATATTTTGAGCGGTTGTCTTTCAATTTTCCGAAATAGTAAGATGGTTCAAGTTTTTTTAATTTAAAGTTTTAAAAAGGGAGGCCTGTGCCTTCTTTTAGCATGCATGCACGAATGTCCTAGTATTGTGATTTTTCAATACAATAAACGATAGTTCATTGAACTAAGAAAAGTGTGTCAAGATTAACATACTTATATCTATATCTTTACAGAAATTTAAAATTATAAGGCTGGACAAATTACCGAATTTATAAACCGGTTGTCTTTTTTGAAGCTTAACATTTTTCACAAAACTTGGCTTGGAAGATTTTATGCCTACGGCAGCTCAAGGTTGCTTGTGAACTCACTTGGCTATTTGTGGTAAATAGTAATATGCCCTATGAATTTAGTAATGATCTGATGTTTCAGTCAGAATTTATCACAAATCGAAACTTTAACATTTACTTATTTATTTATAGCCACTCTGTTCCCAAACAGGGTTAAAACTTTCAAGAGTGCTGTCGTAGCCAAGCACAAAGCTTTGTCAGTTTCCATTCCAGGTTCTTAAGTTTTCCTAAATTCTGCTCTCCAGAAACGTCGGAGCCCCTGAATAATCACTGAAATGGCCACCGAATCTTATTTTATGCTTGACATGGACCTACTTCTTACGTGCATATGAAATTCTAACCTTGCACTATGTTGTTATTTTATTGTTGTTATTGTTAATTGCTATGTATGTATATCGCGTTCTGAGTTTTCTTATGAAAAGATATGATCGTATCACTTACAGCAGAAATCCATCTCAAAATTGATTTTTAAACTGTCATCAGCCAAAAACACGATCCGGCTTAATCAGTTACGCCAATAAAAAATACATCATAACGCGATCATCTGAAATATCTCATCGTGAAATCCTACTTACTTTTTCCGATCTTCCCAAAGAAATTTCAGAATTTCTCGACAATTATTTACACAGTTGATATAGATTCTTGAATTCGCAGAACACCACTCGCTGCACGCCATTCAACATTCAAAATCTGAGCAGCGGTATCGAATTTCTCGTAAAAGGCTTAAGTCCACTCGGTCCGAAATATTATTCGCATGTGTCAAAATAAAAATTCGTTGCGGACTTCCAATTTTGCAGGAGACAGATGTGCACTTGAAATAAACGATTATCGGCACAACGTGCTCGAAAGAAGCTAATGGCACAGAGCTGACCGAATCAGTCTGTGCAAAATTAGCATAACAATTTCAATTATGTTTCGAATACATGTCCATACAGTGCAATATGTCACCTGAATAGTTTATTCGCCACTTTATTGTCCCGGACAGTAGCGTGATGTATGCGAATTCTCATTCAACTGTGCATACTTAAATCGTTTATCCATTCAGATTCATTGTTAGAAGTTACATAGATAGGACGTTTTCGGATTGCTGAAAGAGTTGAGGGTGGACTGTAGGTAGACCATCGTCAGCTTGTTCACAAATATTTTAAGGTGGAAGATAGTAACAAAGAGCGATAAGTAATTGAGGTCAACATGACCTACGATTAACCTATGATGAGGACCGTCTTACAGTATGTTACGAAAAGCAGCATTAAATATTTTACAATTTATTTCTCCACTTGCTAAAAAAAATGCATATATTCAGATTAAACGGATGATTGGTTCTAAATATAGAATGAGACAAAAAAACAAAACTTTCATTTGCTATGACGTTGCTGTTATCCTGCACTTTTTAACTTTCTTTCGAAGCTTGCCTTTTTTTACGTATGATGTAAATCATGATACACCTACGAGCTGTTGAAACTATTTACTTGAACAAAAATTCCTCCCTACTCTTGAAAAGATTCGGACATGTAAATCGTGAGCCGTTTGTGACATGCCGAAAAATTTTTATCAATGGCTTTGTATTCATGATAAGTGGCAATATTTCGCAATTTACAATCGTTCTGAGGCGAAAGAATGAGACTTATGGAGAAAGAGTTTGATTGATGACTCGTGTGTGTACCTTTCAGGAGTTGAAAAGTCAAACAATGATTGACATGACCAAGTAGCTCTTGTGCATATCCAAACACTATTATGTGTGAAAATAAACCTTTTGCGCTCAAAACGCACATACTGAAAAATGGTGGCGGTGTCTTTGGATCGTTAAGAATGTTAGAAAAAAAAATTTGGAATGAGTGTTTAAATATTACATTCTAGAGAAGCATTGTTTAAAATTGCATCAATTCGATGGGATATGCATAAGCAAATTTTTTGTAGGTATATGTACTTAGATATTTTGTTCAAATACTTATTTCTAAGCGTAAAAACTCACTGCTAATCATGATCATGGCAAACTTATTAGCCTTACTAAAGTTTTTCGCTTAATCTAATAACGGGATGTCACAACTTTGAAAGCCAACAGGATATTGTTTTTTTTTCTTCTGTAAATAAGACCGAGACCTGGAAAAAAACAGCAAAATCGATTCAGTGATTAATTTACAGTACAGCAACTTCCTTGCTTCGGGCTCGAGCCATACAATGGGTTCAGTTTGTTTCCCATAGCCGCAGCTTTATCTCACGCAGACCGAAGCGATCGTTTATAATAATTCGCATGGCGCGTATGCAAAACAAAGACCTATTGAGCCGAAGGTGGATGGATGTACTTACACCTCCGCCGCCTGACTGTATTTATGAATCTAACCATATGGAAATTGAATCGTATTTGCAAGGTGATTGGTTAGAGTTTGAATGGAGCACTTGATTGGGTAAGAACGAATTGTGAATAATTAAAATGTTTATCGATAGTATTTTATGATGATATACCTTTTCGCTAAAACCTGGATTCAATTTTGATAATTTTTGAAAAATAGCTTACAATAGACCTACTGGCATTTCTCGCTTCAAACAATATATTGTTCGTCAAATGTTAGTTTTTGCAAAACTGACTGAGGGTATGTTACAGCTGAAAGCTGAACCCAAAAACTAAAACTAAAACTTTTCCTGTTTCAAGGTTAGCAAAGCTTAAAGATGTCATTTTTGGTTTAGTTTGGCAAGGAAATGCTGCCGCTGGTTGCTTAATCCGAAACGTATGTGACATACACAAAACGTGTAAAGTGCGCATCAAAATATTTTCTTGTGTGTTTGCAAATGTAAAATGAAAACGACTCGCCAAAATAATCTACGAAAAAAGTGTGTGTTGGATATTGTATGTTATTCAATGTTATATATGATATTATGGAACTCGAAAAACATATGACTGAAGTCAAACGACGCAGAACAATAGCATCTTTTTTCCAATAAAAGAAAAACGAAAGAGCGCAGGAACGGCTGATTAACTATCACTTGGTTGGAAACCACACCAGATTCAAAGAAAATATTCGCCTTTCACCGCATTTGTTTCAATAAATCTTAAATGACTTGTAAAGCAAACGCAAATTTACAACCGATTTAACCAAGCCAAAAGCTCGGTCTAACAATGAGGTTTGCATAAAAATAACCATAAAAACCTAGGAAATTCAAATTTTAATTGCATTTAATTGTATATTTTGTCCTACTGGAGACGTGGTTTCTGCTACATGGACGATTCCATCTTCAACTGAAAATCGAAGCAATGGATTCAATTTGATAGGATGTTTTGAATCTAATACTTGGATTTCCTTTTTTTTCTAAAGCCAGTTTCATCTGCCGTTTGCACACAATTGTGCTTATATCCGGTTTAATTTCTATTTGATCTTTCTATGCGAAAAAAAAATGCACAAAATGAACAAAATGCTCCATTTCATTTATGGTCTTTTCCCCTTCTCTACTAGTGTCTAACAAAGCTTGCAGCATTTCCGTATATTTATCCTTTAATGCAATGTTAGATCCTCTACATTTTTCCTTTCTGATGTGGTGAATTTCGAAGTATCAGGAGATACTGAAGAAGCTAGTGTCGAATCACGTTCAGCTGATAGTACTTTCTCCACCAACTAAAGTAACACTGTAAAGAAATGCAGGTTATTTTTGCCTCGTGGAGCTGTCCAAATTGTGTTGGAGCACATCGATGGAAAACATGTGCGAATTCGACGTCCATCTAAAAAAGTTTCAACGTTTTACAACCACAAGGATTTCAACTCTGTAGTTTTAGACTGCTCAATATGCTTCAGCCGTTTTAAAATGACAATTAATGATGTTTAAATGTAAGAAAAACATCATTGCAAACTATTACATTTGATATTGGATTTTAAAATAATAATATCTAACGTTTGCCAGACACCAAATACTACGCCATATTTAGGATGTTTACTCTCTTTCTCTAACTATATATATATATATATATATATATATATATATATATATATATATATATATATATATATATATATATATATATATATAAATACCCCAGATAACGATTAAGGGAGAAAATCTCTGGAGTGGCCGATCCAATTGAACTGAAATTTTTGGAGGTCATAGATGTGATGTTTATAAAGAGCAGGTCAATGATTTGCCAAAATTAAGATATCTTTCATCCTTTGGCGGCGGCGGCCATTTTAGTAAATTTTCAGATACCCCTATATTTCTTTGTAGACTACATTTTTGTTAAAAGTAAGTATTGGGAATAAAAACTTATTATGTTTTGTACTTGCCCATGATAAAGTTTTGAAAATATTGAGTGCCTAAAAGTAAGCAAATACTTTTTTGCTAAGGTGAATTTTGTCACCTAAATCTTGAAAATTTGCTAAGCAAAGCAAAGCTTTTTCTCCTATTACTTCTTTTCAAAACAAAATTCATGCAGGAAATGTCACAAGTCTAAGCCAAATTTTGTAGAAATTTCGTAAGCAAATAATGAAAGGGCTGGCAAGTTTTGTAATTTTTTGTCATTTTTGTACTTAGCGATTTTGTCATTAAATTCGCAAATGGGAATGATACTGCAACGACAATTAGCAACAAATATTCACGTTTCGAAAACTTGAAAAGTTTTGAGGGTGATAACCCAGAAATTCTTTTCATCCCTATACCTTCCAGCGCAATCATTCAATCGAACTGAAATTTACAGGGTGCGTTTAACTTAACATGAAACAGATTTGTTACTTTTTTTGGCTATGCTGCTAAAACAGAATTGTCATCACCAAACATTTTTGTAAATATTGCACCAACAGATAGTACTTTAATATATTTATATGTAAAACATTTACGATAAAATTAAGCAAGTCATTTTTAAATTCTTCGAGTTTTGGAAATTTTTCGGATGGCAATTCCCAAAAGAGTTTTATCGCAGAAACTTTCGATCAAATCCTCGGAAGAAAACGAAATTCAACATATAGGTTGATTTTAGTTTGAGCCTGTTATGGTAGACTTGGAAAAGTGTTGCCAGCACTGAACATTTTCATCATTTATACTATATATCAAAAGCACCCCATAATGAAAATAAACAATTAGGATTTTACTTTCCTTTATTTTTGAAATTCATACGAATGGTTACCATGGAAACATTTCTAGCCTTTGAGTTTTGAAGCGGATCAATATCATACATGACCTATGTATCTACCCTCAAAGATAATTTCATCGAAAATCAGCTTTCTAACGGTTCTGATGTGTTTGAACTTTTTAAATGTATTTTTGTTTTTTTTTAATTCTACACACTAATAATACTACCCAGTTTTGACATTTACTGGGGTTTTCTGGACAGTCGTTTTTTTAAAATCGACCTTATAGTGGAAATAAAAACTATTATAAGACTAATTATAAATAAGTTAGTTTAATTATACCTCATCTTATTGCTTCTAGGCTAACCAGGAGTCGGTAGAGACGCGAAAAAAATGCTCCTGATTAAATTGCTTGGAAAATTTGATCAATCAATAAAAACAATGTATTGAATATTAAAACATTTATAAAGTTTCAATGGATTACGCCCAGACTTTCTCATTACAATTTTAGAGTTTTTGGGGCGTAGTTTAGTATTAATGAATGCATTGGACAATATTTATGGGAGAGCTCCGTAATTATTGGCGTAGGGCCAGTACTTTTTAAAATAATGATTTTGAATTTATGAAACAGGAAAATGAGAATCAGTGCAAGTTCTACCAGTAAATGTGAATACTGAGACCACAATATCTTTAAAGTGTCCTGAAAAAATTATCTAGAAAAAAATGTGGATTAATTTTGAAACAAATCGAACATTTGATAGGGCTATGAACTTCGTCATGTAGGCCAATGCAACTTTTTTATTTCTGCCTTAATACTTTTGATGTTACATCCTTTCACAGACACTTAACGACCCTTGTCAGCTGTGTTTTGAATCAAATTACTGTTTTTGTTATCTTTGTGCAACAAGCTAACAATGAACACTTTTTAAATATTAAAAATTATAAATTTCCAAATTCCAGTTGAATCCTAAAAAGGAAGTTCTGGTGTATGTCAGTGAACAATTAGCAGGAATGCTCTCATTTTAAATCAATTGAGTTATTCTTTTTCATTTTCTCTTGGTCTCATTGAAATATAGATGACAATTATTTCTAAAAGACGGCGAAATTTTATTTTTTTATAATAACATGCAAAAAGGCGCAATTTTTGCATTTTTTCTGATTAGCAAACAAATGAATATTCAAAATAACAAAGACTACGTTTGAATACACAGTTCAGATTCGATTGCAATATACCGTAGCAAGTTGAATTATAGTTTCATTGTTTGGCTGAACTCATAAGTAACCTTATAGCGTCTTATTCTGATAATATCTTGAAGAGAGTAAGTTTTTGGTTTATTCTGTGATCGAAACCCAATAAATCTCATTGTAACTAGATAGTATTATAGATTTTGAAATGCTAGATACTTTTAATTTTCTCAGTTATAAAGAAAAATGTGATAAACGTATTCCTAAAAGCTTTTGCGTACTAAGAGAGGATTGTTGAAACGGCTACTAGTGTAGGCTGGGACCTGATTTTAGTAAAGAAAAACGGCTTCAAATGTGACAGTTAAGACATTTTTCTGCAGTTCTTTTCGTTGTTTAATTTTACTGCCCATGACGGCAACATCAAGAACGAATTTCAAAAGACGATTGAAAAGAACCAATAATTTCTTTTCAAACGCATTCGCTTTCAAGAGTGGGCCCTCAAAAAAATTGTGGGCTTATATTATGTAAGTCGTTAACCTGGGGACATTCTTCCATTCTTTTAACTTGAATTCTGATGCTCCCATACCGTTTTTTCACTGAATACTTCAAGAAGTCTATGGATTCAGCGTTTAAGATCAATTAGGAAAAATTAGATTTTAGTTAGTGGCTCAAAAATATTTCCATTATTTTAAATTATATGAAATTCACATATGGAAAATTAATATAGCTGAGGATCTAAGCGGCACCTAAGAATATGTTTTCAGCTACGGCGTTATTGATGGAATAATATATACTCCTGGCATCCATAGTTCGTGTTTCGCGCCACATAAATGGACTGTAGCAAACATTTTTGCAAAATGGCATAAGTAAGTAATATGTTGGTAACTCTCTCCTTTTGAAAATTGATTGTGGCTTCAGTTATGTATCAAAAACTATGGACTTCTTTGATATTTATGTCCTGATCTTTTCATAAATCTGCCCTTTTTTGACCAAAACTAACAATTTCGACAACAAAAAATATAATGGAAGTTTTATAATTATTGGCGAGTATTCAAATAGAGTTGAAAAAAGCCGTATAGCTGTAAATAAATGGAGTCGAAAGTTTAAATTTGTACGTTTCACAATTTACTGCTATCAAAAAGAACTAAGCAGAAATATTGTTGAATAAGTCAGCTCAATTTCAATAACCATAGCAGATTCAACATATTTTATTGACTACCATAAGCCTTTGCAAACTTCCCAATGGGCTCCTGTATGCTTCGCATTCAAATGTAATGCGTGTGCTATACCTGTATGGAACAATTTATCATAAGCTGCATCTTGGCCGGACTCCAAGATGCACTTTAAAATATAACTCAAACACTTTATCACCTGAAGCATTATCTGGGCTTTAGTAGTGCTGAACACGAACGAACCTTTCGGAAGTTTCGTCTTAAAGTCTTGTGGGTCGTTTGTGTTTGCATCCAGGGAGACAGCCAGAAGAATCTGAACTCAACCATCTTTCCAATCTCGACGGAAAATTATGGCTGGTTCGCAACACTTAAGAAACTTATGAATGAATTTGAAAGTCTTTCAGTTTTCCATTAATGATAAGTAGCGTGACGAGCCCAATTTCGGTAAGAATTATGCGATGTGGTATAGTATATCAAATAAATGAGGACATTACTGAGGTAGCGTGAGAATTTCGGGAATTTCGTTTGTATTGAAATTAGGTTACATTATAAAACTTTGTCGGAAAATATATTTCGTTAATTTCACGTCTAAAATGCTTTTTGTTGCTAATGTCGAAAATCTTTTTGATGACTTTTTGAAAACTGATCAGCTAACAGCTTTGTTTTGAATGAACGACCCGTTTTGACTGCCATGAAATTCAACTTAGTAAAAGATCATAAGAGATTAACGGTTAAATACAAATATTATCTATTTCATAAGAATATTTGGCCATAGCAATTAAGAAACACTCTCTGTATTTGAATATTATACATTTCCCGCAGTGACTCATTCGGAAAAACAAGTTTCATCCACGTTTCAGACTCATTTCAGTTATTTTATAGACAGTCGGATTTGCGATCAGTCAAGAATCAGACAATAATATAAAAAAAGTCTATTCCTCGATGCATCTCAGTGCACTTGAATCGTTTGGATTATATTCTCTTTTGAGCAAATCCTGGATTTAACTCTCAACCAAATATGAGCACTTGTTTGAATAGTTCGTTGATTCGGATATAACAAGCGATGCGTAAAAGTACCTCAAAGAGTTAAATTCGACCATGAATGGAGATTCTGAAGACTTTTGTCTCGCAAACAATCGACACAAGTGAAACGTTGATGCATGTAAACACGAATTTGTCATGACTATGCTAAGACTACCAGCACGCAGTCATCATAAGCCAGGCAAGTTCTTTATCATATGTTTGTTGTTTGGCCAAATATTCTTTAGAAAGAATGATTTTTTTTTCGAAATCAAAGAAAACATTTTGACAGAAAACTCAATATCCTGCTGTTCCCCATAATAGAATGAATATTAAATATCACGCCTATAAGAAAACATCCTGAGGAAAGATCCTTTTGCCTGAATAATCCAAGAAAATTTAGGAACAAGATCCGGTAGCTCAAACAGGGCGGTTTCTGTTAATTACTTCTTTGTGGATAAGAATCTACCGATGACCACACATGCAACACGATCACAAGCTCTTTCCGCAGGATAATTAGCAAGTACATTGATTTGCATGAAAACTACCACATTACAAGACGGGATTACATTTGCTGGATTAGGATCAAGATGCGGTTCGTTTGGGCGCGGATAATGCAAGGAGGAGTGATTGCATTCACTTTTATGTTCTTTCGATTTTTTCTAGTCGTTTTTGGTTTGCATCTTTGCATTGGTCAACTGAATGGACACAATTTGCTTTCTTGTACAATAGGCTTGAGGTCTATCATCTGCGGTCAGTCTATTGTGATTGTCGATACTTTACCTCAGAAATATTCGCATGGTTGGTCGCTCAAAATATCTCACAATCGGAGATAATGTTACATAATTCAATTACAATTTCTAATAGACTTAACGCAGAGTTTGCGGGATAGATTTTAGTACAGGGAAAAAATTTATCTGGGTGACTTGTTTGCCTGAAAGTTGACCAAACGTTGCCGCCATCATTAGACTCTTGTGGTAAAGATTTGCATGTAGAAAATCAGTGTCAAGCAATGATTGCATTTACTTACTGGCATGTGTATATACTGGTATATGTGTGTTACACTGTGGGTGCATATGGACTGGTGATGTTGAAATTGTGTTATTTTTTTCAGTTTTTCGATGTTACAGTTTAAATTGTTCTTTGAATCCTACAACGATTCGGCATTCGTATTTGTTTTTGAGCTCTTAATTGTTGTCAACTCTAAACTCTAAGGTTTCCATGCGATCATTTTATTAAAAGCTCTTATTGAAGCCATGATAATGTAATATCTTGAATCATTTTTGTGGCTGAATAATTGTTCGATAAGTAAGTCGAACTCTTACGCAACATTTTCACCAAATTGCTTGTATTTAAAAATAATAATAATAATAATCACAAAGCTTTATTAAAAATCGAAATCTTATGCATACACAGGAGGAAAATTATTGTAGAGTTTGGACAGGAAAGCCCTTACAACTAAATAATATTTTGAATTAAGGTATCCTAGGTATGCTGCGTATCTATTTACTAAAGTAAGACATTTTCAGCAAAAAGGTAAACAAACCTAGTGCAAAATTACTAAACACTTATCAAACTAAACTGAAAACTAAAACTAGGGCTTACTGCTCAAAAACAAAGAAAGAATGAGTGGATTCTTAGATTGCATACATTTATATAGAAACTTGCGGTGTCTGAGTACGGCTGTGCGAGAAATGTAATTGATGTTGGCCAAAATATGCAAACGTCGCGTTGAGTAATAAACCGGCGCCAAACGATGCGGTGAACATTTGATTCAAACGTTTGCCTCTAACGTTTGAGTCAAATATTAAAAGATCGGCAACAGACCGAACATGTTCCAGCGCCAACGTTGAACGCTGGACATTGGACACTGGTAGCTGGCGCATCGGCCACACGATGCGTCCAACCATCAAGTGCCCAACGGGGTGTTGGTAGCATCGTTTGGCGCCGGCTGTAGAATGGTTTATTCAAGATTATTTTTAGACACTTGTTTTGGATTATTTGCAGTCTTTTTTGTGACAGTGTGCACATTTGTACCAGGTTGTGGCTCTCTATAGAAACAGCAGCTTGTTGACGGAAGATAATTTCGATTTCCTGTTAAGGAACGGGTAGTTAATTTTTATGCTCTTTGCTATTTTGGAGCTTTTATTTAATTTCCTTCAAATCATGCCGCTTAGCGAATTTCACTCTATTCTGGCTTTTATTACTTTTTTACTTTTTCTTCCTTTTAATTTACTTGCTTAAGCCAAAATCAAATAGAAAACTGCTAGAATGAAAATCAGGATTCTCAGCAGTATATTTAAATACCAAAATAAATAATTTATTGCTGATATTGATGGTTTAGCTGAAAGATGAGCTCTTACTTCAAGCAAATGTAAGAAATGAAATTGAGGATTAGGATTAAACCGTTTTGAAGCGCAAAGCCTATAAAAAACGTCAAAAAATAATGTAGGTAAAATAAGTCAATAGCGATCGGTGATCCTCAACGAGATGTCTTACAATATTTCGAAGGGAGAAGCATGGAAACTAAAGGATACCTATCTAACTAAGAGACAGGAAAGCAACATCTTTATTTTACGCTTGAAAACCTAATCACTGCTTTTGCTTTTTCAATGGAATGGAAATAGAGTGTTAGAAAATATGGCTTATATTCGTATCTCAGAAAATGAACAGCAGTATTCTAGTAGCCGGAGCTATGCCTAACTAATCAAAAGGAAGCAGGTTTAGGCTGAAAATAGCGATAAAGGGTATAAATAGGAGATAAGTGAGATCTTAGTGTTTAGGTCAACTACGTTCAAGATTTCAAATGTGGCTCTGGTTGACTTTCCTCGAGTTTTTGCAAAAACTCAGAGCTTACAGAATGGTACTGATTTATAAAACAACTAATTTAAAGCTCGGAAAATTCAATTCTACTGGAGAATCAAGAGCCAGTCATGCATTTTGAACGGCTTACCTTAGAAATAGAAAAACAGTGTACTGGTTCGAATGATCGGAATTTTTTCTAAAGAGTTATACTTACAGAAGTATTAATTTGCGATCGCTTTTTCTCTTCGCGTCTTCAATTTTATACACAACGGTCATGGGCGCCAAAGCTTTTCTGAGCGGAGAATACTGACTGCGAGATTATGAATCATTTTATATATGCTAAATACTCATTTATTTCAAATAATTGCAGCAGGAATTACATACATGTAAAAATCTTAATTGGTTGGTTCAGATTAGTTTAAATTAGTTCAAGGAATAGTTCGTCATGTTGAATATAAAATATCCATTGTTTTTGACGAAACTTAGTATTTTGATCAGTTTGAACATTATTTCATTAATGTTGCGATCAAGATTGGAGTTCAGACCCAGAATTATTTTCAGCTGATCAGTTTACGTAAAAAATTTTGTCCAGCTTCAAAAGGGCAAAGTCAAATAGCGTTAATCAATGGTCGATTTAGTGCTTTATTTTGTGATATAATGTTGTCGTCCAATCGAATCTCGAGTAGTTCCATGGATTCATAAGTAGTATGAAACGAAGCGTCATTTGGTTCGAACCACATATCGTCCGCATCAATATGGTCTATGTTCTCGTTGAAATATTCATTGACATCTATCCGGCTGAGTACCTTAACTGATACGCAAGTTTCAGAGTTAAAGACATTTGATTTCACCAGCGTTTGATATCTCATGTAGCTTCTTTTGAAGGTGTCACCGGACCCGCATGCCGTTCTTCGCTCACTGAACTAAGGTTAGCGATATTTCATTTTATTTCTTATTTCATTGTTTCAAATTGTCAGTGTTATATTATGCATATAGAATATTAATGAAGCCAGTAGGTCAAAAACCGCATTATAAATGCAAAAACTATCATAAAATGTCTAAGGCGAAGGTGATTAGAATTTTTGACTTTTTAGCGGAGGTAATCGCAAAGGCGTAATATCTTGAACTCAAGATATCAAGCAATCATTGATCTGTATGTTTACTTTGATGTTCTTGCATGAAATAAAGTTTTCTCGCTTAAGTGGTTATACGCAGTTAAAATCGATTTTTTATATTTAGCATTTTCCCTGAAAATTTCAAATCGATCCGACAAGTTTTTTCCGAGATATACGCATATTTGCAATCACATCTCGGACTGTTAGAAAGTGATATTATTTTCGAAAAAGTGATCCGAACATATGTATATGTATGTTGCGGGCTTTTACATCTGTATGTGATTCCTCTTGGAAAAACTTTTTATTGGGTTGGTAACTAAGTAATTGCCGATTTCACACACATATATCTCTGGCCATATTTCCGAATGGCTTCTGTCAATGATATATTTTTTTTCTTTCAGACATTTGTTAGCTGTCAATCTTCGAAGCAAATCGCGCGTATTTTTGTTAAAATCTTGGCGTCATTTTAAATATAGAGTCATATTTTATTTTTTTATTTCCCTAAAAGAACGCAATGCAAGCTGGTGAAAAGTTACGTGATATGTACGGTGAGGAAGCCTTAAATGGAAAACAGTACCGAAATTGGTTTGACAGATTTCGTTCCGGAAATTTTTCACCCAAAGATGAATAACAAACAGGTCAACCAGATGAGCTTGATGATGTTTAAAATAAAGCCATATATGGGTCGGAATGTAATGTAGCAGTGCAAGAGATAAAAGAGAAGTTAAGTTGATCATAAACAGTGCCTGAGAAGCATTTAAAATGTATGAAACTTATTAAAAATTGACATTTGGGTTCCACATGAATTGAAAGAAATTCTTTTAAACAATCGCATCAACCTTGCGATTTTACACCTTAGACGCAATTAACCTGACCTTTTTTTTGAAACGGATCATCCCTGGTGATTAAAAGTGAGCTGTTTACAATGACGTCGATTGAAAACGATCAGACAGAACCATCCACTTCGAAAGCTTATATCCCCCAAAAGAAAATTTTGCTCTAAATTTATTATGATTGGAAAGGTATGGTGTATTGTGAGCTGCAACCAAGGAATCAAATGGTCGATTTGGATGCTTATTGTCTACAACTGAATACATTAAATGCAGAAATGAATGAAAAACGGCCAGAATTGGTCCATCGAAGAGAAGTCATTGGTCACTAGGACAACGCTAGGCCATATAAATTGCCAAAATTATTGGAGCTCGGTAGGGAATTAATGTTACATCTACCATATAGCCCCGATCTTGTTCCATCAGATTAGCATTAATTTTTATCTTTGCAAAACTCTTTACAAAGTAAAACTTCCCATGATGATAAGAGATCGGACTTGGTTCTGTTTTTTGAAATTAGAAGTTCTACAAACGTGGAACTATGAAGTTGCCAAAACAAGGCAAAAAGACATCCAACAAAATGGAATATATGTCATTATTAAAGTTCATTCTTTGTATTTAAAAAATGTGGTATATGGAAAAATCAGCAATTATTTACTTGTAAACCCAACACAAATATACATAATGCATAAACAAATATATGAAAAGGATATTACTATTTTTAATAACCGACGAAGATATATAATCTTATTTCCTAGAATAATATTCAGTATCAGATTTTCGAGCCTCAATCCATTATTTAATTTCGATACTGAGAAATTTTTTCACTGAAATTAGACAAGTTACTTTTCTCTGACCTAAAACATATATTTTTAGTAACGCTACTGACCGAAGATAATGCAAACATGGCGGTTCAATTATCATTTACAAAAACGTAAACAAACGGTCGACTCGCAAGTTTTTCGTTCATTTTGCGCGAAACACGGACAAATTTTGCACAAGACTATAAATTAAGCGCAATTTTAAATATTGATACTCACTTGGCTGTGAAAAGAGACTCTATCCTTGCCCACATCCTCCTACATCCTTGCCGATTTCAACACGAATCCTTACACGATTTCGACTGATTTTAAAAAATATAAAAAATATTTTTCTACTTGCGCGTTTTAACACAAAATTCAAAGTTTATTTTATGAATAAAATGATAATTTCAACAAAAAGTAGAGCTAAACAGCACAATTCATCGCGTATTTCATTCGCTTTGATCGAAAGCACTACCGACGCCTTGTAAATTTGACAACGATTTTGACAGCCAACCCCAAGCAGACTCAATCCATAGAGAATCAAAGAACGCGTTTTTGTCTTATAAACATCCTTGGCTGCATGTCCAGAAGGGTGGGGTAGCCTACTTCCCTTAGCTTTCTACTGCATCAACTCTAATCAGCTTTTAGTACGAATTTTCAAAATTCTGACAGTTTACAGAAGGTTTTGAAAGAAACGAAAAAAACGAAGCCTATATTAACAAATAAAAAAACAAATCATTCTTGGATCTACGTAAATATTCGCAGTGGTCCAATTTTCAAATTTGCAGCATAAATCTCCTATAACAACCACATGCGGCGACTTTTACTCAAGCTGTGGTTATATATTAGCTGTTTTGTCAAGAACTAAAAAAAACTGTTTTGATTCGAGGCTAATTTTCAGCTCGCATTAAAAAATAATCATTGAGCGTCATATGCCCCAGAGCTAAGTATAATACTGCAGTAGTGGTAAAAATGGAGTAAAAGATTTCGATAGACAATAAAGCTTGGGTTCATAGTATGCACGATTTCCCAAAGAACCTTATCGTGCTCCTAGAGTTCAGTTTCAGTTTCTCGCTAGTGCTGAACAGCTTGTGAGAAGAAGTCCCCTCAACCGTTTCTCTACAGTACCTATAGCAGTCGGGCATTCCATGGATGAACTTTTAAAGGAAAATGATCTGGTAAGGATTTGCATAGCGCCCTTTGTCACGTTCGAATATGTGTAGGCATTCAAACAAAGTGTAAAGAATTTGGTTGGGTCATAATTGATGTCACTTTGCTTTCTCTGCAAGTATTTATTCAGTGTTTTCAAGAAAGCATCTAATCAGCCTCTATAAAGCATAATACTGCCCTACTAACATTAAATGATCTATCTGTATTTTTGTAATTTTTAAGTTTCCACCGGATTCAAAAACTACATACTCAATTACATCATTCTACAAAATATGAAAAACCTTTCTTATGTATGTTAAAATCAATAGCGAAAAATCTCTACATCTACAAAAAATGTCATACTACTAAGCGTAAATGTTTTATCTACTGCAGATAGAACCTTTATGCTTAGTAATCGGGCCAGTTTTTCGTTTCATGATATGCTTAGCAAGGCAGAATAGTCTACACACAAGGTCTTTAAAAAAATTTCCATTTTACGTAAAAAGTCCTGTATATTCAATGCGCCACTTTTGAAGCACTAACTTCCTACTTGGAAACACTAAATACTAAAAGTATTACTACTACATTCGAGGCAACTAAAGCATTTTCTTCCTGTTTTTCATTCAAAGGATGTGTATGAATGCCATGATCAAACTTATTCGTTACAAAAATTTCGTGATTTTCACCTGCCGAATATGGCCATGACCTAGACATTTATTATTTTTTATTCATAAGCAATATTGAATCTAATAACGACAGCATATAACCACCAGAGCCAATACTGATCTCCCTTCACATGAATCTAATTTTCATTATGAGAAATTCGAAATGTTTAATTTTCCTTTCAGGTCTATTTAACATAAATGCAAACATTGAAGGGGAATATCCTCCTGAAACTCAAAGTATTTCTCATCTGCAAAGGTAATCGAACAATTCAGTTTACCCTTTGTAAACATCATTTGAATGTTAGATCAATACGCGATCTAATCGATAGTACAGGGGGTGATGATTGAGAAAATAACTTACAGTACACCTGGTTTGCTTTTGTTTCCTTGTTATAGAATCATCATCCTTTTGTGAACATTTTTTTTTTGTTTACACTTCCCAAGAAAGATTTCTTTTCCTGATTACTTTCGATCGACGAGAAGACCCCATATCAAAAGAATAAGAAATAACCAACAAAAAAGCAGCAGCAGCAAGTAATCAAATGCCTTCTCACGATGCTTTCGCAAACAATTGACGATTAGTTGCACTGACTACCGGCTCGAATGCAAACAAAAGCAGCTCGGGAATGAAAGGTAAGGGGCAAAAATCGATGGTTCTTGAAAAAGTGAAATGGTGAAATAAAGTAATCCAGCAAATATGTCACACACATAGTATCTTGGCTGGACGCCAGTGTGTCTCAATATCAAAATCTGCAGGGGGTTGAATTCGTGCTGGATCGGAAAGATATGCAGTTCTGTGGACAGACTGCGCCAAAACCCTTGCAGTATTTTCACTTTTGGAATTGAGAATTTAAATGATAAAGCTACCAGCTCCATATTAATAAATTAATCGCAATTTCCGTCACATATAAATCATGGAGCAGTTTTCAGAAAAAAACCAAGATAAAATGTTTATGTGTTTAAATATCTCATGATTTATTAAACAAGGAGAGGTTTTACCGTCACAAACTGTTTATTGGTAGATCACTATTGTTTTCTCAGTTAAGTAGATCAGTTCTTTCTTACAAACTTTGTTCGATTTCTTTATATCTTCGGCTCCTTGAAAAGGATCAAACGCTAAAGAATTTTCTTATGCGGTCGTAGAGTCAAATGAAAATAAAATTGGGTTGCCCGAGCAAACCTTATTAGTCCTTATTACACAATTTCACCGAATCCTTTCTATGAAAAGAAAAATCTTTGGTTTTATAAATTTCTTTCTTCTCTTAAAAATTACGACTTTCACAAACCCTTCGACACAATAGACTACAATGGAGCTAACAAAGGGAATAATATCGGATCTACACACGCCAGAGGTGTGAAAAATTTATTTTATTTCGATCAATTGCGCGATCATCATCATATCGTTAGCAATAGTGCGCCATTAATAAATCACAAGATCGATGGCTTGGAAACGAATTTAGTTATTGGATTACCAGATCTTGCCGTTCACAGAGATTGCATTGAGCATGAGAAGAAGCATTGCGAATGATTCATTTTTTTGCTATTCGATGCGTTTAAGGTGCAAACGATCAAATGAGGTCGAGATTTATAACTTTAAATCGGACACGTTATGAGAAATGAATGATGAATTGTGGGTTTCAGTAAGTAGCCGATGGGTGTCAGATAGGCTGTAAGTAGGTGGTAAAATATAGTTATTGGGATATAAGCCTATACTAATGTATTCACAAAACAAGAAAACTGATTCGAAATATGTATAAGACATTAAAAAAATAGATAAATCAATAGGTATACGAATTTCAGTCTCATTTACTTTTCATTTTAAATGAGTTAAAATTTTTATGTATTTAGCTCGCCGGCTAACTGCTTGCCCTGAACATCAATCTTTCGGACTAAAGTTGGAACGAAACTCAAAACGATATATTGCGGGAGTTCATTATACTTGTTATATGTATGTATACCATATTTCATAGAGAATAGAATCTTACGCAGAAACATAGAATTTTAGCGAGACTGTTGCAACTAGAACCGAATTTGGGCAAAACTCGACTACCTGCCCCCAATAACCGTTAAACAATTTTACCGATTGTGTTTTTGTGCTCATGTGTTTGTTTTTGAGGGTGTTTTTTGTTTCTTTGTCTATTTATCTTCAATGTGTTGTTTTTTCGCGTACTTTTTTTTTATTTTAAGTACGTTTTTCTTAGTTATTCTTCAATTTTTGATCCCAGAAGACGGGTGGTAGGAGTCCTATTATTAATCATAATTTAGTTTTAGCATAACGAAAAAATATCAATTCTTATAGGGAACATCGCAGCAAAAACATGCGAAACATCACTTTACACAATGGCTTCAATGAGCAATTACTACACTGAAAGAAAAATCTTGGTAAAATCAACAATTTTCCTTAGTTGTTTTTGCGTCAACTACGGGCTATAGTTAAAACAACCATAAAAAAATAGTTGATTACTTTTATGCACCATGACGCGTGGTTGATAAACAACGTCCGTGGTGCGAAAAAAGTAAGCAACCACAAACAATGGTATTCCATCAATATACATAGTACGAAATAGTAAATGACTATAGTATGTAGTGTGGAATTTTGTTTGTTGACTTTAACATTTGTATGGTAACGCGCACATTAGCTGCGGCCGAAATTGCCAAATTTCTAATTTTGCCTCACTGCTAGCGGTGATACCTACCATAGGTTGTCATCACTACTAGGTTGAATAAACTCTGTTTAAATTAGGTTGAATCAATGCCTTCTAGATGTACGGGCCGTAATGCAGAATGATGACGTCAGAGCATCGGGACAAATGTCGCGAAAAACACACGTAGTCTTAAGGGACGTCCGCGGGAAAATGTTAATTGTACGGGTTGTGTTAAAGTGAGTGAAATGAAAACTAAAGTGGTATATGCGGAACAGTGCTAATGAACAGCTTAAACACAAATTAATGCGGTGCGTGCGGTATAATGTGGAAAATTCACTACAAAATATTTATCGGTTGGTGTTAGGTTATGTGATGGTTCGTGTCGATTTACTGTCGCAATACAATTAATTGGTACAAAGTGTACGTTATGACTAAATATTATTATTATATCGCGTCCACGCACAAAAACTAACGTTTTATTCATATTTTAAGCAAAAAACCGCACGTGAAATTTCCGTGTACATCGGCACTGCCTCGTGGAAATGTCAAATTTCCTAAACTCATTACGTCACGGCGAGAACGATTACGTAGCCTGACGGCCCGTACTTCTAGAACGCATTGGCTGAATGGTCTAATAGACAAGCGATGGCTGATGTGTATTGTGACAAGCCAGCCTAATCCTCGTACAACAGGATTTAGCAATACAAAAGACAAAAAAAAAATAGGAATTTGGTTGGTGCCTTGGTTGCATTGACAGCGACATTGTCGCTGCGTTGTGATTCACCAACTTCAACTGTGGCCACTGCGTTAGCCACAGTGGAAGACACTGTAATGTGATTGATTTACAAAGCATCATACAACATAATATAAAGGCTTCACAGCATAACATGAATATGAATTATATCGAAGAGCAAACCGAACACAATTTTGCCATGTAGTATATGAAACTTCTATGATAGAATAGGAGGATGAGTATGAGGAGTATGGAAAATCAACAGTTTTCCTTAGTTGTTTTTGCATCAACTATGGCTATAGTTAAAACAACCATAAAGAAATTGTTGATTACTTTTATGCACCATGACGTGTGGTTGATAAACAACAAAAAATTTCATTCGGAGCATGAAAAACGTCCAAGTGTTTAAATCATTCTACTTTGCGTAGAATGATTCCAAAGACGTTGCTCACTGAATTACGTTTGTTGAAATCAACTATTGCAAAGTAGTTTAAGTACCATAAAAACTGTTGATAATTCGAAACTTTGAAGTTTGAACTATTTTTCGTGGTTATGAAACAATTAAAACAGTTGATTTCATGAACTTTGTGATATTTTTTGTATAACAAGAACCAACTACTTTTATATCGTTAAATTAACTATATTAACCTAGTTAAAATAACTATTTTCCGTAGCTCGTTTAACGATTTTGAATGAATCGTTGCAATACTATTAAAAATATTTGAACCAACCAAGAGTTTTTCTTTCAGTGTAGAGAACTGGAGGGTCTTTGAAGGCTCGTTATTTTCTTATCACAATTACATTAGTTTAAGTTTAAACTTCAACTCAACTCGCACTTCTCGGCCGGTTCGCAATCCCAGAAATTTTTAAAAAAATGCCAACTATGTGAACTTGAAGCGGCCAGCGGTTTAACTCCTACTCCCAGAATTGGCTCTATAGCTGACCTGTTGGTTGAAGTAATCACATTTTTTAGTAAACTTGTAAAATCCTTTGAGCGATCCTGTCCCAAAGTCTGTCCTAAGCGCTGAACAGCGACCTGGGTTATCGCAGAAGACAGGTACGAGAACTGTTAAAATAAGCCAAAGCAGCTGATTTCAGTATATAGGACGAATACAAGAGCTTCCTTAGGCTCTATAAATTGGAAATATCAAAGGCCAGATGAAGCTTCTGGAAGCAGCTGTGCAGAAAAATTGAAACCATTTCAGAAACGACAAGACTCAGAAATCTACTGGCTTAACGCCCTGTGACGACTAGCCTGCTGCCGGATGGAAAGTGGACAAGCAACTGTTCGGCAGCACTGAAAATCTCGTAGATACTCACTTCCCGGGTTATCTGGATGACTTCATCTATTTCACGGGTGACCAGGTGTTTGACCTTTATGACTACGACGTAGGAATATGGCCCAATTAGCCTGCATTCCTTCCTCTTTAAAGTTTTTGGAAGCTTCCTAGACAATCTCATCAAACATAGACTTGGATATCAAACTGTATCGCATATATGAAAGAGAAATCTGTAGAAATGGCTCTCCATAGAGCAGACCTCAAAATAAAAAAAGTAAACTTTAGGGACTTTTCCAAAAGTTAATGGTGGTTTCAATAATGTGCATACCACAGCCATTATGGAGAGCCTCCACGCAACCAACGCCCACCCCGTATTTTGAAGCTGAATATCTAACATGCTTGAGCAAAGGTTCATTTCAGTGGAGTAGGCGGAGGTACAAATCATAAGGAAGATCCACAGAGACACACCTCAATGTGGGTTGCTATCACCTCTGTTGTGTAATCTGATAATAAATTCAATTTTGAAAAGTTTTGGGGGCAAGGGACTCATAGTTGTGGCCTATGCTGATGACATTGCAATCTTAGTTTCAAGTGAATTTCCACATACCTTTGGCCAGCTCATCAAGTATGCTTGTACAGGTTGAGGACTGGGCGACCAACTGCAATAAGACTGATTTTTTACTCTTCACAAGGAAGTTGCTAGGCCGATCCTTCCGACGGTGAATAAAATTACCTTGGCTGCAACCAGAACACAGCGGTTGGAAGCACTCTGCATCACAATGCCTTAATGCCACGACTCCTTCGTCTGCTTTGAACGTGCTGCTTCATCTCCTTCCACTTGACCTCTTGCTAGAGGCACTGCTGCAAAAGCTGATATTAAGCTTAACGAATCAAGCATTGAGCGGTGGTACGTAGTAACCACTGACTACTTGGTTCCTACTCTGTGCTTCGGCCGTAGAAGCGGCCGTAGAATATGGGCAGGAATGGAATTAGCAAAGAGGCGCAGCTATTCTTATCATCATCACTGACGACTCTAAAACAGCCGCAGAAGTAGGTGCTGCAGCATTTTCTGCAAACCGCGATATAGAAGAAGCTTTCGGACTTACTTATCACTGTCATATTTTCTAGGTATACGTTTTTGCGGTACGTAAAGCTGCAGACCTAGCATCCCAACGGAAAAAGTATTGCTTCGGCATATATTCGGTAAGCATTTCGCGTAATGCGTGGAAGCATTACCGAACCATTGCATGTTTATTTCTTTTTAACATTGCATGTCGTAGGCTGGGAAGGTTTATACAAGGGGAAACTTATGCTTTTAGCTTCATAGCTTTATGTATAAGAGCTTTTTGGAAAGTACGACATCGTATTATCGTTTTCCCGTCATCTAGGGTGAATACGAATTGAAGCTTTGGCCGGCGGCCGATCGTATCTCTGCATGACCCAAAATGTGTGGTTATTACATGCTGATTGATTGTGACGCTCATTGGAAATTCCAATAGCGTATTCTCGAAACTACTAGGAGAATTGGTCCTCTAGTTTTTCATGCATTTTACTTACCCGTGATGATTTGAAATGCTCCGAAATTGTCATCTTTCCGCTTTATATAGCACACCACCCATAGCCGATGTATGCTCGCAAGTTCTTTTCCCCTTATTTCTGCGGGTGATGTTCATTGGCCAGTCATTGACTTTTGGAAACACCTTGCAAGCGGATTATATTTTCATTACCGCATTACAGCGATTCCCGTTGGGATATACCAAAGATACTACTTGTGACGGGTGAGCATCTTCACAGACAGTCAAACACTTATAAAAGCATTGATGTCGCACACATACAAATCGAAGTGTGTAATCGACTGCATTCAGGCCCTGAATAGATTAGACAACAACAAAATAGTCAGAATTTTTTGAGTTACCGGTTACGAGGGCATTGATATAACTGAGAGGGTGGATGCGTTAGCCTAGCATGGGGCCAGTATTCCCTATCTCAACTTCTATTCAAACGGTCAAGTACCCGATTGATTCCAAAATGATCCAAGGTTTGATATGCAAATGGTGAACAAATCAGACCTGCAGAGTAACCAAAATCATGTGGGAGTCATACAATCTCACAGCGACTAAATACCTGCTCGAATTAAAGTGAGATTGCTGCAAATAGCTGGTGAGTATTATTACTTGCAGTAACGCATGATATGGAACTGGGGCTTTTAATCAGTGATACAAGTAGGAAATTTCAAGAGCTGAGAGTATCAGAAACAATCCAGCATCTCCTGTGCCACTGAGGAAAACTAAAAAGTGCTGCTTTGGCAAGTCCTGGCTGCTGGATTTCTTGCACGTGGTGGAGCAGAGGCTGGAGGAAGTCCTTTAGTACGCAAAAAGGTCTGGGGTCTTCGATGACCACTTGCACTGAGCCTTCTTATTTCCAGGTCTATTTATCTTGTATCACTATGGGCCTATAGATCTATGTGTGTCCTTGCGTCAAACAGTATAGCCTAGCCTAGCCTATTGTTTGTTATGAAGAATGGTAGCTCTAATTTTTACAATGCTGGCAGAAATAGCTAAATTGCTATGCCCAAATTAGGTTTATTAGTATTCTTTTAAATGGAAAATTTATATTATCAAATCTTTTTTTGCATCAAATTGCGTAAACCTAGCTCTTTTTTCTCTACTAAGGTGCTCTTACTGATACCTTGAGCTCAGCAACTCACTTTTTTCTATTACCTTTGATATTTTGTTTCACGATTGCTATAATTCTTCTCAAGCTATAAACAAGGTTTTCGATCAGTGCACATTATACGCACAAAGTGTGACAGCTAAAATATACTGCAAATTAAATGTTTTTTAGTGTATTATTACAAACGCATATTAAAAATCTGGGTTTTACATCAGATGGCGTCTAGCGTTATACGCATCAGACAGCACTGTCACCATATTCACATCAAAGCTCCATTTAATAGCTACAATTTCCATCAGATGTCATTTGCTTGAAGTGTAAACAACATCTTTTATTTGTGTCCTCAGCTTCCATTCGAGATTTACGTGCCAAACAAGCGTCATTTGCGGGAAGTATTGCTTTATTTCTTCAATTTGAATAAAAGTGCAGCTGGAGCACGTCGATTGCTCACCGAAGCTAATCCTTAATATTTTCCCTCGATTTCAACGTGCAAGAGATTGGTTAAGCGGGAAATGAAAATCGTTCAGAACAGCAAAAAAAATGCAAATACGATGAATTGGATGCAATACTCGAGGAAAACTCATGTCAAACACAAGATGAGGTTGGAAAATTTTTAGGAGTTACACGCCGAACCAATTTCCATCGTTTGAAAACCTTTGGATTGATCCAAAAACAAAGAAGTTAGGTGTCTTACGAGTTGAAGCCAAAAAATGTCGAAAGGCGTTTTTCACGTGCGAACAATTGCTTCAACGGCATAAAAGAAAGCGTTTTCTTCATCGTCTCATAGCTGGTGATGAAAAACGAATTCATTACGATAAAATTTCAACATCAACGGCCAAGTCAAAATATCCATGCTTACAAACTCGTGAAGAATGGCGTTGTGCACTATGAGCTGGCGAACACTACCAGCAACAGTTGATGCTATTGAGCCAAGCACTGAAGGAAAAACGGCCTTAATATGCGGAAAGACACGATAAAGTGACGTTTTGACACGACAATGCTCCGCCACATATTGCAAAAGTCGTCAAGGACTCATTGGAAATGCTGAACGTGGACGTAAAACCCCAACCGTCGTTGAGCACAGACATTGTTCCTTCGGACTGCCATTTGATTCGATCGATGCCGCATGGCCTGGCTTATTAACACTAAACTTCCTATAAGAAAACCAAAAATTTGGTTTGGTTCATGGTTGGATGGAAATGATGAAAACTCTTTCGCAAAAGAATCCTTCAGCTGCCTGAAAGATGGAAAAAAATAGTGGCCTCCAATGAACAATACTTTCGATAAAATATATTTTAAGCTTTAATCGATTATTAATACTAATAGACATATTTTTGAATAACTAATCTTTTGTTTAAGCATCATGACCATACGAGGAAGCTTTTTCATGACAGCAAACCGGAAAATATACCTTACGCAATATTGTGTTACGATTGGGTAATGAATATATTTTTTTAAAATCAAACTGACATCCTCTTTTAATGCTCGTTCTGAATTTGCATCGTTAATCTAATAAAACCCGTCATTCATAAATAGATAATGTATTTGAAAACTTTCATTTCGTTTAGCACAGAATAGAATTCTATTTTTATAAAAATCAAAATTTCTATCAAAATTTGTCATCTTGCATTCATGGCGTCAAATAAACTATCTTTATGCGACAACGATCCCAATAAATTCGATAAACCAGAATTACATGAAAAATTTCTTCAACCTTCACACATAAAATAAAAAAAAAATTGAACAAGATGCTGACATTGTCATTCAACTTTTTAATTTCCGAAAATATTTACAGCTAAAATAATTTTTATCGCGATGAAAAGCACCTGCCACGCGGCTGCCTATAATATTTAAATACACCTTCCTCGTTGACGCGATCCCAGCGCGTGCATAGCAATCATTAATTTATGCAGTTGCGAGGCGAATGGCACCATTTTCATGCATTTAGGCACGTGTGACGGCGACCACCGCGAACTCATACGCAAAATGTCCCTGACAAGTGCGTTTCGGTTTATCAAACATATCACGGTGCAGTGCGAAATGAACGATTCGACTGGAACGAAAGGATAGACTTTCGAAATCAGGCTCTGGTGCATTACTGTTCTTTCAAATATATTTCATTGATCAATTGTTTGAGCTGAAAGTTTTTTTTTAGATAAGCAGGAAGTTGCATCCCCTCGAGCTTCAGTGCCTTCCGATTCGGGGCCAATTATCGTCGTAACAGTTTTAATTTATTTCGAGGGATGTCGAAGGACAAAGTCTTCAGCCGGCCGAACAAGAGGCATCCAACTTGAACGATGATTGGTCGATGAGCTCAAGGTGTTCCATGTATTTTTTTCGTGCATTGAGCCCTGAGCCGTGGCTCAATATCATTTTCCTTGCACAGCACGCAGCCAGAGCCAGCGTATTTGGCCGTCAAAGTTACAGGCACATTTTAATGCGCGGAATAAGTGTCCCGAATTTCTGATCATCCCCTACCGTACTCAGTCCTTCGAGTTCCTGGCGGGAGTGATGCGATGTCTGAGCCGCATTTGAATTTGTTGGGCTCCGTTCGTGGTTTTTATGTTTGGACTCGTTGAGCCTTAAGACGAAGCCATTACAATGGCCATCATTGCACCGCGTCATATATGTACGCACAGTGTCGCGGAAAACATCTGCTCCAAAAATGGATACTTTCTTTCCTGTTGAGGAGCGCCGAGCGGTAAAATTTAATGTAAACGTTTTAGGGTCAAATTTTGATGTTTAATTGATCGATTCTTGTTGAAGGAATCGAAGATGATCCAACTCGTAGGTGAACGCATCAATTGTCTTATTTTAACTGAACGAATTACATACATGAAAGATAGTTGCAATGTACCAGTAAATTCCTTAAAAATGTATTCCTTATTTGATTCTGTTGATTTGTGGTTGATTTGTGTTTACTTGCATTTATAATTTGAAATTAGTCCTCCAACAAAACACCAACAAAAAATTCGAACTAGTTTTAATTGGACGATGAAAACCCCTTCAAGATACTTTTAGTTACAGGCACGCGTTTTTGTATGCTTTGTTCAACTTAACGCTTACCTTTTCCTATGTTGCATATAACTCGATGCAACAGCACATGGAATGCATCGATCCGATAAAATTATGATTATGATGATTTTGATGAGTGTTTTCCGTGGACTTGACATTTTTGCACTTCTTGTTTACTTTCATTTAAAATTTAAGCAAAACCAACATAAACATGAACAACCGTATGCGTGCGTTGGTCCACGTTTGATGCAGCGACAGTGGATGAATGCATTGCAAAAGACGGCGGGCAGGTGTGCTCTACATTTTATCCGAATCCACGATCTTTTCTTCGTCTGAGCTGCAACGAAGGGTATTTGGATATGTTTTTGATTTGGCGGTTATAGTCAAACAATTTTGGCTGTGAGGCAAAAACTAAGAAGTTCGTTTCTTCGTGTTGATACTATAAGAAAATATTTCTAGGCTAATTGTGCTGTACGCATAGTTTCACTCTAATATTCCTTATCAAAGCCCAAAATTGTGATGAACTAGTCAGTTGTGGAAGTTCAAAATTAGAGTGATCCGAGACTAGAGCAAAGTGAAATTCTCCCGGTACAATTCATTTATGGTATTGAGCAGTTGAAATGGTGGAGACCCCATTTTCACAGTCGAAACTTTACGTGAGTGAAATGATTAGTTTGACTCAAATAGCTACTCAGAGTTAGACCAACTCAGAGATGGCTTAGTCAGAGCTAGGCTCCTTGATAGAAACACTACCTTTACTTCAGAGTTTAATACGATTAAAATCAATAAAATTTAAAATCTGCACCCGATCAGGTTTTAAATAAATTTTACAGATGTCTTGCAAGCTGCTCGCTAATACAAAGATTATATTTTTTCCAAATTAGCATGCATGTAACTAAAAAAAATTTCTGAAATTTCGTGATGAAATATTGGGTGACTCTTCAGCATGATATGCAGCTAAAGTACTAACTGAATAAGTATGAATTTTGAATTGAAGCATATTAAATTGCACACAAACAAATCAAATGCTATTCTAAAGCGAATATATAAGAAAAACCAAAGCAACTCGCGTGCCTTTTCCTTCTCTCTTTCAAAACAATCAAACATCGAGTCTCGCGAAGCCTATAAGTTCTATGTTAGTTCAATGGGGGAAAATTATTACGGATCTGAGAAATTCTTCGCTTTTATCAAATCCTTGTTCTATATCCTGAGGTAGCACTGTTTTTTACTGTAGTGTTTACATGATGCCAGTCAGCCTCCCAGTAGAGCTTGCCAGTGACTGACAACGTGTAAACACCTGCTTGACAGCAGAGGCATGTCAGTCCAAAAAAAGTGGTGGAGGGAAGCGCCAGCGTGCCAGTGAATCAAATATTTTTGTTTCACTGGCATTGCCAAAGACTGCCTGTTGTGCGAGTCAAGTAAATATTTTATTTAACTTTTAATACTAGTATAAAATATTTTGTTTATGATTTCAAAAAACATTAACTTAAGGTTTTGTACTTACTTTTATAAAATCCTTTAATATGGTGGAGATATCATCACAAACTTCAGGCATGAAAGTTGACATTGCGGATTTTGACACACGAAAAAGCATTTGAAGCATTCTGTAATTAGTTCCAGATGCTAGGAAAGCAAGAGTTACTTCCGACTTAAGCCTTGTAATAAGTGGGCTTACTAAGCGGAGTAGCTCATCAAACTGTTCTGGTAAAAGTCTCATGACCTATTCATACTCCTGTGGATCAGTAGAATACACCTTTTTTAGAATTCTTTCTGATGACCCCATCCTTTTGTTTCTCAACCAATCCCGTACCCATATGCTCCTCACTTTATTTTCTTCTTCTTAAGCTCTCCAAGCAATACACAAAAAAGCTCTTCACTCACAACTTTCGCAACCAAACGAACCGAATTTTGAAGAATTGGTCTAAAATTGGAAAACACACGCCATTTGGTTTTTTTTTGTTTCCTCCCTTGCAAAATTTACAGCTGCTGGCAAGTAGGAAAGCAGCCTCCAAATCGCAAGCCATTTAATTGGCTAGGTGTAAATAGATGCTGCCAGTCACTGGCATGCCTTTTGTCACGTCAGCTGGCATGAAAAGTAACTGGCAACGTGTAAACTAGCCATAAGTCATATGTAACTTTTTCGCTCACCATCGCTGACTGCCTAAAATTCCTACTGCTACAATGTCTGCTGTAACTAAAGCAAGGATGGATTTGTCCTGACACAAGAGGCTTTTGTTAAAGCTATTCTTGAGCTAAAGACTGGTAAAGGACAAAGCCTTCACTTGGTTTTCTCGTTTCTTTTTGGCGCAATATGCAGACCAATTGACCAGTTTCTTTCTATTTTTGTTTTCAAGGCTTTCTGAAAACACACCTACACCTATTTTATTCACCTATCATTAAGTGGAGATAACGATCAGTCGGTAACTATCAAGGGATTGATATTATAATTGTCATACCCAAATTACTTGGATAAGAAGAACTAAAAAAAATTCCAGAACCAAAAAAAATCCAACGCAGAGCATATGGAGTACTAAAATGAGCTGCTCAGCAAACTCAGGGAAAAATAAAATAAAAAAAACCGAAAGTCGCGAATAAGCAAAAACGTAAACAAACTGCTTCCTCTGTACAAACTTTAACGCCCCTTCATCTTTCTCTCACTTTGAAAAATCTCTATATCCCGAGAGGGGTTTTACTTACAGCTACATACTTAGTCTTCTAAATTTAATATCTCTTTAATCTAGAAGAACACTGTGAAGCGCTTTTGATGTTAGACGTGGGGCAGTAAATAGAGATCTCCCTAAAAAAATTATTTTTAATAACCGACCAAGACGCACTAGATATGCAACTCCGCTCAAGGATTGCAATCATCAGATTAACGATGCATATACTACGCTCATGAGGATACTTATGTTGTAGGATATTCAATACTATAAGCAGTCACTACTCTGGGGGGAGCTCTCAATCCACTTTCAAACATAACCTCTCCATGGCTCTTGCAACATCTTTACCCAATTAATCCATTTTAAAGGAAAAAAAATTAAATTAAGCTTTTGCTTCAACATTTTAGCTGTGTTTTTGGTGTGTTCAGATATTCAACAACTTATATTTTATGTTTATCATCATCATTGGTGTCCGGTCCTAGCCTCTTTCAACATATTTTTCCATCGGTTCGGGTCTCAAGCCGATGTTATCCAATTACACCCCTAAGCATTCGTCAATTCCGAGTGTCATCTCCACTGTTGTCTGCTGTAAAATCTGCTGCAAAGTGTTTATATTATATTTATATTGCACTACGAATATTTTTTCTATTGTGTAGCATGCCTTGTTTAGTAAATAAATAAATTCTGTTTATCATAAAATTTAAGGTACTGTTTCAACCTGCTAAAAAGCTTATCTTGCAAAGCTGATGAAAGAGAGACACCATTCATGCATCCTATTCTTTCTATTTAGCCTTTGCTGGTCGGATAGTCCATAATAATCCATTTTCATCAAATTATGAAATTTCCGGCATGAAAAATCCTAACGCAAATTTTTAGGTATCAGATTCTCAAAAAAAAAACTTCAACAAGTTTGGATACTATGGGAAAATTGTTGAGAAATCGATACGTGATATCTGATCGTCAAATCGGTGAAAATGTCAACCAATTAATTTTTTTAACAGCCCATACTCCAGCTTTTCATCATAGCCATCAGCAAATACCATAAAATTATCTCGAAATCAATCATCAAACAACAAACCAAATTGATTGGGTGTCACCGCATAATTTTATCGCTGACAATTAATGAATATTTGATTCGACCATAAAAAAATCATATAGCACTCGAACTTATATCGGCTACATAATTTCACAGGAATATTAAAAATGTAATCTTAGCGATGGAACATTGTCAGTACTCATCGATGATGTTGCACCTTTTAATGTCATCACAAGTCAATATATCTTGGTCGCGTGTCCCTGAAGATTGTCACCGATGCCCAGTTCGACATAAATGTAATGAAGTCAATATCAGAGCCAAGCATAGTCAGTACTCGGCCAGTTGACTGAGTTCCAACGCCAGCAAGTGGATCGACCGCGTTCGCGACAAGCCATGTCTCATCGATTTGCCAACCCGGATAATAAATGTCCACTACAAGACGTGTACATTAAAATCGATCAAGTTAATTGCAATGCAAGAAATTAATCCTCATCGAAGATGCAATTTTAGCAGAGACATTGAATTGGCTGAGAATGAAATTGGCCCCACGAATTATTAAGTGGTATGCCATTTGTTGTTCGTTGTCTGTTTAACCCTGTTTGCAGTCTGGTTATGCATGAGAAATATATACTTCAAATATCTAAATAGTTTTCACTATTCCTAATTTCGCACTAATCAAACTGACTTTCCAAGTTCAGATGACTAGATGCAGAACTCGTATTGTATCTACGAGAAAACTTATACTTGAACATGTAAATTTTATTTTATAGTTTTTTTAAAAAACCAGCAAAAAATCCTAGGGTTAAACATTAAGCTCCAATTAAGTTGATATAATTTCAAAATTAATAAATTGGTGAAATCACGGTATGCCTGTACCGTAAACGTAAACGAATAACATAAATGAATCGCTGAGCCGGGCAATATAATTGTCGTCTGGGAAATCGAAATCGCGCATTCAGTCTTGTCAATAAATTCTTCGCTACGTGCCCATGCATGCGGGTCGTCTATTAATTAGTCAAATACCAGGTGTATCGTCTTGATCACATGCCTGTCATGCCGCCGTCTCCGGGGGAATTTCCCATTTGCCTATTTATAGTCAAGGTGGCAGCTATCTGCACTGCGTCTTCGAGGGACACCTTTCTGATGGTACCGTGATAGTGGAGAAGTCTCGATCAATTTGCTTTTATTTGGATATTAGGAGCTGTTTGGTTGTAGCTCTTGTCTGGGTGCTGACTGGAGCTAAGGGGATCCCAGTCGACGACACATGGCTATTGGCTAGTTTCTTTGTTTGTAGGTCTGTGGGTAAATGGGTCTGGCGCTGGACGTGATGTGACATCCATTCTGGATCTCTTCATATTGATGGTTGTGTGGCAGTTAGACGGCGATATGTTTTTCTATGCACTCTTTAGATAGCCGTTTGTCAGCAAGAAGATCACTAATCGGCAATGGGTCCATTGATAAAGATACGTATGTTCTTGTTCGGCTGTCAATTCGATGTGTCTTAAATAATTCATTAGATATGAAATCTGAAACTGACTAATCAACACAGTAGCTGATTGATGGCGTAGGTGGTTCGGAAGCTGTAAATCGGAGCCGTATTGGTATCAATAAGATTTTTGAATTCACTTGTAGCTCTCGGAATGCTCACAGATGATTGCCGCAGAATACATTTTTGTGCAAATTCAAGCGCTATCAGCCCCATTGTTCCTACGGAGCATTGACAAATTTCTGTGACGAAAATAAAATCTCACCAAAGAATTTCGCAGCCATCCGTCCGTGGTAACTTAAATGTTCTGGGCCACTCCAGATGATACTTTTGTAGCATCTTAATATTTTCAATGCTAGTTCAAGCAAAAAGATGTTCGAAACCCTTTTCTACAAAATTTTCAGATTCTTCTCAACGGATTCTTGCGTTTCGCAATGATAATTGCCAATTAGATGGGAATTCATAGCGCTTTGTTGTTCGCTACGAAAGGCCTTCGGTCTTAACTAAAATCCATCCAAGCTAATATATTGCTTAGTTTATCTGTTGATCGCTTGGTCGCGACAATCAGTATCTGATGTGGCAAGTCATGTGACGCAAAACATCATATCCCGAATCAAAACATGGATCATCAATTTTCCCAGCCGAATTCGGAGCGATAAGAAGCTTTAAATGTCGTGTGCTGCTGACATGCTACATATCATACATGCTGGCTCGCACGTTGCACTCGCCTCAATTTCACATTAAGTAACTGCATAAAGAAACGTTAATTAAATTGCATCTTTTTTTTTTTTTGTTTCAGTGCAATCGAAGTGGTTTCTTTTCGCGAATAGGGGAGAAAGGCAGGAGCGCAGGTTTTCTCTTCAATTTCATACATTGTAGCGCAAAACTGACACTATGAAAAGTGAAATTCTAATTCGAAGTGACATTTTGTGTGCTAAGCCGTCAAAAGTGGTCTTCAGGTGTAATAACTACATTGAGAAGAGGTTACACTTGACACTTATTCTCTTTTAGCATCGATAGCATTGGTTCATACAAGAGATTTGCAAGTTCATGCGAATATGTGTACATACATGCGATTTTACATGCTCAAAAAAGTTACCCTCCACTATCACACCGGAGCAGATGATTCGAAACGAAAACATAAACAACACGATCAAGAAGGGAGGCTACTCAAATTTTACCCCAAAAACCGTCAGTAACATTATTTCCTACTCTTCTTATTATCATTAAGGTCTACTGATACGTGGCGTAAACACACTCACGTACGATGGAAAAACACGAGGCTCGTGGCACTTGGCTCAATCGACTTGTTCCGCATCGGGAAACACCTGCCCGGCTTCAGCTGACTGGGCCTGGTCCGGGCCCGTGTCCATTATGAACGTGAATCCAGGAAAAAAATATATGCCTCGAAAATAATCGGAAAAAAAATATTGTACACCGGGAGCTACCACAATTTCGTTTATTTGTGTTTGTGGTGGTGGCGGTGGTTTAAGACGTTGCAATCGTTCTAGACCGAGAGGGAATATTCGTTGCATCTGTACATTTTGTTAGAAACGTTGTTTTTGAAAAATCTGATGTCTGCGGCGATTTCTCGGATGAGATTACTTCTTCATGACGGAGACAATTTAATCAATTAATCCGGATTCGGAATGGTATGAGTAGTTTCTAATTATAAGAGTAAATGAAATGAATCGTTGTAAGATTTGAATTACGCTGATGTTAAGTGGGAATCTGTTAAATGTTTAGAACGTGCGTATTTCCTCGAAAAAGCTGTTTCTATTGATTTGGAGTGGTAGCCGTTCAATGCAACGTTAGCCACAACTGGCTGAGAATTTAGTGAGTTGCTTGTCTGAATAAAGTAAAAAATTAAACGAAGAAAGCTTTACATTCGATCGAGTGCTTTAGACAAGAAAACACAGCATCTTTCATCTCACCGCACAGCGCAGAAGGTAACAAATTGATCAATAAAATAATCAAGTTATGCTAATCTCTCAAGGGGTTCTAAAAGCAACTTCACAGTTCCTAAAAAAATCGACTTTTATGACTTCAATTTATTTTGTTAAAAATATTCTTTTAAAAAAGCTACTGTTGTGAAATTGAAAAAAAAAAACATTTATTGAAACATTTAAAGTTAATTAGATGAATTCGTTCTATGTTCCTTATTTTGAGTGTTTTGTTTTTAAAATAACATTTCACTTCCAAACTAAGTTTGAAACTGAAGAAATAGCTTATGGGAGATTTTTTTTTCTCTGTATTAATAAAAAAAGTTTTGGAAATTTGGTCGGATTATATTTTTATTTTAGAATGTCGTACGGAAGAAAAAATTATAAAGAACATCGTTTTTGAGGAAGCGTTATGAGAAGAAAAGGAAAATGAGACCCGCAGAACATGATCATCCATTTTTTTTTGTTAAACGACGTTGAAATATTTGTCGAGGTTTGGATGTAACATTTTCTACATATCTAAGTAAACAAAAAAAAATGATCTTTGCGACTGTGAACTTTTATTGATTTTGGCACGGCTTTAGTACATACGTCCAGTAAAATGTACAATTTAAAATCGTAAATGGTCTGGGGGCTGGTGAGTGAAGCGAGCAGGGGGCGAAGCCCCCTAGCATTTTTAAAAATAAAACCAATTTATCTTATCTTCAAGCGAAGCAGCAGTACGAATGAAAAAATTGGAATGGAAAGGAAATTAAAGGTGCAATTACTGCAGCAAATCAATACCCGAAAATAATACAGCTAGTGCATATGAGTCAATAATTGCGAAAATTAAAAAGCGCTTTTATAAGATTGCTGTATTAAAAGATGCGAAACTACCATTTTATAAATATTTTAAAGCAAATATTGGAATATCTGAAAATCCGAAAAATGTGAGAAGTATGTTTTAAAAAGTACAAAGTAAGGGAATGAAAAAACTGTTTTGCAGCTCATATAGTAGAAATTTAAAGCTCACAATCAGAAACTGTCAGAACATATCCATAAAAACTCCAGGGTAGGCAAGTAATGTAAATGGCTTCTGTTAGTTCTTTGTATATGTTTTGCATTATTTTTTATATGAAACAGCTTTGGGGAGAAATTCCCAAAATATCTTTGTATTTGAAAAAAGACAAAAGTATATCCATTTTCAAGCACTTAAAGATAAATAGTTTTCTGCATACTGCAGTAATGTATTAGAAGAGTAAATAGAAGAAGGCAAAACTAAATGCAGGTGGGGGTATGGTCCATACAGTATGTATGGTCCGCCGCAAAATGGTCTAGAACACTCAAAAAGTTGGTCAAAACTTAAAAAAAATACGGCATTCGATAAAAAAAATATTTCACAACACATTATGCAAAGAGTAAGTTGATGGGTTACCTACGCAACGTTTGATCGTATCTGAAAGAGACAGTTGTGGGATACTTGCGCAATACGTATTTTAGCGCCAAAATATATGTTCCGTTAAAAGTGATTAACAGTTCCAGCTCAAGTGCTAGTATATATTAGTTCCATATGGGAAGTATTCCAGGAGGTTTGTACAATGTTTGAAATATATCTCAAGTCACCTGTAGTGTCTCTTAGCCCAACATATTATTAAAAAAAAAACAAACATGTATGAAAATAATTCTTAACAATTACTTTTTCACAAAATTCCGCGTCATTTGTAAATTAGGCATAAAGGTAAAACTTTTGTGTTCACAAAAACCAAAGGAGCACCTGCTACTTTTCGCTATTCTCATTGTAACTCGTATTCTATATATAAAACTATTATTGCGGAGAATAGATCGTGCCCATATTCTAACGTTAAATCTGTTTAGAAAAATATAAGGTGAAACGAGAAACTAGTATTTGAAACCTCAAATGTTGGCATCACTGTCAGGCGTTTACTAGCAGACAGTTCGAATTCTGCACGAGTCCTTGGCTTATATGAGAAAAGATGTGAAAATTTCTCGTTATTTCGCAAGTTTTAATTAATACGTTCAGAGTCGGTGTTTAAAATTTCAGGTAATACAATATTAGCTTTTTAGTGCGAATTGTTGAAGTTTATCCCTAGCATATGTTGGTCACAGTTGTACACAAAATACTCATTTACAGGCATTTCATTAGAAATAGAGTGGGTCCCATTGTCGATTGGTTGGTTATCAGAAAAAATTCAAGAGTCAAGAGTCAAAGAATTCCGCGAAAGGTTTTCTAGGAAATTCCCCAGAGAGCAAAATATGCAAGATGTGATTCACCGACTACTTGTGTTTGGCAATATGCTCCCGAGAAACAGTAAAAGTTTTTTAAGAGTTCCCACTCATCCCTTACTGCGTCCTACAGTTCCTGAAAATACCAGTTTAATAAAATAATGTGATGAACCTTGGATATCGGAGATGAATACGAGTTCTGATTAGTTGTAACTTTGTAGTTAACACTTTTAATTGTACATTTAAATATCATTGGTTCTGTATTTCAAAACTTTGTGCACGAACCCTAAAATAAATTAGGCTTAAAATTGTAATAAATAAATTTATATGCAATACTTTTTGTTTTCTACCATTTTTAGGCCCACTTGTAACATTTTCTACACCCATTTTCTTCAAAGAATCGAATTTTTTTAAATGTCAGCTATTTCAGATCCATAACATTCAGTACAAATAATTTGTATGAAATTATATTCAATCTGCAACAACAAAAGTATTTTTAAACGAATTTACATTTGAATTTGTCAATTTTATTCTTATGACTTGGCCAATTAGAAACCGCCATTTTGAAAATCGAAATCCTGATCTTTAATTCGGAATCACCAACTTAAAAGTTCTAACATACTAATTGTGACTCAAATTCGAACATATTTTGAGTTTTGACCAGCAATTTGGGCGTTCCAGACCAATGTGCGCCGGACAATGAGGATTCGGGAAATTTTGGAACTTCTTATATAACTGCCAAGCGAAAACGCTGAAAATTTATTGATGGGAGAAAATGATGGTGATGTTACTCGAAACCAAACTGATTCTAGGGACAACCATTGTGATGAAAACAGTAATGTTATTAATTTATGGGAAGCAAACGGATTGCATTTTTTTTCTATTCAACTGAATATATTTGAACTACAAGAAGTCTCAAGCTCAAACGCAAGCCACCATTTTTAAATGGCTATTTTCATGAGCGAGCTTAACATATGTACATGTATAATAGCCTCTTATAGTAAAAAAATTAAAAAAAAAATCACTAACGCAACAGGTTTGTTCTAGAACGATGAAAATGCAAAAAATATGTAATGGAAAAGATAAAATCTTCTCGAGGAGAGTTCTGAGTAGGTAAAGATTAAATTTGTTAAACCAAGTTTGAAAAAGAGAACATAATTTTCTACCTATGCAGTTTTTTGTTTGTTTTTTAAACATCTAAATTATGAATAACAGTTATTGAAATAACAATATTTCGTTTTAATAGGTTTCGAAGACGAATTCCTTTATTTCATGTTTGTCTCAAGTCCCATATTACAATGCCTTGAAGATCGTCATATTTTCTCAAATCCCATCCACCATATTATGGAGAGGACACTTTATGTTTGAACAAGTTATGATGTAATCAGTATTCCTGGAAATTGTCATTCGTGCATTTCACAGCCGACTAGCTCAGTCTGGCGTTGGCTGTGGTTGGAAGTTTCTCTTCATTAATTTTAAAATACTTGGAAAGTATTGGAAAATTTTATCAATTGAGCCAATTGTACACATTGATTGGGTTTTCTATTTGGCGTATCTGATGTTGACTATATTCTTTTCATTTGAAGCCAGTGTCGGAGTCTTTTTGCAACATTTTCTCTCTCTCTCTCTCTCTCTCTCTCTCTCTCTCTATTATGTACATCAATAGTTTTCATTGCATAGAATTGTTCAATTTTTGCTCAATCTATTACTTATACAGTATTCCATCTAAAACTTTGGCTGTTTCCGTATGAAATTTCAAGTAGTCTATATGATTTAACATCACTTTCGCAGCTCGAATGAGTTTTTAACTCATATTTTAGAGTAGTTTCTATTGCAGATGTACCGAGTCCTCGAAGCTTCTTGTTCGTTTAACAAAACTCTACGGGATCGTCGTCAGTGCAGCATGTTAGTTATAATGAGTATTCCCGGAAATTGCCCTTCGTGCATTTCACAGCCGACTAGCTCAACCTGGCGTTGGCTGTGGTTGGAAGTTTCTCTTCATTAATTTTAAAATACTCTACTCATAATTCATATTATAGTTTATTGACACAAAGAAATCAAGAAAAGTTAATAATCAACAGTTCCAAAATAAACAATAGCAATAGTAGAAAAACTAAACTATTCTATAATGATAAAAATAGCTTCATTATGAGGAAAAATTGCCTGATACGGCCAAAGAGCAAATATAAAGCAAATATACAACAGAACCTAAGAAGATAAATATATAGACATTTTAAAAGAAAGATTTAAAAGTTGTTATTACAATACACACTCACACCAAAATCGTAACTTCGTAAAAAAAATTTATTGATTAAAATATTCTCATTTGATTATTCTGTCCTTCCTTCATGAAGTAACTTTGAGCAATTTTTGATAAGAAAAAAACATGCAGGAAAAATGTTATAAGAAACAATTTTGGCAAATATTGTTGGTACTGAACTTTGCTACTATTCGATTTACTTTAACTTTTCGCGAAATCATCAATTCAAATTGTGCCAAATCATCAATTTAAAATGCGAAATTACACTGAGAAAAATACTTCTATTTTTTGAAGAAAAATGAGCACATTATCAAAGAAAATTGGTAATGATTCTGCGCCAAAGAAATATTTACTCAATCCAAAGGAAGAAAATTCTTCATTTCAAAGAACAAATATTGTACTTGCCCTGAGTAAAACTTGGTATAGTTTCAAAGAAATATTTACTCAATCGAAAGAAAGGAATTTATTAATTTCAAGCACTGATATTGCACTTGTCCTGAGTAAAATTTGATATAGTTTCACGAACATTTGGCATCTGGCATAAATCGGTTCACGTACGATTACCGAAGTTAAGCAGTGCTGGGCGTGGTTACTACTTAGATGGGGGACCGTTTTGAAAGCATCGAATGTTGTTGGCACGCAAAAACTCTGAAAAAGTTTTTTTTTCCATTTTTTCCTTTTTTTAAAGTGCCACATTTTTTTCGTATTTTCTGAAGCGCTTGTACTATTTATGCCTAGTCGCCAATTTAAGCGATAATGTGCCACTTAATCAATTGAGTTAGGGGACAACTGAAGACGAACAAAGTCAACCATGAACCCGGCGGAATTCGAACCCACGAGCGGTAGATCGCTGCTTTGGATTGACACGTTAGCGAGCTAAGCTATCGACCCTTCATTTGTGTAGAGGAAATGTTGATAGAAGTCATAAAAGCTATCAATTTTTTCGTCGAATATTGAAGCATGGTTGTTGTTGAAACATAGAAAAAAATATTCGCGGTGTAGATATAATTTACTAAATTCATAGACAGAATTTACAAGATTTGAGGAAAACTACTTACTTGAAATAAGGTAAAGCAAAAATTGTATTCCTTTGAATGTAAGAAATTTTTCAATGATATTTATACAAGTTACTGATATGAAATAAAAGTTTATTTGATTTGTGGAAGATTTCACATCTTGTAAACAAGTAAATATTTTCTTTGATTTTCGGAAACATATTTTTCTGAGTGTACTTCACTTCCGAAATGATCAATTCAAATTCACAGGTACTTAGTGCCTTCATTCATTGTTTCTTTCTTCCGGACGTATATCTCCGTTGAGAATGAAAAAAGAAAATCCCTCCAATCGGCATTGCTTGATTTAACGTGGAATTGTGGCCTGTCTAATATTTCCTTTCTTCCGTTTTGGTTTCTTCCAACAATAAGGCATCCAAGGTAGTTTTTCCTCGCTTTTATTTCACTTTTTTTTACCGTTTTTTTCTTCGTTTTTCCTTTTTTTATTTAAGAAGTTTTATTTTAAAACAATAGACTTAAAACACTGTTTTTAAAAATACGACTCGCTTTACCTAAATTGACTTTTTTCAACATAAGCCAACCTGGACCTTTTACGTCTAGCTGGTTGCCCTCTTCCGTTCATTTATTTCAGCTCACAATTTTTTTTTGTTTTTAACAGCGGCTCTCATTTTCTCCCCTTTTGGTTTCCCATTCATAACAATTTCAGCTGTTTAATATAAGCTGCTAGCTGATATCAGTGCCAAGCCAAAATTGATGGCAGGTTGGAACGTGGAAGTAATTTAACGTATTCCATACTATGCGAGCTAATGTTCCAGCTACAGCAAGCTGTCAATTGTCCTGACAGGCATCGCAAGGAAATGTATTTGTTTGTATTGATCCAAATAAACTTGTTTCTTTAATGTAATGTTTTTTGGTTAAAAAAGTTTTTCTTACTTTTCAGACGAACGAAGCATTATGATGCTTACAACAATGTTTGTATCTGTGCTTAATTGTCTTGCACTTCTAGATCCTTCGAAAGCATTTTTATTATTGCTTTTATGTATTGATATTGCAAAATTAATAAATACAGTAGTTTTGTGAATGTATTGTTTGTTATGTGATTTTTTATCGCACAGAGGTCGGAATAATTTTTCGACATATAGCTTTAGTTTTAAGAGACACTTATTTGAGTGTGATTATTTGAACACAGCTTTTGTCATTTTTACTTTAAACGTAAATCTTTTTAGCAAGCTAAAAGTCACATTTTCAAAAAAAAGTTAGCAATAAGTTAACACTTCTAATGATAGATAGCACTTCTTATAGATAGCACAAAAGTTAGCACTTTTAATGATAAACATGATGAAACTTCAGTTTTTCCGCTATTGAGAATATTCGTTAAAATATCTTTTACAACTGTAGCCTGAGGTATACATACGTTAGTTAGTTAATACTAATTTTTGTTGATTTGGTTTTTATTCATTTTTGGAACATCTTTTCAACGATCTCTGATCCTTAATGGGAGAGATCCGAATGGATTTTTGCGTTCTTTTGCTCAACAGTTTGAGCACTTAGTCCTGATGGACAGCAGTACTACAGCTTTTCTTACTACTTTGGACCCATGTGATACCTTCTCTGGTTTTATGGTTACTTAGTTTTCAGACTCAGTCAATCTAAGTTTGTATAAGCAAACCTAAAGTTTGAGCTGTTGATTACATGCCAGCGTCAACTGGAGTTTTGTGCTTGGATACGCGATGCTTTATGCAGTTGCGACTGCTTCTCTTGTTTTTAACAGCAGCTTCAACACTGGTATGCTGACATGGTTCAGTGGTACGCACCAGGCAAGGTGGTCATGTTATTGCCTCATAAAATGGCACCAGTCAGTTGTCAAGTCAACTATTCAATGAGGCAAAATACTTTTAGGCACTTGTCGATAACCATTTTAAAAGAGGGAAAATGAAGAAATGTAAAACGACTTGTTTTGAATCATTCTGTGAAAATATTATAAGACTGTTAAATTCTTTATTTGACAGTGATCTGAAGTCAATTTTTTTTTTTCGGAAAACCGGTGAGCTTCGTTTTGTTAAAAAAAATTTGGTTGTGACTTTCGAAATGCTATTGCCATTTAAATAATATACCCAGTAGCTAAACTCTCATAGTCATAATACAATTGAGCTTCGTGTATATTTTATGACTGTTTTTTCAGCATGCTGATATCATAAATGGGGGAAGAGCCAAGATTTTGCGAGGAAGAGAGCATTTGTTTCACCAATTTCACCAACTTATCAATATGCTGCTCAATGTGTGTAAGAAGATCCAAAAGAACGTAAAAAACACAATTAAAAAGACAACGAGACAGTTTTTTCTCTTTGCCTACAATTTTACCAGATGAAAATGTTGAGTAAAAAGAAATAACATGTCTTGCTTTGAAAAAAAAAATTGGTAATCAAATACATTTGATAACGCTTGTTTTCTTGCATCCTAAAAAAAAATTCAGACCTCGTCATTTGCAACTTCTATCCGTTTGAAGAGTTAGTATTCATGATGTCGTGGGAAGACGGTTTCGAAAAAACATATTTTAAGTGCCAGGTTAGCTTAGGATGATTTCTTCAGACTGGCTTTAAAAAAAGTAAAATTTGTTTTTGAGGCTTACTATTAAATTTCAAAAAAAAATCAACTGCTCACTTGAACTCGATATCTGCAGCTCGTAAACGAAGCCTAAACAAACATAGGGCTATCCATTTCGTGCTTGAAAAAGTAAGACCATGCATACCGACATTTATTAAAGATACAAACACGTCAACCACGCTGTCATTTATTTAGTCAAAAGTTTGGTATTTTGGAATAGTGATGGGGCCCATTTCTAGCTTTGTGGATACGTTAATAAACAGAACTGTAAAATATGGGGTTTAGAAAATCCACAAGTGACCGTAGAGCGGCCATTACATCCGGAAAAAGACACTGTGTAATGCGGTAACGCATTATGGTCTGTGGGCGTGATTGGCCCGTATTTTTTGAGAATGATCAAGGACGAGCCATCGCTGTCGATTCTGAGTAGTATGACTGCATACTAACCGATTATTTTTCGACGGAAATTGAAGATTATGATCTTGACAATGTATGGTTTCAGCAAGATAGGGCAACAAGTCAATATAACACAGGCGAATCAAGCTCTTTTGTAAGACGTGAATTTCCAGGACGTGTAATTTCGCGATTGGTTGATTTGAATTGGCTTCCAAGATCCTGCGATTTAACACTTCTGGATTTCTTTTTGTTGGGGTACGCAAAAAAACATTTAAGCTATATTGTGCTTCATATATAGCGGATCCATCTTTACAATGAAATATGTATAAATAACATCGCCTTTCGAATAATTTTTTTTTTTTTTTCAAGTTTACTTTTTCGAGCATGAAATGGACAACCCGTACTTTCACACTATCAAAAACAATAATGCTTATTTTGTCATTTATTTCACTCAGCAAAATCTTTGAGAAAGGGGTATTACAGCGCATCACTTGCATTTTTCAAAATAAGAAACGAAAACCGAACTTCGAACCAAATAAAAGAGACAAATTCTCTCACGACTAACACACCAGACTCATTACCAATAGAGTTATAGGCATAGTACCCATCAAAAAGATAAAAATACAATCCATTCGTCATAATTATAGTTCACATGCAAAATTCCCATAATCATTAATTCAAAACATTCCTCATCCCATATTTCTCAATCTCGATACAATTTTAACTATAAATCAAACCCACTCGGGCATTCATATTTGCAAACCACCTCAATGCATTGTCATATGTCATATAGCGACGAAGAGTTGTTTGTTCCATTGTTATTCATTCGAAGGTGTCGACCGCATCACAAAAAGCGATCTTTCACCCCGTTCGAATGCAAAGAAAGTCTACTTTAAATCGCAACAAAAACCCATTTTATGACAAAAGATCAAATCTCGGTCGAAATGACTGAAAAAAATCGACAAATGTCCCGAAATGAAAATGCATATCGTCGAGTTGAGATAAAAAGGAAACACCTTGACGTGATATCCTTTCCCGGACAATAGGAAAGGATACGATCCAAATGCAGGCCCCGGACGGACGGGTTAAGTAAATGTGCATGAATATTCAATTCCATGCATTTCACTTTTATCATGCAGAAATCGTCCTGTGATATCGAAGTTGGATTTTTAATGCGGCAACGGGTCGGTATCTACCTGGACATAAAGTGATTTTCGAATGAGACGCGAGACAGGACGATCTTTGCGAAGTGTATTAGCAGACATTTGTATCTTCTTTTATTTGCACATGCATCTGCTGTTTAAGTGTAGAATTTCTTCTCGAGCGTGGTAGATACTTGGAGATTGTGATGGGAATAGAAGAAATAGTCCTTTATTTGATACATTATCTAAGACCTGAATTTATGTGTACATTTCTTATGCACTTTGAAACATATTTTCCTGAAATTTTATTTGCAACATTCTAGGGTTAAATGGCCCGTGCCAGCGTTTATCAGTTTGCGAAGATGAGCACGAACTGTGATACTCAGCCCGCATTGATAGAATAGTCGATTCAAAGGAGCTCAGGGTGCAATGTCAAGGTGGCCGCCATTTCGAACCACGCTACCTGTGATATATGAACCGGATCCACCGCAAATACAAAGCCTTTGAAGGAGCCTATGCAAAAATATTAGGTTTCCGATCATCACTGAAGGCAACGGGTAGAAGTAATATTCTCTTGATGTCAAGAGCAATTCAAGTGAATTGTTAAGCAAATAGCAGATGTTTGTCGCTCTTGCGAAAAGAAAGGATTCGTTGATTTGATGTGCTTGATCGTAAAATGACTACTAGTGAATAAATTGTAGTGTTTAATTAGATCTATCTTGAGCATGCCAGTTCTTTAAATCACGAGGAGTACGATTTACTTTAAGAAATTTTAGCAGGTAAAAGTGTTTTTAGGTCATTTGAATTGTCATATTATAATGTTTCCAGCAGGAGGTCATGAGATTTTTTTTCATTGGTAAAAAAGTAAAGCAATCCCACGACCACGACAACCCTTGTAGGGGTCTAGGGGTTGAAGCTGGTAGAGAGCTTCATTACAATTTTTTTTAATCATTGTGGATACGGAGTGTGGAGTGATTAGTTCCACGACTCACTTTACCCCTGATTTAAATCAGGTACCTAATCAGAGCTAGGTGAACTCCAAGCTTGGTGCGCGGACCCTCGTCCGAACCTGGATTCGAACCAGGGACCCCACACGCAAAAAGCCAGTGCTCTACCCACTAGGCTACTCAATTGGCTTGGTAGGTATCCATAATAATCTGATAAATGGTTAAAGAATTATATTTAAAAAGAATTCTATTTCAAAAGGCATTGACAGAAGTTCGTAAAACAGGCACCAATAAACTTTGAAGACAAGACTCTATGGTAGAGTCTTATCTTGCTTCTCTGTCATAGCTTTTGTGTGTTTTCGTTAAGATATAAATCTTCACCAGCTTATAGATCGTTCCCTTCACTTTAAAATTTAAGCCATTTGAGATTTGCAAAGCCGTGAACTTGTACTTTTTTATTTATTTGTTATAATCACGCTTCTATGTTAAATTTGAAGCCAAAAGGCAGCTTCATTCATAATCTTTTTTATCGTTGAATCTCACTTTAGACTTCTTCGCTTGTCAACTCTTGCATCCAGAAGATGAATGTTATCTGCCTGCTTCAGCCTCGATGTCATTAGAGACGCTGTTAATGTCCACTACTTACAGGAAAGATTTGTGCTTAATCAGCCCGTGATAGTTACTAGATCCCGACGAATGATAGTTGAATTGAAGCATAGCACCGCATATGCTGATAATGAGCCAATAAATGCAAGATGATATTCAACAGATGCTGCAAGATATTCAAAAGCATGAGCCAACCCTATTTAATTTATTTATTGTATTCGTTTGTATTTTATACCTGTTTTAAAATTTCTTTTTAAATTTGTTTAGTTTTTTTTACTTTTATGTTTATTTCATTTATATGTAATATTATAACTTGTTTGGTGAAATTAATAAATAAATAAATAAATAAATCTTCATTGAGACAATCAGTAGTTTCGTCAAAAAGGGGCTTGCGAAAACACTTATATTTTTCCATTCTAACATTTAATGCCATTTTTTGCTCAGCTAATCCAATTAGGTACATGTCAATACCAGGAAAAACAAACAAAAAATGTGTATATGTTACTTAAATATTTATCTACAAACCTACCTTAGCTTAAGCCAATGCTAGCTTTCCTTTATGAAACAAAAAAAAACTAGTGCTTTCAATCTACACGCTTCTAAGCCTCAATCTTTTTGCGAATCGCTATCGAAATCTATGCTTGCAAGAAATATATTTTCATCGCGAATTGTCACACAAGCAATAACATATGTTTGTTAAGAACCCAAAAAGGGTTTGTATTCTACTGTCCTACCGAGTCCTACTGAGCAGGTGTTTCTTCTCGCGACGAAATATTTTTGTCACAGTTTCGATTCGGTTATTGTATGATGTTTGTTCAATGCCCGCGAATCAAACACAATAATAAAATACGGTACACGCGCCTCCTGTCCTGGATTTGCTTTTGATTAGGAATTGCAAATGCACCCCTATTAAGATGAACGATGAATGCGCGTGTAAAGCAATGTTGGAACAGATGTGCGGATATAACATTTCCTAACACCCTAGCTGTTGGTGTAGTACCTATTCGGAACAAACACCTATGTAAACGGCAATCGTAGTGTGGCATGCTTATGTGGCATAGTTCCACCCTCATTAGATAAATTTACTTTTATTATGCGTTGATTGTTGCGATTCCGGCACAGTAAAATTTTTAAGCTTCTTATCGTTTGGGCAATAGGGTGAAAAGTTCGAGGAAAACTATCAACACTGGTGAGTGAAAGTAACGGAATGTGAAAATATTAACAATTTTTATTTTTATCCCTGATATATTACAGAGATTGGAAAATATTCATAGTACGAATTGGGATGCTTTATATAACGGCCCACAGGATATCGAAAAATAAAAAGATAAAAAAAAGATTTATTATATTTTATGACGACACCAGCGCAGATGATTGCTTCCTGATGCTGATTTGAGGCGTATATTATTTGGTTAGTTGGCAACATTTCTTTTATTAAATCATTTATTGCAATAAATTAGAAGGCATTATTTATTTTATTTTTTTAAATCAATATTTATTTAGTATAATACATAATTTAATCATTGTTGTGCTACTGAAAAATGCAAATATTTACCTTTGAATATTTGTAGCTGCATAATGTTTTCAGATATGATTACAGCCGTGATTTATCGAATAAAACAAACGGTGGCGGAGTATTAACTGCCATTCGTAAATCTCTGTCTAGTACACACTGTGCAAGTTTCGTGGTGTCTCATCCTACTGATTGCGTTGCTGACCGTATTTCCCTGTCACATAATGTTTGTTTATTACTCCTATATATTTATGTGCCTTGTAGTGCATCCCCCTCCAAGTATGCATGACTTTTTAGTGAGCTGTCAGACTTTATTATGTCTTACTGTCCCCATTCTCCTTTTATTGTACGTGGTGATTTCAACTTGCCTTCTATTCAGTGCAACCTGTCTTTCTGAACTGCTTTGTCTTCAAATGCACTTTCCATTTCCCACCCAAATTTTCTTTCTTTTTGTTGTTTATCGCAGTGTAATTGTATTCTTAATAGTTCCAATCATTGGTTGGATCTTGTTCTCTCTAATTTTCCTTCTTCTAATCTATCCCTTTCTACATTATTCTGTGCTTCCGTTAATTTTGATCCTCACAATCCTCCTCTTTCTATCGATTTTTTTTTTCAAGTAGACCAAACACAACGAGCAAAACTGTACCTTTAAGCTAATTATGAACTCTTTAATTCCCTTGTACCTAGATTAACTCCTGTGTCTCCCGCTCGTAGTGATGCTTGTCCTCCTTGATTTTCAGTGGTAGTCTAGAAATCTTTTCTCGAGGAAGATAAAGCCCGAAATAAATTTCTTCATAGATCATCTGTTGAGGGCTTTAAGCGTTATCGATCTTTACGAGTAGTGGCTAAAAGAACAGCTGAAGAAACAGCATTTGGGTACTTCGCCCATATTGAAGCCCGTCTTTATTCAAATAACTCGAAGCCTTTTTGTTCGTATGTCCGTTCCCTTAAAACAAGTAACCAATTTCCTGACACTTTTTTTCTGGAGGAAACTACCGCTTCTATTCTTCAAGACATTTGTGAGTTGTTGCTTAGTTCTTTGTTTCTTTTTTTCTCTTTCAGCATTGCTTCAGAGAACTGTGCTGCGACTATGTAGTCTTATGAGTATTTTATGATGACTAATCCTCTGAAGGTAGAAATGTTAATATCCTCGTTGGATCACTCAGCGAACAGTGACTTTGATGGTATTTCAAATGTGTTTATGAAGTCTCTTGCATCTTCTTTATGTGATTCTCTATTTCATTTAACTTGTGTTCGTTCCAACTGGAAAGCTGTCAATGTTTTTCTGATTTTAGAGTCGGGGAACGTTGGAAATGTTGTTAGCTATTGTTCTAGATCCTGTTTTGTTTTCCTATGTTGCTTAAGCGGATCGTTCATAAAAGAATTTATGGTGCTTTTACTCACTTATTTTCTAAAGAGCAAAATGGATTCATTAAGGGACGTTCACCAACTACTACTAATTAAGTGGAATTAACTTACTTCGTCGCGTGAACCGTGGACAATTGGACTTCAAGCTGATGTGATTTACACTGACTTTGCGAAAGCATTTGCCAGGGCAAACATCTCAGCTCTGTTTAAAAGGGTTTGTAATTTCCGTCTTTGCAGTTCCTTTGTATCCGGCCTTTCTTCCTTTATCCATGATCGCATCTGTCGTGTTATTTTTAAAAGTTGTTCTTTCTTTCCTTTTCATCTTACTTCTGGTATTCTCCGAGGGTCCATTTTTGGTCCCCTTACGTTCACGTTGTATATCAATGACCTTCTTTGTAATATTAAGTCTGATTTTCTTTTAAACACTGATTATATTAACATTTTTCATCCTGTCGTTTTATTTTACAATCATATTTTTTTATTTTAAGTAATTGGTACTCTGCAAACTCCCTTCCTCTTTTTGTTTCCAAGTGTTTCGTGGTGTCTTTTTTCAACAACGTTCTATCACCCAGGACTTCACTGCGTACTTTAAGTATTTCTGCCTGATGGCCACTTTACCTGAGGCCATCCGAATACAATCTGGATATTGCAAAGTACTTCTAAAGAAAGTGTGCCAGCCTTTGCAAGTTGAGCCGCTTTATAGTTCCCCTCAATGTCCCTATGCCCTGGCACCAAAAACAGTTGCATCTTTGAATGTCTCAACATCTCATTGAGAAGCGTACAGCATTCAAGGACTAGGTTTAAGGAAGTGTAAGCTCCAGTAAGGGACTTGGTTGGCTGGCAGTGAAATTGTAAATATTCACTCCGAATATCTGATTACATAAAAACAAATTGTTCGCTTCAAGAATCGTCAGCACTTGCCCATGAAAAACGCTGCAGTAGTCTGGCAAGCTGAGGGAAAGCTTCAAGGCTAGGTCAGAAGAAAATATACCACACCCTTCTCTGTCGTTCGGTTTAGAGCCATCGGTTTATATTGCCACGGCATCAGCTCTTATGCATAGTCTACTGACCCATAACTCTCTGCTTGAGATCCGAACCTCAAACTCTTGAGACAGAGACGGATGAGAAACAGCATTATTGTGCCAGTCCTTACCCAGGGATCACCACAATGTAGCCTTATCCCTGCGCAGTTCACATATTGCGAGACAAGCAGAACAGTCGGAAGTTAGTGTAGTAACACTAAAAGAGCCTTCGTTGTGTTAGTATGGATTGCTTCCGTTATTAATAAGTGATATCCCACCTTCTCTATCACCTTCTGGTTCACAGTTCTAAGTATAGCCGACTACCAAACTACAGCTCCGTACAGCAGATTTAGTTCCACTATACTAATATAAATCCAGGAGACAATACGAGGCTGCAGCCTTCAAGTTGCTCTTATCCTTCTTTTACAGCTTTAAAGAGCAAACAGTGCTTTGTGAACACTTTCCGCTATATCTTCTTTCCACAGAAGCTTATAATCCTGGCTGAGTCCCAGACATTTTATTTTGCTTGTGAGCTTTTTTACACCATTTTGGCTTCTTTTTCCATATGGATTCAGTAAAGTTGCAAGATTTCGAAGAAGCATTGTTAAATGCAGAAGTCAAATTGTGCTCTGGCCTCTTCATATCGTCCCGATTGGTGATTACTGGAACATAGTCCACTTCATCAACGTTTCTTAGTTCTATGACCTCCAAAATATTTTCAGGTAAAGAAGGTTAATTGGATTTCAAAGCTTTGGATCTCAGTCTCCTCGGACTCTGGTGTTTTCGCACCACTTTCAATTTTGTGTCTGGCCAAATCTCACCCATTTTGCTTACCGCTAGCCTGTACGAGACCACGGAGTGCTGATGCTGACAGGCTACTAGTTTAACTCGGTATTGATGCCCCCCAGCATCGACGTATTTCAATGATGGCCCAGAATTTTCTTTGATCAAATCTCCGAAGGCAGCTAGGAGAACTTTCTGAATCAACTTTCAGCTGTCCGGCGATATGATGTCATGGCTTTTGTTTTTATCGATGACTCTCCTATCTAGACTCTCTTTGGCCATTTCGTTAAACAGCCACATTAATCAGCTGAGACAGTCTTGCGTCTCTTCGACTCCCACTGATTAAGCTGTTCAGCTGATCGTTGCCGTTTCTGAGCAGCCAATAATTGAGCAGAATCCCATGTTGCGGGACGAATTGCTTTACTTAACTCTGTCCATACAAGAACTTCTTTATATGGACAGAGTCCGATAAGAACAATGTTTAAGTCCGTATAGAATCCGAGAGGTGTTCCTCCGGATTATTTATGCCCGTGCTGTGCTAATACGAGAGTGAGTGCCTCAAGTAGCGGCAGTACCTTAAATACCTACAACGAGCACCCGAGTCGGCTCAGCTGCCGATCCATGGAAACTCCGCTCGGTGAAAACATACTTCTTCCACCCACCAGTCCGCAGCTTTTTTGCCCTGGCACTGCAAGGGGTGAAACCAAGGAGAGAAGGATAACAATGAAGCAATCCTTCCAGGCACTTCTTCTTTATCACTAGGGCACTTGGCCGCATAAACAGCCCGTTCTTGGGCCTTAGAAGCAAAGATTGGATTAGGAAGGTATAAAACTTTGCTGAAAGAGGTCCAAGAAGCTAACTCGGAAGCAAATTCTTAAAGGTCGATGGACCGGATTACGGGGCAACAGGCTTTCTGGTTACTTCACCTCTAGAAAGTAGTGAAACTTTGCTGTAGAAAAAGTTCAATGCTGAGTTGAGTTAGAGAAATCTGGCTTCTGCCCGATACGTTTCGATTTTTTGCTGTTTAAGTTTTAAGAAACATAATGTTTTTGGGTCCAAACTCAGATCCGTTACCTCAGCTCAAATGTGTAGCCACCGAAATGATTCCAAGGTTATCTATGCAAAGCAGGGAGGCCATAAGCCGTTATGGCGACATGTGGTCAGAGACGGATCGGAACGAATCAGGAGTCCAACTCAACTTAACCTACACAGCCAACTTAATGGCTACGAAACTAAGACGATCTATCTACATCCCTTTTGGAATAAAAGCAATGAATTCCGTGAATTGAAATTTCCAAAAATTATTTACAGTCAAGTAGTGGATATTCTGAGCATGGGGACACACAGACTCTAACTTCTTACGTTATTTGGATAACTATCTTTAGCCGTAGCAGTTTCATCATATGATTCCTGATAAACAATGTGGGCATAAATGTTTTTGTTCATTATTTTCTTCTTTTGCTTCCGCGTATGTCCTGGACTTTTGTCTAATTTTTTTAGATTCTAGAGAATTAGCTGACATGATGCAGATATTTCTTATATAATATAAAATAATCTTGTATTAAATGGATGCCAACGGAGACATTAAATTGAAAACACTTCCTAACATTAGCTTTTTTTCTTAGCTCTTCTACTGTTTAACATGCGCTGTTTTAAGGTACTCCTTATCTCAAATCACTTTTGCTATGAGCTTTTTCTTACAATAAAAATTTATAGTGGTTTTTTGCATATCTTAATAGATATACTTATCTGTAACTCATATTTAAATTTTCCAGACAATTTAATGTTGATATTTTGCTTGACAATCAACTCGTATTTAGCACAGAAATAGTTTGTAAAAGTATAGGCTACTATTTATTCGCAATGATTCATAAAAATTGAGCGATTAAATATTCAGAAACGCTAGCCTAAAAGGCATATACTGACTTTAATATTTTTTCTACTATTTCGTATTATTCCTACCTTTCACAAATAAAGGAAACGCCTCAGGTAGGAAAACATAATAAAGTTCCTAGTGTTTTAATTTTAATTTCGAGATATAGCACACTACAAATCCTATTATCCAATCGCATTTGAACATAATTAATTATTCCTTATATTGTTCCTTTAGCCATTCTTGTTTGTTGGAAATTAAATTGATGAAATCTAAATTTTTTATTTAAAATTTTTGAATTTATTATTAAATCGGTTTTTCATACATTATTTAAAATAAAGAAATATTCACAAATCCATTAATAACATTTCGTTTGTCTCTATATTTAAAATACTTACTGTCATATCAACCTACCCATGCAGAGCAACAAGAAATTACATGTTTAGTGCAAACAATATATTTTGGGGGGTTCCAGTTACACACCACCTAACAACGAGCTACTAAAGGTGTATTTATCTAACCGTTTGTACAGATGAATTTTTCCGTACCTTACTTTACGCACACTTGCAGACCCTCGCCATTCCAATCTTACATAGGGTCATTATCTCTGCCTTCCGATTTTTGGCTCGTTAAATCTGCACCAGGATTTTTTTTTATGCGGGCAGCGAATACCTATTCCCAATTACAATTAAATTGCATCACATTACCTATTGCCTTAGCTCGGGATAGAGAATTTAATGTGTGTAAAGCCATGCGTGAGGCGAGAGCCTTTAAAGAAATTCCAAGGCTATTGAAATAATTGGCGGCAGCAATTGATCATTCGATTATGTCAAAGAAATCAGGATAATTACAATAATGACTTTATTTTGAACAAATCGAACTAAGAATAATTGCGGATGGAGCCGTGTCAAAGGCGTTTGATTGTGAAAACAAAACCGTCATCAGAGGCAAACTGAGATGCAAGAAGAGTTGAGAGAATTTTAATTAGCCCATGACGTGTTTGAAAGTAAAGTTTGAACATCAGCATGAATACTCGAGTTATGGCTCGTTCACCTCTGCGGTACTTGAGCTAAGAGAGATAAATAGGTACAAAAAATCGAAGAAGGAACGATTTCAGGTTTCCCGTGAGATATTTGAACTGGCAATTGGCGAGCGAATTTTCAAATACAAGGCATTTCACTCCGTTGCGAGGATATTACATAAGACTTAAGCAGGTCGATTTCAAATGTATAGGTTACAAATTAATTAATAGCCAGAAGGAGCCTAACAAATATTAATCAAATTATGTGTCTTTATCTAAAATTATCGATAGAATTACTCTTCGCTTTTAATCAGTTTGTTTAACGTATTAAGACCAATAGACACCGTAGAGGAAAGAAATATCGATAGATCTCAACAAATTTGATATAACTTCTCAAATTTCTTCTACAAAATCTTCTGTATGAAAGTGATCGACAATTACTCCAATCGAAAACAAATAATTAATCTTAACTAATTAGGTCATGAAATCTTAAGTTTTCCAGATAATTTCAATCATGATTGTCGTTACTTGTATTTACAGACATGTATACTTGTTACTTGATACAACGCTACCCATTGTTGGTAATATCAATTAATCTTTCACTAATAACCTTAACAACAGTCGGTACATGTCATATATCCTGAATTAACATCATGCTCCCTGCGGTCTTGTTGCTCTTTAATCAACGTGGTTTCATTAGTACACCGCTGAAAAAAAACCCCAAACGAAATAAAATAATAATGATACATAACGGCTTCATCTGCCTAAAGTCATACATAAACCGCATTAGTCCTCGCATTTGCCATATGTAATCGTTACGAGTATCATGCGTCAATAAAACGAATCCATGCGCCTCGTGCAAATTATGATGACTGCATGGTTGGGACTTGACCTCGTTTATCGTCCAAATACCTGACACTGTAATTAATTGAATGAGAAGTTCGAAGCGACAATAAAGCAGATCGTCAGCCCGTGTCGCACTTCCTGAAAAAATGCCAATTCGGTTCCCATTCAAATCATTCCTGAAAACGCCGCTTCTACTCGCACTATCCATCTTCATAAAATATTATTACGCTTGGGAGCGTAACCATCAAAATGGCGTGCGGATTTTAAAGCATATCAGCGCATGAGATTATTTTACGTATTCGGATGAAGCAGTCAAAAGAATATTGCTGCAGCAGACGCATTCAGACGCCTAATGAGTGAAATTTATTTGTTCAGACAATCGTAAAGAGAAGTGCATGAAATTTTCAAAAGATTGAATGTTGACTGAATTAAAAAAAATGTTGCGACTGTAGAAGACTGGAACACTTTTTTCGATTCAAAATTTTACTCTCGAGTACTAAAAGTTATTTGCATTGTATTATCAATAAGCCAATTTTGGCGTCTGAATGCTAAGACATCTCGCTTCTTTTCAGCAGAAAACCGATTTACATGTATTTAGTTCTTTTTTCCAGCGACCTGGCATTTTATACGATTGGAAGACATAGCTTTGAGTTTCATTTAAAACTTTCATTTAAAAGTAAATAAAAAAAACTCTAGCGCACCTTAACCGCTAGAAATACAAATGTTCGATGAACAATAAAAGAATCGTGCAGATTTTGAGTGGAAAGAAAGCCAACCACTGCAAGATTTTGAAAGCAGCATAACATAACATAAACAAAGAAAATGCTTAGTGCTTGCAACACTTTACCAGCACTGTAACTAAAAATCTCCCACAATTGCCTTACGTCAAAATCAATTAACTCTATCGATCTCGATTTTATTCGACAGTTTCGTCGAAAGTTACAGGAAAAGGAAGATGTTTGGGGTCAGAAAACGAAAAGATTTCTAGGACTTAGAATATTTCAACATTGGTAACTTATTTTCCTTGTAAATGTTCGCGATATGAATCCTTAATGTAAGCATTTATTGATAAGAAAATAGCCAAAACACCTCAGGCTGGCAACCCTTTGCTAGCATCAAAGCCAAAAATATATAACACCTGCCTCACATTAAAATCAACCTACCCTGCGAATTTCGTTTTGATCCGATGACTGCATTGGAATTTATAGAGGTACAAAGAAATTTGGGGCTACCAGTCGCAAACATTTTCAAATGTTCGAAAACTTTATATTTGTTGTTTATTACCACTACAAGATCATTACCGTTCAAAAATTTTAAGATAAAATCGCTTAACAAAGATATTGCAAACAAATACAAAACCATCAATAACTGGCAACCATATAATGGTTTTTTTTTACCAGATTCTTCCCGAATAATGCCTGTAAAAGTTCCATTTGCTGGAAGGGCAAAAAGCATTTCTTTATAATTTTTCAAGATGGCGCAGCACTGGCACAGAGTGTCCCGCATTCCCAAATCGCTTCTATTCGTCTTGGTACTACTTTCACCTGTATTTGATAATCAGGTCGTGAGTTCTCGTGAACAGAAGTTTGTGATGCTTAAAATATAGGTAAATTGGAGGAGGGACACCGTTCTTGTCCGATATGAAATTTAAAAAGTTTTGCTTTGGTTTTGTAGACAAAGCATAAGATTTATATATGAGTTGATTTTCTCTGTAAAAGACGAAATTTCTCAGGAGACTTGATGGTTTGAAGGTTTTCATTTTCAATGCCTGCCATAGCTGCAGGGTTGTCAGCACATTCGTAAAAAAACTACACGACTATACACTTTAGTAACGTTAATATTCCCTTTAAGTTTCATAAAGATCTGATAATCTAGTAAAAAGCTATCGCAAGTCCAACATTTTCAAACTATCTGAATATTATTTTAGGCGCCTAGTGCACATATAGGGTTAACAATTTCAAAAGAATTATCATATTCACATTAAGAACACGTCCAAAATTTATTCCTTAAACTTTGTTTTTGCGAAAGTTATTTGTTGACAGAAAAATAGGTATATTTAAAATATGACTAAAATGACCGCTGGCGCCAAAGGGTTAAAGATGATTAATCTTTTGTCAGAGTTGGCACTAATCTGCATATACATCAATGTATCCTAAAAATTTGAGTTCAATCGGATGGACAGTAACCAAGGAGAAAAAAAGGCCACAGCTGGCAGCCAGAACCTTAAATTTTTAGCAAAAATTCTAGCCAAATTTTTCAACCAAAATTCTGTCAAATTTGGCTTATGTCAATGTTCAATTAAGGTGTGAGTTTCATTTAAATTTAATGACTGTATCGGAGTTATAAGGCAAAAAATTTGCATTTCTTTGCGATTTTTCAAGATGGCATTACTACCACAGATTTGCTTCCAGCTTCAAATTATTTCTATCAGATCTAATTCTGCTCAAGACCAATGCATTCTGTGTAATCTATTTCGACCTGATTATCGAGTCGTCTTCCAATACGAATTTCAGGTGACAAAAGTAGAGGTGACGTTAACGACAAAAATATAGGTAAGAGTTCACGTACTTGTGGCATGCGGAGTTTTGAAATTTTTAATTTGACTGTCTTACCAAACCCTGGTATTTATCAAAATTTTGCAAAATTTGCCAAATATTGAACATTTTTTAAGACCATTCGTTTGTTTGATGATTATCTGTTAATGTAACTACCATAGCTACAGGGTTGCTGCACATTCGTACAAACGTATTTCATGTCCCCATGAATAAAGTACATGTTATGTAAATTTCGTGATAGTTTGATGACTCTGTGAGAAGCTATCACAATTCGAAACTTTAGAAATTTTCCGTGCATACTGTAAGACACTCAGCACCTATGTAGGGTTAATAAGTTAAAAAGGAAAACATTATAATGGCCAAGCTAGATACATTATTCGATTTCACTTTCTGTACATCCAAATATTTTGTTCATCCAATTATTTTTGCTCGGAATATTTTGCATACACAAAGATCCTTAGAAATTCCCTAAAACACCCGATACCACCAACGGGCTAAATATATTTTATTGTGATTCAAAAATGTTTTAAAACGCGTATGCACCAACAGCTGAAATGAATGATGATCGGATGACGCTATCCGGAGAAAAATGTGGATAGACTTTGTGTTGATATGTACTAAAGCATCGTAAAGCAGATCTGAATGCACCTTCGCTATCGCCACACCCGTCATGTTCGATCGATGTAAACTATTCAAGCATGTATAGGCTCGAAATAGATGTATCGTTATATGTTCGAAGTTTGATCGTCTTGTTCGAAGTAATCGCGGCTCACTCCAAGATGCAACTTCAATCGCGTGAGTCAATACTGTGCACGTACAACGCCAATCCCACGTGGTCAGGTTCAAAAATTGCATAAAAATTAAAATTACCAAAAGCAACTGCGATACAAGGAGCGAATGACTGTGGAAAGAGCTAAAATAACTGGTAAAAACCTAGGCGTGACAGTTTTTTTTTTGAAAAAGAAAAAGAATTTAAAGTCTATTGGGAACAATCCGGGTCTCTCAGATGCTGATTTTTTATACATATAAGAAAAAAAATTTCATACAAATTTTGTCCAGAAGTTTTTGCTTTTGGATAACAAAATTTATAGCATGTTAAAATATGAAAAATCAGTGCTTATCACATTCAGATATTTTTAACTTCACAGTAGTTTACAATTCTTCGCCCCCATGGTTATCCAAATTTGCTCATCTCGATTGTCCTTTGAAGGGAATAGTCCCAGTTAGTGTTTCCCGGTCATTTCAAGGCATTGCGGACACTTTGCGACATTGGATATTACGGGATGACAATTTCGACTATATCGCATCTTCTTAGTAGATCTTAGAAGAAGCCGTTACTGCCTCGTTTCTAATCTAAAATGCGCTCGAAGCTCAACATGAAACAGTGGGTCAACATGAAACAGTTAATAAAAGTTGCGTTTTTTGTGTCTTTATCGAGAGCTGGTTAGGAAAACAACAGCAGCAACTGGGACTGAATTATATTTGTTTTACTGCTAATATCATAAATAAGCAGTAATGGTGTTGGAGTGTGGTATTATCTATATAAACACACAAAGTAATGGTGTTGGAGTGTGGTATTATCTATATAAAAAAGGGCTTCGGAAAATATCTTGAATATCAAAGGATAACGCCAAATTGTCAAAAATTATTTTATTGAACCCTCTAAGTAATTTTGTCAGCGCTGTCTTCTATATCTTACTCTTTATGTTTTTATTCTTTTACTTGTTGTTTAACACACTTTTGCAGTATGATATCCGAATGCAGAAACTCCGACTTTTGTATGCACGTATCTCATTTTGGTCAATTATTATCGGAATTTCATTACTAATTTGCAAATCTTCAATTTATACTTGATTGGAACAGTTTATATTAGGCAACACTATATTTTTTAATTTTTTTTTTTATAAAAGTCTTTAAATGTCCTGAATGGTTGAGACTTTTTCATTAAACCTGCTTTGTGAGATACTGACGTGTAAGGAATTGTCAGAGCAAAATCATCATGGGCATGGGCGCCAATACGTAAACGTTACATGCGAGTTTTCTTGATAGACATAGGAATATTAAAGGAATTATGTGTTATATTGACGTAAAATATGCCTTACTTGGATTATGATGAAGATATTCAAGGAAATAACCCCTTATAGACGCAATACCTATAAACATGCGCCGGGACGAGTTTTTACCACTTGTTTACTAATGGTTTGCCTATCAAGAAATTTTATTGTGAACAAAATGCAACGAAACAATTCCGAACTAATGTTAGTATTAACGTCGTAATCGCGTCAACAAAATGCATTTAGTAACGTTGAGACACAAATTATTAGTTGGAACGTTATTGGTCACTCTGCTTAAATTCGTTGATTTTATGGCGTCCGCTCTGTAAATCTTTTACGAAAAGATACCTTGAACTCTCGACGTCAAAATTCCAAAATCTTCTTTACCCCGAAAATTTTGGAAGGCACCATTGACTCAAACTACTTATTAAGCTAATGTAATTTTAACACTAATAACAAACGTGTCAGACGAGTGAAATTTTTGTCGATCTCTCAACATTGGACCAATTATGGTTGCAATGAGCCAGTCACTGCACTAAATAGAAGCTTTAAAGAAGCTTATTATATGTTTGACTTTTATTTATCTGCAGCATAACTTAAACGAATTCTGCATAAGAATAATTAATTTGTATTATATGTGTATAGTCTGGATTAGACGAATTTAATAAAATGAATGAATGAATTTAATAATACGTTTGTTATTTATAAGAAAATCGGTACCTACTAAAAGAAATAAAACTAAATTAAAAGCATATGGGTGCGGATCGTCGAGTGGATAATACTTTAAACACAATATATGTATACACTACAGATGGCTAAAACCGCAATAATTGAAGAGCTGGTTTCAGTCGTTTTGCTGCGCTTCTGGAACCAGATTCGATATCCGTTCCAGTTCTTTTGAAATACTACTATTATCAAATGAATATGTTCATTTATGCGAAAACTTTCATTATTGATTTTATTCAGATTATAAAGCATTCAACATAAAATTAAGCACCACAATAAATAGTAAGGAGGGTCAGATACGAAAAAAAAACAAAAACATCCTACTATAAATTACATAATTTATTATATTACTATTTAAAAAGTGGTGCATTTTATCTTTTTTATTGCATTTTAAAAAGAGGAGCATTTTAGCTTTTTTTTTATAAGTTAAAAGCGGTGCATTGTAGCTTTTTTACTGTTGGCGCTGATTTATTATGAGCCTTCGTCGGATATACAGGTAAGTTGCTCACATGGCACTGAAGTAGCAACTTCATTCAGCATGCAATCACTTTACTGGGTTTCTATTTTGATCCAACAGGCAATCTTCTAAATATCTATTTATTTCAAGTATCGCCTTTAAAGAAAAGCAATAAATTTGTCCCGGACCAATGAGCAAACAATCGGTCGATCTAAACGGTGCGGACTCAAGCCAAATCGGTGCGATCGTTAACAGCTCAAACTACATGATGCATCAGGACTGAATTGTTACCAATTTCATATTGGTTTGATTCTCAATACGTATCATCGTACCTAACCTAGATGCTGGCTAGGCCTTCTTTGTTGGTCGGGACTGGAACTATTAAGAGCTAATGATTGGAACTGTTCCAAGCAGCTCCAAATTATTCTTAGGTTATCTTAACAGTTCCGGTCCGAACGGTCCATCCCTAGTTACACACGGGTTCACGTCGAATAGCGGTTGGGGGAGCGATCAAAAAAAATTTTATTTGGTAGCATGAACATTTTTTGAACGACATTGCATACTAGCTTGAAGTGAGTAGAACAACAGAATCGAATCCAGCAAATATCAATTTTGCACCAAAAGAGGCAAACCCGCCGAATATGCCAGAACCTTGTAAAGGGGAACTTGATAATAAATGGAAAAGTTTTCAATAATTTACAATAAAACAATTAAAACATTAGAAATAATTTAAAAATTGCATGCGCATTTGATTTTTCTTAAGGAATATATAAGCTTGAAGTATTTGATTTTTCAAGTAAAAATTAAGAAGAATTTAAATGAACTTAAAGTAAGACATAAAATTTTGCAAGCACAGCTTTCCAAGCCACCATTTCGAACCTGCTTTTAAAATGAGAATATGTAAGACCTACACTCTTTCCTCCAGGCAAAATACTAAGCCGACTGGATCGTTGCAAGACGACGTGCGCATTAAGTCATTACAATTGCAATTATCTTTCACTTAATTGTATATTCTGCGCGAAACTTTTATAATTTCATACATGTTACAGAAAGTTGCTTTCCCAAATTTTATTACTTCATAAATCGAATTTTCAAAATTGTGTGCCTCACCTAACTATTGAGCAGTACGTTTTCTGCGTGTTTGTTTAAATAAATTTCGGTTTTATTGTTTTCTGGAAGATTAAGGTAAGCAACGCTACGTTTTCATACAAAGCGAACTCAGCTCTAACATAATGCCCGACGTAGCACCCTTTTCGCAGTCGATCGACATTTTACTTTTATGACCATGTACGCTGCGTAGGCTTAATTAAGTAATGTTCTGATCTCATTGCATCTTGGACAATTTCCGAGCGCAGTGAAAATTTAATCCTTAAAACTGCCCGGTTGGATGATAATCCAGCCGTTCCAGCGTAAATGTTCCAAGTTATGATACAGGCGTATCCGCGTAATAGTCGATAATAACAGTTTATTGAGATAAGCGCAATGTTAATGAGATTTTGTTGCGATTTCACGATGTGCATGTTAACTCCAAAGACTGCCAACTTAAATATTTCATCTTCTAAGATTTATTGCATCTACTCAATTTAATTGCTTTAAACTGAAAACCAAGAGTTGCAGTTTCGGCTGAATTTAGCTTTTCGGCTCGGCGCCTTTCACTTTTCGGTGGCAAATCACTCGAACCCATTAACAAATGATTTCAGTCATCCGAAAATACAGTCGCTAACATACCGCGTATTTTAAATTGTAAATGATTTAATTATGTTAATGTAGCTTATGCAAAAATCTGACAAGAGCCTTTAGGAAGGAACCGTTTAATCAACCAGCGGGCCCGTCGAAAGACTCGGTGGATCAAAACATTTGTAAATGTTCAAGCAATGGAATACATCTTAATTAACATTTGATGTGGGTTTGGGATGTCCGTGAGAAGAACGAAGGAATTATTCCGTAGTGGCTGTGGAAGATTTCGGTTTGAGGGGTTTGGTTTGAGGTGCTTTGAACTAATATTCTTTTAATGAATTAGCAGCAGTCGGTTTTGCTGGTTCCCACCAAACATTTTTTTACCTGTACCAAATCGGCAAATACATCCCTCCTTTTATAACATTCCCAAACCCTTTCGAAGAAGTACTCTCCATTCGTTTTTGTTACAGATCTAATTTTCATTTTTTGTAGCTGGTTCTTTAACAATACCTTTCGGAAACCTCTGGCCAAGTGACAATTATATTTCGTTTCCACAGAATTTCACAATGAAAAATAGCATAGTACCCTTTTCATTTGATTGTCGCTGATGTTTTTTATTCGTCCGAATTCAATTTTCACCTTGAACTTGGTCGATTCGATTCATTTGATTGAAACGTTCTCAGGTGAAATGTGAAATAAACTGCCAGGCGAGGCCCGGACCCCCAGTGGATAAAAGAAAACGTCATACACCCAAGATATCACTGCAGACAAAGGAAAAATTTCTCCTTAAACAAATACACCCCCGATTGTAGCTGTCAAAACAGTGTCTTTAGAAAAATCGGTCTCCTGCCAGTGTGTCTTTATTGTGCGGTTGATCGTCGCAGGATTCGATTTGTGATTAATGCGCGACATAAACATTTAAGGATCATATCGGCGACCATATCTACTTGTTGCATGCCGCATCTAGAGATGTCTGTTGCTGATAAGGATATGCCCGTGAAAAACGTCTTGTTCTGTTAACAAAAGAGCGAAGACCTCTCCATTGTGCGGCTTTGTGAAATGTCAGCCTAAAGGGTTGATGGATTCGCCGTCACCTAGATACTTTCATATGTAAATCGATCAAGCGTGGCCTTGATCCCGTGATCTTGAACTTGAATTACGCCAACTACCTGCCGGAGTTGAGTGGATTTAGAGCCAATATTTACATAGTTGTTCAAAAGGTTGTATCCCTATGTTCTGTGCAATCTAACATTAGTTATGCACAAATAAGAATTTTATTTTTTTTTTGTTTTGATTGTTAAAATTTATATCAACAAGCTTTTGATAATAAATATATATTAACTTGGTTAAATTTTTCTATTATATAAACCAATCTGAATTATATTTCCGAAATGAAATTATTCGTATTTATCAAAGTGCGTCTAACTATATCAAACTACACCAAACTATAGACTAACTCATTTTCCAAAAAACCAAAACCCGAAAATTTTCGAAATTCCTTTCTTTCTTGAGAAAGTATGGTTGCTCAGCAATAAATTCCCTATTTTATCCTTCTCTTTGACGGTTCCTAAGATTGATCAGAGTTTATAACAATTCACTTTCTTCGTGTCCAAGAAATTTTCAATGGTTTCGAAAAGGATACAACTTCTTCCTGTAATCCGCTTATGTAGTTAAGAAAGGCAATTAGTGAAGGTACCTGTCCTAAATTTTCTCATTGTCCGGTCTTCGAACGCAATCATAATTCATGGAAATAATGTGTACTTTTAGAATAGATACTCGAGAGAGTTTGATTAATATAATCTGTGTATTGTTGCAAGAATAATCTGTAATATCTAATTGACGGATTGAATGTAATTGATAGGGATCGATTCAGGATTGTGAAATTGTATCTTCTAAAGAGTGGATTTTATTAAATCATATATTCTGATGGTTTTTTTTTTCATTTTGTATTTTTCTGAATTTCTTTAAATGCTTTGTATTGGATCTCATTTTTTCTAAATAAAATACAAAAAATTTATACAAAAAATTTGGAAAAGGGCTAGCATGGCTAAGCAATTTAAACGAAAATGACACAGACTTTCCTAGTTTCTTTTTCTTTTCACAGTTATATTTTCCATTGCATGATTACGTAAATATTTGTTCCATGATAGTGCATCATCTATGTTTATTATAAGATACAGCCTTGAGAGCCAGCAGACCCTGTCAACGCTCTACCTTCCATTAATTGTTTTGAAATAACATAAATGCCTACTGATGTACTGAGCGTGTTAAGTTTTAAAATAAAGCCTCTTAGTTCTTGATCATTAAAGAGCAAAGTTTTTATGCAGAACAAAGAGAATAGATACGATAAAAGTGAATTGTACGGTCAACGTGCCTGCATCAAACTTCAATTTTATGGTAAGATTTTAGCCATCTTTTTTTTTTATTAAAATCTAATTTTTAATATTTTAGAGCGAACAATGTCCAAGCTATTATGCAGGCTGGATTATGCTGTTAGTTAACAAAAAATAAATTGAGAAAAATATAAGAACCAGCAGATGGAACTATATTTGCTGTTCGATCTATTTATTTATTTACCTATGTATTTATTTATTCAAACAGACAGTGTATGATTATTATGATTTCTTAAAATGCGCGATTCCGGTTACTAGAAATACTCATTCGGGACGCTATCATATCTGTTGTAGCGATCTGATCCACGATAAGAAGCTTGAAAACAGAGACCAGTTAATATAAAATGGCTACGAAAGCTTGAAAATTAGACAATCATCAAGCACAAATATTCGTGATTCAAAAAAAAAGGAATTTGTAAATATGCTAGATTTTACCCATACGTAACATAAGGAATGCTGAGCTAGAAGACCAAAACTACGTTGTTAACCTACGTTGGACGGATTCCAAGGCAGTTTTAAGGTACCTGAGATGGGGAGACCATACCTGGCAAGAATATTCAATAACATTACGATAGGAATAGATGCACTGAATTTGAAAACAGACAATTCTGATGACAAAGCGGTGGTTTGCATGATGTGCTTGTTAATTTTAAGTTTTGAGTCGAAAGCAATAGAAAAAATAGACTAGGAGAAAGGCCCAGGACTATTTCGCGAACTAATGGATGTCCTTCAGCCTCTGCTCTGCCTCGTGCAAGAGTTCCACCAGCCAGGGCTCACTGAAGCACCGCTGTCTGGTTTCCCCCAGTGCCAGGCAGTGACAGAGAAGATGCTGGATTGTTTCTGAGACCTCCGGTTCCCGACATTTTCTATAGGTGTCGCTGGTAAAGAGTCACATTCTCATGGCATGTGCTGCTATAAGACAATGGCCAGTGATGATATCGACCAGCCGTTTGCAGTCAGTCAGCGTTAATTCGAGCAGGAAATTTGTCGCTGCGAGACTGTTTGACCCCCACATGAATTTGGTTAACCTGCAGGTATGAGTTACACATCATCTGCGCATCGCACCTTGCATCATTTTGGAGTCGATCGAGTATTTAATTGTTTGGATAGGAGTTGGGATATCTACCGATCCTAACAGGGAAAGACTAGCCCCGTGCTTGATTAACGCGTCCACCCTTTCATTACCATCAATGTTCTTGTGACCGGGAACCCAGAAAATTCCAAATCTTCTGTTGCCGCCTGGTCTAGTTAAGGCCTGAATGCAGTCAAATACACACTTCGATTTGCATGTGTGCATTCAATAGCCGCTTGACTGTCTGTAAAGATGTCAATTTCTTATTCAACCTCCCCAGGACTAAATTTTTTACCAGGTTCCACAAGAGAGGAGATAGAACTCCTTCTTGCAGTATGCCTTTGTGGACCTTCCTTCTGATTTGCGTTCGCGCCCACTCCGCTGATATGAGCCTTTGCTTAAGTATGTTATTTATCTAGCTAGAAATAATGGGATGGGTATTTTTTGGCTCTTCATAATGGCTGTTGTATGCACCATACTGAAGTAGCCTTCAATATCTATTAAAAGACCAAAATTGTATTCTTTGTAATTGAGTGCCTTTTCTATTTTGAGGACTACCTTATGCAGAGCCGTTTCAATGGATTTCCCTTTCATTTATGCAATTTTGGGATCACGATAGAGCTTGAGATCCAAGTCTTTGCTTGATATGGATGTCTAGTAATCTTTCGAAAACCTTAAAGATGATGGAAGTCAGGCTAATTGGCCTGTAGTCCTTTGGATACACATGGTTGACTTTACCTGTCTTGGGTATAAATACAACCTTAGCAGTCCCCCAGACTGCAGGCACGTTGCTTAACAGTAGGCAACCTTTGTAAACCTTTATAAGCCAGGAAAAGGTGAGCATGCCTGTCTTTTGAAGCATGGCCGGAAGAGCTCCATCAAGATCTAAGGACTTGAAGAGCTTGAAGGTGTCAATTGCTTCAATGTAATGCAGGTTCAACGCGTGAAAGAGTTGGAGTCAAATAGAAAGTCCGAAAAATGAGTGGTTTTAATTTTACCGCACAGCTCCTTCCAGGAGCTCCATCTGACTTTCCTAATTTCCGATTTATAGAGTCTAAGAACGTCCTTGTATTCGTCCCAACACTCCCTGCAGTCAGCTGCTTCAGCTAGCTGGAGGAGCTCTTGTACTTGTCTTTTGTGACAACTTAGGTCCCTCTACACTCGTGAGTACGCTTACCGCAGCCTCCGAGTCAACTACAGAGTCAATCCTGGGAGGAGTGCTTAAGTTGTTGGTTACTTCAAGTCAAAAGTTCTCACAGTTGGTATTTATAGGATTTCGAATGGCCGAAAATTGTGAGCGATGTTGAATTTGAAGTTGTAACCTTTGTAAAAAAATGAAAGGCCCTCAAGCAGCCACCACTTCTCTATTAATTACTCATTTAAGCCATTTTTCAGAGTAAGTCCTCTCACGTTTTCACTGTGAAGTCCCCTAAAAGTAGAGGTATTCCTTCGGTTTGCTACGACTTAATTTTAGTTAATAATCGAGCTGACTAAAAACTCACCTCTGTCGTTGATATCCATGCTGTTCCATGCGGTTTGCTGCGCGTTGGCATCCGTCCCCAAGACCAACAACCTCCTACGGCGGAGCGTCTCTGTCTTGGGCCATGCAGGCGAATGCTAGAAGCACCTGCTCTTCTTCGTCCCTTTCGACTTGCCACCTCGATTAGATCATCCGTGTTGAAATCAGATAAAAGATAAGCGTGAATGTTCTTCCTCACAGCATACTGCCCTGACTCGCATAAACGTTCTATCTACATTTTATTACTTTCGCGATATTCAATAATTTGTGTTTTGATTTGTACTGGAGATATATGGAGAGTGTGTTTTTCAACATTGACTTTAACATACTTTTGCAAAAGATAGGCTTTTCAAATTTTGCAGAATGATGTAATAGAGTATGCAGTTTTCAAAACCGCTCAAAAATGACAAAAATTTAGGTAGAACGTTTATGCGAATCGATTAACTACCCTTTTTGTTCGGCTTGGGTCTGCTCCTCTTCTAGGGACCAGCACCTTTGCCTCGCTCAGGCGATTTGAGAAGCTCCTCCTCCGCTTCGGTCGAAAACATGATCTCCGAGGCTGCGATGATTCTGACAGCCGGTGTCGTTATCTTTGCGCGACTTGAATGCACTGTTGTTAACCTTCCGAAAAAATTAGTAGCGAATTAGTATCAAAAAAGGTAGTAAATTTACAAATTTCGTAGTAGATTTGAGAATTTTCAGTTAAACAAGAAGAAAATGTGTGATCTTGTTATTTACCAGGCCTTTTTTTGCATGCTTTGCAATACGCTTTGCACTTCACAGCTTTGAGCCAGTTAAAGTTATCAATCCAGGATGTTTTGACTTTTTGTTTATACCTCTTCAAAGTAGAAGCGGACGTTTCATGATCGAAACATCTTAAAAAGTATGGTGTAAATATATGTAAGATTTCAAATAATTGAATCCAATTGTAAGCTGGTCACATAATGTTCCTCTTTCGTATCTGCGATTATTGGCAAGCTCTCAGATATTGAAGCTGACTCCGATCCTACACATAGATTTCTAATAATTAATTTATCAAGCCAATGTTTAAATCTAATAAATAAGTTGACATCATATAACTTACTTGATAACAGGAGTAGAATAGGTCATGCATACCTTTGCCAAAACTCCAAAAGCATGTACAATTTGAGTAAGCTGTAGCATCCAGAAATGCAAAAGTATGCATTGTATTCGGCTTGTTGACATACAGTGCCGAACAAAAGCCTACGTACACCGTATAAAATAACGGAAAATCGTTAAGTATAGCATAAATACAAAATCGTGACATTGCAAAATAAGCATAACCCTTTGTACAAAAATGTTTTATTGAAAGTACACGAAATTTCAGTTTCTGCGAAAAAAATTAACAAAAACTAAAATATCCACAGATAACAAGGAACAAAAGTCTACATACACTTCTAAAAAATAGCAGTAAATTGGTTTTGGGCTGCATGTTATAATGAAATAATTTAAGCAGTTGGTTGTTTACAGTCGGCAAATAAAAATTGCAACTAAAATTCCTTTTTTTAAATAATGGAATCGATACAAAAAGACTTATCACATGACATGCGGGAACTTATTGTAACATTGAAAAACGAAGGACATTCTTACCGCGAACATGGGATAATAGTAAATAAATCTCAATCCAGTATTCAGATCGTCATAAAAAACTTCCGGGTGAGAAAATTTGTTGAAAACAAGCCGAGAAGCGGCAGATCTTATAAACTAAAGCAACGTGAAGAAAAGAGTATATTAGCTGAAATTAGAAATAAACCGCAGACACCTTTAAAAATCCTAGCGGAATACGTTGAGCATACTACTGGGAAGGTTGTTCATCTATTAACAGTACGTAGATTGCTCCACAGTTCTGGATACTTCAGTAGATCAGCACGAAAAAGCCATACATCAGCGAATTAAATGAGAAGAAAAGTTTGAAGTTTGTCAAACTCCATGAAAATGATGATTCGACGCTCTGTTCTCTTTAATGACGAGAGCAAGTTCAATTTGTTCGGACATGATGGAAGACATGGAATTTGGGGAAAAAATCATATAAGTTTTAAAATTCCAATTCCAATCGTTAAACATGGAAGTGGTATTGTTCTGGTCATAATTGAATAAATTATGGATCGCATAGTATATCTAAATATATTAAAAAATAATTGAAAACAATCCGCGCAAAAATTGGGCCTACGAACCAGCATTCTCCACCTCAGGCATCCAACCTCAGCCACATAGAACATTTATGGGATTATTTCGAGCAAAGAGTCCGAAAACACAGCATCAGAAATAAAGAAGACCTCAATACCACTTTATTTCAGGAGAACGCCAAAATACCAGTACAAGTGACGCGAAATCTTGTCGGTTCCATGCCAAACAGGATGAAGGCCATAATTACAGTGAATGACGGGCCAAAAAAATATTATTATTAATAAAAATATGCCATATAATATAATGAGTTGTAGGTGTACGTAGACTTTTGTTCTTTGTTTTCTCTGGACATTTTGGTTTTTTTTTATTTTTTTTTTTTTCGCAGAAACTGAAATTTCGTGAACTTCCGCTAAAATATTTGTGTACAAAGGATTATGTTTATTTTGCAATATCACAATTTCTTATGTATGCTATACTTAACAATTTTCCGCTATTATATATGGTGTACGTACACTTTTGTTCGGCACTGTATATCATACATTTAATCCTTCACATCCTGAATAACGAAGGAAATATAATAGTAAACAATAACAAAGAAAGAAAAGAAACCTAAGGATCCGACAAGAAAATTTCTTAGCTTATATTTTTTTTGTCAATAGAAGAATAAAGTTCAATCTTAACGAATTTGAGAGTTGAGCTAAAATTAGCTGTCATATAGAATTTTGAATTTGCATTGTCATGGAAGTCGACCAATATAACATGAATTGTTAAAAGTTAAAATTTTGGCCTTCTTATCGGGCGAAAGCCCGAAGGACTTTTCTTTTCAGAGTCGCGATGGCCTGGCTGGTCGATGAGTAACTAGTGTCCTTTTTTTTTATTTTCAGCTCTTAAAGGGAGGTACCTCGGCCACTTAGTTTTTTTGGTGTTTGGATATGTTTGTGTACGACTAAGGTCAGTGGGCGGAGAGATCCCCTACCGTCTGTGGTCTTGGCCCCATCAACATGCCTGCATCATCCTCGGGCCCGACGAAAAGAGGCAGTGCTTCGTCACGTCTCGGCTGGGTCTGTCTTACAGCCCATGCCTGACAGCTGCATCACGGACAATTCCTTTTTTTAGTAATTTGTGCGGGTAGTATTGTTTCTTGACGGATGAAAAATACGTAGCGTCCCCTTTGTTTTCTGGGAGTAAGTCCACCCCGTTTTCATGACCCACCCCAGCCGCGTAGAGCTAGCAAAGCGGTAAATTAGCATCCGTTGGGCTCGGACTAAAAGGTGCTCCACTAATGCGGACGAGGGGCATTCATGGCCATTTCTAAGGCACTCTGCTCCCGGAGCACTTCCTTTTTTCGTGAATTGCTTGCCTCTATTGATGGTTCGTCATTACTTTTACCTGCCTGGCAGGATCTCTTTCGGACTTCGGTTCAGTTGAGCCACCTCCAAGGAACCTCTTGTTTCTAAATTGCTACAATGCGCGTGCCATGCAAGTGCAGTTTCATGTGCGAGTACGTTCTGAACAGAAATTGTCGTTTAGTGCAATGCAATTCTGGACCGTTTCACACGTGGAATAAATAAACTTTAAGGCTGCGGTTACATACACGTTGCATACATGTTCCGCGGTACGCTCGCTTAAGATGCACTTGGTTCATCTCCAGCCGTATTGTACTAAGAAACAACAATCTGATTGACTGACCGGCTGTTAATCTCATATTAAACAATAAAATAATTTGGTAGCAGAATTGAAGCCTTGCGTAGCAGCTTTTTTTCAGTTCAAAAAAGTAGCAGGTCTGCTACAATTGTAGTAGGGGAACAACACTGCTTGAATGGCGGCTTGGGGAGGTCTAGCTTACACATTAGTTGTTGTTCAAGGTGGGGATCGTTGTGGCTTGAAGCTCCTCCTCCACTGATTTCGCCACCTCTGTGTTTTGCGTGGCACCACTTGTAATTGTTTCTGCTATGGTGGCTAAGTGGTCAACCTCCACGGCAATGCAGTCGATAGATAACAACGGCCCGAGGCTTTTTCACTCGCCCCTGACGGCTGCTGTTACTGGGGATCCGACTCAACTCCCCGCAACTTTAGCTCCTAGCTTTTCGTCCATGTTTTGGTTTTAGAATCGGGGTATCCTACCCCTTGCTCTCCCTTTTGGCAAGACAGTAACGTATCTGGCCTGGTACACCACTGCCCTGAGCCCGCTCACCGCGACAAGATGGCAATTAATTAATCAAGTTTTGCATTCCTTTTATAAGTTGAATATTTGTTTAACATCGGATGTATTATTTGATACATAACAAGACGCACCATAATTCCGTCCACCACACTGTAACTGTGTTCACTTGGCTAATAACTCAATTTATTTTCACAAATTAAACTAAGACACAGTTATATTCAACTATCATATGCTTTTTTAAATCATTTTTCTGCCGTTTTTATTCTTTGAAATCCAAAAGATTGCACAATCGTCCATTGCGTATTTTCATTTGGTCTGCAAAGTTGTAAAATTAGCATGTAAAAGCAAAAAACTTGAATTGGTGTTGAATTGCACTACTACAGTTCAAGATAACTGTATTTTCAGAAGGCATTTACTCAGCACCTCACCTTGAGTTTGTTCCATAAGTTTATACTCAAGTTCCGGTTTTTCTTATCCAATCCATCATATTTATAATAACTTTGGTTCCATAATGATTTTTCACATGCATAAAAAAACATCTTATTTTCATTCTTCACGCCATTAAATTATTCACTCCAATAATTCAAAGTATCACCTGAAGACGTATCGAAGGAAATGATTACATACATGTTTGTCTCCACCGAGTCAATTTTCATATCATCCGTGAAAATTTATCGCTACAGGAAAATTGTAGCTAAGACGACATGTCACCTGCCGGTAATTGATCTTTGGACCTGTTGTCCTTATGACTAATTGCATCACCAGTCGATAATTGCACAATCGACTGATCACTGATTGCTCTGATCACACCGAAATTATCGATCGATTTTCAACCACAACGCAGCGCTATGTTCACAAAGTTATCAAAAAACACCGAAAAATTCTCTGCATTCTGCGTTAATATTTTATCAGGCAAGATGGAAAAATCGTTCGAATATGCGGTAAGAGAATATAATTCGATTGAAAATTAAAAGCTACGCAAAATGTCACTAATTATGATTGCACTTCAAGACATTCGATTTATTGTTCATTTTCGTGAGGAAAGTTACATGCTCGCGGCAGTTTTTTGTCAACGGAGATGGTTGCCGGCACCTAAGGTAGCTTGCGACGGCCATAAATTTTCAAGTTTATTTGTCGCGGCTAAGTAATTTAGCCTGTAAATTGTTACAAGCTCATTTTTAATGCGTGCTTCGGGTGCAGGGGCTACATTCCAAGATTTACAAACAAGCTCGAAAAACGTAATTTCCTTAAGATGTCGAGTCTACTCTATAGTATAACTAGGACTCGATTTTCACATATTTCTCCCGTAAGAAAACGAAACAAACTTAAGAAACGAAAACGAAATTGGTCGCTTCTCACTTTAATTGCTGCATTCTCAATTAAATGTCTGTTACTTCTACTTTCATTTGAGTTCAGCAACTGCGCTTTGTGGCTGACTTATACTCATAACTACATATATGCCAGAATGAGTCCAAGAGCAACTATACAAAGAAAATTAGAAAACCGGCAGCTATCAAAACATCATTAAGGACAATCATCCTAGAAGACCTCAAAAGGATTGTGATGAAGACACCAGTGATCGTTTATTTGCGATTTAGGACTAAACAAATCACTGTGTTGACAGAAGTGCTCCATTAAAACCCTATCAGGTTGACTCGTAAACACAATCATCAACACGCAATTGGACTCAATCGTGAGATAAATGAAGACATTACGTGATCAGTTCCCAGAATGGAAGTCCTCGCTCCAGCCGCTTCATGCAACGCCATCTCGGGAAACTGATTGTTCTGAGGGATTCTTCCGATACGATGCCTCTTGCTAATTGTACAAAAAGCGATCTGGAATGATCTCATCGAAAGGGTAATTTGCTCGCGTTTAAACTTAGAGATTATCTGCGACAGTTTAATTGGGTCTGAAGTGTTTTTGTTGCAGAGAGGAATGTCTTAGCACCGAAACGAAGAAGATATCAGAAATGGAAAAAAAAATCCGTGAGCAAGCTCAGTTCCAATCGCAGATCACGTACCACACGTACATAATTCAATTGCAGACATTGAATTTGCGAGAATCGTTTCCATTCATGGCGTGATTACGAGACATTTGATTTGTCCGCTATTCATTTCTTTCAAAAGAAAAATTACATATGAAGATTCTTTTGTAGCTTAAGTTTGCTGAAGCAACATGACGGTATATTGATGTGAAGAAGTTCAAAATGTTTTTCGAATTTATACGCTTGGCAGTTGATATTGAATGGTATTCCTTTTGTGGTATGCAAAAAATCGTCAAACTATTGAAAGTTTATGATCTAGTAGCAAGTTCTCGTTCATCTTTTCGATACAAAAATAGCATTGCGCCAATAATTTAAATAAGAAATAGTTGCTGAAAGGTTATATAATTTTTTTTACTTTTTTATATTACACTTAATGCAAGTAAACTCACTGCTTTATACTAACTTGTTTGCGATCAAGTCCGAAAATATGCGTCAGGTGCATTTTCATGGCACGTATCATGCTACTTCGCGACACGCTTCAATTGTCCTTCGATTTCAGAGCATGCATTAAATCATGAACATTCATCATTAATCGTTGACATGTTTCACGCTTTCGAAGGATACACACCCTGACGAGCCGGACACATGCCAGCCAATTTTTGCAACAAAACTACGAGAAAAGAAAAAGTATTGAACGATTCAGAAAGTGCCCAGAAAATCGAGCAGATTTGTATTTAAGTAACGCCTGCTGCTTTGGATGCGAGCACTTTATCAGTACACATCTCTCCCATTTCGTTAATTAATGGCGAGAAAGTTATGAGTTAATATATTGATCTACATATTAACGACACGACGACACATAACAGCAACATTGGCGGGCCTGGAATTTAATACAGTCGAAAATTTATTGAACGCGCATGCTGCAGAGCAACCAGATAAATTTATTACCACGCACTGGGATAAATTAGCACCGCGTAATTAGAGTATCTGTTTAAGAAGTTATGGCGACAGGTACAGTAGGTAACACTCTGTCGCAGATTTGAGGCGGACTTGTCGAATGAACGGTTAATGTGTGGACAATCATTTTCGGCACCCATACCGAATATCCAATTACGGAGAAATTTCGCTTTTGAATTTTCGTATCGACAGCAGTTCGACTGTGCCACCCAGCGAGAGCTGTAAAAATAGTTTATGTGCTATAGATTCTACTTATCACTTTACACTTGACACCGATCCTGATTTCGATGACTTGGCATTAAAACTTTCGTTGGAGTCGGCATGTGGCAGGACGGATTGGAAGAAAGTGAGATGCTGCGATATAATTTTGGCCTGTTAAATGGGACGTCATCATTTCAGGTTGGCTACATCTAAGGATTTACTATGAAGTGAGGATATAGTAGTATCCACAACGAGACACTACAACTGCGGTCCTTAGCATAAACGCTCTGATTTTTTTTTCATTTTTTTATATACTATATTACATCATTCCACAAAATATGAAAAACCTACCTTTCGTGGCAGTATTGCAAAATCAAAAATGAAACATCCCCCCCCCCCCCTCTTTTACAAAAACGTAGCAACTACTTAGCATCGATAGAGTTTCGTTTATGTTAAGTAATTTTTTATATATATTTTGTTGCCTGTTCCTACCAAAAAGCCCTATCTGCATAAAAGCTATCTCCCACAAATATTTTCAACGTCATATCTTTTACTTCAGATGTACCTCAAATAAAAGTATTTGCATTCATGCTTAAACTTTCATCCCGTTTGAAGATGTCTGCAGCATTTAGAAAAACACAAATCATTGAATATCTCCAAAGTTACTAAAACGTAGATATAGCGTTTATGCTAAGGATGGCAGACAATTTGATGATAAGGTTGGAAGTTGTCGGAAATACAATAATGGATCAGAAATTAATTATTAAGCACTGGGCAACTCAATAGCAGACTAAATCAGCAAATGAGTGGTTGTAAATGAGAACTAAATTCAAACATGTTATTACGTTTAAAATATTCGCAGATCCTATGAAATACCTGCACCATTCGGCAAAGTTAATTTTTTAAATAAAAAAAGTGAAGCAGTTAAAAGAATTAAACTTTCACTAATAGGACACAATACACAATTAAAGGAGCCGGTAAAGTTAGGTTTCCTCATTTTTAGTCTTAAGCCGCAGCCTCACATTTTCGAAACATATCAGAAATATTTCTGGCACATTTGCGTGCAGTCTCAGTCCGTCTTGTCTACACAAGTCCGCGAACTTCATTCATGATCAGCCTGGATTCGCAGCCGAAATCAGAGCTACCGCTTTAGTGACCATCTACCCAACTACATACCATTTTTGACATAGGTATCACAGCCATGCAAAGCTCTAATTACCATGTTTGGCCCCACAAAATTTAACTTTTGGGAAAATATTATATATTCCACCAAATTCGCACGGAATACGGCATCACTCCATCGGCATAGGCTCCCTGCCCTTTGCTGTCCTAGACTCTCCAATAGCTGATCGAAAAGTTAAACGGAAAGTTGGAGAATGCGCAGTGGAGTTTCCAGACACATCGGAAAGTCCACTGCGTATATGTCCACATGTGTTCGATCAGTGCTGCTAGGTTGACGTGTTTTTCCCCCAAAGTGGGGTATTTTTACTGTTTGGGGGTAGAAATGGGGAACACAGATTATTTCACATATTTTGGGGGATATTGGGGGTTCTTCAAACCAATCAGTCACTTTTACATTACTTTTTCGAAGGCAAAGTTTTGAATGAAATTTCACTAGCATTGCTCTATCTTCTATATAATTGATACTACCAAAGAATTTATCAAGTAATGTGCCTGCAGAATTTTTGTTTATCGCATTTTCATGTGCGAAGAAGATGTGAGAAAAGTTCAGTCTAAGGGGTTTTCATTGCTGTGTATACATTCAAAGTCCACATGCCGCAAGGCAGCGGAAATTTCAACGCAGTCAAGGACTTGATATTTTCGACCCTGAAATTTGAGGTTTTCCTTAAATTTTGCGAAATCAACTGACCTCTTTACAGATTCAAACAAAGAGTTAAAGAATACTAAAGCCTGCTAATCTATTTTCTATGATCTATTTTCAACCAGTTAGCTCTTGCTTCCTCAATTGCAATATTATTTTCTGATCTTGTTACTCGTTATCTCGTCTACACTTTTTATGGCATATGGCCATTTCAGTTGTTTATTAAGGATCCGATATATTAATTTTCTTTGTTCAAATTTTATGGTTTGGTAAAAAATTTCAGTGAAAAAATCTCAGGAACGCGCCATCCGATTCAGGATACATTGGTGTATATGCAGAATAGTGCCAAGTCTCACAAAAAGCTAATAATCCTTTGGCGCTGGCGGATATTTTAATGATATTTCAAACATACCTATTTTTCTGTCAACAAATAACTTTCGTTTAAATAAAGTTTATGGAGTAAATTTTGAACGTGTTCCAAATGTGAATATGATAATTTTTTGAAGTTTTTAACACTATGTGTGCGTTAGACGCCTAAAATGAGATTGGGAAAATTTGAAAACTTTTAGATTTTTTATGAAATTATAAGATCATTATGAATCTTACGGGACATATTTTTGTTACTAAGCTGTAGACTCGTGTAGTTTTTTATGAACGTGCTGGCATTTAAAGTGAAAAATTTCAAGCCATCGACTCTCCTGAAAAATTTTCGTATTTTACAGTGGAAACCAACTGATGTAGATATCTTATGCTTTGCCTATACAACCAAAGAAAAAAATTTTTAATTTCACATCGGAAAAGAACAGTAGCACTCCTCCAATTCACCTAAATTTTTAGCATCAAAAACTTCTGTTCACGGGAACTCACGACCTAATAATCAGTTGCATATGAAATTCGTAGAATGTATTGGTATTAATTAGAACCAGGTCTGAAAAAAGCGATTTGGGAATGCGGGCAACTCTGTACCAGTGGTGCCATCTTGAAAAATTATGAAGAAAAAAACTGCATTTTGCCCTATGAATTCTGATTCAGTAACCAGATTTTCATGAAGCTGAACCTTACTCTAAGCCGTATTTGGTAGAAATTTGGTTGAAAAATTCGGTTGATGTTGCCAGCCATGATAGTTTTGGTGGCTTGGGTTTTGAAAATTCGCTCAGGAAAATAAAGTTTTTTTGCCATTTAACTTCCAGTGCAGTGATGAAATTAAAACGAATTTCATATATGGAACTTATTATAGGCATTATTCAGAAGGAATCTGGTAAAAAAAAATTATAGTTGGGTTACCAGCTATTGTTAGTTTTGTATTTATTTGCAATATCTATACTAAGCGATTGTATCGTAAAATTTTCAAACGGTAATGACCTTCCATTGACAGTTACCATGATATATTAAGTTTTCGAAAATTTGAAAACTTTTGCGACTGGTAACTCTAAATTTCTTTCTACCCCTATAAGTTTCAATGCAGTCTTCGGATCAAAACCAAATTCCAAGAGTAGGTTGATTTCAATGTGAGGCAGGTGTGATATATTTTTCGATGCTGGCAAAGGGTTGCCAGCGCGAGGCGTTTTTTTCTATTTTCGTATCAACAAATGCTCACATTAAGTATTTATATCGCGAACATTTACAATGAAAACAAGTTACCAATGCTTAAAATAACTCAGTTCTAGAAATCTTTTGGATCCAAATATCTTTCTTTTTTTGACCCTAAACATCTTTCTATCCCTATAACTTTCGACGAAATCATCGGATAAAATCAAAATCGATAGAGTTATTTAATTTTGACGTGAAGCAATTGTGGGAGTCTTTTAGTTGCAGTGCTGGTAAAGTGTTGCAATCACTAAGCATTTTCTTTGTTTACGTTAGGTTATGCTGCTTTCAAAATTTTGCAGTGTTTGGCTTTCCTACATCTTGAAATTCCTGAAATCCTTTTTCCACCCTATGGGTTCAAATGCATTGTTAAGATCAAAGTGATTTTGCACTCGAAACAGGTTGGAGCACGTGTGGTAGAATATGCACTCAAAATCTGCATGATTCTTCTACTGTTCATCGAACATTAGTATTTCTAGCGGTTCACGTGCGCTTGAGTTTTTTTTTTGTTTTTAAACTTAATCCAATTCCTCGAAATTTCCACAGTCCACACAAGACCAACCCCAACAAATGCACCATCGAGTCTCCCCCTCACAATTGGCTAATCTCTTTACCAAAAACCAGCACACTCACGCCACAACCTCTTCTTAAGATTTTCAAATTTGCCATTTTCAAAGTATTTGAGGACTTAATTGTAAAGTATCAATCAGCCGATCTAAATGTGCAAAATCCTGATGTGAGAAAGTATCTAAGAGTATAGCTACATAAAGTATCCAAGCTGACAGCTTTACTTAAAGATACTTCCACCGAAATAGAAAGCTTCGAGGCTAATAAAGTTTCTCTTAATGTCAACTCCATGGCTGAATTTGATGATAAACATTTATGAGAAGTATTCGGCAAGCAAGTCTCAGCTAATTACTGTTAAAATGTATACTTTTGCACAGATGCTTGGTGTTCCATTTCAGTATCTTCGTCATCTTCACAACTAATACTTTATTACTCTTATCGAAAGTCTCCCGATAAATTGAAAATGATCGTATTATCTTTAATCAGTAATTTATTTTATACTGTGGACAAATTTATTGCATCAATTAAATTATGAATTACTATTAAGGCTTTCTGCAATTCATAAATCAAAATGACATAAATAAAAGTGCCGGAATATAGATATATTTTATTTTGCATATGCAGTTAGTTGCCATATGGAAATCAAGAAGCATATATAGTTTGAAAATAGCGTGATGAGTTTTTTTTAGTTTCCAGTCTTAATATTATAATTCAATTCCTTAATTTTTCTCTTGGAAAAATCCATCTAAACTTAAAAAAACTATTTTATGTTCAAACTACCGTACAATTTGCACATGCACTTGAAAAAATACTCAGTCTTATTTCTATTTGCACTAATTTTAGTCTTGCTGGTGTTCAACAGAACTTGTCATGCAACCATATATTTGAGAAACCACAATTCATTCAAAAATAACCATTACCATTAGCTCTAAGTCCATGTTCAATAGCAACAAACTAACTAATCCATATACTTTGGTTACAGCCCTATATTTGTTTTTCTAAAACCTGACCTTCAGTTCACCTGCAACTTCCACACCCACAATCTAATCTTCAAAGAAATATCGTTTCTTCTCCGTCTGTAATAAAACTCATGCGCACCCTTAATTAAATCTGTACCATCCTACGGCTATGTATCATGCATGTCCTTTGAAGGATGCGTGTTTAGAATGAGTCGAGAAAAATTTTTCTAATCTTTTCTAAGTCCGTCCAATTTGAAATTGAGATGTAGTTTTAGGATCGATTTGGTGAATGGGACAGATAATGGACAAAGAAAGAGTTAGGATGTAAATAACATGCTCAAGTCCAAATAATTTTGTGCTGAAAGCTATGCCGTCATGTTGGAGCAGTGCGTAGCTGAATTAATTTGATTGCAGGTTGAAATAGATTTTCCAAGCAAATTCCCAGCTCAGTAGATTTTGGGTATTCATTCATTCATCTGATTTTTATTTCAAATTTTGTTCATCTGAACCCAAAAACCAACTTGATTCCAACCTGTCAGATTACAAGTATGAATTTCAAGTGTGTTAAGAAATACCGAGAAAAAAAATTATAGCATTCCAGTTATGTTCGCTTGTAGTCCGAAAACGCTAAGACATTCGTCAATCGAGAAAAGACATATGATCGATTGATCTTATCGGAAATTTATTAGTCGGGATGATCTGTGGCCGGACGCGTTCTTCGCTGTACGAATTTCAGTCATTGTTCGAGATGTCACGCACAAGCATTGTTCGTTGTTCGATTTCATATGATTTCCTTAAAAAAGTCATTTTGTTGAATTGAAGGGCAAATGGATAAACGGACACGTCGAATTTCCGAAAGAAGTCATCATGACGGATTAAGGGTTAAATGTCAGACTTGTTGATTGTCATTTGTCAACAAAAGAAGATCGAGCTGGTACGGAGAATGAAAGTAGAAATCAACTTATGTCTTCTTTAATCTGTCGTATTAATTTGGAATTAGATACCGATCCGGTTTGATGAGAATTTGTATGAAAGAATCTTCTTTGACTGAAAGATGTGAATTCGCTACATCATATTCGACAAAATTTTCTTTCGTGGGCGGGATGCTGTGATATTTAAAAGCACGTTCAAAAGTAAATCTGAACTTAAAACCTTTCAAATCAATGTTTTAGAAACGCATGTGCTTCTGTAAATAAGTTTTTATTTAACGTGAAACAGGATATACATACTTAAAAGGATTGAAGTATGCTAATAGTAAATTGATTATAATCATCATTTAGATATTCGATCATCCTATTTGAAATATGAGCAGTTTTTTAATTACTTTTTCTGTTTTGGCAAGCTCTAGTGCCTTCTGCAGCTCTGCACCGATGTTTTGAATTTTCTAAGCGGCCAACACGTTTCTTTTTTTTTTAAATCAACAACAGGACGAAATCATCTACAATTAGGCTTAAGTGGAAATTATATTTTTCTTTAGGAGAGCTGCATAATCAAAAAGCTGTATTTCTCAACGACTAAAAGAAAAAGGCTAATAGTTTGTAGTTTTGTAAAAACCAGTGTTAATCGATAGTCAAACGGTCAACTTGATAGAATGTTTGTTTTGGACGTTTGTTTCCATCCAACCTTGTTCCACCCCCTGGACTCATTGTTTTATTTTAAAATAAAGAAAAATATTTGTAAAGTTTCCTTCCACTGCCTGCGCCTTCAGAGCCAATACCACACTACTCCACTCCCACCCAAACGGCGGTCCTATCATCTAGACCCGGAGTGGGCACACTTAATACTGGTATGATCGACATTAATTTTTTTTAATTTATGCGCGATCGACTTCGAAGTTGGGTTAAATTAAAAACAAATAAAAAATTAATTAAGGTCTTTATTGATATTAATATAATAAATACATTGTATTTACTACTTTGTACAATGTACTTTATTAATAAATATTTTGGATTAATTTTTGATGTATATACGTGACAGTTATTTCATCAAAAAGTTTTGTAGAGTTAAGCTTGTAAGCACTGATGTACAATCGAATAAATGTCATTAAGGGGTTACCCCCAGTTGCAGCGCAAAAAATAGGTTATTTTCATAAATTTTTTTTTAAGAAAACTGCGAAACTTTTTTAAACGACTATTATATTATCTTAAAGTACATACATTTAACACCTTTCAGTTATATTTTTATTGAAAAATTTTGCATTGTTAAATTACAAATGGGCGTCAAAGCAATGCTATTTTAATTTTCACTTTTTGCGGTGACCGACATTGTGTCGAACTGGATCATCCGAAACTAAAAATAGCGATGGATTTAGTTAAATAACAGTATAAACTAGTGTTTGATCGAAGGATTTAAAACAATATCCATTTTTCGCAAAATGGCGGATATTCAAAGTTAATGGTTCGATTTTCACTTAAAAAAAGGTCGTCTTTTCGCTATAAAACGGCCATTTTTTATTAAAAAACAAATCGAACGATCAAACACTACACTTTTATGTATTTAATAAGCTTGCTAAGTTTCAAGAAGATCAGTTCAGTACTTTTGGAGTAATTTTGGTCACCGACTTCAAAAATGTCATTTCGAGAAAAACGCGTTTAAAGTTTCAGTTTCAGTTTACACGGAGGAAACCATTTTTTTGATTTTCCATATAATGGATCTTCCGCTGACGATGCCGCTTCTAAAAATGCAATTTGCTGTTTCCTTCTCAGCATTCTGCCTTCCCGAGTTCTCTCGGCCGCAGCAATAGATAGAAACCGGAGAGAGGGTCGAGCGCGGCAGACGGCAGATTAGCCGGTTGTATAAGTAACGGTTTCTTCTATTTCAACGCTCATACCTCGGTCAATTTTTTTCGGATCGACTTGAAATTTGAAGGACGTATTCTCAGGTAGTTATACTTAAAATAAACGCAACAAAAAGTAAAAGAAAAATTTCAAAGTTACAAGTGGGGGTAACCCCTTAAGTGGTCATCAGTCAGAGAAATCCTAAATTGTAATTTGATGTTTTTCATTTGAAAAAACGTAACTCCACATAGATAAGTGGAAGCAAAAAAATGCAAATATCCTCATTGCCACCAATCTCAATAATGGATACTTTTTATAGTAATAAAACCGAAAAATTATTTTCATTTGCACGTGCTATTGCTAAAATTTCTAACTCTAGATCCGATGAACTCAATTGTAAAGAATCAGCTAGATTTGATTAATTATCCTCATTGTCGAATTCTCCAAGAGGAAATGAAATAAATTCAAAAATCGGTTTGAAGGTTGTTGAGATTTGCAAATCGAGTTTCGAATTCTTGATTAAAAGTTTCTAATTCAGGACAAAGTATTTCAATATTACATTCACCAGAAGGTAAAGATATGTTGTACTGGTTTGCACAAGGCCACACATAGACCTATTGCCCATAGTGACACCAGGAGAGAAAAAATCTGGCCAAGCGGCCATCGAAGGCCCCGAACTTTTTCGCGAACTGAAGGATGTCTTTCAGCTTTTGCATTTTACATTCACCAGTAAGTTTAATATGTTTTTCTAAATATGGAAAATATTTAAAAATTTTGCCTGTTTAATTGTGAAGCAAAATGTTTTAATTTGACTATAAAAGCATTTACGGAGCTCAACATGTCAACGATATTTCCTTGTCATTGTAAATTACAAGTTGTAATTGTAAATTACAAATTGTAATGGTCCATAAAATTCGTAAGAAATGCTAATTTCTTTACCCATACTGGATCTTCCAATTGGTCATGTTATTCTCCCAATATGTCCAAAAATGCAATAATTTCAGGCAAAAGATTTTGAAATCTTTGCAAAAAGCTTCCTCAGTTCAGCCACTTAAAGTTTAGTACTGTTTTCGATTTCACGTTAAATTTTCATGCAAATTTTCACGTGAATTTTGTTTCGGCAAAAATTTAGCTTGAAAATAAGCAAGAGTTTTACTCACTTTTAAGCGTGATAAAATGCTTGGAAGATGCTTTCGCTTTGAAAATGCAGAGGGCTTTGACACCTATCTCCAATCATTTCACGCCAATTTAGTATATGCAGTTCATTCCTTCGAACTAAAAAGTGACATTTGGTGTATCAATTCGAAAATTAAATTGTGCAGATGTCCTTTCAATAACAAAATCGATCGAAAATTGAAATTCTTGACATTCTATCTTCCAGAAATAAGCAGTGTCTACGCTTTTATCCACTGTCAAAATTTCCGCTCGAAATAATGATCAGATAGTCGAGACAAGTCAAAATTATGCAATGAGATGATATGTAATCAGGAAACTGTACATTTTGTTTGCAAAGGGCTAAAAATCCAAAATTTCTACCAATCAAAGAAGGTGATCCATCAGTAGATATATTACAGATAGATAGTAGATATATTAAACAAATGGCGTAAAAAGTTGTCATCATATCTGAACCTCGCGTTGTTCCCTTTGTCAGAAGTATTGTTAAAAATTCTTTTTTTACGGAAAAATCAGGAAAAAACCATTTCTATAGAAACAATTAATTGTGCAGTATCAATGCTATCTGCTGGCTCGTCAAACTGCATCAAAAAGAAACGGTAACTTTGTATGTCATTTTTTAGTTGTTGAGTAACATTTTTATTCATATCTTCAATACGACAAGTTACAGTTCTGCGAGAAAGCTGCAAATCTTTAGTTGCACTGAGAACTTCACTTTTATATTTAAAGTTGGAAAATAATTTCTCACTGCCCTTAAGAAATGCTTCCTTAAAAATTTCTCCATCCTGATAGGACTTTTGCCAAAATGTTTTTTTAGATTGCTGCATAGGCTTTTGAAAGAAAAATTGCTGTGTGGTTAGTTTATTTTTTAATGCTCTTAATTTTTGTTTATAATTCGGTATTCACAGGACAATCATTTTCATAATTTGTTCGCGATCTCGAAAATCGCCTTTCGAAATATCTTTTTTTGGGCAAGGTGACTGTAACACGACATATCACACATAGGCATTTATCCTATTTCATTGCAAAAAAAAAATAAAGCTCTTCCCATTTATTAAATTAAAATAATTAAATATAGAATATTAAACCAAAATTATATCTGATCTAAAATTGAGATTAACCTTTGTTGCGTTGTGTGCAACAGTTAACTATCTCGGTAGCAGAGAGACAAATGCAAATGCAGACAAGGTGTATACCGGGAAGGAAAAATATAAAGTGTGTACTTAAGAACAGGGAGTATACGTATACGAGATTTAGTGAAGCAGTTTTACTACAATGATATAAACCTATAAACTGAACAAATCGAGAGCATGGCTATCTCAGATTTTCCCTTTGGCTTCTCCGCAACCCATGCTCTACGAACTTTTGTGTGAACGGTAACTGCGTGAACTGTCCTATTGGATCTATGAGGCCAAGGCCCATTCCAGAATGTACTGAATAAACACAGTGACTTAACGAGCAAAATATGTAGCCAAATCAACTTTACATCAATTGTTTTGCAGGTGTGAGCAAAATGCTTCATTTCTCCCTGCTGTTTTCATTTCTTTATACTCTTTGTTTTGAGGTGCATATGCATACAGTAGAATGAGTAGAATGGAATAGAATCATTGCTTGGGAATTAGTCATGTCGATTGTAAAATAGATACCTACGTGTTTAATTTTAAATTGAAGTTTCATCGTCTACTAAGTTTTTAGTACACATTTTCAATTAACCTAGTAAATTATTTAAAATGACTGTGATCGACTGTCGAACTGTTCGCGATCGACCGGTCGATCCCAATCGACCGTTTGCCCACCCCTGATTTAGACATTTACTAAACTACCAACATTTTTATACGTACATATAATTTTAGGTAATGCGACATATTGTGATGTATCGCACCAATTATTTTTCAATCGAATTCGTTGAATAAAAGTGATGAGATGCATTTAAAGAGCTATTTTTTTTCTTCCATCAACTTTATACATATATTAATTTTTTGAAATAAAAATGTATCGGCTCTTTTATTTAAAGGAGTTCTTTGTTTGAATTTTTTCAATGGAAAACAGATATTCATGAAAGTTTTATGCATAAATGAGCTCTCTGCAAATTCTTTCATATTTAATTGAAGTTTGATTAACCATTCATTCATCTTTTTGACACATAATTCTGCCAGAAAATGAATTCATTTCCTGTTCTTAAGCTTTATGATTATCACAAATGAGCATCCCACCCGCAGTGGTCCTACAAAAACTCATCTTCACCAAAAAAAAACCAATTAAATCAATTCGAGTAACAACAAACAACCGAATTCAATTCACAATAACTGTAAAATTTATTCAAACAACAAATAAATAAAAACCAATATTAATTTTCATATCAAAATGTTTCAGTTGAAATTACAAACGGGTACCGCCACACGCGGTCCATTCGATTTGCAAATTTTCAGCTTACCATATAATGACTGTCTTGTCAGCATGGCATCAATTAGTATTTCATTACAGAAGATGAGTTAAATGGTACAGAGACGAGAAGTCAACAATACGCGATGCGTCCAAGTACATGACTTGCAGCATTTTCAACTTCAGGGAGCAATTACTGGAAATGCAGTCACAGGTCGACTTATCCATCCAGTCTGTCGGCCAATTTGGCTACAATGACAGTTACAGTTTCCACATATAAACCAAAACAGCTACGAAAGATGCCATTCGCATTGGCTGCATTGCGAGCATAATCGTTAAATTAAAGTTAACATTTAATTTACAATAATTACACGGCATAGTGGTTGGGCACGCGCGCACGCCCAACACTTTTCGCGAAATTTAGTAGATTTTCCGGTCTTGCCGATAATCGGTCTACGCTTGAGGCCAAAGGCGAAAAAGGTGCCACTGTCAGCAATTTTCATTTTTCACTCAAATTGAATTAACACGAGCAATTTCGTCGATGGATTTGGAAATTTTTCGAGCATATTTCATCAAAACATTGTTAAAATTTCGAGTACACTGAAATGCAAGTGCTGCGTTTAGCCTGGATATAACTCATTTAGATCTTACTTTTAATTTCAATCAGTTCAACTCTTCAGTAGCATTGACGACCGATTCAATTCGATTTTCATCTTTAACCAGCAATCGTCCCAGATTTGCATCCGTTGCACGCAGCTCATTCAATTAATTGTCATTTTATTTTCGCTGAGACAATTATTTTCCCGCGAGCATGAAAAACTGCCTTGGCGATGGCCGCAAGTGGCAATTCTAGGCTCATGTCGTGTAATTATCTTTTCGTGAAATCCGGACACAATGCCACTGAAGAAGTGCTTCTTCTTATGAAAGGTTAAACAAGACGAGCGGTACTGCGTCGAAAACTGAAAATTATCTGAAATAAGAGTTAATACAGATTGCAATTTCGTCGAAGATGTACGACATCCAAGACATTTCGTAATATGCTGCCATTTGTATATGCGACGACCGCTAATTGTCTACTTTCTGTTAATTGGTCTGAAGGATGCCACAAACTGAACGGTTACATTTCCCTTTCGAGAAAACTATTTCGTTCGGTTGAATATTAAGGTTGAAATTGAAACCGAAGAAAATTACACCTTGAAATTGATACGAAGCTTTCGTTTTCTTTTTGGATAATTGTACGCGTCGGACGTCGAATTAATTCAGAATGCCGTTTTTCGTTGATCTGAGCACAGTGTTAAATGTCAAAGTAAAATGTGAAAGAGCTGTAACTGCTACGTAGAGGTTGTTTCGTTTTTGGGCGACTTATAGCTGCACGTTCTTTTTCTGACTAACATTTCAAAAATTTAATCTTAAAAGAGTTACATTGGAGTATATTAGATACAATCGACTAAATTCAAAAATAAAATGCTAATGACTCTGCTTTGTAAGTTAGATGCTCATAATGACAAAAGGCGTAGCTCGAGCTACTGTGGGGGTTATAGGATCACGGATGGCCTACAGTAATGTAACTTTCATTACAGCGAATAACAAATATGCAGTCCCCGAACGAGAGTAGAGAAGGAGGATGGGGCGGATGAGCTCTCTACGACAGGACGAGTTGGTATCGGCCACCAACTATGCGTCTAACTTGGCCGCAGGTGCAAAACGCTATGATGAGAAGGAACTCGGAATCACAAACCAATGTTGAAAGTAAAGGAGGGAAAAATTTGAACCTGAATATGCGTTCAAACGTCGGCAGAAGCCGTAACATCACGCGGGCTATCTCTCAGCTTAGCTGGAAGGCAGTCGCCAGCAAACCATAACATTAAAAGAGCGGGCAGCTTAGCTCCTTCAGCACTTATTACAACAAGGCAAAACATCTTTAGAAAAATGAAGAATCCGTTTAAACGCACTGCGGTTCTACTTCAATCGCCCACATCGCCGGTCAGCGCACTCTCAAACCGGAGTACTAACATTTCTAAAGAAAACAACAAACTCGCAACGCAACGATTCCCCGCAAAACTTGGGAACCTCATTGTCGATTTGATGAGCTATGTGAACCCGGGTAATAATGTTTGAAACGCGATTAACGATCGGATACGGGTAATGAGATCGACGTACAACAAGGTAAAAGATGAGAAACTGGTACTTAAGGCATGTTGACATCATGCTAGTGCACTAGCGCTAGTTGACTGGTACCAGTATATTTTCACGCTAGTGGCTGTTTACACTACATACCAGTTACGTGTTCTAGTTGCAAGTTTGCGCGGAAAAAATGAGCAGCATTCAATTAAATTTGGCTGTTTCTGTTATTGCTGAAATGTTGCGTACAGAATTGGAAAATGTTTCAAAATCTAAAAAACGTAAGTGCCGGAAATATTGGATTCGTGAATGGGTAAAACGGAGGGAAAACTTAGGCCTGAGTAACAATTTTTTAAGAGAAGTTCGAGAAGAAGATCCGGCTACTTTCAAACACCATTTACGCCTGAGCCCTGAAAAATTTAAGGAACTATTACTATTAGTAAAGCCATTAATAACAAAACAGGATACAGTTTTTCGCGAGTGTTTATCCGCTGAAATAAAACTGCAGATTACGTTGCGCTTCTTAGCCACAGGTGACTCGTTTAGCAGCTTGGAACACGCATATCGAGTGCCGAAGTCAACAATTTCGAAATTTCTTGTCGAAACCTTAAAGGCAATTTACAATGTTCTGCAACATTTTATACAGGTAACATGTTCCAGATTAAAAGACAAAATGTATATTTATAATAAAATGTTTTCTAATAAAAGGTGCCTAGCTGTGAAAATGAGTGGAAAAAGATTGCAAATGGATTTTCCACACGTTGGAATTTTCCTGGATGTTGCGGCGCTTTGGACGGAAAACACATTCGAATCAAATGCCCGTCTAATACTGGAAGTGACTTCTACAATTACAAGCATCATTTTAGCACCGTGTTATTTGCTTTAGTTGATAGCAATTATAGATTCATCTACATCGAAACTGGATCTAACGGCAGACTAAATGATGCTTCGATTTACAGAGAATCGAAATAGAAGGCTTCTATAGAAAAAAAATCGATAAACTTTCCTGATTGGGGTGTACTTGTAGGGGATGATGCTTTTCCACTGAGTACATATTTGATGAAACCATATTCACGTTGTGGAAGATTATCTAGTGAGCAAACCATTTTTAATTATCGGCTTTCGAGAGCACGTAGGATTGTAGAAAACGCTTTTGGAATTTTATCTGCCCGATTTCGAATCTTTCTATCCTGCATTCAATTAAATCCCGAAAAAGTCACTGAAATCGTCAAGGCGTGTTGTGTGCTACATAATTGGCTCCGAACTACGGACTGCTCTAACTATATACCACCAGGAAGCGTGGATCAAGAGGATATTGAAACAGGATTTATTACACCGGGGTCTTGGAGACTAGAAGTAAACAGCTGTGGATTCTTACCTTTATTGGGCCATTTAGGGAGCAATAATTCCACAAAACAAGCATTACTTCGGAGGGAAAATTACACAAAATATTTTGTGGAAGATGGAGCGGTGGATTGGCAGTGGCACTTAGTCAGGTGACATGTAATTCGTAAATAAAATTTTCTTTAGTAAAAATACAAGTTAAGATTTATTTATTTATTTCGAATGGAAATACGTCAGTGAGGGCCAACGTTATTAGGTTTGAATTAGCCAGCGATGAATTTACCAGTTCGTTCGGTTCGTCGCTCTCTGCAAAAGGGGAATCGTTGCCAGCAGAAAGCAAGAATGATTCTGTATGTAAATTATTTGCGTTTTCAGAAGAATGTTGTGGTGACGAGCACACCGTATGGGCTGATGATGTGTGTATGGAAGAACAGCCTACGAAATTTTTTTCCCTTTCAAAAGAGATCCGCTCTTCTAACAACAAATTGCTGATTTGCTGCTGGCATTTTAAAGCTCTTTCAATGGGAAACTTTCTTAGGTTCTCCGCTACATTTATAGAGAAGTGATAAAATTCTTCGACATGGATCGAATTCTTAATCCCCTCTAATTTATCCATTGCCATTGCTATGTGCTTTGGTATGGAAACAGCTTCCTGAGCGTATCTTTTACACCGCTTTGGAACAGGGGGAGCAAATAGTTTCTCTCCACTTCGCTCATCAATGTCTGGAAGCTGAACATGATCTTCACCATGTTCCACATTTTCCTTATCATTCTGAAATTATGGAAAACATACTTTTCAGTACTTCCAATCAAAAATTTATTTATTGGAGATTGCAAACACTATTTTCTGGCTATTTCATCATTGATGATGATTCTGGAGAAAACATCGAAGTGTTTTGAGATTTATTCGTTATCTCGTAGATCGCAAACTCGAAACTTACCTCCACAATGCTGCTAAAAGTTTTGCGTGACTGGCAGATAGTCAAGAATGAATCCGCAATGGTGAACCATTTAAGACGTGGGGTATACAAATCTTCTGCTGCCATGCCAGATTTAATTGATTCCTTAACTTTCTTTTTTTCAAGGAAATATGTATCACGAATAGATTTTATTTTCTTTTTCACGTTTTCGTTCGTAATATTGAAATGCTTAGCAATTTCATCGAGAGCATTGTCACGTAAATTCTTTTTCTTATAGATTTCGGCTCTATAATTCCACAGACACTCCGCGTTTTTGTACATTTCTACGAATTTTACCGTTTCGTCTTCACTCATTTTTTTAGATGCCGCCATTTTGAAATTGCAACTGGTACGATTGAACTAGCGAAAAGTAGACTCACTATCAACTTTTCTACGCTAGTAGCACTAGCGCAAAATAACCTACTAGTAGCACTCGCATGCATGTTTACATTGTACTAGTAGTATGCTAGTCCGCAATACCAGTCAACTAGCGCTAGTGCACTAGCATGATGTCAACATGCCTTTAGGGCAGTGCAAGCTCAGGCCACGTCAGAAACAGGCAAGCAATCTAGACCGAAGGCTCCTGTCAGAAATAAATCTACTCCACTAGGTGTCATCACTGGTGCTGGTCAATTCGCAGAGAAAACCGTAGCGCTAAAGCGGCCAAAGAACAAAGTTGTCGACCTACACGAGCCACAGGCCACTCCAAAAATAAAAAGAGTAGTCATCCAAAATACTAGACGAAGAAATGTTCCGAGAAGTGCTACTTCCTGATATAGAACTAAATGGAATTGCTTCGACAAAGGCCGCGTCCATTATCAGTGAGATGCACCAAGCATGTGATGCTTCGATGCCGGGACTTTCTCTTCACAAAACTACGAAGGCAAATTATTGGTCGAATGCAAAAAATCCAGGAGCTCCAGAAAAAATGCCTCAAAACTAGCTAGCCCCGCAGAAATAGCTCAGAGTACGAAGACTTGTACAGAGCCAGTATAGGACCAACATTTTATCTGGTAACGGCGGGAGTACCACAAAAAATCGGTCCTTGTCCCTTGGTTTGAAATATAATGTGCAAGGTACCAAAGGTATATGTACGAAGGCTACCAATGGTATATGTGCCCAGAAATGTGAATCCAGCCCGTTATCTCGAAGAAGTCGAAATTTACGCAAGCGAAGCAATCTGGGTAATTAAAAGATGATTTGGTTGCGCTGGTCTTGAGCTAGACGACCATAAGATGGAAATGGTACTAAAAACGAAATGAAAGGAACTATCCGTAGTACGTATAAAATAAAATATAGTTAGCCTGCAGCTTTCTATAAAATACCTGGACGTAACAATCGACGATAAACTGAGTTTCAAACCTCATCTGGAAAAAGCAGGTAAGAAAGCATCCGTTGTTAGCTCAGCGTTCGCTAGAATGCTTTCCAATATTAGTGACCTGAAAGCTACTGATTTTAAAACTGACGAGCTATATTTTACTCTACGCAGCACCTGTGTGCAAATAAAATCGAGTTGACGAAAAATGCAATCGACTGACTGCACTCCAACAACATCTTATGAGGCGTTAGATGAAGCGCTTTCACTCTACAAATACGAAGCACGGACAATAAGCACGCCAGAGATTGCAATACTTGTGTCAATACTCTCATGGCAGAGTAGTTGGGAGAAGGAAGAAAACGAACGTTAGTCGGGCAAATTATTCCACAACGCTGTGCGATGGGCTTCAAAGAACCACGGAAGAACGAGTTATGATCTAACTCAATTTTTGAGTGAACATGGCGAATGTCATTAGTATCTGAACCGTTTTGGACACCACAACTTACCGGACTATTCAGTCTGTAAAAATGAACCCGATGATGCAGAACACGTTATATTCCATTGTCCATTCCAAACCATGCAGAAGTAGGTTAGAGACGGTACTACGCACAACGATATCAGCGGAAATTATCGTACACTGTATGCTGGAGTTCCAAACTGTGTGGAATACCGTCAAAACGGCAGCAAAAAATAAACACCATAAGTTGCACAGAGGAACGGGACAGGAAAAAGAAAGATACAAGGATCTCTAGAAGCAGCTAAAGGCTGATCCATCCCCGCGAAGTAATTTGTATAAGTAGTGCTGTGGGGAGTTTGGCAGGAGATGGTGGTTTAGTTCGTAAATCAAACATGTTCCGGAGCAGTATCCATGAGACATCGTTTGAAGATTTCTGCCTTCCAACAGCAAAAAAGTCTCATAGTGAAAATTCAACAATACAGTAAAAACAAAATGATCGGTTCTGGTAGCCTTTTGCTAACACTGACACCAAAAGTACGTCAGACCTACTTCAAGTGAGGACCAAGTAAGTCCGTGAATTTGATTTTAACCCTATGAATGGATCGGAAGTTATACAAAATAAAATATTTTGGGACACTCTTCCAGAGCTCTCATTATAGCTCAGCTCAATTTAAAAAAAAACATTAGGGCATAAATAGTTATAGCGTAAACAAAATCTTTCTGAAGCATAAATAAATCTTTCAATCAAAGAATCCACTTGAAATTGATATCTTACAATTCCAAATTCAGTTTGATTTAAGAAAAAAGCTTCAATTTTTGTTAAAAAAAAAAACTTAATGTTTGATGCATTAAATAGACTTCAGTCGAGTGCACTCCGTCCGTCTTCAATCGCCACAAACATTTGTTTTCTTCTTAATATCTTCACGATCGAACAACAGACTGCATAATTCATTGGGTCGCTACGTAGCAAAACAAAGTAAACATAAGTTTTACACTGAAACCGCCAATAAAACGCCTAAGAATAAGGAAGTCGCATCTGAATTGGAATTTATGAATAGTTGCTAGGCTCATGCTTGATCTTTCAGCTGGCTTTTGTCTCCATTCGTGTTTTGCACCTTGCTACCCACATTTCAATAAAAATTCATTTCAACCGCCAAAACAACATGCAACGTCCCCATAAACGCATGCTATATATAGCCCCATTCACCCCATCCATGCTCAAACTGTAGCCGAAGTTGAAGTCTAGGGCCAAGAAGCTAAGAGTGCCTGTACCGTTCGAAGGAAGTGCAATAATATAAGTACAAGACTCGATTGCAGACTACCTGACACCAGTATCTCTAGCTGGATACATACATGTTGGAATCGCAGTCCAAACTATTATTGACCGGATTTCAACGTAATAATACAGCTCAGATTAAATTTGCTCGACTTTTATAACTTCATATAATTTTTTAGATTCGTTGATCATTCCACTGACAAGCATACTGAACATTGAAATTATCCATACCGTCCCCGTAATGGAAATTTTTAATCTGTACAGTACCATTTAGGCACTCGGCTCAAGTACGTATTGCAATTGTATTGCAAATTAAGTGCAACTAAGAGCAACTGAAAACTGCAATTAAACGATTGACTTAAGACATTGATGGCGTACGGCTGACCAGACGACGATGGTCTGCCTGGCACGGTTGGCGCTGAGCCTGTTGCATGCAGTGCTGCACATGGCCACCAGTAAATGGTTTGTTTATGCACTCTATTTGCACTGACGTGATGCCAGGCAACTGTTTACTGTCTTTTTGAGTCGTTTGCGAGCTCGGAAATCAATTAGAATGGTCAAGGATCATGTACTACTGCAATTACGCACGCTTTCGCATTACGGATATTTTAAATATGATATTGAAACTTGGTCTGTTATTGGAAATACTGTGAATTCGAATCGTTTGAAATGAGGCTAATGATGCTGATATTGATATTGGTTTATGGAATATGCAGTTGGGTATATTGACAATCTTGCTGAGAAATGTTTTGTTTTCAATTGAGTTTGAAAGCAATAAATGCAATGTCTGCAAGTCATTGATGCACATTTTTTAGCAGATCCAAAGTTAGTACATACATTGACAAATGTATTGCACTTTGGTATTAATAGCATTTCATAAATCAATTGGTAATGAACTTCCAAAGAAAGAAACTGTTCCTCCATATCGTAATTTTAAAATGATTTGCCGAAAATTAATTCATATTAGTTAGCCAGTAAATTTTTGTTTAAAAAAAACGGGCTGGGACATGAATTCAAAATTTTTACAAGCCAGTTGCAATAACGAAGCTCCACGGTATTATACATGAAGTTTTTTCGTTTATGCTAAAAATGAAGAGTTCACAGCTAAGAAACAATAACGAAAAGTGAAATAATTTTATTTGGAGTTTTTAAATTGAATGAGAAATGTGTTTGCATCGAATTTCATTTTTTTATGTGGATAGATAATGAAAAAAAGTCTAGCGCATCAGAACCGCTAGAAAACTGATTTTCAAAGAAAGTATCTTTGAATGACTTAAACATATGTGAAGACGTAATACACTTCTTTGTAGTATCATATCAACCATTTCTTACTCAAAGGACCAAATATCATTTTTCGACAGCATCTCCTATAACACAAATGATGAAAATGCTTAGTGCTGGCAACACCTGCCCAATACAGCAGGGAAAAGTCTACCATCACATGCTCGTGCTTTATCAGCATCCAAGGATATCATCGAAAGTTTCAGCGATTAAACTCTGTCTGGGGTTGCGACCCGAAAAACTTCCAAAACTCAGAAAATTTAAGCATCGTTTGCCTATTTTATTCTAAATGCTTTGCTTATGCATACAAAATTGAAGCATCTGTTGGTGCTTGCAATCATGGAAGCATCTGTTGGTGCTGGCAATCATTTGTTAGCACCATAGCTGCTTCACGTTTTGTTAAAACCACCCTATGAATTTCGTTTCGATTGAATGACTGCGCTGGAAGTTATAGGAATGAATAAAACTTTAGGGTAACCACCCTCAAAGCTTTTTTAATTTTCAATACCTTGTTATTTATTGTAAATTGTCATTGCAGGATCATTGCCATTTGGAAATTTGATGACAACATCGCACGATAAAGAAATATCAATAAATTACGAAATTCATCATAGCGTGCAGCCCTTTCATGATTTTTCAACGAAATTCCTAAAGAATTAGAAATGCAGCAAGGTCCACTTATCACTTGAATGTCGTGTTGATTTCGTTACTGCATCGGAAGTTATAGGGAAAAAACCTTTATTTTCCTGAGCAAATTTATAATATTTAGGAGACGAAAATTGTCATAGCTGGCAGCGCTATTCTAATTTTTCAACCAAATTTCTATGTAATCTGTATTTGGGTAAGGATCACCTACTGCGTCAATTTTGTTAAAATCTGGTGGCTAAATCGGAAGCTATAGGCCAAAAACCAGTTTTTTTTTCTCGGTGATTTTTCGAAATGGCACCACTACCACAGTGCTGCTCCTATTTCAAAATCACTTCTATCAGACTTGGTCCAAGCTAATACCAATATATCCTATAAATTCCATGATGATCGAATAAGCCGGTCGTCAGTTCTCGTGACAGAAGTTTCGAGTGCTGAAAATAGAGCTAATTTGATCATGGGTCGCCGTTCTTGTTTACTGCGGAATATTGGAAATTTTAATTCGATGTGGTGGACAGAAGTCAAAATTTATCAATTATTTGAATTTATTTTCAAAAATCAAAAATGTTTCAGGAGGGTCGATGATTTGAAGGATTCTTCTTCAGGAGCCTGCAGTAACTGCTGGGTTGCCCGCACTATCTTCAAAGTCCATGTGTGTTAAGTTTTAGTTTACGTCAATACGCTCTGCAAATTTCACTATGATTTATTGTTTTCGTTAGAAGTTATGACAAATCGAAATTTGAAAAAAATCCTTGCCTTATTTTAGGCACTCAGCGTCCACATAAGGCTGAAAATTTCCCTTTTTTATCATAAGCAGACATAAAACATAATAAGTTTTCATTTCCAATATTTGCTTTTCGCGAAAATGTACTCTGCATAAAAATATAAGAGTACCTGAAAATTCACTAAAATGCCCGCCGCCGCCACCAAAGGGTTAAAAATATCTTAATTCTATCTGTTATATACATCTATGTTCTTCGAAAGTTTCATTCCAATCGGATCAGCCATTCCAGAGATGATCTCCCTTAATCATTTTGCTGATATATATATATATATATATATATATATATATATATATATATATATATATATATATACATATATACATATATATATTTATATACATATATATATATATAAAAAGCTTGAGTAGCCTAGTGGGTAGAGCACTGGCTTCTTGCGTGTGGGGTCCGGATATATATATATATATATATATATATATATATATATATATATATATATATATATATATATATATATATATATATATATATATATATATATATATATATATATATATATATGTATATATTATGAATTTTCGGCGGAACGAGTTAAATTCTAATTTTCTTCGAAAATCAGTAAAACTTGTGTTTTTATTAATATGAAATAATTTTGATTTATTTATTTATTTTCAGTCAAACAAAGGGCATGAAAATAAAGCAAGCACTCTAGAGTTAAATAGATTTAACACATCAATACATAAACGTGATAAAAATAAATGGCAAAAATAGAAATAATCTAATGGTTTTTGGTAGAATATTGGGTTGGGCAGCATTTTGACCAGAACTGTCTTACGGAGGTCGGATACCACAAACACCCTAGAATAAGCTTCGTTTACTTATGGTTTGATTAGAAGTAGGTCTTCTTGGAATCAATCTATGTTTTTGTTCGTTTTTTCCCAATGCTAAGATGTTAATTTAACCTGCATGCGTCTATGATAGTGCCTTAGAACTCTCTGAAGAGGGGGTATTCGTGGGACGGGGAAATAGGCAGTCAAATTTTGTGCGAAAGATTTCATGACTAAGATCATAGATAAAGAAATGAATTTTTAGTGGGATATAAGTTCTATTGATATGCAAAAATTGTCATACGGGTTTCATGAATTTTCTCTCTTAGCTTGAAGCACATCAACATTTACAATCATGCCAAAAAAAAGACAGTATTTTTCATTGCACAAAAATTATAATTATTAGAAGTAAAAAGAGTTTAAAGAAACCCATATGACTATTTGAAGGTAACTAGAAGGCAAACTTTAAAAAAGTGAAGCGTCTATCCGTTTTGTAGAGATGATGCCCGCAAGCATTATTATAGTTTTACAAAAGCTCGCAGCCATTTATTACTGGGACTTTTTTAAATATATTTTTAGATAAGATATAATGTTTATTTAATATATGAAAATAGATAATACAACAACATTACGCCTTAACTGTTACAGACCATAAGAATCTTTTCACGCTATATAATTCTTTTTTTTAGCATTAGCTGAGCTTGTTTTGAAGAATTTATTTCACAGTTAGCGAAGAAAATGTTCAAAAAACTTTCCTTTTGATTCCAGAAGGATGGAAAATATCACAACAAAGTGATTTATTGAAAATAATATGAATAGGCAATGATCTACGTTGTCTATACTGATTTATAGACAAGAAGGGAACCATGATCACAATTCAATAACCTTTACAAGTAAATTATATCGATGGATATAAGTCGGAGATGTTAAAATTTGTCACAACTAGCGTAAATAAAAATTAATGATTTCCAACTGCAAGTGGTCACATCAGTCAAGTATGCACTGTGTGCTGGTGTCTGATGAGAATCAGTGCATACTTTCGAAAACACTATGTCAAATAAAAATTATCGATATAAATAAAAATTTTTCAATTATAATCATCCCGCATAAACAATTCCAAGATAAACAGCTCCATTCATTCAAGTATGAAATTAAAAGGGACCAAGTTAGGAGCAGTACCCTTGTTAGCGTGAAGATCTTTGATTACCTTTGTGATCTCTTCGCTAGTTAAATACATTTCACTAACGATATTTGGTGGGAATGCATAACAGAACAGAATGTTAGACAAGCTTGTGCATGAAAAAATACTCCATTAGAATGGTTGTCAAATAGGTCACCAATTTTGGGAGGATTTGACGAGCAGATTTTTTTTGTACATTGATAGCCTTAAGTTATCCATGTGGTGTTTACGCAAGCAAAAACCTTGTACGGATTATGAATTAGTTTTTCATCCATGATATTAACATAGCTCTCAGACTGCGATAGAAGATCAATTCAAAATTATAGAGGCGTTGCCATTTTATCCAGTGTTTCATAGCCAGTTAGAAAAATCATATGTTATAAATTATCTCCCCTGGTCGATGACCCACTTGACGAGCAGCTGTATAGAATTAAGGAAAGGTCGTTCTACTACTATCAATCTGATGTTACTTGTTTCCCATGTTTTACGCAAAATGGAGAAAGGTGATCAAATTGTCGAAGCCTACACTGACTTTAGTAAAGCATTTGATCGTGCTATATTTTGATTTCCAAGCTGCAATAGTCCGGAATTGGAGGATCTCTATTAAGATGGGTTGGCTTTTATCTCCGCACCCGTTAACAATGTGCGAAATTCCAAAGGCTTATCTCTAAAGTAATTGATGTCAATTCCGGTGTACCTCAAGGTAGCCATCTTGGCCCTATTCCTTTTAACATTTTTATATCAGGCTTGATGATGAGGTTTTGAAAATTTATAATACTATCAAGTCGGAATGAGATGCTAACTTTTTTCAGTCAAAACTTAGCCCACTGGTGCAGTGTGTAAATATCATATAATTAGCTACTTTTGAAAAAGAACATTCGCACATTATACATATCTCTATATAAAACTATCACAATAAATAACGTTTAAAATTAAGTATCATCAATCGCTTGCGAACGCAATGCATATATGTACCTTAACAATGTTTTTTGTGCATGTTGTCGGCTGGACTCTTTCCTGGATGTTGGCTGCATTGTATTGTTTGATTATTTTTTGATTTTGATTTTACTGTTTAATGTTTGTTGTATTTACTGCATCGAATATGTTGCTTTCGTGGTGCAAAACAACTTTTTTCAGTTGTGATTTCAGGCGGCAAAAAACAATCGAAACGAGTTATTTGAATTAGAATGACAGGAAAACTTACTTTTTAAAGCAATCAAGCATGCTAACTTTTTTCGTAAAATGTTTAAATGACGAAAACATTTTCAGCCTGTCTCGTATTTAACTTTTTAAGGATGCAGATTGTTGAGGCCAATTTCCATTCTTCCTTGGTTTTAGCCGTATATCACCAGCTTTCTCCAAAATATCAATAAGTTCGCAGAACTGTAAAAAAGTCCTTTATAAAACATAAAAAGCCCCACTGAAAGGCACAACTGAGTTAACCACATGGGATAAATAACAGAAAGCAGATTAAAACAATGGTATAAATCAGTGAATTATTTTAAATTTACTATAGTAAAATCAAGCTGAAAGAGGTTTTTCGAACATAAGAAGACTATTGGAAATATGAAATGTTGCATCGAAAATTCTTGAAGTATCAAAGTAGGAAACAAAACAAAAATGTCACTTAAGCCGTTTGGCTGAATTTACTCGTTATGGAATTTAATATTTTTTAAATATTTTTTAAATATATTTTTTATTATTACTGATGCCGGGATCTCTTAGTAATTTTCATTGTTAAATATAACATTATAACTCAGAGCTAATCGTGAAAGTGCCTTACCAGAGCAAAAAATAAATTGATTACAATATTTTATTTCTGTTACGAAAAGAAACTTAAAATTCAACAGCAATCTTCTTCCACCTTTTATTTCTGTAGAAATAAAAAAAAACTATACTCAGACATCGTCAAATTTCAAGCCATGCAATAACTTTGATCAAAATTCATTCGCACGTCATATTGAGTTTCCTGAACTCCATTCATGGTCTTAAACCAATTAAAGCCTTATACCTTTATGCGTCCAGACACTTGATTCACAGGACCTCCACGAACATCGCAGCACACTCGTATGCATCATATCCTGACCTCATCTAAAATTAGTGTCACGAAATCATGATTTCGTGTTGGACATGTCCTGAAGGTGATAAACATCTTGACAATGTATCTAGTTCGCAGGATAGTTCGTGACAACAAAATTTACTTTCCTCGCCACTAAGATTGGCAATGTTAAAGAATTTATATATTTCGATATACTCTCTGTATTAGTGTTTTGCGGTCGAATGTTCTTCGATTAGTTTAAATTACGTGAAATCAACACCATTTTAAGGTATTTTGAGGGTAAAAGAAACGTGTCCTGAAAAATACTTTCGAAAATTGCCTATGAATGATGGCTGTTCCTTGTCGATCTCGTGATGGATACCGAAGATCGTTTAAAACAATTACCATGATTTAGCACTTTTACGAATTAACATCAGGATGATTGAGACTATTAGCACCGTCGAGATTGCCAGGATAATCGTAAAGTGGCATATCCTTTTGGCGTTTTGATGCATCCCGCCGGGATAAGGTGTGAAACCATTTAATTTCTAGTAGATCGTGACGTTGATAGGAAAAACCCATTTGAAATTTTGTTTGATGCAAAATACGAATTCTCCATTTGATCGACCTCTATCAATGCAACGGTTTGATACGCACGCTTGTTTATCGAATAGGCGTTAGGATATGTTTTTAATATCGAAATAACATTAGCGGTTCCTTTGTATCAACTGGCGTGGTGGATTCGACTAATGATTATCGGGGTATCACTCAGTCATTTATTAAGCGTATTTAAAGAAGGATTTCACGGGTTAGATATATTTGTGTTCGATGGTTAGATATTCGATCAGGCGCCTATCATTAACATTCTTAAAAATTGATATTGAAAAGAAGCGTATGATTTTTCTCACTGCAAGTTTTTTTATCTTTGCTCGGGGTATATCATACCGTTGTTTTATTATAGGCTCTTGTATAGCCTATTTTTTCGGCTATGATTTTTGAATCTGATTGAAAACATACTTCTTTGCATTGAAAGATTGGAATTTTCTTAGTTCATATATATCTGCTTATCAATTGAAATAATAGTGATATTATGAGCTCCCATTTAGTTTTTTTAATAAACCTATAATAAACATACACCACATCACCTCAGCTATCTTTAGAAAACAGTGGTTCGCAGAACAAGCAAGCAGCTTCGTCTTTTTCAGGATTTTCTACGATACTTTTCATTGCATGCCATAAGTCCATTGACTTAGCCCCATCAGGGTCTGAGTCGGAAGGTATCAAGTCGTCAAGCCTAAGATTTCTTTTACAGGATTGTTTTCTAGGAGCATTCACTTTTTTTTTATTCCTTTTATGCTTTTTGTCATTCATCTGCATTTTCAAGTCGTCTTTTTCATTCTTGTTTATTTGTTTCTGTTTTTGATCATTTTGTTTTTTATTAACATTGTTTTGTATGGTGAAGACGTTTTTAAGGCAAAGTTTAGGTCCCTTCTTAAACTTAGAAACCGTACCAATATCTTTTGGAGAGACTGTTCCTTCCTGTATATTTTCTATACAATTTGCTCTGCATACAACAGAGGGTCCTGCTTCTGCTCAATTTTTTGCATATAATTGCGACGAATCTTAAAGCTTGAATCTTGAATGTTGGAAAGATCTGGTCCAACATGAATTTTGACCAAATTTTCTTGATTGCAAGAGATGTCCGAAACTTGTTTAAATCGCATGGCATCTGCGTGCGTAGAAGTTGAAGCTATCGATTCTTCGCTCATCGACATTTTGCCCTTAGCTTTCTTCAATGTTTTTAAGTTAAGATGATTGTCTATTTATGGGGCAGAGTCTATTTCTCACAAGATATTTCTGTTACATGGAAAGATTCCTGTAACCTTCCTATTATTTCATTTATTCCGGTCTGGGACATTAAATGAGCTCTCTCAAACAGCTCACAAATATCATATGGGCTAACAGATCTTTCGCTGTGAACCATCCACTTTTGTCGAGCAGCTGCAGTTTGTGTGACGTGTGCGGAGGTAAGCTCAGTATTACCACATGATTCTCACGAGCCAGATCAATCCCTTCAATATTTTTTGTATGAGAGCTGTGAACATTTAGAATTAAAAGCACCGGGTCTTCCTTAGTTGGTTTTTTATTGTGTGAAAATTAATGATTTTGCGTGCTGTAGCTATTGCTATTGCTCTATTGGTTGCAACACATTTCAGTCACTAAATAGCCTCTTGCAGCTGAGTTTAATGTTCAAATTTGTCTTTTTCCTTTAAGCCTAACGACACATGCAATTTTCTGCACAACAGAAATTCCTGTCTCATGTACGTTAAATACTATGTCTGCAGGATATTTGTGTTTCGTGAGCTCAGCTTCTAGAAGATCAAAGAACGCATTGACAGGATCCTTGTTGAATCCATTTGCTCTGGAAAAAGTTGTAGCTGTAGGGCTTCCTTATGGCGATTCATAAAGTGATCAAACTACGCTCTACCTGCTGGTCCTTGTGTGAATGAATGATTGATTCTATTTTTTCGCAGAGTTCGTAAAATATTCGATGAACATTTTGCCTGGTAAGGCCATGGAATTCAATTTCCATAATAATCAGATACTCCAGTAACTTCTTTTCAAGTTTGCTCTCAATAATCGGTTTACACCCTAATTTAGGGCCTGGTGCTTTTGTTGGAGATGCTTCTAACCGAGAGATTTTGAAAGAATTTCGCTCCACACCTTTCTCTTTTCACATATTTTTTTCGTCCTAAGAACTTTTCTTGGCATCTGCAATAATCAAAAAAAGCAATCTGTAGTGTATTCAACACGAGTCCTTAACATTTTGCGGCCTCATATAACACGCATACAAGGGGCCCATATTACAGCCTTCACTGTATTTAAAAAAAAATACATAAAACTTGCACTTTCCTTGAGGAAAGTTAAACTCAAATAACGGTTTCGTAATCGGTGAAGCTTGCCAAATAGCATCAATTTATGGTAAAGTAGCTCGGTGCGTGAGAAGTTAAGCTAATATTAGAGCAAATACATACCTTACAAACTTTCTTCACGGCGGAAAACAACAATAAACTATCCCACACTATAGCCACATTCGAACCGAGTAAGACCACTATAGAGCCGAATTTAAGAACTGTCAACATATATTTTGGTTGTTGCCGTTAGTCTGCGTGCTATACTTTAAGCAATACGTAGGAGCTCATATTACATACAAGGCCTATATTACCACCTTCACCTGTACCACTGTATCTAAATTAAATTCCGATTTTCTTTATATATTTAAATTCATTGGCAGTTACTAATATTGTGAAAACAATTTTTCTTCGGTGACTGCTGGCGTCAGTTCGAATCGTTTCACTAAATTCTTCATTTTATTGCCTTGCTTTTTACTTTTATTTGAACACTTTGAAAACTCATCCGTTAATTGAAAATCCATCTGTTATCTCTGACCGACATTGTAGTAAGATGCAAGTTTTTCCTGAATCACTACACGTAATTTCACTTATGGTAATTTTCAAGACTTACTTCCGATCGTTGTTGGTACTTACAATCGACATGATCAGCACTAAATGCACTTCCATCATACATATGTATGTATGAACGTGCTCGACGATTGTCCGAGCCACTGCCAGGCTTTTGGCATTTACTGAATGAATTTAATGAAGTTGTCTCAAATAAAGCCATTATTGAATTGGCAACTGGAAATCGATCGAAAATGCGGATTCCAATCGATGCGATCGATCTAAAGTCGATGCGGGATGTGACGATTGACAAAAACCATTCTGCTGAAATCGAAAGGTGCTGACGACAATAACATGAAAACATACTTTAAATTCATACAGCGTTTACCCTCATTCATCAGTTCGTCTGCCACCGTCATAGGCATCCAGCAGTTGCCATGGCAGGCGTCTGTAATGTACCGAACGTCAACACATCATTTCGTACCAGAACCTGTAATGCACACGAACGCGCATACCGCAAACGACCCGTCTGGGACCAGTATTTGCGATTAGTATGCGACATACGCGCTTTTCCTTGACGCTGTAGTATTCAAGAAATTTCTGTAATTTATCTAATTAACAGATCAGTGAAACTACCGGAGTACGTAATGTGGAAGCGAATCCCCAAAAAGTTTGGCCAGTCAGCCTAGGAATTTTGATTAGAAAGGACTTTATTTGGTAGTCACAAGGAGATCCTGACTTGGTATTTTAATGTTGTAATGACATCCGGTCAGTCAGAGTCCTGGAATGGTTGAGGTTACAATCAATTACGGTCATACCTAGAATTTTCGTGATGGCAAAGAAGATGATGTTTGATTTTATGGACGTGTATTGTACGAAGAACTTTCATTTTGATTGAGTTCCATAATTTTACAGTCAGTTTTTCGCCAACTATCTGAAATATTGTATGAGCCGTAAATTGAAAAACCGATCCTCCCAATTCAACAATCCAAAGTACCTAACAAACCTGCTTTTGAAAGCGTGCTCATGGAGAAAATAAATGAATAATGCATTGCCACTCGCGACAGCTATCAGATATTGCAAATCCATTATCTCAATGATTGTTCCGGTTGTATCGATGGTTGTCAAAATCTGGAGCATGCGTATCAGTTGTTTCAATAATTGGTTTCATATCGATTAATTTTAGTCCCAGGTATTATCGTTCCAGCATTGGAAGATCGTCAGATATGTATGTACATATGAGTATGTTCGATAGCCATGAACATCACAATACTATATAGAGATGATTTTTACAAGCATTAGTTGGTGACCAAAAATTCAATCTTAAACCAAATTGAGACATTTAATTAGCCTCCACAAAATAGTGCTCTTTGATTTCATTAACTTAACGCCATCATGTTTTCAAAAAAGTCCGGTAAACTTTATCATCGCCAGCATATTATTGAAGTACCAATGTGACGAAATGGCTGAATTCAAGGAATCCCATGTAGAGTAAAATATGATTTGTACGCTGCCCTACTAAACATAAACGTTCTATCTGCATTTTTCCCATTATTTAGTTAACACCAGAATCAAAAACTACATACTCTATTACATCATTCTACAAAATTTGAAAATATCTTGTGTGGGAATATGTTAATATCAATATTGAAAATGCACTCTTCATGTATCTCCAGTACAAATCAAAATACAGATCATTGAACATCTCGAAAGTACTAAAATGTAGATAGAACGTTTATGCTTAGTAGGGCAGTACAGCTAACAGTACCGCGTGCTGGTAGTTTCGTGTCCAACGAAACAACCGAAATTTCAGACAAACTAAGTGAGCTCTCTCGTGCTAAAACAGCATCAGACGCAACAGATTTGTATCAGATACCTAAGAACATGTTTTCGAATTAAATATTCACTAATGATATCCGAAAGCAGTGTCCGCTGATAGCGTCCCAAAATTCACTTTACCAGATAATTAATTCCTCTACTTATGCAACGTAACGAGACCCGCGTCCACATCGTTGCGAAGTTGCACTTGCAACGCGCGTGTATGTGCATTTACGATGCAAACCAACCAGCCATTTGAATATTCAAGACGCTGGCATTCCGGCGAAGCGGCCGTGAGTAAGACAGAAAGGGAATACGCTTCTCAGATCCTTGCAAATAAATTGATTCAGTGATGACAAAGCCGCGGGCCAGCTTTAATTTCCATAATTTTTCGAAGCCAGAGCTTGAAATGAAAATGAGGAAGCGAGAGCAGATATCTGCTATGTTGTGATCATTTTGGTCTAATTAGGGAGCGTTGATCGACAGATGATGGACGAACCGGAGAGAATTTGCGCCTGGTCTGCCGACAAAGATGAAAATCTGGAAATGCGATGATACAATAAAATTGATAATTGATCGCGGGAGACGATCGAAATATTTAAAATGATTGTTATTTTGAAGGAGTATCTAATGGTTGATGCAATAATGTAATAGTGATTCATAGTTCAGAGGGACAAAATAATAAATAATAACAAAATATCAAACTGTCAAAGAGTTTGTGTGAATGAAAAAGAGACAACTATGCAGAAATAACTATTCGATCAAGTCAAACTAGCCCATTTTTACCACAAATCCTGTTATAACATTTCTGGGTTTCGTTTCATACGGGGTGGCTGATCAAAGAAGCTACCAGAAAAAGGGTGAAAACTTTTTTTCTGTCTAACTAGCCGGTTCCATTTATTTAACTGTACAGATTGGTTCTTGAATTTAACAAAAATGAGAGAATGGGTTAAGTACACAAAATTTTGGAAGGTGCGCCACTATCATGCATTAGAGTGTGTGATTCGTCTAAAGAGAAATTCGGCGAAAGTTTAGCAGTACTGCTAAACTACTGCAATTTGGCCAAACGACGGAAAATAACAAGAAAGCATTATCATCGATGTCTCTCAGTTTAAACGCAAAAAAACTATAGTGAATTCAAGAGTTTCAACAAGGGAATTATCTCCTCAAATGGATACCAGCAGACAGTTTCGCATAAATGTTTTCATTTATTTCTTTATGAAATTCAACTAACAAGCAAACAGAAAGTAGAAAACTGCCCGATTCAATTTGAATTTCGCTAGAAAATTGTGCAAATGATAGAAGAAGACGAAATTATCTTGAGCTTCATTTTTATGCTTGACGAGGCTAATTTTGATCTTAACGGCAATGTTAGCAAACAAAATTGTCAAACATGGAGTAACTGTAATCCAAAAATGATCCATGAGACACAATTGCATCGAGTCACAGTGTGGAGAGCAGCTCAATCAAACTGCACTGTCGGGCCTTACTTTTCGAAGAAAACAGTCGTACAGTGAAGGTCAAAGGAGATCGTTACTTAAAAATGTTGGAAAAGTTTTTCGTTCCAGAACTAAGCCGAAAGCGAACTCCTTTCAACTCTACGAGCTTGTGGTTTTAACAAGATGGTTCACCTTCTCACATAACCAGGGCTGTTCTGATGGAATCGCAGTGCTAAATTCCCCAATAAAGTGAATTCCAGAAATTTCACATTCCGTTGGCCCCTCGCTTTACTGCGCTTGAATTTTCTTATGGGATTGGTGCAAACAGTACGTTTACAGAACAAAATCAACTAGTTTGAATGATTTAAAGCTATCCCTTCACACGATAATTGAAGCAGTTTTTACAGCCCTAAGGCAGTAATGAATAACTTCTTGAAAAGATATCGCAAATGCGTTTGGACCATTAGAATTCCATTGTTTTTATAACTCAATAAAAAAAATTATGTATATTTGTGTATCTTTTCAAATGAATGAAGAAAAAATAAATTATCTCAATTCAACAAAAAGTTATTCGAGTTTCTGTTAGTTGTTTATTCGAATTTCTCCATATCTACACTGACGGCTCAAAAACGGCTGCAAGAGTGAGTGCTGCAGCATGGCTATGATAAAAAGTACATAGGCCTACACGCCATGTACATGGCGTGGCGGACTAGATTACATGGCGTGGAGAACTATAGTGCATGGCGTGGGGGACTATACTGTATGGCGTGGGGGACTATACTGTATGGCGTGGGGGACTATACTGTATGGCGTGGAGGGCTATAGTACATGGCGTGGAGGGCTATAAGCATAGTGCCTGCTCCTATGTACAATGGCGTGTGGCGCTATATTTTATCACAAATCGACCGAAATCGACTATGTACATGGCGCCAGAAGTCTATAAATTATGGCGTCTGGCGCTATGTGTTTTTTCAGTGCATCTGAAGATGATCCAGTTTGCATCCAACAACAGGCCACGAACCTTCTCAGTTCGGAGCATCTGGAGGTAGAGCACTTGATGTTAGGTAATGGAATTCTATCAAAGAAATTTCCGAATGATTAATGACATCAAAGATCATATCCTCTCCTATATTCAAGAAGCTTGCTGATATTTATACATCTCCTCACACAGCATGGCTGCGAGTTATAATTGTAGTGCCATGAGCCATATTACATGGCTCATGGCACTATGTGATATGGCGTGTGGGGCCATAATTTCTGCGCCATGTAATTATGGCGCTGGGAGCTATACTGCATGGCTCAGGGTACTATGTACATAGCGTGTGGCACCATAAATGCTGCGCCATGTCACATGGGACCACGCGCTTTGTAGATTCTGACATTATGGCGCTGGGAGCCATATTGCATGGCTCAGAGTACTATGTACATGGCGTATGGGGCCATAAATAATGCGCTATGTTACATGGCTCTGGGCGCTATGTGGATTTTTTTCAGTGTACTCGACTGCATTCAAGTCGTGAATAGACTAGGCAACAGCAGAAGAGTCAGAAATTTCTGGGTTCCCGGTCAAAAGAAGATTAATGGAAATGAGAGAGCGGATGCATTAGCCAAGCATGGGGCTAGTCTTCTCTAGACAGGAGCGGTAGAAGTCTCAGCTCCTATTCAAACGATTAGGTACTCAATTAACTCTAAAATGATGCAAGGTGCGACGTGCAGATGGGGTGCAACTCAGACCTGTAGGGTAACCTAAATTATATAGGGGTCATACAATCTCGCAGTGACTAAATGTCAGCTCCAATAAATGCGGATTGACTACGAACAGCTGGTTGACATAATTACTGGCCGTTGCATTGTAGCAGCACATGCTATGAAAATGGGACTCCTAACCAGTGACACCTGTAGGATGTGTCAAGCGCCACGAGTCTCAGAAACAATGCAGCATCTCCTGTGTCATTGCCGGCACTGGGGAAACCAGACTGTGCAGCTCCGGTGAGCCCTGACTTGCGAATCTCTCACACGATGCGGAGCAAAAGCAGAAGGATATCCATCAGCTCGCGAAAAAGTCTGGGGCTTCGATGGCTGCTTGAACTGGATTTCTTTCCCCTGATCCATTTATTTGGCATCACTATGGACCAATAGATCTATGTGTGACCTTGTGCCAGCCAGCACAACCTTCTACATCTAGCATTACTCATCAGCAACTCTGTGCTACTTTTAGTAATTTTTGCGTTTAACGAATTCTGATTAAAAACAAATGAATAAATGAATAGAGTATGTCAAGATGGCCCCTAGCACTGTAAACTTTCAGGTCTTTTGTACAGGAAATTCAGACTATTCATAAGGTTTGGATACGTCTAATATTTCAGATGAAAGGAAGACCAGAGCCAGGCAGCTCTAATCCTCGTCTCTCTTGTGGTGTACATTGTGTGAGAAGATGGTGTACACTCTCTGTCACTTCTCCAACGTAAAAAGTTTAAAAACATAAAAGGACGTAAAAAGTTTAGTGACGCAGTGACTTTTTGTAACTCATAGGTCGATAATTGCATCCGTCATTACGACTTCGTTTCTTGAATAAAGGAGTGACGGTGGAGTATTTCCACAAATGAAGAAAGATGCCTACTTTTAATGATGCATTGAAAATATAAGGCAGCACAGGTAGTATTGATGTTAAAGAATATTTTGAGATCAAATTATGCCATATGGACTAGGTGCTAGATAATTGTTAAGTTTATTGACAAATGCGATAATCTCCATCTTCATCTCCAAAGAGGAGATTGCTGAGCTTGCCAAGTAGCGAGAAAAGAGTCTAGAGTTAAGCAAGTCCGTACGATAAGATTTGCGGAAAACAGAAGCAAATAAATTGCTTATATCAAAGAGATCATCAATATATGAGTCGTTATACATATCTCTCAGTGGAGAAAAAAGGTGATAGTCAGGCTGTGAGTGACTCAAGTGAAACTGTTTCCAGGCTTTGGTTCTGGAATTATTCATATAGCATAGCTGTGGAAACATCGAAGGAAGACGATTTTCAGTGTGACTAAAGATAGTTGGTACGAACCGTAAAAAAAAGCTGAACAATTGAGTGTGGAAATAAAACTTAGCTTTATCCGGAAGTTTTTAGCCATGGCATAGTATACACTGTTTCCTGGGAGCTCAAGAAAACGTAGTAATGAAAAAATTTCGATTGATATTATCAATGAAGCTGCCACAAGATGTTAATTTTATAATTGATACGAGGGCAGTTTGTTAAAGTAGTGATTTTTTGAATTTTTCGCACAGTTACTGTTCCCGTCAATTGTCATCTATAATTGACTCCTGTCAAATTTTAATCAAAATGCGCTATTTGGTTGGTAATTAACAGCCATTGAAAGCAAACAACCTCATGAATTTTAATGAGAAAAAAAGTGAATTTCGTGTTCTGGTTAAGCATTACTTTTTGCGTAAAAACCCCATATGCAAAACCAAGGAAAGGCTTGATAAATACAATGGAGACTCTGCACTATCAATTTCAATGTCTAAAAAGTGATTTGCTAATGATATTTGACGATCACAGAAGGAAAGTGCGTGAGTTGCTGAGGTTGTAAGCATTTCTCTGAGTAGGTACATTACATTTTACCCAAATATTTGGACATGAAGAAGTTATCCGCGAGATGGGTGCCGCGATTACTCACACTTGACCATCAGCGGAACCGTGTGACCACTTCAAAGAAGTGTTTGGCATTGTGTAGCTGCAATAAGAATAACTTTTTGCTTCGTTTTGTTGCCGTTGACAAAACGTGGATCCAGTACACCACACCAGGTCAAGGAACAATCCAAACAGTGGGTTTTTTGGTTGAACTTGCACCACAGAAGGCCAAGATGGGTCGGTCTGCCAAAAACGTAATGGTTACAATTTTTTGGTATGCACGCAGTATCATTCACATTTATTACTTTGAGAAGGGTAAAACGATCACCGACAAAAATTTTATTCAGAGTTTGTGGAGAAATTTGATATTGATTTAAAGAAGAAACGATCGCATTTGGCAAAGAAAAAAGTGCTGTTCCATCAAGAAAATGTACGTGTGCACACGAGTATAGTCACCATGGCTACATACTGCTGCCCAATTTTAGCCCGTTGCAACTAGTTTTTGTTTCCACACCTGAAGAAATGGCTGGGCGGTGAAGAATTTGTGTCGAATGAAAAGATCATCACTGAAACAAATGCCTATTTTGATAGCCTTCAGAAAACTTATTATTTGGAAGGAATAAAACAATCGGGAAAACGCTGGACTAAATCTATTCAGCTAAAAGGAGACTAAATCATTTATTTTCCGCGGGAAAAAATCTTTCTTTAAAAAGTCACTGACTTATCAAACTACTCTCACGTAATATCAGAAACTGATCCTTTGTCGGTATCTTCTTTCTATTATTATATAACATATCAGGTTTGAATATTTCCAAGATTGTGAGCATATGTGAGTTTTCATTTGTATTAGTAGTACTCACTTTTATGGAGCATAAAGTATGCCGGTAGTAAAAGATTTCTTGCTTTTAAAGAAATCTTGCTCGCCATGAAATCATCTACGCTGATAGATAACTTGCAAGTGTAGCATTTGTTTTGCCCTTTCAACTAGGATATGAGAGTAGTGAAAATGAAGATGTCTACAAAAAGTCTCAAAAACAGTATCAGATAATAGTAATTTAAACGAATAATCTAAAAATGCAGGTACAACTAAACCTTTAATATTTTAATCGTTCCAAACTGCTGCTTTTTTTTAAATTATATTTTAAAATTTGATCGTTTATATTATTCCGTTAAAATTATTTCAGTACCTATTTTTGCAAACCTTATTCTAAATTATATAACTATTTTCAAAAAGTTTGCAGTCCAAGAAATACAATTGTGGTGAACTTGGAATTTTACATTAGAGTGCCGAAATCTGAGATTGAAAGGGCATGCTATATATTATTCTTCCAAAATGCAAATTTGAAAATACCATTTGAAAAACAGGTTCTTTCAACGACATACAATAACGAAAATAGTTATTGTTTGAATGTCTTTTAATTGAGATGTCAATGGTTTCGGAGGCTACTTTTTTTAGTGATATTGAAGCCTGAGAAGAAATTTTAAATGCCTCTCATTCAATTGAACGAAACTTTCAACTCCCCCAAACAGATAAGTGCGATTGATGCTTTAAACGATTTGTGCCCAAATGTTCGAAAAATACTGTTCAATTATTCATTTACTTGTATATTTTCTGTACTAAAGGTTTTGAGCCTGGGAACAGTATCCATTCAATAAATCATAAAATTTTTCAGATCAAAAACTACCAGAACGATTTTCGCTCTCAGAAAAACATGTGTTTGCCATTCACGCTGATCGCGTCGGTTATCACACAATCCATGCACATCTATCCCGAATAAAAACAATTCGCGATCTTTTGACAAAATCATCTGAACAATAAATTTATAGATATGATCGCAGTCAACATGAAACAGAACATACAATCGATTCTCGCGTTTTTCTTCATTTTTCGCTCTCTTTCTCGTCCCAAAATCAAAATACAATGATTCCGAGCGGTATGATTTACGATCGTTTGGGATTATCTCGGATTCGGGTCCGCATTAATGTTTCACAATAATTTCTGACGAATTCCTTGCGTAAAACATCACGTCTCCTTGGGGACATGTCTGAATCGCTTAACACTACAGGAAATCGTCCTTCCTGCTGCGTTAACGAAATTCGTCGTCGTTACTAGCGTTGCAGTCGAAGCTGTCCGTTTTTTCGACTCGCGAACGATATTAACAAATGATTTTGTTAATTTGCAAGCGATTACATCGATCGAGATACGCCGTGCCGCTGCTGAGACTGAGGTGAGGGCACGAAGGTATGCGCGTTTCATTTTATCATTTTGAACGATTGTTTGTTTTTCAATTATTACATCGATCTCGATATGATGGCACATCAATGGTCATTCGTCATTTTAACGTTTTCCAAAAAGATAGTCATTCCGAAAAAACTGATTTATGGCTGATGAGTTTAGATCATCAAATTTGTTCGAAATCAGGATATGGTCTGCTTGCTGGGTTTTGCACGGCAGGAACGCTATCGAACGGCGATTCAATGAATATTTATAAGCACATAAAAGATTGATTTATGTTTTAACTGATTTTTCGGACATGCTGTGGAAAACGATACACGTACCTGCAAATTGATTGTTATTTTCGAATGATTTTCGATCAGTGGATTAAATGAATTTTAAACGATGCGTAAGTGCGTACTCTACATAGCTGTATCAGATTCAAGGAAACTGTAAGTAAGCTATGAATTTGAATTGCATGTATTAATAATGTAAGATAAAATCAAAAACAAGAAAATGGTGTAACCCTCACTTTCGTTAATGCTGCGATTTTCATCCATAATGCAATTAATAATTTTGGGCGCAGACTGAACCTATTACTCCGTAGCCATCATCACCGCTTGGCTGTCATTAATCACTCCGCAAATTAGTCTTTGCAGAAAAGATGAACTCTTGGTCAATTGGTAGTTTTGAACGATGATCTTGTAATTAACGGTCACCCGAAGCCAATAATTCAGCTTTTTCGAATTGTTCAATAAGGCTTGAATGGCGCGACTGGCGCCCAACCAATTCAAACATTTTTCGCCTTTTTAGCTGCGAACGTGAGCTAAGACCTCTATTTAGCGGGAATTAGGTTTTAAAAAGGTGTTAACAGGCCACACCTTGGAGCATCTGCCACACACTCTCAAAAGTGGGATATGGCTGAACTAATGAAATTGTGCCTAATCATAAAGCGGAAGATCGAAGCAGGAAAGCGAAATTGTGGCCTTCTGAAAATATAGTGTGAAATTTATGTGGAATTGTGTTGTTACAATCTATGGTCCTGGCTAGCCGGGAATCATTAATATTGGCATTATTACCCGGTATTATCCCGTCTTCAACTGTCTGTTCACCGCACCTACTGTGCTAATGTTCATTGACATTCCACGGCATAGTTTATTGTCTGATTATAAGAGCGTTGAAACAAAGGAATTTAGTCTGGCGGTCGCTAGCTATTAAAATCACGGCCGTAATAATTTTATGATTATGTCAGACCGCCATCGTTGGAGCTGATATGCCCTACACTGTTTTATCTTCGAAGACTCAGTTTGATACCTCATATTCGAAGCCATTATGTCAAATAGCATTGATAAGTCTAAATAGAGAAACAAATCATTTAAGGGATGACTATTTTATCTATAAAACTGATTGTTTGTTGAATGCTTAAGGGCTATGTATATGATTTCATCGCCTGGGGTGTTTGGAATTCAAATTAATCGATAAATTTTATATAAATATATGAGCCTGATGTGAGTCTGGGGAATATTTTCAAATTGTTGACATAACAAATTTTCCAATGAGAAAATAAAAATTTAACGGCGCGTGTTTAGGTGAAATGAAATGCAGACAACATATTCTTCTGACAAAATGTATTTATTTTTTTCGATCGGACTTTATGATTCACCATGGTTACATATTTTAGAGTAGAGTTACAAAGAATGGCACACAGATAACCTTTCAATATGAGACTTTCATAACTTATTTTAAAGATAGACAAGTTTGAGAGGTAAATTTTTTTTCTCTGGTTTAATGGTAAAATCTAAGTCATAAGTATGTAGGCAGTTTTTGTAGCCAACAATATGGCCTATCAAAATATTAAATTAAAATGGCATATTTTAATGAGATTTTCTGAGAAAAACGACATTGAACACAGAATTTTCGGAGTAGAAGAGCCAAAATTTCGTGTTTTGAAGTAAATATCTCAAAATCAGTTACAGTTACAATTTAGGACGTTACATCAAATTAAAGGTAATTTAATACAAAGCCATAAAATTTTGAGTTGTGAATATTAGTTTTCAAGATATAACGATTTAAGTGAGTTAGGGTACAGGTCCGACAAACTTTTGTTGACCACCCTGTAACTCCGCAGATTTTGCAAACCGGACCACCCTGTCCAACGAGTTTTTGCTCAAAATATATCAAGGAATGCTTCTTTACAAAAGTGGCCACCGAGTACCACACACCCTGTATATAAATATGTATACATATCATCAAAAAAATTTAGTGACTATTTCTCAGGAACGCGCCATTCGATTGAGCCTAAACTTTCAGAATACATTGGCGTGTGTACATAATATTTAATATACCTATAATATTTTCAATATACCTATTATTCCGTCCACAAATAATTTTTGCAAAAAATAAGTTAGCGAAATGAATTTCGAACGTGTTTTAAATGTGAATCAGATAATGTTTTGTAATTTTTTAGCCCCATGTATGCGCTAGGTGCTAAAAAGAGAACGCAAAAATTTGAAAATTTTTAAATTGCGATAACTTTTGACAAAGCTATCAGATCATTATGAAACTTTTAAAACATATTGGTATTATTAAGTTGTAAATTTGTGTTGGTTTTGATGATCATGTTGGCAACTCTGTAGCTAGGGCAGGCATTGAAAGTGAAAACCTTCAAATCATCGACTCTCCTGAAAAATTGTTGCTTATTGGAAAAAAAGCCATTCATTTATACATTTTTTGCTTTTTCTACATAGCCAAAGTAAAACATTTGAAATTTTACAACGGGCAAGAATGGTAGCCCTTCTCCAATTTACCTATATTTTTACAAATAAAATTTACAGAATGTGTTGGTTTTAAGTATGACCAGATCTGATACAAGTGATTTTGAAATGCGGACAGTTCTGTGCCAGTGGTGCCATCTTGAAAAAACAATAAGAAAAATAACTGCTGTAAGTCCTATAAATGCTGGTTTAGTCATTCACACAGTAGATGAAACTTTCTTCAAATTTTGTTGAAAAGTTCTGTTGGAGCTGCCAGCTATGGTAATTAACGTGTCTCAAATATTGGAAATTCCCTGACGAAAATAAAGCTCTTTACCGTACAGCTTGCAGTACAGTCATGGGATCATAAAGAAATTCAAATGGAAAATTAAACTAATTGTAGGCAATATTTATTAGAAATCTAGTTGGAAAAACAATGATAGGGTTGCAGAAATGGTTGTTTTTGTATTTTTTGGCAGATCTTTACTAAGCGATTTTGTCATAAAATTTTCAAATCGTTGTGATTCTGTAGTCAAAATAAACACCAAATATTAAGATCTAGAAAATTTGAAAATATTTGCCAAGGGTAACCCTAAATGTATCCCAATAAATTCCAATGCGGTGATTGGATCAATACGAAATTCGCAGAGTAAGTTGACTTCAACGTGAGGCAAAAGTGACATATTTTTGGCTTCGGTGCTAGCACGAGGCGTTTTTTTTTTGTTATTTTTCGGATGGCAGCCCCAAACACCTTTCTATCTCTGTAACTTTCGATGAAGTCACCGAAATTGAAATACCCAACTAACAATTTGTGCCCATTTGTTACTAAATGGACTTTTTTGACGCGAATACGTCGTGAATACTATGTCGAGTCGGAATTGTTTCGTCATTTTTCCTTCAAAGTAAAATTCCTTGATAGGCAAAATTTTAGTAATGAAGTGGTAAAAATTACTTTCGACGCGTCTTTACAGGCATTGTGTCCATTAGGGATTAGTTCCTTCATTGCGACTTAATCAAAATCCCAGTAAGGCACATTATACGTCAAAGTTACCACACATATTTCCTTTCATATTCCTATGCCTATCAAGGAAACTCGCGTGTAACGGTTACGTATTGGCGCCTATGTCCATGATGGTTTCGTTCTGACAATTCTTTAAACGTCAATGTGGAATCTCACAAAACGAGTTTAATAAAAAAGTCTCCACCGTTCGGGACAGCTAATTCCTTTTAAAAAAATATTAAATAAACTATTCCAATCAACTAGAAATTCAGTTTTCAAATAAAACGTCTGATTTGCAAATTGGCAAAATGAATTGGCAAAAAGTTTTATAGATTTATAATCACAAATTAACTATCTTCTGAGTATATCCTTATACATTAATGTCGATGGTTACCTCATCAATTATTACATTTGTAGTTTCAATATTAATACAGGCAGTCATTGGAAGTGACATTTCAGTGAAAATTAGGCGTTTTGTCATCAGCGCATATGTAAAAGGTATATTTACTTATACGTTTTTGTGAACATATATATCTTACTTGGTATTCTTATAAAGTTTTTGTTTAGTTTAACTCATATTACGGATGCGAAAAATGCACAGTTATCGGCGGATACGAAAATTTAACCATGATTTTTGGAGGAATCAATTGTAAGAAGAGAGCAGATGCAGATTTTAGACGACGAGCTGAAGAAGATCATTACAAACAATCAACACGCTTTGAGGGGCTTTCGGCTGGCATGATCAAAGATTTCGTTTAGCCGACTCCACATTTATGTATTTCGACATTCTATATTATTTACTGTATTTACACATTACAACCTCTTATAATTTGGACCCCCGAAAAATATACATTTGATTCTAAATGGTAGGAGTCTTTTAGTTGAATGTAATTGTAGTATGCTTTTTGAGATACTCCGCACTGTAAGAACACTTGATTTTATAAAATTCTGGAAGTATGCCAACTTTCAAACATTTTGAAAGCATATCGGTTTTATTATTCTTAAAGAATGTTTACCGAAAAGAATTTACAAGAATTTTCTTATTCTATCTTGTGTGGTTAGGATTTGTCAGAGTATTGCGTACTTTTCTTTTCTTAGCATAGCTAAAATATTGATTGAAGACTTTTTTATTATACTGTATAAAGAAATTCATTTTTGGTCATCATACAATAATAATTAATGTCTACAACCTTTGCCCTCTAAGCGATCATGTCATTCGTTTTAGTCCTCTGCCAAACTTTTCTTCTTATAAAGCTGAGAACTATGTTGGTTTTTCGAAAACGTTTTTAGGCACATTATGGGCACATCTCGATTCTATGTTACTTTTATGGCACTACCAAGTAACAATATTCCCAAACTAATACTTCAACAAAATCAACAGTGAGTGAACTATACTTTCGTACGTCTGAGGTACGTGCATTTAAAAGCCTGAGTTTCTGCATTCAGAATTCATACTGCAGTAGTGTGTTAAATACCAAGTAAAAGTGCAAAAAAAAACGAATAGTAAAATAGAAAATCCACCGATGCTTAAACATTTTTTTTTTAAAGATTTCGCTTTTATCCTTTGTACAGCATATTGACATTTTTCGGTCTTTTGAAGATAATATCCAACTCCTGCCAACTAGTATGTTGTACGATATATTTATACTTAAATTATTGTTAAAGAATAGCTTTCAATTAAATTTCATTATAATTGTCGCATTATTTTATACCTCTATCGAGAGCTGGTCACGACTGTAGTATTAAAATAAAAACAATACTGTTCCACTTGTTGCAGTTTCCAATGGTACTTTTCTAACCAGCTCTCGACTGAGGTGCAAAAAGCGCACCTAGCATTGGCCAAATTTATGTTAAACCAACTGTTTCACCTTGGGTTTCGAGCGCATTTCAGATTATAAACAAGGTAGTAACGACGACTTCTAAAAACTACTATGAAGGTACGATATAGTCAAAGCTACTATTCGGTAACATCCAAAGGCACAAAGTGTCAACAATGCCTTGAAATGACCGATATAGGCACTAACTGGGATCATTTCCTTCAAAGGACAATCATGGCGAACAAATTTGGGCAATCATGGCGGCTAAGAATTGCAAACTACTTTGAAGCTAAAAATATCCAAAATGTAGTTTTGATTGATGTACTAAGCACAAATTTTTCATGTTTGAACATGCTATACTTGTTTGATAGTGCGAAACTTAGTTTTTGCACAAAGTATAGAATATTTTATGAAAGAAAATAAGACCTATTTTAGCTAAAGCCTGATACAATCGCAGGCGCGTGGTAGTTTTAGGGAGTATCAACACTACCTTTGCAGTAACGTTTGAATCGTTCGTGTTTTATCACCATAGGATTCAAAATTTTCAATTATTATAATAATAATTAAACATATGCTGAAATACAATATTATCTTCATCGTATAAACACTTAACACATACATAATCATTTTGCATAAACTCTTCGTATATCATACAGATAGCTATGAGCGTGAAAGAGAAAGATATTGGGTATCGGCAAGAGGATTGTTTGTAAATTTGAAACAATTCCAAATGTAACGTCGCGATTACGAAACTTTTTGAAAATTGTGACTAAGATTTTACGTTGCTGTTACGTCATTGCGACTATAAGTGTCATATTCTTAGTCGCACGTTAGGTATAATGTTTCGAAACCATTACTAAGCCGTGTCGCGGTAATGCCGTCACAAGGAAGTAACTGCAACGTAATCCTTTCCATGCAATGACTACTTTGTTTCGTTGTCATTACTGAACGGCGTTGCTCCAAATTCGAACCTACGACGTAACCACAAAGTCGCTAATTCGAAACATTGGTTTCTTTGTAGGCGCAACCTTAGGAATGGAAACGTATCCACGCCCAAAATGTTCAACAAATTGTTAGTTGGGTAGGGTTAGGGTCTTTTATTACTTTGGGTATATTAGCCTTAAGTAAGAAAAGTAGCTAGTGGTAGAATACACACTCAATATCTGCACAAATCCTCTACTGTTCTTCGAACATTAGTGTTTCAAACGGTTCTGATGCGCTAGAATTTTTCCAAATTCAAAACATAATTGAAACTGGTTTTGAAAAGCTGTTTGTTATTAATGAAATAACTAGAGCATATTGTCCATATAGACCGATATCGAAAATGTTTATATTTAACAGGAATTACTAGCGGCTATTAATGAATTGAAGATAATTTGCCAGTTGGATCTTGAAGATAACATTGAAAATAACTTGGAAAGAACTGGCCAAACAGATATGAAAAGGCAATTGTATGGGCAGATGAACCTAGGAACTTGACACGCATAAATACGTTTGTCAATGAAACTCGTCCGAATTTCCCTTGTTTAGTTGAAATTTCGACGGATATGTTCTTGAAATTGTTTTCAGAAAAGTTATTTTTTGATACAGCTGTTCAAACTATCCTCTTGGTTTACAAAAATCTAATGCAAGCAAAACTTTTTAGTTTTTTTTTTGGCGCGAACAGAAGAATATGTCAGAAAACAGCTTACTTTAAAGACTATTGGTTCTCTAAAATGGAAAAGTTTGCAATTATTTACATCTTTGACATATATACTAGAAAGATAAGGGCCGAAATGAATTTCTTCATAGCTCATCTGTGGATTTTTTTCAGAATTGTCGGTCTTTGCGAGTAGTGGCGTCAGTACAGTTGAAGAAGCGAAACGTGAGTACGTCGCCCATATTGAAGCATGTCTTTCTTCGAATATCTCGAATCCTTTCTGGTCGTACGTCCGTTCCATTATTGCCAATTTATTTTTTCTGGAGGAAAATGCTGATTCTATTCATTGAGACGTTTGTGATTCTTAGCTAAGGTCTTTGCTTCTTCCTTTTCCTATCCTAACCTTGCTTCAGGGAACTCTGCTACGAGTGTGTCTTTTTATGATTTGTGATGGAAAGTGGATTGGAAGTGGAAATCTTAATATCTCCGTTGAATCACTCAGCGAATAGCGCCCCTAATGGTATTTCTAATATGTTTGTTAAGTCTCTTGCATCTTCCATAAGTGTTCCTTTGTCTATTTTATTTATGTTTGCCCGTTGGTGTTTTTCCCTCCAGCTGAAAAGCTGTTAATGTTCGTCCGATTTTAAAGTTGAGGGACATTGGTAATGTTGCCAACTACCACCCTATTCCCCTCTTATCGTTTTTATTTATTATTTATTGCGCTCCAGATATATTTCAATTACCGCGTCAAGAATGAAAATGAAACATAATAAAAAATAAACATAAGAAAGATTTAAGCTATATTTGAAGCTTAAAACAGAAATTGGAACTAAGTTTCAATTACAATCATGAAAACATTTTCAGTACATTCTTGAATTCCAGAAAAGAGGAGAGGACCAGGTTTTAGAGCATTGTGCATTCTCGAAAGACGCAACAAAGGTGAATGAATATAGAGTTCCGTACATGCAAGCGGAATAGAAAAAACCTGTGATGATCGGCTAGAAACACCAGATTCACGCCTGATTTTCTGCAAAGCAATATCTGAGCATTAACAGCCGTGACAAAGTTTTAAAAAAACACTCATAAAAAAACAATCTACGCGATTCTAACGAGGAAATATTAAGGATGGAAAATAGAGGATACTGAAGGGACAATAGAGGATGTTGAATTAAAAAATAACGGGCAAATGAACTGATTTAATAGCGTCAGATAAATACTGAAAGCGAGGAGACCAAAATTGGCACGCGTAGTCCAGAACACTGCATACGTATTCCAAAATACTGCGTACTCTTATTTTGCTAAGGTGCATGAGTGAATGAATTAGTGCTTTTACTCATCTTTATTCTAGAGAGCAACATGGATTTATTAAGGGACGTTTTACGACTACTAATTTAGTGGAATTCACTAACTTCGTCGCATGTACTTTGAACAATTGTCTACAAGCTGATGTGGTTTACATTGATTTTGGGCAAGCATTTGACAAGGTTAACCACTTAGCGCTGTTTGGAAAGGTTTGTAATTTTGGTGCCTCCAGCTCTCTTAATCTCCCTTTTCTATCCTACTTGTAGCATTTCCCAAGATTTCATTCTTGGTCTCCTCCTTTTCACGTTGTTTATTAATGACCTTCTTTGCAACTTCACGTCTGATTCTTTTTGTACGGTGACGACCTAAAATTTAATTTAAAATGATTTAAGAAATTTGAGATCGGATCTTTTTGTTTTCAGTGGTTACTGTTCTGTGAGCTCCCTTGCACTTAATGTTGCCAAGTGTTTCGTGCTCCACCAAGCCTAATCCCATTTTTTTTCAAAGTTTTTGTCTGATAGTCGTTTGAAGCATGAAGATCAGCATCTGGATCTTGACTTCATTTAGTAGAATTCTGTGCTGCATGTGTCTTTTATCGTCTCTGAATAATCGAAGGTAGCTGTTTTCATTCTTCACGTCTTTTTATTTCCCTTGTTCCTAGCTTTGTTGAATATTGCTCCCAAGTGTAGTGTCCTCGTTTGGTGTACCTGTATAATGCTGTTGGATCCATTCAGCGTGCTGAACTCGCTACCTTTTGTACAAGTTTACTGTTGCTTATCATCCTTATGATGACATCAGAAAAAAACAGTCTGCTTTTCTCAAATCTCTACATGCGAAGTACCCGCAGAATATTCTTTAAAAGCTCTATCATGATTTACTTTCCTCCAACATTTGCGTGTCACATTTCTCACGAGTTTCTGATCGCCCGGTAAAAACTCATTAGCTTTTAACTAATTCTTTTGCTCGTACTCTTGTTTATTTTCATTCTCCTGTACAGAATGCTTAAAAGCCATATAAGCATAAGTTTGATTCTCTGTTCACTCTTCTAAACATGTTTTTGATTTATTAGCGTAGCTTCTTCGATGGGCATATTTTTTTTAATCTGAATTTTTTTTGTTTTCTTGGTTATATTTTTTTCCTAGTATTAATGAATTTTTATACTATCTGATTTCATAATTGGATTATTATCTTAGATGGAATTTGTATAAATAAAAATATAAATAAATTAATAAAGTATGGTTGCTTATAAGACCGTAAATGCTGCGCTGGGCTACGCGCTATGGTTGATTTTGCAGAGTACTTGTAATTCACAGAAAATACCCGAAATCAATGAAAATATTGATGAGATACATTTTGTTTTAGACTATACAGCTTTTCGATTCCATACATTAAAAAGATTGCAATGAGCTGCGAAGCATTAAAACTTTTGATAGAAACTAGATCAATAAAAATTGTATCCAGTATCGTTTCATAAAAAGTCCCATTAGTAACGATAATTTTTTTTGGCAGATCAACTATTATCTCAACCTTTTCAAAACGTAAAATAAAAGGTCCTATAAGAGATTGTTAGCTCTGAGAATATGCTAGTTCATATGATATATATGAAACACTCAAGTCCATACTGAGGATTTTGAAGACACCAGGAAAAAAATCTAGTGCATTATGCTGTTCGCGACTGCATATAAAATAATATGACTGAAAACATCAGCTTAAGAAAAGTATTCACTAAAAGTGGGGAAAAGGCTATATTTTGACTAGCTTGTAATATTTTTGGAAGAAGTGTTGTACTAAAGTGAAGTAGAAGCAGTATATTTCAACCAATAATGACATAAAATCCAACGCAAAGACTAGTTACTGAGGAGTCTAGTTTTTATTTCAGCTTTATTTCCTTACTTCTTTAAATGCCTTAGAATTGTATCCTACTACTTTTTCTATTATATGCAAAGTTCGCATACACATATGTAACTTGTGCCAATGATTCCGAGTGATTAATATTATTTTCACATGTTGCAATCCCTAATTAGACAGTAAAATCTTCCAGCTATTTAACTACCACAAAAAATAGAAAAAAACTTCTTTAGTTTCGCTTCATCCCCTTGAAGGTGAGAAATCCTTTACCAACTGCTCTGTACTCTCATTCTTCATAATACTTCGAATTCAAAAAACCAAAATTATAATCCAAACACGCTCGGATTCGATTACAGCAATCCACGCTGTTTCTCTCATGAAACCCGTCCGTAAAAAATCGTAACCTTTAAAACTATATGTTTTCAAAGATCAAAACATTAAAATGTGAAAAACATCCTAGACTGAGATCGAACATTTATCTCTATTGATGATACCCGATGATTTCTCATGAATAAACTAAGCTACCGTTTATAAAGTGAAAAAATCGGAATCCTTCATTGGATAAGGATTAGATCGGACCAACCCCCAAAAGGTCCATAATGATAGTCGCGGTAAGCGTTCGCCGATAGTTTTAATTACAGATCGACCATGAACGATGAAACCCTTTCAGAAATTTCGCCGCCAGGCAAAAAGATGAAATTGATTTTAATGTGAGTTTTATTAATCGTTCAATCAAAGGATTCAAAAATTTTGATCTGAGGCATTTCGATGCATTAGTCTAGGATATTATCAGGATTATAGGTTTGAGAAAACATAATTTTAGGTTCCAGGACTGGCTTGACTGAGTTTTGAGTAACGCATCCACCTACACCAATAAATCTTACATAACGACCAACGTATCCAATGATTGAATATTAAATGCTTTGGTAATATCCTCTTAAACCCTTCTGCTACTCGTTTCTTGTCAATAAATTCATAGGGTAAGACTGCTTTCGTCTGAAAGTCATGTGATGTCCAGTCGCAAAGCAAAATGCATCTTGCATATAAGTATGTAGCTATATCGTGCTCCGACTGCTAAATCGTGATGTAAAATACCAGACGGACGACGAGCGGTAGTCAGCGGTAGGTCAGTGGGACTCCTTGTCGAAACGGTAGTTTGCTCCTCTGCTGCTGCCCAGTGCCCACATGCGACATGTTATAATTATATCCACCCAACCCTATCCGGCCGCGGCCATAAACGCGAGTGGGTCGACAAATGCCTTCTTGCATACCAATATGCATATGCACATGCAGCTCCGGCGCACTTTCTGTTACGCCTTCGCAAAGTGCGACACGCCGTATGTGCAAAAGAATCTGGACATGTCCTTGACTCGAGCGCATATTACGCATTGGAGCATTGGAGATGCAAAAGATGGAAAAGATGCACATGTCCAAGTATGTACTCGTAGAGTAGTCGAACGACAGCGAAAATATCTTAATTGGTTTTGTCGCGATGTGGACATAATCGGACGCAATAGTCCTCTGTCCAGCCATTAGACAGTCCATTTAAAATATAGCGGATTCGCTTCCAGATGGACGCAGTCTGTTTTGAAAATATCTTGCGATGGTCAGTTTTAGCGGTAAATGACTTAAGTGGCACGTGTGGAACAAATCATTATGCGATCGCATGGGCGCTCGACACCATACGTCAATTTCTTGCAATATGCATGCAAACTGCTGCAGTTTGAAGAGTGAAAGGCATGGCAAGGGGACAATATTGATATGCACATCGTCTTAGCAGTTACATGTTTCAGGTGCTTTGGATTCCATGTTAACGGTCAAAAAGTGATTATTTATTTACGCGAATGAGTCTGGTTGGAGATTACTGAAACATGGATTGAAAGGATGCGGCCGTGAGGAGTATTATGCCCTCAGACACTTGCACAGTCTGAAATCGATTTATATTGATTTCGATATACCAAAGCTTCCACGTGTTTTTGATAAGACTGCACAACGTTCCTATACATAATATGGGAAAAGTAACAAGTCCGGCCACTGCCTACAAAACGTACCCGCACCAGAATGATATATTACTGTACATCGCTCAATTATTCGCCATAAATCTTTTCCGTATCACCTTAAATTAAATGAATCGATTTCAAGGAGCCACCGTCACATTTTCGAAAAATATCGAATACGTACCAAAACAATGACACCAACAACGCCAGTACCACGACACATTGCTCTTCGACAAGTAACTAATTCGCGAAATTTCTGTCCGCCCACAAAATAAAGTCATACACGAAAAACAATGCCATACATCAGTTGACCATATCCGTTGCATACGAGGACCTGGATCTGTACCTCAACCTGAACCTGAACCCAGATCATTTCGCCCTCAATATATTTCGCGGCAAGTATTACACCTTGCCGAGGCATCTTTACAAGAGTATTGGATATCGAACCGATTATCGGTGTACTGTATCTTATTTTTTCTCAGCCTACCTGGCCTTACCTGTAGTTTACTTGGCGCGCTAACAAGGTGCTCGCTAAATTGATGTTAGTTCTTGCCATTCAATTTCACCGCCAGCGTTTTTGGCAACATGAAGAAATGAACAGGCGACTCGGACCAGTTTGGACCAGTGCATCAAATATCACTTGAAATAAGTATTTTTGGAGATAATATTGGGTAGTTAGAAGAGTTGCCGTAGATAAACCGTGATTATCGTTCGTTAAATGTGACTAGTATTTAAACAAACCTTAAAGAAATATATACATTTCTACACTTTAGTAAACGTTAAGTAAAATATCAAAAATTAGAAACAAACTAAAACAAATTTTTAAAAAAAATTTGGCATTCTGAATTAAATTTTATACACTTCATGAATAAATTAGTTAAAGATGGATCTAAATATATTATTTCACGCCAACACATCCAAAACATCCATATGGTGCACTTGATCAAATTACTCTTTTGTCCAAAAATATATCTTGGGAGTGAATTCTGATACCATGTGTGTTGGAAAAATGCTTGCAACGTTTTCTTCTAGATATTTCGTTTTCTTCCAGATATTTAAAATTACGATTTAGTTTGTTTCAGCAATTTTATTTTGTATAATTTTTTTTATGTAGTAATTTTCCTAGTAATTCCCCTAGTAATTTTCATTTCAACATTTAATGAGTTCTCACCACAACGAGGATTTATTTAATTAAGTTCCGATCAAGAGTCTCAATTATTTTAGGATATTTCTTAGTTTTTCGTTCGCCAGCCGGTGGGGTGAATGAAAGACTAATCTTTAAATGATTGGTATAATAAAACCGAAAATAGTCTTAAGTTTGTAATGTAGCTACATTTTAAATAATAAAATAGTTTTAATGTGAAATCTGTAATGCAGCAACCTTATTTGGGTCTAGGGGTTGAAGCTGGTAGAAAACTTCATTTTCAGCCGTCAAACAAATGCTTTGCTATCGGATCGTTAAACGTATTTTTATTTTGGCTTCTGTTTTTTGTCGTATAAGAAATACTGTGTTCTAGAATTTAGCCTAAAAACAACGAAAGTGGCTGCTAAGGTAATATTTTAGAGTAACATTAAAACATTACTTAAAACAATTTCCGAAGCGATTTCCAGATCGGAAAGACCGAGTTGTTAGCCCACATGGACGGGTGCTGGCTTCTTCGTTGCAATCCAACGTCTTTGAACTTGATTGCTCTGTCATCCCATCTCCATACACAACCCTCTCTAGAGGAACATCATACACACATTTTTTCACTTTATCCGCAAGTTCTCTCGATCATGATGCTAGCCGCTTGTGTATCACTATGAAAACTGCCGAATTAGATCACATGGTGCTAGAGCTTTGACCTCGCATTTCTTCGAGGGGCTCTCGAGTTCTTCGAGAGCCCCTCTCTTATAAATTCAACTTGCCACAGATCGCAGACTTCAAAATCCGGAAATTTATTCTCTCATAATCAATACCTCAACTACCATTGAATCGACTTCAGACACCTACATGACGCGAACATCCCTTTCGCGCACATAGGCTTCAAAACGTCGCACCATTCAACCGCAAAAAAAGCTCAACCGCTTCAACCGATATATGGAACAGGTATTTTTTTTGAACAGCCAGTACCTAGTACGAAATTCGAAAAAAATAAGCACGAGTATTCTTTTTGCCCAATAAATTTCCTCCATTTGATTAATTTCAATCAAACAGTGACTTAATAGTATCCCAATATTAGTATGCACTCGTCTTTCAGACTTGCAAGTGCTTGCATACTCGTATTTCATACTTTAATACTCACGAGTATTTCGTGCTTGCAAATATCTTCGTACTAAACTTTTATAAAAATTTCGGTTTTGTAGGGGAGTAAGCGGTTTTTTGGCCATAGTTTGCAAAAACTGCCTTTACGGTGCTTTCGATAATTGAAAGTGGTCGGGGAGTACAATAATTATATTTAAGGGGCGAAAAATTTAGTTATAGGGTAATTGGGCAAAAACGTCCCTCTTTTCCAAAATTTTTTTTTTTTGTCCAGCACCAATTCGAGGATCTTTTTGAGTTGTTTTGGACGAAATTTCCATACAAGTCTGGGAAAAACGGCCTAGTTTCGAAGATACGGCAAAATGAAATCCACCGGAAAACCGTTCGAAAAAACTCAAAATAGCGTTAAAAGTGCTAAGGAGGAACATATTGAGATCCTTTTTGGCTCACCAGTTGGCTTCTTCGGCTGTGCTGAGGCCCTCCTCGTGATTGCAGGTCACCAGAAGGGTATCTCCAACCCAGCCGGGGTTGTAAAATTTACGAGATCGCGGGAGGTAAGGTGCCCTGTCTCACCGAAGTGGTTGGCCCCCTAGTGGGTGCATGCTTAATAGGCGAAAACAATTTTTTATCATTTCTTAAGAAAAATGTTCAACAAACTTTATGTTTCAGTGAGACGAAGTGGAAAACCGACTGTTTTAGATTGTTTGTTTTAGTTTGGTATCAGAGATCGATCAATGAAAAGTCATAAAGATGGTCACAGGATTGGTTGGTCCTATCTTAGTAAATTTTTTGACTTTGGTCATTTGAACGAATACAGCAGGTGTTTCGCGCATACTAAAACATGAAAATCAAATTAAATTGATTGAATAGATTGGAGAAAGACTTGCCAAATAAATGCCCGACTATTGGAAAGTTTCGGTATCCTTTGAAGGTCATCTTCCGCCATCACCATTGTTGCTTGGGAACTTTGTATCTGAAGGGTGGGGGAGGGCATATCATACTGTTTCATTACATCTCGGCAAATTGCATGTATTGTATGCGTATATGTACATACTTAAAAAAATTCTTGCTAGTATTTTTGAAGCAAGTATTTGCAACAGGTATTTTTTTATACTCGTACTAGTTATACCTAGTATGGGAAAATCTTAGAACGACCCAGCTCTAGTTTGAGCCACTATCAAGCTAACATTAAATACAGGCAAGGGTCTTTGTACACAGGCAAATGCGAATTAAAATCCTGTCAACAATTTTAACACAAGTTATACGCGTAACGGTTAGGATTTAAAGTTTAAGACAGCACTAAAGGTAGATAAAGATATGTTCAAACATATTAATTGTTTTACTGGCCGTAAGTAGTTTTCTCTTCAGCGAATTTCTTTGTCATACGACAAAAAATCAAACGTTTTGCGGATTGGTTTGAAAGTGCCTTCAACTCTCCATGACATCTTGAAAACCCGTAGCTTTTTAATCCTAAAATAGTTTCTGGATGCCAATAATCTTCCACAACTGACTCTATACACACGGTAAAACCTGGCAATCTCTCTTACTGACTGAAACATTCATCCATCCTGTACATCTTATTAAAATCATCAAATTAGACAACAACAAAAAGTCTTCTGGCTTAAACAGTATATCTATGTGTTTTCTCAAGCACCTTTTTATCAGCGCTTACTGCGTTCTTGCAGTTATTTTGAACAACTGCAACAATCGTTATTTTTGGAAGGTTGCGAAAATCTTCCCGATCACTAAAATGAGAACCTCAAACGATGTTAACTATTTCAAGACAGTCTCACTTCTCTCTAACCTATCAAAATTCTAAGAAAGATGCAGATGCTTAGTAAAATGCAGTCTGATGTCGACAGCAATAAATAATTCCATCTTCCCAATTTGAGTTCAGAGCTCAATACTCAGCTGCGCATGCCTTAATAAAAAAATTCAATGTGAAAACTGAACTTCAAACATTTCAACCAGCCACAGCTTGATTTTTAGTTATGGCATTTAGATCGGTATGGATAGGCCAAATTGTTTACAAAGTCATATACATTTTTTTACTGACAATGATTTAAAGCTTTTTCAAAAACAGGCGCTTTTTTGTCCAAATAGTCAAATTATATTCCTACAATGGTGGTGTACTTCAAGGTTGAGTGCTAGGACCCATCCTTTTCAACATTTTCACTGCGGATCAGCCTTGTAAGCAAAGAAACTATGCACAATACCTTCTGTGTCGTGATGAATTCCTTATTGACGCATCAGCGCATAATAGTAAGTATGCCATAATACGTGTCCAAAGACAATTTATTTCTTCCAGTGATTGTTATAATAAAAAGAAATAGAAGCTTTCTAGTCAAACCGTCTTCTAGCATAAGGAAAACGATGTCTTCGGCTAAACAGAATTCAAGTGAATACTTGTGTAAAATACTTGGGAGTCACCTTCGAAAAAGGGTACAATTTCATCTTAACCTGAAAAATACGCTAGTGGAAGCTCACTGTGCATATAACCAACTGCATCCTCTGATGAAAAAGTCATATCCGGTTTCTCAAAAGACAAAGCTCGTTACGTATCGAAAGCTGATGAAACCCGTTCTCAATCTGAATGACCATATCTCTTGAGTAATTCCTTGCGAAAAAAATTCTCCAAAACTACCCTGCTTAGTTATTCCTCAGCTATATATACCATTCACCATACAAGGCTTACTTGATCATATATGATCATATATGAGCGTAAAAACCATACTGCTTCTCATGTATTTTTAAACTGAAGCTAAAAGAAGCCCATCGAAGAAGCATTACTGGAACTCCAGGAGATATCAGCACATAAATAATGAAACCGATAACAAAAGCAGTGCAACGAAGCAAATGAAACGATTTTGGTCATTTACACATTATGGTAATGTTTTAGATTTTAAGAATAAGCTGTCGAAATGACAAGTTTTAAGGAGGAAATAAAACTTAGACACCATCTTCAAGCAACTAGTTGTCAACATGCAGAGCTAATTAGAAAATTTAACATAGTATTAAGTGAATTGTAAGTTTATAATGACACTGAACAAATCTACTGTATTTCGAATTGAATTCAGCCTTAGAGTATCCAATCAAACTGCTATTGAGGTTTTCTGCTTTTTTCATTCATAGATGGCTTCCTGCACGCAATACATGCTCAAAACTTTGTATTTCTGACCACTTCACGAGTTGTTCCTAGAGTTTACTTTGACTAACTGTAAATATTTGACAAGAATTAATATCAGTCAAAAATAATCAACTATAGATTCAAAATTTACTGAAATCCAAAAGTCCAATCCAATACCAGAATACAATACTTATTTGCAGTCGATTTCATGGTTCGCAAGTTTAATTTTAAACTGACGTAAGGTTTTTTTTTTTAATTGACATTGAAGACCAAATTTTGGTATAGTTTAATAGCGACTCTAAAAATATATAAGCAAAACCAAAAAAATAATTGAAAGTCTCTATCAAACAAGTTATTTCAGCCAAAGATGGCAGCACTTTTTCCCATCTTACTAAAATATATACAGATTTTAATGATGTTTCATTTCACTGAACAAAATGAGTTTTATTGAGAAAAATTACCAAAACCATTGTCTGCAGAAAATTTTACAATTGCCGATTTGTTTTTCTGGTTTATCTTCGGTGATATATTGTTGCTAGGAGCTTGGGTGGTTTTCAGGTTTGTAGTAATAACGATCAAAGCTAATTTGGCAACAATCTTTGGTGCACATTCTATCAGATTTCGAGTGAATGAAACTTGATCCCGGTCGAAATTGTAGCGATTATTAAGATTTATATTGCTTCTAATAGGTATTGGTTCCGTTATGATATTTGAGCGATTTCAGTTCAAAGTATACACACTAATTCTATGCTGAATAGAAAATAGAGAAACGATTCCGTGCATTTGTTCCAGGTGCTTGAGCTTCGATGAAATTTATCTAATCCTTTATTCAAACAACCCCATAATCATTGTCGGTGGGCATAGAAGTGATAATGATATGGTGTTTTATGAGGCACTCGACGACCCGGCCAGCGTACGGATTCAGTAAAGGTGTAAAGGAACGATTTCGATCGCGTGATATATTGACAGCATGCCAAGTCGATCAACACCCTTTCCACGCATCTGTCGACCGGGCAAATAAGAATGTTAACCAGGATGGAAGCAAGTCGTCGCTCGTCATTGAACGCTATCTCTTCGTATTTAGCTACAAACAACTTTCCTAATCACCACCTACACTCGAGATTTTATCGACCGCGATCATTTTTCATTCCCGTCAGAAATTCGTGAATATTCAATTTGAAGAGCGGTCGAACGGGACTGTGAATGCGGTGCTTTGATTTGATTTATTGAAATGCGAGGCGCCAAGAGAATCCTTTTCATGATTGAAGGGGTCGTTTTTAAAATTAGATTTTCAGAAAAGTGGATTTTTATAATAGAGGTTTTTTTTAAAAAAAAAAAACTCCCCTTCACTGACTGTACTGTCGATGCATTGTATGTAGGCTAATATTTTGTTTAATGGCTTTCAAAATTAATTCATTACGTTCATAAAATTAATATAATTCAACTAGATCTTAATGGAAATTGGCAGTGCAACAATCGTGCCGATACAGCTATGTGAATCAAAAATATCACTTTTTTTCTATCTTTAATTTTAGATCAAGAATTTTATATGCACGGTAGTCACCTATTATTAAAAATCCATAAATCTACATGCAAACGTCAAACAAATAAAAACACGTGATTTCAATCAACTGGCTCTGATCTGCGGTTCGACCCTCTAAGTAACTTTTCTGAACTCCTGTCTACATTGTTTTGGTCCAATATTCTTCAAACCGAAACAGTAAAAAAATTCAATTGCCAGGCAGATAGTGCAAAATATCGTGATCTGATCAGCAACGAGTTATGGTTCCTTCTAACCACGCTCGACATTGATCACGTACGTAATTACAATACACTGGGTATATTGTCGAAATTGCTCTGAGGTGTTGAAAATGCAATCATCCTTTTAGACTCCTTGTATGCGATGCCTATCTGACGATGGCCCGGCGATCTTGGCATGCAAGATAGCGACAGGCAGTTTCAAATCTCGGTATCATATGCGCCAAGATCAAGTGATATTTGAGAGAGGTGCTATAACGCCCTTCAGGAATACTGTAATTACATCAAATTAAAAAACATAGGAATAAGATCTTTGTTATCTCATCGTCGTCTTCGCCGTCGTCGCCAAAAAGCGGCATTAAATGCACATAGGAATATGTGTGAGAATCTTGATTGCGTGAAGTATCCCATTATCATATTCGGGATGAAATCTTCGTCCTGATCGTCATCATACATCGTCGCTCTTTCAGAGGTGCTAACTTGCGAAAATTATAATTGGCGGCTGTAAAGCGCTAACGTGGTGTTCTCGTGCATAATGCTGTAATTCATTTTGCTAATTATTTGGCAGGGTCGTTGACGTTAGAAATATTTGGCATGTGATGATTTGCTTCAGGATGTCATTTGCAAAACGAACAGATATGCAGTGTACTGAAGATATATGTTCATATTGCTTTATTGGACGCAACTGATGCTAATGATAGTTCATTAAAATATGTGCTCGAGCGGCTGTTTTGAGGCTTGTGTAGTTTCATTTCTTTGAAATAATTTGAATTTTGAATGGTAAAAACAAATAGAGTTGAATTAATTAAGTTTGAGATGATGAGTCAAGTTTGAGATGATGAGTAAAGTTGATGGAATGGCGCGAATGTCAGCACCAGGTACCAATTTCTCAGATGGGCTGCAAATAAGTGTAAAAAATTACATTGATGAAGCTGCTGATTCACTGTTGCATTGTTTTAGGCATTCACAGACAATTTAAAAAATAAAATAAATATTGTGACAATCACTCTATAAGTCCTTTAAATTTATTTGAATGACCTTACATGGTGAAATGCCAGCCTTAATCAGCTCGAGCTTTGGCATGGTTTACTTAATTATTTACAGCATAATTAATATAGTTCAATTTTCTTCAGCGTTCAAAACCAACTATTAAAAAACATTTTTTTTTCCTTTAGAAGCCATATACGATAAATATAGACAAATATAAATCTGGTTATTTTTAGGCTGATTTATCCTGTTCCTCAGTGTGTAGCAGAATGGTCTTGATTATTTTTGAACTCACGATTTTGCAGTAGATTTTTTTGTTATTAAAATAAAGATAACTCCACTGAAAACTTGGACTTCAAAACTATGAAAGTTTTGTTTTTGGAGAGAAAGAACAAAGCGAGTGAACTATTTTGCTGAACTACGCTTAAACGCTCGATCTACATTTTAGTAAATGATCAAAATCTAATGCCCTCTTGCATACCAATACTGCCCTGATTCGCATATACGGTCTATCTACATTTTAGTACTTTCGAGATATTTATTGATTTGTGGTTTGATTTGAACTGATGTATGGAAAGTGCATTTTTCACTATTGATTTCAACATTCAAAAGATAGTCTTTTCAATTCAATTCAATTCAATTTATTTCTCATTATCAGTAGATTCTATACTTAGCTGAGATACATGATATTATTTTGGAGAGATCAGGCTTAAATTTTACCTTTACAACTAGAACTTAATATTTCCTTTACAAATGTTATTAATGTGTTTATCTGTTATTCGCTATGCAGAGGAAAAATTAAGGAAAAAACCTCATTGATCTGGTTAAGATAAAACTTAAAACAAAGATGACTTTATGAGCTAACTTAAAATAGATCTTAGATTGCTTAACTTATAATATTAAAGATATATACATAATCACGTATACAAGGTGTTGATGAGGGGGTTGTCCAGCATGAAGCATGAATTAATAAACACTTGAAGTTGCTTAATGCATTTGTCATAAATGTAATCTACCTTGGATACCAAGTGTAAGTGCCGGGTAGAGTGCCAAGGAGGGAAGTTGAACATAAGTTTTAGAACTTTGTTTTGTGAGGTTTGAAGTTTTTGTAAATTAGTTTTTGCCGCTGCTATTAAAATCGGAGCTGCGTATAGCAGCATAGGCTGGATAATCATTTTGTGTAGTAGTAGCTTGCTTTCTAGGTTCAGTAATGACTTGCGATTAATGAGTGGATATAATGATCTAATCAAAGCTGAGTTTTTGTTTTGGCGATCTATTATATGTGCTTTCAAGGTAAGCTTTGTGTCTAAGATGAAGCCTAAATACTTCACGTTGTTAGTCCAATCAATACATTTGTCGTGTAGTTGTATAGGCCTGTCAGGTAAGTATTTTGCTGAACGACGTCTTGTAAAAAATATAGCTTGAGTTTTGTTGATGTTGATCTTGATTTTCCAAGAAGAGTAATATTTTTCAAGTTTGCTCAGCCCCTGTTCCAGATAGTTTATGATCAGTCGAGGATCACTGTGCGATGCGTATATGGCAGTGTCATCAGCAAATAATGCAAGCTTGCACATTGGAATATCAGGAACGTCACTAGTGTAAATAATATACAGCGTTGGACTTAGTACTGATCCTTGTGGTACTCCTGATGGTAAATGATATTGAGATGAGGTTTCAAAATTAATGGTGACAAAAAATTTTCTATATCTTAGAAAGTTTTCAATGATTTTTATCAATTCAATAGGATAATTCAATTTAAGCATTTTATGTATTAAAGCATCATGCCAGACAGTATCGAATGCTTTTTGTATGTCTAGAAATATTGCGCCTATTGAGTTTCTGCCTTCGAAGCCTCGTTTAACGTCGGTAAACATTCTTTTGAGCTGGTGAATTGTACTATACCCTGGTCGAAAGCCACATTGGAAATTGGGAATGATTTGATTATCTACAGTAAATTTACTTAGCAAACCATTGATGAGCTTTTCAAATATTTTCGATAATCCGTTAAGTAAACTGATGGGTCGATAATTTTCTGCTATGTCCGGACTTTTATTTGGTTTAAGTATTGGTATGACTTTAGCAGTTTTCCAAAGATCGGGGAAGTATGATACATTTATACAAGCGTTAAATATATGTATAAGAAAGATTATACTTTTTTTGGGCAGGTGTTTCAAGACCACGGGCTTTATTTCGTCTTCTTCTGCTGATTTATTTGCATTCAGTCTCTGTATAATGCAGTTCACATCTTTAGGTCGAAAAAATATTTTGGTTCTTACAACTGCATTATGGACGATTGTCATAGTTGATTGAACTGTTTCAATAATTTCGTTATTACCATTCATTGTAAGCTGATGAAATGATGAAAATTTCCTAGCTATTGTCTCTGCTTTGTCTTTAGAATGTATAACTAAGGAGTTATTTTCTTTCAGAGGAGGAATGAAATGGAATCTCTTGCGTAGTGTTTTGCTAAGGTTCCAGAAAGGCTTCGAAGATTTCCGCAGCGATTGCAACTTAAAATTCCAGTTAATGTTTTTAAATTCGATTATTTTGGCTTTTACTTCATTGCATAAGGCTCTATAGGCGTTTTTATTTGCATCTACTCGGTTCCTTTGCCATTGTCTCCTAGCGTCATTCCTACGTTTGAATAATTGTCTTATTTATGGAGGGAATGGTTCAAGAGGTGTTTTACGGAAAATTCTTGGAACTGATACGTCAATGCCTTGTTTAATATTGTCAGCGAAGTAATTTAAATGACTATTAATACACCATGATGAGGAAAGTTGGTCAAGTGAAACATTCTTCAAATTGATTTTAGAGTTCATGAATCGCTGAAAAAGATCCCAATTCGCACAACTATAATTTAAAAAAGAGTTTTCATTCTTCTGAACTGGAGTACTTAGGGTAGAAAATATGACAGGTAAATGATTCCCACTAAGCCCATTGTAGACAGTAGGTTGGATTATTAGAAGAGGTTTGTTGGTTAGTATCAAATCGATGGTGGATGGTAGGAGTTTATTATTAGTTGGATAAAAGGTTGGAGACGTTGTATACATTAATGAAAAATTTCTGACTGTAAATAAAGAATGCAAAGAGTTTCCCCATACATTATGTCTTTGGCATCCCCACATAGAATGTTTTGCATTTAAATCACCAGCGATTATGTATGGATATCTACTGGAAGTGAGTTTAATTAAATCATTTTTAAAATTTACATTTTTGTCTACATTAGAGTTCCCCCCTTGAAAATAGGCCGCAATTATCTTCAAATCCGGCTTGTTTTGTAATTTTACATCAACGGAAACATTTTCTATACACTTTATAAGATATAATTGAGTATGTAAGTTTTGAATCCGGTGTTAACTCAAAAATAAAAAAATGGCCAGATAGAGCGTTTATGTTTAGGAAGGTAGTATTGCTGGCCCGTTTTGATATTTCGGCTCCAGGAAATATCGCAGAACTTCGTCATTTTTCAGCTAGTTCACAACAAATTTGAAAAATCTTGTTTTTTCAGTTTGATGAAAATTTCGCTTTCGGAATAAAAACATAAAATAGAATAAAGATAACATATGTAGAATAAAGATAATAAATGTAGAATAAAGATAATATATGTAGAAAATAATTTTATAACTTTTACTTTTGAAATTTTAAGAAAATGTTTGTAGTTTATGGTGTATCTCTGACCTGATATTAATTATTTATTAAGTAATACTCTATTGGCTTTATGATCTTTTTATGAATAGTTGAAGTTATTTATATATCCCCGACAGAAAATGTTTTTGATGTTTTTTATTTTATTTATATTTTTTGATTTCGACTTATAGTCCGGGGGCCAGCGACAGTAAAAATATGCCGATTTCATCGTCAATGAAAGTATACCAGGGTCTTGAATTTGTTTGTGCTTATCACAGAAACTGACTACTTACATCGCACCTCGAGACCTTTTGTTTTTTCAATAATAATAATACTAATTTCTCAATAATTATAAGAGCATGACCACTAGATATATGAAGCTATTGTTTGATAATTAATAGCTCTATCAGTAAAGCTTTAGAAAGGGTCGCTCTACTACGCTCAAAAAAATGTTGGTTGAATTTTACCCTTATAATAGTAGGAAACTGGTTTCCTACTATTAAAGATGTAAATTTACAAAAGTGGTAAATGTGTAATTTTTTTTACTAGCAAATCGTGCAATTTTACTCTAAAAAGACGTAAATTTAAGATACAAATGATACAATTTTACAGCTTTGGTGTAAATGAGAGTAGCGAAGTAGTAAATTTACACTCTTTTTGCTAAGGTTTACAAAATACTATTTATTATTCAGCCAATATGACGCAAAAGCGAAAAATGCACATCCAATGTGTAAAAATATTGTGATTCGTTATTTTAAACAGAAAAATGGATATATTTACTTTTATCAAAATATTAATTTTAGACCCACTTTTTAGAGTGTACTACAAATTCGACAGTCTTAATTTCAGACGTTATATGTCAAACGGCGAAAGAATACCAAATTGTCGCAGCCTACAATGACTTAAGCACGGCTTCTGATAGAGTTGCCGACTTTTTCTTGAATTCTAAAGCTTCAGAAATTCGGACTCATCGGACCTGTCTTTAGCGGGCTCAGTTCTTATCTTCACATTCGAACACAATTTGTAAAATTTCCAAGACTTTTGTCCGAAAATGTATTTGCTATTTCTGGTATCCTTGGCCCACTTCTTTTGAATATATTTCTTTCCGATATATCTGAGGTCTAAGCAAATAGGTATACCTTATTTGCTTTACGCAGACAATTTTAAAGTTTAGTACATCATTGAGTTTAAATTTGATGCACCTTTTCCAATCTAAACTTGATTAACTTGATCATTGGTGCAATGTAAACTAGCTCTCCCTTAGCATTGATAAGTGCCAGGTTATAAGTTTTTCCCGAAAATTCTCGATTGCAATATCGCCAGTAATTTATTAGCTTGATTTCATTCCATTTTCGACCTCGGTTTCATCCTGGATAAGAGACTCCGCTTCACTTTACATTTGGACAAGATTCGTTTCTGTGTGATTGAACAACTAGGCATCATTTAAAAGATGTGCCAGGAGGTTTCGGAAACTGTGGGCTACAAGCAATCTTGAATCTCCACCGATTCCAAATTATCCTTCAAATACTCTCTTTTCCACGCCAGTCACATCCTCGAATCTTAAGCTATTCTTCAATGTGTTATATATTTGAATTTTTTGTTTTGTTTGATTTTTTTTATATGTAATTTGTACCATGCTTGGTGAATGAATACAATAAAATAAAATAAATCCAGAAGAGTTTTGTGCTGAAAAATGCAATTAAGTCAACCGGAAACAAAACCACTACATTTATTAATCCTGAACGAAATTTTTCTCGGCTACATTTAATGTATAACTCTTTTGCACATTTTTTTTCAATAAATTACTAACTAATAGTTCTTGGTGCTCAACTATTGAGCTAGTTACACTATTATATCAGTATTTAAAGCTTATTAATAAAAAAAAAGCTTGAGTAGCCTAGTAGATAGAGCACTGGCTTCTTGTGTGTGGAGTCCGGACGAGGGACCGGGCACCGAGCTTTGAGTTCATCTAGCTCTGACTAGGTACCTGAATTAATCAGGGGTAAAATGAACTAATCACTCCAAAATCGTACTCACCTTGATTGTAAATTGGTGATAAAGCCAGTTTCAAGTTCTAGACCCGTACGAGAGTTCTTGTGGGATTACTTTACATTATTAATTAAACTTAAATCTGGTGTCCCTCAAGAGTTCCATTTAGGGCCACGTTTATTCTTTGATTCATAAACTAGCCCATCTGTGTTCTTATACCTATAATTCACATTAATGATGTACATATAGAATTTAATGAATAATTTTATTTTCATGCGATTGCAAAATATTCAAAACAATATTCTCCATTAAAGATGTCGAGATTTGGATAGGTTTCATGACTGTTGTCTTTGAATTAATTTGGTTATTAATACTGACAAATACCAGTTCATCATATTTACAACATCCATAATAAAACTTCTATGAAAACCGGAAAAATGCTACAATTTATCACTACTGTGTTTTAATAACATTGATGCATTTGAAACCCCTCATTTTTAGCTAGTCATATGGAAAGCAAAATACGTAGCACTTCTTTATAAACGACAATGTAAGATCTGTACCCTACCTTTAGAAAAAGTTCAGAATAAATTTCTGAGGTATACCGCACACAAGCTTCATATTTCTTATCAAAGTTCGAAGGCCCTCGAAAAAGTATGTATAAACTGTATTGCGAGGTATTGTTTTTTTGTCCTGAAAATGGTTAGAAAATTATCCATAGAATGATTTCTGAATGCCAAAACTAAAATTTAGTTAGCTCTTTTTACTACTATTTGCTTTTTATAACCACTTTGTCGAAAAGTATTTTATTGATCTCAGAGACAAATTCAATTAACCCAATATAATATTGTATTCTTAAATTCCGGATTAAATTTACATTAGTGTAAGTCAAGTAGTTGGTAAAGATTTTAGGCCCTATTCAAATCCGAACAATGTAGTAAGTAAAATATAGCTTTGAATTTCAAATACTTTCAATACCGGACTTTGTGATTTCTACAAGATACGTATAAAAGATTTTCCGTACAAATTTGTTTAGAAATAATTTCTCCTGATAGATAAATTCACGAAATTTTCTAACCGAAATGTTCAAACTCGCTTTCCAAAAATTTAACGTGGACAATTGATTATAATGGACCAGCAAATTCATATGTATGTATATTTACGGGGATATTTATAAAGAAACATTTAACATATTCTTATAGATGCTTCAGTTCTCAAAGCAATTTTTATTTACGTGCGTATCTTTCGTATGCCTGAATTGATCATGATGATTATTTTGGTATCGCAATAATGTTCTCAGTCTGCGTACCACAATCTGACTGCAGCTTCGCATCTTTAATGCACTGAGCCATCGCTTGCAGAACGAGATCAGGTCCATCATCTTCTTCACAATATGTTCAGAAACAATGCAATGCGATCCGCACTTCTTATCACTCCACATATTATGCACCTCGGCGTTCGCTACCTGCCTACGTCTGCATGTACCATGTCGTCAGGAGAAGCATAATTTCTTCCTTTGCTTTCGATCGTAGTGTGCGTATGGTACCTGCCCGAAATCTTCCCCTTCTTGACTTTACACGATGTGGATGCTGAGTAAAATCTTATAAGACCTCCACATCTCCTCAGGATCCACACATGAGTGCTACACATATTGCGATCTTTACGCACCTCAACACAATATGGTGTGCGTGGGTACATTTTGCAGCATCCCAACAGGGCCGCATTTCAGGAACTGAGCAGGTCATAGGTAGTTTAAAGTGAGCTGAAATTTAAGGGCCGTCGTAGAATTTTAGAATAAATTTTTATTTCTTTTCCATAGAATTAATAAAAATAAGAAGTATGGCTTCTCACACATACTACTTTCCTACAATATCAATTTTGTAAGAGATGCTGCTTAAATTTTCTTAAATTGTGTGAGCGTGAAGAGTCTTAAAGCACGATACAAGATATTTTGAAGGACCCAAATCAATTAACTAGTGATATATACAATTATCAATTTTAATCAGATATACCAGCACTGCTTTTCAGATTTTTAAGAATATTTTGCTTTTGCATCAGAGAGTCTTAGTCTTGTAATACAGAAGTATTAAATTCTGACCAGCGTTTTCCTTTCTTATCTTTAATATCATAGACAACGTATATCCGCTCCAAAGCTTTCTAAACAGTAAATATTTAAAATCAGTTCTGAATTGAAGCACCATCTTAATCACCTACATTCCTAATCTAAAAATGTGCAGTTTCAATAGTACACACCACCTTAACACTTAATCTTATAGCCCCTTTTTGCCGAGCACCAGATCATCTTCGCATATTGATGGTTTGATTTTCATGTCCCGCTCTTAGCGCGACTAGACAGCTTCACTCCATCCTCCTTCCGCGGTGCGTACGTCGGCGTGCAGCAATGCTCTTGCAAAGGGTCTTAAGACATGCGGCTCCGGCACGCGCGAGGAACTAAGGTCACAGCACACGCTAAGAACTTCTATCTTCACCGTTCGCGACATCGTCGTCGGCGTTTCGAAGGTACAAAGGTTGTTGTTGTAGTTGCTGCTTGTATGCCGGCGGAGACCCTTGGATCGGAACGAGCATTGAGCTCATGTGCGTTAGCATTTGAGCTGCAAACGCACCGGCTCATGTCGTTCGTAGCGAATATGAGCATACCGCCCGCAGGTCGAGGCTGCACATGTACAATGTGCTCACACACAAACGTGCAACCTGTACCCTTACGGCGAGAGGGCTTAGCACAGTGAGTGGTAGGGAGCAGGTTCTACTAGGAAGTTAGGGGTGGGGACTCGGAGTTCCAGGCGATATGCTGCTGCATGTGCGCCATGTACTTTGTGCGATCTTCGTATCACTGCACGATCGTTGTGTGAGGAACCTTTTAGGACAGGTACGCAACGCACAGTGTTTAGTCGTGGACTGTGGCTGAAAAGTACAAAATAGAAAGGTTTAGGACGAAGGGATTCATTTCGGGATAAGATTCCGTTGAGTAACCATCTTTCGAAGTGTAGAATAGTCGTAGTTATTGAATCTTCTCCAAACTTGTCTGTCCACCTTATTGATTCCGAATAATTCGAGTATAATCAAAATTAAATCGCGGTCAGTGAAAAAAATATTATCTTCAAGACAATTTTCTTATCAATACCAGTGTTCGCTGATAAAGTAATCGAGTAAATTAACATTCATCTAGAGGCACAGTTTCCTCAAGACTTTCAAAGTGAAAAGACAATTTGTGCACGGTCGTGCGAATCTGATCAGAGTGATTACGGTTGAGAAAAAGTGCAAATTTCCCTCCGATGAGCAGTGCCTGTGTTCGAAACATGACCCTTGGACAAAATATTCACATCATGCCGCAAAACTGTGTTTTGATATCGTCGCAGAACTATATGCCGATATCATCCCAGCAGCAGTCACAGCAGCAGATGAACCACACTCAAGTGTCGACGAAGCAGCAAAATATTGCTCCGGCTCCGCCAAATCACAGCAACCGTGCCGTTACCTCGGTTCTGGGGATGAACGGGATCAATGTGGGTGCTCTTGATTCTGCCCCTAAGTATAAGCGAAAATATAACTACACGAATATGCCTTACGGCCAACCTCCACCATCGGTGGCCCGCCGCAACGCTCGTGAAAGGAATCGTGTGAAGCAAGTGAATAATGGTTTCACCACCTTGCGCCAGCACATCCCTGACAAGATCATCAATACTTTGACGAACGGAGGGCGGGGAGCCAGTAAGAAGCTTAGCAAAGTCGACACCCTCCGTCTGGCAGTGGAATATATTCGACGGCTTCAGGATATTTTGGACGAAAACGAAACGGAAACCTCCAGCGTGAGAAACAGTCAATCGTCTTCGCCTCCACTTTCGACCTCACCATGCTCCTACTACCCAACAAGTCCAGATCACTTTTCAGTGCAAACACCCTGCTCGGAAACATCCTCGTCGCCGTCTCCATCCTACAGCTCGGACATGTCAATTGGAAACTCCAGCTTTATCCAATCCGAACCTCAATTCAAATTCGAGCCGTACGATGCCTACAGTGCCATGAAGCCGGAGGACGAAGAACTCCTAGACTATATTTCATCGTGGCAAGAACAGTAGAGTAAGAAAGGTAAGCATTGTGAACCTTATCAAGAACATTTCTCTTCCATTGTCGTCCGTGTACATTGTGTAATCTAAAGAAAAAGTGTCCTCGACTCCATGAACTTGATCTTCAGAAACTATGCGAACGATTTCAATCGCATAGGCTTTCTCGATTTTTCTACCTGACAGGATCTGAATCGATTTTCTTGTGTAGGATTTCCTATTCTCGATCCTCGAGAAAATTGCTTACGAAGAATGGTTTTTTGTTCAGACTCAGTTACTTTGTTCGTTTCTTTTGTCGGTTAGCGACAACGGTGTACCATACTTTGGAGAATGTTGGAATCTATTCGTGAATTACGCAGCAGACAGTTTTTTTCGTGATGCTATAACAGTATCTAGATCGCGTGTTATTTACCTTGTTTCGAAATTGATCGCCATCAGTCGAAATAAATATTAGTGGCTCTGAGAGAATACGTTATTTTCAATACTAAAACTGTATCTCATTGAAAGTTGCCAACTATGCCTACAATCCAAAGTGCCAACACAAACTTGCTAATTGTTTCTTCAGATAATGTCTTTCAGTTGGTTAGTGGTTGTCTTATTTTCTTCAACGACCAGTTCAAGATCATTATTCCAGTCTTCGAGAAGCAATGCGTTTTGCGGTCAAAAGCCAACAAAACACACAAGCCTATGATTGATCTGTTCTTCACAATCGTATTTCACAAAGATCGAGTTTCGTCCGCTGATCTTGTAGCGATCCTTCTTCGAGTGGTTCGAGTTGCGCTAGATGCAGCCGAGCAGAATCTAATGAGCAACAAAATTGTCGAGGTAGCATCAATAGTGAAATCGTCGGTAGCAATAGCAAGTTGCTACCAGTTCTTATGCCGCATTGATGGTCGGTCATAACCGACGATCTTATTAATTGATCGTGTGCGAATACCGCAAAGGTACGCCTATATTGGTTCCAATTATATGTTTAAACGCGATCTGTACACGCTTAAGTATCTCGATTCACCACAAGTTATTAACGAATTCCTTTTCTTCTTTTACAGAAACCCGCAAAAACGGTGATAGACGACGACTGATCGTAAACGTTTCATGGAGATCTCAGAGTTCCTAATTAGAACTACTTATCTGAACGTAACTATGTATACGTGCTTAAATTGAGTAGTTTGCGAAACCAGTGAAAATACCAACAAGTATATAATTTGAATCGACAATCTCGTGAATTCGAAACAATTCGAACCGTAGATTTTCAAGTTTCATTGTTTTACGAAAAAATCCTAAAATTCATTTTGTATCTAGGATAAATTTCGATTCAAAAATATCTAGTCATTCCAAAAAAGACGGGGAAAAGCAGAACACAGTTTTTCTGGCGTTTGTAAATAAAAGTGCTTATTGAAAGCCCTAAAACTGCACGTAAGATAAATATTCTCGAAATTACCTCCTCCGAAAAATATAAATCTTAGTTGAAAGAATTTCGTTGAAGAATAAGAAACATCAACGAGGCGTGCCTTTGCGAATAGCGCTTATTGTAAATATGTATGGTTGGTAGTTGATAAAATGTAAATATTATTGTTTTAGCAATTATATTTGAAGCTATTGTTATGGAAGACAATGATATGTAAGAGCTATTGTAACTTTTAATGTCCTGTTTAGCTATATGCATTTATTTTTGTAAATAATTTGTTGTTAAGCCCCACACTGTATAAGACTAGCATAATGGAAGACAATAATTTTAGTTTAGAAAATAATCAGAGACGAACCGAAGCCAGTTTTAATGTATTTCGAAAATATATTACCAGCATTATTTTATATTAAAATATGAATGTTTAAAAGAAAATTTAGTGTGTATTATTTGATATGAGTTTAGTGATTTGATTTTTATTTCTCTGGCATGCCAGTGTGCTTGAAGAAAACGTCTTATTCACTTGCATTTTTTGTGAATACAGCTTGGGAGTATACAAGCTTGATATAGTCCGTGTTAAAAAGCATTCACAATTTGTATGGACGTCTACGTTTAGCTTTCTCATGGCAGATTCTCCAGTAAGTAAAGTATTGCAAGATGGTTAGCATTAATTGCTTCCTTCTATATTTTTCATCACTAGGTATCAGTTTGTGTGAGCTTAATCATCGCGGACTTCATGTATTCCGTTATTAAGCTCCAGCTCCTCTCGAAACAGATTGTTTGTTTACATACCCGATTGATTGTTTTTTACGATAGAAAAGCTTAAGTGGATACGTTCTCACCTGCAGGCAGTAGGAAAATACACAATTATCGCTTGTTTCAAGCAGCACTGGTTTTTCAACTAGTCACTGGCTCCTAATGCGTTGCTTAATGCATCACCAGTGGTCAGGTGGCCACTGCTAAAGTCATTCCTCAGACGCCACTGTGTTACTAATCAACCCTTGCTATATCAACCTGACGTCAAGATAAAAACTGTTTTAGAATCTTTTAATAGGAAACATGCGTTATATCGTAATCGGACACTTATTTATTTGTGTTTGCCTCTTTCTTTATTTGCTCCTGTAGAATGTAAAATCTAATCAGTGTGTAACTGACGATGCATTGGCGTCCCAGGAATAATTTTGGAAGTGCTCATTGATGATACTTTGGCGCTGCTCACCAGTGATGCAGTGGCAGCCACTAAAAGACAGTACAACGACGTGCAATGATAACTACGACCACAAAGTGTAATTCAAACCCATAGGTAGGAGATTGCTACGTCCGGCTGGTTCCTTAGCGGTAAAGAAACCAACTCTTCAATCGTCATGCCTAAAAGAAAGTAACCGTGTTCATTGGCCATGGCCAAATGGCCAGGTAACCAAGATATGATATTCAGGATAAGCTCATTGATTCATCCTCTGTTCCTTGTAGATTCGCTTCGTTTAATCGCCCAGAATGTTTACGGTTATCGTTCTAACTACCACACCAGCTAATCGCAGAACTCTCTAAGCACCACTACTCGGTGTTCCTTTCTAGCCACGGATCTACCATCCGTGGGGAAAAGAAAAAATCCAACTAACACTGATTAGGCTTAGATCAATCAACTTCTTGCAGATAGTACATGGCCTAACGGTTGGATAAAAATGCCAACGTCAAAAAAATTTCGATTGAACACTCTAATAAGCAACTATGAAGAGACTTGCCAAGTCAGTAGGAGTAGATGTGGCAAGATGGTTTCCTGGTGGAACCGAGAACTATAGAAGCACAGGGAAAGTACCAGGGAACTTCTCAATCGAGCTTGTAAGAGCAACACTGAGGATCCCTGGATTCCCTTCAGAAACTCGCTGAAAATATACAATAATCTGGTAAGAACTTCCAAGAGGGAATCATTTAAATCGCACTGTGGATGACTGGGAGGTGCACTAGAGACGTCAACGCTTTGAAAAGCCCTAGAGAAGGATCAATCAGCTAAACTACACTCTCTAAAACGACCGGGTAGGGACTCTACCAAGTCCAAAACGGAATCTTTCCAGACGCTCCGGTGATCTAAACGCAGAAAACATCTGCGCCTCTGACCAAACCTCCTGCTCTTCATAGCAGTAAGAAATGCTAGTACAGAATTAGGTTTGTGGTCACTAGTGAAAAAGTCAAGGATGCAATCATGACCTTTGAAAATTTCAAACCACCGGGCGTGGATGGCACTTATCTGACAAGCTCACTTATCCATCTACCCTGGAGTGTGGTAGACAAGTTTGTTTATATGTTTTTTTTCATGCGCCTCTTGAACATAGAAAAACAAACTCACAAACATTCCAAGTCGTAATCAAAATCGGATAATATGAACATGCCGTTGAGAAAGAGGATGCTGTTAGTAACAAATGTTTAGATCAATATATCTCAAAAATGGTTATGGCTACAAGAAAAAGTTCTACAATCTTTTTTGTTGGAAATTTGCTAAGCTACAAATTCGTCATACATTGTTTTTCTGATGACGTAACCGTTACTGAGATATTTAAGAAAGGTCACTTTTGGTGACCTTTGACCCCGTATAAAAAGTGACGCAGCACTTGGGTCGATGGGGACTTTTGACATTTTGTTAAGCACACCAATACCAAGGTTCGCACCAAAATTCAGCTTTCCCCTAATTTTCCCGAAGCACCATGTTAGATTTCCCCGGACTAATATTTGAGCGCACTGTCCCTTAAGGCGGCTTTAGATATGCGGTGTTTGTCAAATAGCGAGCACCTAGTTTGGCAAACTTCGCATGTGTGGTTGGGTTGCTCGCCTAGTGCTTGCCCTAGGCCAAGCACAAACATTCGGGTGCTCGCTATTCCCGTAGCTTGTCGAACTTTCAACAAACATCAAAGTAGACGAGCACTGTGTCGTATCCCCGCAGCTCGTTTATCTTCCAGTTTTGGCGAACATTCGGCAATGCCCGAATGTCTAATTCACTGTGCTTGTCATACCGCAAGCACCAAGCCAAATTACTTGACTAGGTGCTCGGTATTTGGCGAATAGGAGGTGTTTGACAAACACCGCATATCTAAAGCCGCCTTTACGTGCTGTATTTCTATATCATTACTTTCTACAAGTTTATGTAAGTTTCTTCGTAGGATAGTGCTGGTTTTTTTCGGCTAATTCACAGCCAGAATCTATACTCTGATCACTGCAATACTCACCAAGTATTGAATTTATATTTTTACTCTCCGAATAACATTGATCACTTCATTTGCACGCATCTTTGCGTGGTATCTTCAATCGTCTTCAATATTTTATACTTTCAATCATATTACAGATATCGCTCGTCATTTGTTCAGAAAGTGTTATGGTTTTGAGGATATGGCAGCTGGACGGCATAATGTCTTCATTGCGCGAGCCTTTAATTGCTGGACCTGGAAAGTTATTGATTTGATAAAAAATGGCAATCAACGATTTTTAAAACTGTGCTGAAAGGCGCACTCTTAATTTGACTTCTAATTTCCGACGCAAAAATTTAAAAAACATGTCTACGAAAACAATTTTATATCTGATTTCTACCATGCAAAATCAGCCTAAACTTCAGCAGTCCAGCTTTAAAATGCCACATGATGCTTTAATTTAGCAGCCTAGAATGATGAGAGGCTTGGTTTGAAATTGCCGAATTCAACAACAAAAAAACCTTACGAAAAATACAAAATAGATTCATTTCGTTAATTAATTGAAACCGAATAAAATTGAAAATACATATTAGGCTAGTTAAGTTTTTAATGAACTAGGACGATCAACTGGGAACACAGTCAATTTACATGCACAGTCATTGTACCCCTGTAGATCGATTTTGGTAGTTCTGTGCCTTATAGTTGCAATGATCACCCAAAAACAAATTTTAGTATATTTTCGCAACATATTAAACGATTTTTTAAAGTTATTCAATTTGACCACAAATTTTAGCTTCGAATATTACTTTTCTTTCTATATTGTAGCTAACTACAACATCAGCCACAGGAAAACCCACTTGCATAGCTTCTTCGATATTGTCAAAAAAAACCATTGAGACATATAAGATATATACCCTATTACGCCCATCTTCCTTTATTTCAAAACTATTCATATCGAACAAACCTAACAGTCTTGATCATCCATACATCCATCTTCAATAGCTGTGAACTGTCCACCCCTTACATGCACTCTTCCTTCCTTTCAAACCAGTTCCGAATACGTCCTTTGAAAATATTCGCGACAAAACCCATTTCGGACTCGCCGGCAAACTGACAATAATTACTTTTCATGTCTTACAATCTGCGGAAGGAAAAAGTCTTGGCCCTACTCGTGCGTGAACATGTGTGCATACAATTTTTGTAATAAGATACATCTCGTATCTGAATATCAGATCGCAAAAAAAAACTTTCAAGAAATCCGATACATGTATGACGCCTTGTTGCGTTACTCGTTGCAATGTCCTCGTCCTCCTACTTCCTCGGTCGCGTGCCGGGAAGTTTTCTCAACGCAAATGATAATTAGGGACAAGTTCACTTTGAAGGTGCGTTTCTATTTCAATGTACATGAAAATACAGTGTGCTATTGAAATTCGACATTTTGTAAGAGATCGTAAATAGTCCGCGAAAAAGTTCAGGTGTGAAAATGAACGAATGAACTGGAAATAATCTAGTTTTTTTTAAATTCAGAATTTTATTTGTAATGCCATATTATCTGCAAAAAGCATACTTTAAGAGAGGGTGAATACGTGGTCATGCCAGTGGAAATGAAGTAGTAGTGAATATAAAGTCAAAGTAACTACGATTTACTGTAGCGATCTAGAAGATAAATTAGCAATATCAAAGGCCCATCTATATACAAGGCAAGTTATTTACGTACACACTGTAAAACTTGCCCATCAAAATATCGCGCAAGTCGACACACTTTTTCTTCAAGTAACCTCTGATATGCATCTCATATGTATATTAAGAAAATTTTCTTACATTGTCCCGTGCTAAGTGCTCATCACCCTAAAGTAACAAACGTATATCTTTATTGTCATTTGCAATATAATTTCGTCTATTCTCAAAGCAGTCGCGTGCACATCATACTAATTTACATATAATTACGCATTCTGACGCGAGCAATTTTCGTGATTTGAATCGCTTACCAGAAACGATCCTTTCTTAAACGGAAAAAGGGTTTAACGTAACAGATATTTCCATTACAATTTCATACAAATTTTCTCCTGTATTATATTTCCAGGTTTATGTGGCTTCCTGATATACTGACGACATAATGTATCGCTTGATTGATATGAGGTGACTAAGTACTTGGAAGATTTTGTAAGCATAGAAGTTGCAATTAAGTTACGCGTGCCGTATGATAATAATTTGGGAGTATTGTATGCAGTTCAATAAAAAATTGCTGAATGGTGACACGTGTCAGAGGTAACATTATGATTGTGAAATTAAACGAATATATGCATATTATATGTAGATTCATTTACCATTACATGGTCGAAAAAATGTATCCGTTTTTTAATCAAATAGACAGAGGAAAACAAATGAAGGGTACACCCATCTTATTTTATATAATACGCTGCCGAATCATTTTTGAATGCATTAAAAATATTCGAACAAACTCATTTCATATGGAGGACGCACTTTGCTTAAACAATTAAGTTTTTAGTTACGGGGATAGAAAGTTTATCGGGATCAAGACATTAAAGATGTTTGAGACGGAAAAATTCTACAGCTTAGAAAATTTAACTAACTTATTTTCATTGTAAATGTTCGCGAGATGGATATTTAATGTAAGCATTTATTGATACGAAAATAGCCAAAAATACCTCGTGCTGGCAACCCTTCGCTAGCATCAAAACTAAACCAATCACACACTCCTCATATTGAAATCAATCTATCCTGCGAATTTCGTTTTGATCCGATGACTGAATTGGAAGTTATAGGGGTATAAAGAAATTTAGGGTTTTCAAAAATTTTTAAGTTTTCGAAAACTTAATATTTGTTGTTTGTTGTCACTACAAGATCTTTACTATTTGAAAATTTTAGGATTAAATCGCTTATTAAAGGTATTGTAATTTAATACAAAACACAGCTGGCAACCTTATCATGGTGTTTTAGCCAGATTCCTTCTGAATAATGCCTATAATAAGTTCTATATATCATATGAAATTCGTTTTGATTTCATAGCTGCACTGGAAGATATAGGGCAAAAAGCTTTCTCTTCCTGAGCGAATTTTCAAAGCCCAAGACACCAAAATTACCAGCTGGCAGCACCAACTGAGTTTTTCAACTAAATTTCTATCAAACACGGCTCAGAGTAAGGTTCAGCTGCTGTGTAAATTTCATTAGAATTTTGTTACTGAATCAGAATTCATAGAGCAAAAAACAAATTTTTTTTATAAATTTTCAAGATGGAATCACTGGCAGAGAGTTGTCTGCATTTCCAAATCGCTTCTATCAGACCTGGTCCTACATAATACCAATACATTCCGTGAATTTCAGATATATTTGATAATTGGAGCGTGAGTTCCCGTAAACATACGTTTTTTTCTGCTTAAAATATAGGCAAATTGCTTACCGTTCTTGTCCGATGTGAAATTTGAAAACTTTGGTTGTATAATCATAGAATCAGATTTCTATATAAGTTGAATTTCAATGTAAAAGACGAACATTTTTCAGAATAGTCGATGGTTTGAATGTTTTCACTTTTAATGTCTGCCGTACCTGCAAGGATGCCACCGCTCCAGGCTATCTTAAATGCGAAGATGTCTAGCTAGGGAAGATTTAAAGTAGAACTCATTCTCTCGTAAACCGACAGCCCTACTACATAGTGCACGTCATTCCGATTGAGTTCGACTACGGTGAAAGGGTTGGGCAGTGCACCTGAGCAATTACGTGGTTCACAAGATTACATTCACAAAGAACTACACGAGTCTACAACTTTACTAGTTTACTCATGTCTTTGCCACATAACTGATCTTTCTCTTTGACAAGAGAAAAAATTTTGTAGGAGTGTAAAAAAAATATAAAAAAAATAAGAAACATTTTTTGCAACGATTGCAACATTCATCATTAGAAACTGACAATTTATAAATTTAAAAATTAGCCAATTAATCACACCAATTGACCACATTTGCATATTAACGGAATTTTCCTCAACATCTGATGTTTGACGTATACTTGATATACAAGATAGGGTATTGAATTGAAGGGCAGTCGTACCCAGAGCATCAGGCTCAACCAATATATTACCTTCTGGAGAGCTCGTATGGTTCTCGATTAACACATCAAATGAAATAGTTTTCATATTATATTTAAAATTCACATCAAATAATATTTGAAAGCAAACCAGTAAAAAAAGAGATCCTGCTTCTGGAAAAACAAAAAAAAATTATAATTGATGGCTCAAACGAAATCGAAACTATCATCAGATTTATTTCAATTTCAAGCAGTTCTAACTACTCAATTTTTTTTTATTTAAAGGAGTTCTAACTAGTCAAAACATATCAAATGCAGAGAAAATAGTCCAATTAGCGTTAAATAAGAGAAGATAAAACTTTTGCTCCATTGATACCTAAAAAAACTCATGCGCATATACAATAGTCTCGTTGTTTAATCCTCTATATAGAGTTAGTTACAATGTAAGCATAGAGAAAAACGACTGGGACAGGATTGAACATTACAGCTAATGTTTATATTAAAACAAGACTAAAGTATATTTTTTCCACTACTAATACATGCTCTCGTTTTGATTTACAAGTCTTGTTTGAAGCGAAAACAATTTTTTCTTCACGTTTATTCTTCAAATAATACATTTGCAAAAGAGAACTGTTTGAGTTGTGTGTCCGTTCAATCAAACAGAATCATAACCGCCTTAAATCATACAACATATGAGTGTCTTATCCGCCCACGCTGGGCGCAAATAAACATATCAATAAAATCTTGCTGAACTGACAGTAACTGAAGTGTAAGGTTTTCCCACCTCTTTTGTTGCATCCCCAACTCTAAAGCTTCACCACCCACGCCCTATTTACATAGCGCCAAAAGACACGAATCACTTTGATATCGCTCCCCATAAATGTGCAAATACACACTGGGCAACATCATAAATACGACTAATAACGAATAATTACCGGAATAAATATGAAAAGTACACAATTTCAAGATAAACTTGCACGCAAAAGGCGGTTCAACCTCTGCCCGCAAGTACCTACCTACCTCCTCAGAGACGGTAAAGCACGCTCGAGTGCGGTGCAAAAGTCAATTCGTGTTTGATTGGCGGCGGCAGCGTTAACCACGGCGAAAAGAGATTATGCGGTGACGGGTTTGGCCAAGTGCATTCAAGTCAACCTGCTTGGATTCGAATCGAAACGGATCGGATCAAGCTGAGCGTGAAAGATCATCGTAAATCCGCGAATTGTAAATGTTGATTATATTGATTATGATCGCGATCATTATCGATCGACCAACACCAGAAAACAATAAATTTAATGTTTTTGGATTGCTGGCGCTGAGATTATCGTGATTTTTGATGCTGCAAGTTTTGGGTTGCCACCAAAATTTTATAAAAATATGATTTCGGTAATTTTTGTTGAAAAATGTATTTAATATTAATTGAAACTATAAAGGTAATTTATCACGGTTTCAATGAATCAATAAATTCGATGAAAGTCAAATTTTACAATTTAAGTGCAGATTCTTTTTTAGAGATAAGATAGATAGGAAATAAGTCTCACAACCTTTGACTCACGATAAAGTCATATGTTGTCTGTGTTAACATTTATGGTAGAAATTAGGATTTGATTTTTTGATTACCATCAAGATAATTCACTTTTATCTGCTACATTCTCTGAAAAACTTTTTATCTTTTTGAATAACTCATAATTTTTTTAACAAAAACCCCTTGTACATTAATTTCTCTCAAATTTCGCAAATAGTTCAAGTTGGCAGTCCTCATTGATACGTATCACCTCAGTGTTCATAACGCACGTATGCGAGCACACAATCAGTTCATCTGACAACGATGTTGATGATAATGTTGCAGATATAACATATGAATAAAACCGAAGCACCTAAAAGCGGACACTCTCTTTATTTCAGTCGCAAAATGTGACAATAGCCACTTCGTTTCCCACGCTTATACGGTTGGTAATCAGAATTGGAAATAAACATACAGGGTGCCATATGACGATTATTACCACTCAATTACCATACCATACTGAAGATGCACTCTGCTTCGCAGACAAAGTCGCTCGACCAGAAACTTATTCGTGACATATGGGTCTTTAGTTTGATCGGATGGACAGTAGTTTGTTTGGAAATTATATTAATTGGAGGACAAGCTCCTGGGAAACGAAAACCTGATTGAGACTTCGATCGAATGGGCTTGAGGCCAATAAAGTTGGATATTCAATATCGATTTCTTGTATAATGGAATATATACTTGAAGCTTCATATTTGTACGGTGCTATTTTATGGCGTTAAATCTAGTATTGAATTTCTATTACATTTCACTGGATAAAACAATTGCTCAGATCTACAAGGGTGGGTCAATAAGTTCGCGGAATGAGTATGTAGGACATTAATGAGCGTAGTTGCATGAAACGTAATGAGCTCAGAAACTCATTATAAGTTTAAATAGCAAGTTTTATTTCAATCGAACCATTATTTTTTGGACTATCGTCGACCAAGCGTCGACCAATCTGAAAGAAATTGTAAAATATGGAGAAAATCGAGCTCTGCGCTGTTATAAAGCTCTTCAACAAACAAGAAAGTCAGCTCAAACTATAAAAGGAAGAGATGGCACCCGTTTGTAGGACCTCTTTTTCAGACGAAACCATAATTTGCAAGTGGCACAGTCTTTTTAAGCAAGAAAAAGCCTCACTTGAAGACGACCCACAACTAGGACAGCCAATTGAAGTGACCACCCCGAAAATTATCCTGAAAGTCGAAAAAGTGATATTGAAAGATGCTTGATTAAAAAATAAAGAGAAACAATTAAAGTATCAGATACAACCATTTTAAATATTCTTCACGATCATCTTGTCATGACTAAAATCAGCGCAAGATGGGTGCCGAGAATGCTCACACCGCCACAAAAACAATAGCGCGTGGAGTGCTGCCGCGTATTTTTGGTGGTGTGTTTAGTCAATTTGTTACTGAGAACGAGAATTGGATTCATCATTACAAAAAAAAAAACACATTGCTATCCAAAAATTCAAGGTATCAGTCTGCTTGAAAAGACATGGTTATGGTTTTTTGGGTCTCAAAAGCGATCCTGTTGACCGATTCCAAGAACAAAGGTGACTATATAACCGGACAATACTACGTTTTAGTTCTAGAATGATTGAAAGAAGTTATCAGAGAAAAAAGAATAGGAAATTTTACCCAAGGTGTCCTTCTTCTCCGCACCAACGTGCCAGTTCACTACAGTCGTTTCGCGTTGCTGCATAAGGTTGGACTCGATATTTTAGATCATCCATCCTTCAGCCCTGACCTGACTTCCAGCGATAATTTCTCATAATCAAAAAATAAGCTTCTAAGGGAGAAGTTTTAAAACTATGAAGAAATGAAGGACACAGTTTCAACCTGGGTTTCCGATAAAAAAAAATTTTTTTTTAGAACTAATTGAAAGATCCAAAAAACTAGCTAACGAATATATTGAAAAGCAAAAATAAATTTGTTCCTTTCGTTTTCATTCCGTGAACTTATTGACCCATCTCCGTGGGACAACAATGGCTTAAGAGGAACATTTTCCGCTTATTTTCCTATAAATGCGATAACAATAATATTATTTTGTTTTAAAAAAAATTCAAAAACTAGCATGATATAAACCAGTTGCACTCTGTTAGTTTAAACCGAATTACAATATTTTTCTAAAAATTCCGTTTTGAAGATTAGCTGCTATATGCTCAGCATTTTCCACAATAATTGAAATTTGGAAAATCCAGATAGATAAAATTTTGATTAATTTTTTTCTAGTGCCATTGCTCGGAAATATTTGAGAGTCTGCTATACTAAAAACATTTAAGCTTTGCCATAGTTTGCAGTAATGTGAACGTGTAAAAATTAAGAGAATGCCGAAAAACAAAGACCATATTTTGCAGCTGAAAGAGAGAACGAATTAATTTCTTTCGCCATCAAACCAATTTGCTTGGATGAAAATTGTTTCAGCTTAAAAAAAAAATATTCTTAGCACGACGCTTACCAAAAAGGCAGTTGAGCTAGCTTTTTAAAACTACAATCAGAGAATTGATATAGATTACTTTCTTGTTATTGCAGTGATCTCGTATTTCTGAAATCAACTCAGAGGTTTTGAAAAAAGTGAAAACTAACAGTTAGCTATGAATACCGCAATCACTGATGATTTAGAGAGCTCAAGCTCAAGTCAAAAGCTTGAGGAAACTTCTGAAAGACGCTGCCATTGGTACGGTTACACCTATTTAAGGCTCCAGTTACACAAATCGTTAGACGAACTGGCTTATAGATGACTGCAAGTTTCAAACTGAGCGCCAAAATGCAGAGTACCAAGCCAGGAAGTAGGCGCAGAGAACGTGGACATGCGGAGAGGTTTATCGTGATCTCCAGCGAGTAGTTGAGCCAAAAGGAATGAAATGGAAGATAAGCAATTTTGCAAACTGGAGCAATGGGGCAAAGATCAGACCAGACGCTGAAATCTTATCTACGAGGGACAACTCTAAGGTAGTACACATCTTAGGCCAATGACAAACACGGCGGTTGCAGCGAAGCGCTTCCCGAGAGGAAAACCGAGTCGGTTTCGTCGTGCGATCATTTAGCATTGTCATAGCATAAGTACTAATAAATAGCACTGAAAGAACGTGATTGATTGATGGGAGAGATTGGCAGGGAGTGAAGGATTTACCATCAGCTGGCACGTAAAAAGAGACAAAACCAAAATAAGTTCAGTTTATCACATCCGAAAGTGAGAAAAGCATACTGACAAACGACAGGTGAGAATGTATATATCCGTGTGACCTGATAGGTGAGCGAGTGTTGGCGTGCGTATTATCCCATCAAGAAACAGTAAGCGCTGCGAACATTCGTTGGCAGCAAACGAAATTCCCTGTATTGGGTTGCATAAAAGTGTCGGAGATATTCCTTTTACTCGCCATATGGTATCGAAAGTAGTATTCCGCGTTAACTACCTTATCGCTTACCATTTTAATACTCAGAAAATACTTTAAGAAAATCAATATTGTATAAATCGGCATTCGTTAAAATAGTCTTTTTGGCAAAGCACATGTGAATTGCCTTGTGGGAAGGAGAAACGTATTTGATCGTAGCAGGGTTGCTTGGCGGGGTACTTTGTGTCTTTTTCCAACTTGGACTTGGATATTGCTATCTACTTCTTGCAATTGTATTGCAATTCACGTACTTTCCTAGCTATATATAGTTCTTAAGCTATGGCATTGTTATGACACATACCGCGGTTTGGACGCCTCTCGGTTTTCCTCTCGGGAAACGCTTCGCTGGAACCGCCGGTGTTTGTCATTAGCCTTGCTGCTGAGACTGCAAGAACAACGACTTAGGATTAGTATTTCGATAAAAAGCCAAAGCCAATCAAATAAAGGTCCTGATAGCTAGTGACAAATGAAAACTGCCACAACCATCCATACAACAGACGGTCCGTCAAAAGCTATTCAATCAGCTTTTCAGAAAAGCCGCCGTCCGCCGAGAAAACCAAACATAAAAGCGACAAAATACATCACGCAGCTCATGAGCTAGTTTTGAAGGTATGGAACACTAAAGCTTTGCTCAAAAATTGGCATCTTAAACTGACGTGTGCCATTCATAAGAAAAGACACTCCACAGACCGCAGCAATTATAAAACAATTGCATTGCTGACTTCAACCTGAAATCCGCTGCCCTGCTACTGGTGATCTCCACGGTTCAAGTAATCCTATTTGCTCAGAAAGTAAGTGGCCCGTATAGACAAGGTTTCTCTCTAGTAAATCACCATCAGTTCAAATTTTCTCTCACTGTTAGTGGATGAAGAAGCTCTAACTATACGATCTGAATCTATACTATTTTCTTATTGACTTTTAAGCCGCTTAACTATGATAGAGTAGCAACGATAGAAATTTCAGTATATAAGAGCGGTTCCGTTATAGTCTTAGAAGACAACGTGCTTATAGACAGTCGTCATTGATTCATCGTAATCTTGAGGATTTTGCAAAAAGCACTAGGAATTTTCACGAGAAAAAAATCTGCCGATAGATATTCGAAAATTAGACGCAGCCTGAACTAATGATTGCAGTTCGAGCTTTAAGCGATCAACAGCTTGACAGGAAATAGTTTGATTTTTCAAGAAATTCATAATTCATTTATATTTTAATGGTGTCGCTGATGTTCTTGTTTCACAAGTTTTTGCTGATTAGGAGGAGAAGCAGTTAGTGACTGTTGTTCCTTAGTTTTGTGAAAACACTGTGAAAATTGTTCTTGCTATGTCTGCTCCAGTTTTTTCTGTCCATGTTGTGTCTACATTAGTAGCTCTCTTTATGGACCATTTATTAAGACTGACGAATTACCCTGTATAGTCACTCTAATAATATCTACATTGAGTCTAAGAAAAGTTACTTTAATGAAATTAAAAGTAGCCATAAATTTAATCCTTACTATTTGTCCGTATTGAAAATGTGCGTAAAATATTAAAACGCATATAACAAGGGGATTCACTAAATTGAATACAAGTCGCAGTTTTTACTATCAACGAACATATCTTACATATTTATTTTGGAGCTATCATAAGCACATAAGCTCATGTACAGAAGCGGTTGGCTCTATTATTGGATATTGGATACTAAATACTTCTAAAAAAAAACTAATGTTTGCACATTTTTCAGAATTATAAACGAAGAAACCGGACAAAAAGAAGAAGAAACCGCATTAAACCGCATGAAATCAATTAGGCACGTTCGCTATATTTATCTTTGACCTAATAGCCACTCACTTGCATAAACAGTGGGCATGCGCCCCGTTTCACACTAGTTACTAATAAATCAACTCATTGAGTATTTGCATACTATCAATAATGTTTGCAATACCGTACTTGATAAGAACGTTTGACCACAGACTTAAAGCTCACTTTAATGATTAAAATCGTATGGCTATCAACAAACTTTAAAAACGCTTCACAGCACCCACCGGAAAGACATTCTTGCACTCTTCAGATAGTTGGTTCTGAAAAGCCGAATCCGTTGGGCATACTTTTGGTATTTCAAAATGTGAATGGTAAATCAGGTTAGTTCGATGTTTGTCAACATAATTATCTGAACACTTGGGCGGACATGCTTTTGCAGATTTTTTGTAACACTTTTGATAAGAAATGTTATTTATTTTATTTTCATTCGTATGGTGTTTATATAATTATGATGCAACACGCGCTATTCAGTCAGTTTGAACTGGTAGATATATTTATTTTCAAGTCACGGAATAAATTAAACTCCAAATAGGAATTTGCGTTTTAATTTCATTACCATTTTCGATTTGATGATTCAACAGATTAGTATCGATTTGATTTTTCCTAAAACGCTCGAGTGTTGCACTGTAAAATGGATAACATTCTGTAATTTAACTCATATGCAATCATTTTCTGAATAACACTACGCGTTTTGGCGATTTAAGACCAACTTGTACTGTCAACAAAATTTTATTCGAAAAATAACTATAACATCTTGAGAATAAAAACAATCTAATCGTATTTTGTTTTTTTTTCCTGTTTTGTTTTTGTTTGTGAGTTGCATTTTCCCTGTTCTTGGATCAAAATCTAAAATCTATTTGCCTTAACATGCCCACTGTTCAATGTATTGACAATGGAGTAATTTTTAGATTGAAAGTTTGATCTAAAATGTTGAAATAAGAAGTATTTAATGTGAAACAATCTTTTTAGCTCCTAAAGCTACATTCAGTCAAGGGACACAATATGTTCGTGCCTCATCTATGTTCTGGCACAGATAGCTCTCAATAGAGCCCACACCTTTCTAATTAAACGTTATTTTCCGTATCATCGGACCTTTTAGGCCTTTGATACCGATTAGTTGAATTTTCCATCGCAGACAGAAGTCTCATGCGATCAATTCGGCTGCGTATCTAATCAACCCTTTAGCAGACACCGAATTTGTTTTACAAGCAATCCAGACAATGGGTTGACAAATTAATTCCGATCTACCATGGTGTTCTTCGTCTGATCGACATTCTATTCAAATCAGGACAATGCTTTCGTTGGTCTAATAACCGACTGCCGGATGAATGAAGCAAAGATACCGAGACTCGTTGCATTAGTTCAAGGATTCTTTGTGAAATGCATTAGTATCTTAGCGGGCCGATCGAGATGAATTGTTATGGGGCGATTTTTTCATGAAAGAAATATGTACGGTGTGATAAGTAATGCAATCCATTACCGGCTACTAAAAGCAATGAAAAAAGGAAAAAAAATCAACGTGTTAGAGTCACGAAGCGAGAGTAAAGAAGTCCTGACCAATGTCTACTCCTACTTGTGATTTTAGAATGCAACAAAGAATTTTCTATTTTCTTCAAGGAGACATTACATTACGACAATTTCACGTTCAAGTGAGCATCGGTGACCGCCTTTTCATGCTGCCGTGGACAAATCGATTATAGAATGGTCGAATTGTCGGCCGAAAGACCACGCAAATGCTGCAGCTACGAATTTTGTATTTCTTATGTACCTCTTATTGCCTCTTATTGGTAGTACCTGCACGGTTCACGTAATATTGATCATCTTTTGAGTGCTGATCGATCGCACGCTTTGTGGTTGTACTAAGTGTGTTATCTTCTTCACAGATGTCTTTGGCGGTAGGGTTTTCATAAAAAGAGCAAACCAAGCAAAAAATAATCACAATTCGTCACGATGGACATTATCTGTTCAGTTGAGAGATGATGTCATATGATGCGAATAGAGGAGGCGTAGTCCTTTTTTTGCTTTTGGAACACGAAATTTCGATAGATTGGAAAGTTCGAAAAATTCAAGAAAATTTTCATAAAAAAGTAGGAAAAATATGAAATGAACTAACTAAGTACCCTCAAAAACTATATGTTTCACTTGTCTGTGTGACGATGCTGTGAAATATCACAAACAATAGCCACTTAATCTCGAAATTTTTCCAAACCAAAATAATTCCCAAAAATTTATTTTCTTCTTGTCATTTGCTAAAGTATCATATTATCGTAACGTAATATTTTTTAAGGAATTTGTATGAAATTATTTATTAAAGAGCTTTCACCACTGAAAACCATTTCTGATCGTGTTACCGAATAAATGGCATTTGAATTAATTATTATGGCACCAGGTGCTCATCTTAACGGCAGCGAGTATTTATTTAAGCAAGTATAGGTATCGAGTCACCGGATTTTCGAATAGTGCTATCTTGATTTTAAAAATTAAAACATAAAATAATTTCAGAATGTGCAATTAAAAATGACGCTGATACTCAGTTGAATTTCGAAAATTAAATTTAGGATTATATTTTGATGATTATATTTTTTATGATATATCGATTATAGTATTTTTATAACATTTGCATTATTTGAAAGGTGACAAACTGAAGCTCGTTGCTAAAAGGGACAATTGATCAGCCATTAAAGATTGTTTTTATGATAGTTATACTAATACGATATAAATACAATACAATAAACAATTGAAATAGATGAAAACTTTTAAAAACAATTGTCAGTTTTTTTCTTTGGATTTGATAGCGAGGTACTTTTTGAACAAATAAAATAAATGGTATACTTATCAAATAGATTTAAGAGTCGAAAACAACAGTTTTGAATTGGGTTTCGGCTAAATAATAAGAAAACACACATTTAAGTAATAATTTTATTATTATATTTGTTATTTTTGATTGTAGCAGAATCATCATCAAAATCAATAATCTGCCTTTTTTAAAAAATTCAAATAATAAATTAAATAGGTACATTGTCCTTACATAAAATAAGCTTGTTGAATTCGTTCATAAAAAATGAAAAATAATATTCATCTCCCTCACTGTTGTCACTTGAATCAAGGCTAAAACAGCGAACTGGCATTCAAAAGCCTCTTTATTCTAGCACATTTCTGCTAAATTTCTTCCAGTTTAAAGGGCTAAAAAGCAAAAACATGCGGTTCTGCTAGGTGAGTAGAATTAATAGAGAGAAATACAAAATGAGCATAAAATTCTTTTCGTTTTATTATGGCCACAAGAGATAAATGGCTTCATAATGTGTCACCAAATTTCCTCTCGCATTTTTTTTTTAGATAGCTCATCACGACAGTATTAATCCAGTCCTAAAAAGTATCAATATCTATCCAGCCAGATATATTACGGTTAAATATAGCTCCCTTTGAGCCACCAACAATTCAAGAGTCGTACATATGTTGAACCTTTTAAATAACATAAAAGGTAAATCTATTGAAACGGATCTCCATAGGATGTTCCTCGAAATAGAAAATTATAAAGAGTATAATTTGGGAGCTTTTCTATATGTTGAAGGCACCTTCAATAATGTGCATGCAATAGCCATTATGAAGAATTTGGTTGCGTGGAAGCTCTTCACAAACTAGGCAGTCAAAAAACTAGGCAGTCAAAAAACTAGGCAGTCAAAAAACTAGGCAGTCACAAACTAGGTACCTGGGACTTATTCTGAATAGCATGCTCACATGGAAAGTGAATTTAGGAGCAAAAGTTAAGAGGGCAAGCAACGCAATTAACAAGAGAGTGCTGGGTAAAATGAGGGTTCTGAGGTTTGCTCTAACCGTCTGGATTCACACGACGATAGCTAGGCCGGTCCTTGCTTCCGGTAGTTGGTCTGGTGGCCGGCAGTGAGTAAAATTACCTTTGCTCACATGGTAGACAGAGCTCAGCGGTTGGCCGCTCTCTGTACTACAAGTGCCTTAACTACGACTCCTTTGCCTGCTTTGAACGACCTGCTCCATCTCCCTCTACTTGACCTCTTTAAAGAGCCACTGCTGCAAAAGCTGCTGTCAGCCTTATGAAATCGAGACACTACGAGTTAAGACTCTTCGATCACAGTATTGAGCGGGGGTACGCAGGAAGCACTGACTACTTATTTATTTATTTATTTAATTACCAAACAAGGTACAAAATCACATATAAAATCTCAAATTAAAAGTAAAATGGAAAAGTAATGCAAAGAATAAACAAAAATTAAAAACAAACAAGTTAAATAAGTAACAAACAAATTAAAAAAGAAACAGTGAGGATATCAAGCGACTGTGTGAGATGGCAAGAATAGAAACAGCAAATGAGCGCAGCAGTTCTTAGCATCTACACTGATGGCTCTAAAACAACTACATGAGTAAGTGCTACAGTATATTCTGGAGACTGTGATATAGAAGCAGCTTTTAGGCTTTCTTATTACTGTAGAAGGATTAGAAAGCTCACATGGAAATGATAGTCTATATGCGTTAGCAAAGAATGAGGTCAGTCTTTCCTTGTTCGGATCGGCAGACATCCCAACCCCTATTCAAACGATCAAATACTCTATTGACTCTAAAATGATACAACATGCGACATGTAGCAACTCAGACCTGCAGAGTGCCTAAAATCATGTGGGACTCATACAATCTCGCTGCGTATAAATACTTTTTCCAATAAAAAAAAAATTGTTAATTTGGAACAACACTACAAGTGGTTTTACGTTGGTGATTTTAGAGATCGTCCACTAAGAGGACCTATTGATTTCAAATTAAAATATTTTGTCGCAGTTTGCACACTGGCGCATTATTTGACTCTAGGAAACCTGCTTGGAAACTCTTCTACAAGTAGGCGAGAAAGTAATGTTCTTAAGCGAACACTGCATAGCTTATATCCAACAAAGATACGAGCGCTCGATGAGAAATACACGCAGGACATTTTGTTCATTCACCTCATTATGGCTTCAGGATCGGTAAAATCGAAATACTCAAACACGGTTTATGTGTCAATACAACGGCAGATAACGCTTATAACAATCCTTTAATTCATTATATATACATATATATATATATATATATATATATATATATATATATATATATATATATATATATATATATATATATACATATATATATATATATATATATATATATGTATATATATATACATATATATATATATATACATATAAATATCAACTAAATGACTAAGGGAGATAATCTCTGGAGTGGCCGGTCTGATTGAGCTGAAATTTTCGGCAAACATAGATTTATATAGTGGCGGCGGCATGCATTTTGGTGAATTTTCAGGTACTCCTATATTTCCAAGCAGTGTAAATTTTTGTTAAAAAAAAAGTATCGGGAATGAAAACTTATTATGTTTTAAGTTTGTCTATGATAAATACTTAGAAATTTTGAGCCTTGTGTAGGCGCTGAGTGCCTAAAATTAGGCAAGGATTTTTTTTCAAATTTCGGTTTGTCATAACTTCTAAGAAAAACCATGGATATTCGTGAAATTTGCAGAGCGTATTGATGTGGACCAAAATTTAACAACCATGGACTTTCAAGACTGTCCGGGTAACTCTGTAGCTACAGCAGGCTCCTGAAAAAAAAATCTTTCAAATCGTCGACCCTCCTGAAAAATTTTTGATTTTTGAAAATAAATTCAAGTTATTGATAAATTTTGACCAAGTCAAATAAAAATTTTCAAAATTCCGCGGTAAGCATGAACGGCAACCCATGATCAAATTACCTCTATTTTCAGCACTCAAAATTTATGTTCACGAGAACTGCCGATCGGATAATGCGATCAACATGAAATTTACAGATCATGTTGGTATGAGCTAGGACCAGGTCTGATAGAAGTGATTCTGAAACACAGGCAATACTGTGGCAGTGGTGCCATTTTGAAAAATCGCTGAGAAAAAAAATGCTTTTTGGCCTATAGCTTCCGATTTAGCCACCAAATTTTAACCAAATTCACGCCGTAAGTGAACCTTACTCTAAGATAGATTTCAAAGAAATTCGGTTGAAAAATTTGTGTAGGGCTGTCAGCTATGGCAATTTTCGTCTCCTAAATTGTGTAAATTTTATTTAAATTTCCCTATAACTTCCGATGCAGTAACGAAATCAAAACGAAATTCATGTGATAAGTGGATCTGGTTGAAAAATCATGAAAGAACTGCCAGCTTTGATGAATTTCGTATTTTACTGACATATCTTTATCGAGCGATGTTGTCATAAAATTTCCAAATGGGAATGATTTTTATTACAATTAACAACAAATATTTGGGTTTCGAAAATTTGAAAAGTTTTGAGGATGGTTACCATAAAATTCCAGCGAAACCATTCAATCGAAAGGAAATTCACAAGGTGGATTTAACTCAACGTTAAGCAGCTATGGTGTTAACGCATGATTGCCAGCACCAGACAATTTCGTAAATATTGCACCAACAGATGCTTTCATTTTGTATTCATAAGCAAAGCATTTACAATAAAATAAGCAAACGATAGTTAAATTTTCCGAGCTTTGGACATTTTTGGGATGGCAACCCCAGACATAGTTTAATCGCTGAAACTTTCGATGATATCGTTGAATGAAAACGTAATTCAAACGATAGGTTGATTTAGCACGAGCATGTTATGGTGGACTTATTGCTGCTGTGTTGGACAAATGTTGCCATCACTGAACATTTTCATCATTTGTGTTATAGGAAACGCTGTCAGAAAATGATATTTGGTCCTTTGAGTAAGAAATGGTTGATATGATACTACAAAGAAGTGTATAACGTCTTCACACATTTTTAAGTCCCTCAAAGATAATTTCTTCGAAAATTAGTTTTCTAGCGGTTCTGATACGCTAGACTTTTTTCACTTCGCCTCACTTGTTTCTAGCAGGAGTAACCAATTATTCTGTCTCATGCTGAGCGTTTTCTAGATACACTTACCCATAGTAATTAATTTATTTTAATATTATTTCATGAGCTCATACATTGCCTTCGCACATTTATATTGAATTGGTATTATATACGCAACAAGCGTCGTAAGCACGTCCATATCCATCACATCCATATCCATAACTGATACGTAAACTACTTATTTTACATAATGAAAGAAACCACCAAAAAAGGCATGTTTGTTTTCAGTCAATAAGTGTCTTTATTGTTTATTTGCATGTCAATTACTTTATTGAGACATTACAGGGCAACATGCGAAATCACGTGGCATGTGCTCATTTTCATCTCGCCACATCAGGGGCTCCTTTTTTTTATTTTGGAAGTTGCCAGTTATATGGTGAATCGAAATCGAATGTTTTAATATTATCAAGTACAAGTCATTTTCATTTAGTTGGAAGTGTGGCTGTAAGTGCGACCATTTGCTGTAATTAAAATCGATTGTTTATGGTCACAGTGATATCTGTTAAGTGTTTTCATACGCATGTTTTTGAAAACTACCTAAAATACTTGAAATCTGACTAACTTCAGCAACTGCACTTTATGATAAACGTAATGTGTTGAGTTTATTATGTTTTCGTTAAAGGATGCAATTCGACCTAAAAAGATACATAATTTCAGTGAAAGTTCAATAAAATGTATGTTTCAATGATTCTTTGAAATTGAAAGTGTTCATGCTGGCCCGCAGTTGATTCGCCAGTTTGCCAATCGTGACAAAATTTGGCTGTACCTAATGATTGCTTCGAAAGTATAGTAACAAGTGGGCTCAATTTTCACTCGGTTTGGAAAGTATACTTATATTACCATAAAAAGACTGAAAAAAATTCATGTATACTTCATTTCCTTAATTTATGCATTTGCACATCAAATATGAAATACAGTTTCTATAAACACACTGCTTCTCCACTAATTTTGAATTCTTTCTTTTTATTCAACGAACCGTTTTTTTCATTGTCCTACCGTCGCCGCCACAATAACGTACTTTGTATCTTCATGTAAGATCAGGTGTCGGAACTGTTTGTTGTTTCAGTGGTACTAAGCGAACTCGCCCATGCGAAGCAGTCCATCGACTTGTACTTTATCATCGTCATTGGTCTGATCAATACCGTAAATAACTTTTGCCGTCTGGTAGCCAAGTGAAATAAAGAAACATTTTCTCACCATATATTTCGTACTGATTTATCGGCAGGCGGAGTCTTTTCGGTAATTCCAGACTTTTTCGCAAAAATCAATACAAGAAGTCGGCGAATAACATTCACAATGAGCATCCGTTCAGTAGGCATTCCGATTGTAGGATTCGATTTGTGATAAAAATGCACGGAAATTGGTAAAGAGGTTGTATCTTAATGGATTTAATTAGAAGAAAATAATTGGTATGAGTTCATTATTCGTATCTAGACTTTTAAAGTAGGGTGAGAATTTGATTTATGAAGGTTTGAATTAAGGATGTAACAATATATTTTTGTGCGGACCTTCATGATGATCCTTCTGTTTTGGGATGAACCTTCGCCAAACAGTACAAATTCATCCTTAAAAAAATTGCAGAGGAATTTAAAAGGAATTTCTGAGATTCGTTCCGTGCATACACTTCCTACTTAATAATTTAAGGGCTAAAAAAAACCTGAATTTATTTTTTTATTGTTTTTCAGAGATGGATTAATTTAAAAATAAAAACATTTTGTATTCGTCAAAATAGTCTAGTTTCCTTTGAGAAGGCTTTAATGAAAAAAATAATTTAATTTCATTTACATTCATCAAACAAGATATAAATTACATATACAATACCAAACAAAAACTAAAAAGTAAAGCATATAAAGAATTAAATAAGCAGCATATAAATTAAGATTATGCGGTACAGGTGGGTTGGAAAAGGAAGGTTTTGCAGGATCATTTATAAATCGTATGGGGATATAGATTGCTTATGGTGTTGAATATCCTACAGCATCTACGAGTATTTATCGGCTCATCAGCTGCATATGTAGTAGAATGCGGATATTCTTTCAGCAAAGGATTGAACCTGATGTTCATTACAGAGATATTTGTCATTATTTAACTTTTCAGGAATACAGTTCTAAAGCATCTCTAATGACATCAAATGTGAAGCAGGCCAATATGAAAACTCTTCGGGATACAAGTGTCGTTATTGTACAACCTGTATACTTCCGTCCTTAGTATAAACGCTCTATCTATATTTTAGTACCCTTGTAGATATTCAATGCTTTGTGTTTTCCTAAATACTACAGATATCTTCAAGCGGAACGAAAGTTAAATATGGATACAAATACGTTTATTTGAGGTACATCTGTTGTAAGAGGAAAATATTTGCGGAAGAGAGGTTTTAAGTAGATATGGCTTTTTTGTCGGAAATTTAAGGAAATAATGACATCTTTATGAAGCATAAACGCCCTATCTACGGTAGATAGGGCGTTTTCGCTAAGTAATGGCGACATTTTTTGTAGATGGGTCATTTTTCATTACTGATTTTTTTCATTACTGATTGTCACAAAAGATAGGTTTTTTATATTCTTTAGAATGATGTTATACACAATATAGTTTTCAAATCCAATCTTAACACGAAAAAATATCAGATACTAAGTACGCAGTCCTTAGGCGAATAATAAAAATGACTTTTGTAACGACTGGAGTATGTTTCTGTCGCTTTCAAAAGCAAAATTTCAGCTAATGCAAGCGTATTCAAGTGAAGTGTATGACAATTAGTGTATGAGGGTGTACAAGTGAAGTGCATGACGATCTTATGACCCACTGGGTCATAATATCGATTCTTTTTTACGTTTTTTGATGAAACTTAGCTTTTTGTTTGTACCGGAATGTATTTTATCATTGTGTATGGTGAAGAGGAGTTTTTCATCTAAGATAATGTTATCAGCTCAAGCTAACAAATTATTGCGAAGAAAATACGTATTGCTTCTGAACGCGCATTTTCGAGAATAGCTTATAACCTGGCACTTATCATTTTTGAAAGAGAGCTTGTTTACTTTACACCAATGATCAAGTGAATCAAGCTTGGATTGGAGAAAGAGAACATCCGATTTAAATTTAATGATGTAATAAATTTTGAGATTGTCTGCCTAAAGTAAATGAGGATGTCAGATAAGTCGGGAAAAAATATAATAAAAAGAAGTGGGCCACACCAGAGATAGCAGAAACGTTTTTCAATTAAAGTTCTTGAAATTTTACAAATTGTGTTCGATTGCGAAGGCATGAAGACAGCCAGCTAAAGAAATACTCGGCATGATTAAATTTCTGGGGCTTTAGAATGAAGGAAGGAGTGTCTACTCTGTCAAACGCTTTACTGAAGTCAGTGAAGACTGTGTCAGTTTGGTATCCTTTCTGCATATTACGGAGAACGCCTGAGATGACCTCTTAGCCGCGTTCGGAAGGAAAGACTTACGAAGAATCGTTGGCTCTATATGAGACATTTCAGCAATGAGTTGCATGCTATCTACCTTAAAGAAGATATAATTACTGAGATAAAGTTCGTAAGACTCCGGTGGGCAGGACATCTACCTCGAATAAGTGAAGATGATCCTGCTCTGAAAGCTCTTTGCGGCAGATTTTACGGCAGACGAAAGCGTAGGAGAACTTGCCTGCGCTGTAAGGATGGTGTTGACCAAGAAGCTCGGAGTTTAGGGGTGTTCAATTGGATAACATCGGCTCGCGATCGGGCCAAGGGAAAAATTTGTTGACGGGGGTCAGGACTGGACCCCGGTTGCAGCACCGGTGATGATCATGGTGATGAATGAGGGTAGCTCACCTTCACGCAAAATCTCACGTTTCAATTTATTTTATTGATTCCGAAGTGGTAGCATCTTTTATGATACTTTTTAGTAGAGGAAGTGCTTTTCCTATAAATATCTTAAATTTATCCATCAAATTGTTCAAGTTATTTGGGTCAATGTATTTGGGTAATCAATTCCAACCTAGAACATAAAATAATATAATTAAAACTAAAATAGTGGTTACCAATCTTAAGCCATATGATTGTCTATATATCGGCCAATCTTTTAGAAAATCATTTATATTTTCGTATTTGTTGAAGAGTTGTTTCCGTAAGCCTACAGATTTTTGTTATTTATTATTGTAACACTATTTGGAGCAACATTGTAGGGTAGCCAGTATTTTCCCTGAATCAAATCATCACGTAGAATATTAATACTATGTTTGAACCACAAACACTATTTAAAATTAGGGTACTAGTTACCTGGAGCGACATAACTAATAGTGGGTGGGGTGTTTTCAGCATTGATTCTGTCCTCCATTTTCAAATTTTTTCCACCAGTCTTCCAGCAGGTAATTTCTTTGTCACATTGTGGAACCGTTCGTACAATATCCCACAAGGACTTTTACCGCGTACAGAGAAAAAATAAATTATTATTCAAAAAGAATTTCACTAACTGGAAATTTGATGGGAATAAATTTAATTATGTGGTTTACTAACAACTGAAAATATTCAGAAGTATATTGGTAGTGATAAGCGATTGACATTAAACGTCCCCTAGATCTCAGCACAATTTGTTATCCAAACAAAATCCCGATTTATAATAATTAAAAAATGGTTCCACTTTACGAGTCTAAGCAAGTGCTCTTTATAAAAACTGAAATCATCAAGAATATTATTATGAAGTATGAATGTACAGAGGGGGCCCGATAGCTCTGCTCGCTAAGAGGTCAGGCCGAAAAGTGGCGTGCTACGGGGCTTGCGGGTTCGAATCCCATCAGTGCCATGGCTGTATATGTGAATGCGTGTAATTGGCTATGAGGGTGGCAAATGGGCCCAAACTGGTGGCGTAATGCTGGCCGCGTTCTCGGCAGCCCTCTTCATTAACCTAACCTAACCATACCTATGCATGTACAGAAATTCAAAGCTACCTCATCGCATGATAATTCTGCCTGGAAAATGTGCGCAGCAGCTCATAGATAATGTGGAAGCTGGTAATGACACTTGTTATACTTGTTATGTGGATGTTAGCTGGTAATGACACTTGTTATACGCAAAGGAATCCGATTTCGTTAGACATTTGTAAATTTCAGATATCACGCTTTCGACAAACCAGATTTGTTTTCCCATTCCGTCAGGCTATGTTCGAATATTTTTCTGGCACCAATATTTTTCAGCAAGACATGGTTTATCCAAGTGATGCAACCCTATATATTTTAAGCTATGCGATATGATTCCATGCTCTAAGAACTACGTATTTAGTATTTAATTATAAAGAATTTCAGTTAATCTAACTAACTCTCTTTCTTTTCTTCCTTTTCTTAAATTACCTTCCGCCAAGGCTGTGCTATAGCATAAAAGGGCATTCCCTGAGACTTGGCATCATCATAGAAAAAAAATCATGCTTATAAATTCAGTTAAAAACACTGAGCCTCGAAAATTGTGCAAAATGTCAACGAAATCACTAGTTTTGGACACTATACCCTATTTTTACTGCTATATTAACGCAGTTACTGTTTTTCGAACTGATTTTTTTTTCTGTAACGTAATTATAACAGTTACATACACTTTCTTCCAAATCTTATTCACTGTTCATTTGAACTCTTTTAGAAACAATAAAACCTCGGAATCGTTCACAAACTTTTATTATGTTACACTTTCGACAATAACTCAATAACGAGTCGAAAGAAAAGTCAAATGAGATTCGGAAAAACAAAATTTTTAAACTACGTCATCGACTTTATGCACTCTTTTGCAGATTTCATTGATGATTTTGTCGTTTCAACAGCTACGATGTTGAATTTGGTCAATTCAAAAATTTTGCAGTTTGAAATGATCGTACAGAGTTTATTTATCTCAGTAAATATTAATTTGATTTAATTGTCTTAGGAAAAATATCCTTTGTCCAAACTCTATGTTAATTAAAACTATTGCTGGCGTTTCTAGTCATTATTTTGCTTTGTCCCTGATTACTCCATAAAACCATCAAAATAGTCAATGCACGGATATCATCATTCACTAATGAATAGTCCACATCTCACAATACCCGTATCTTCAGCCTGGTGGGTGGTAATGATCAAAGTGTGACTGGTGATTACCAACATTCCTCTCTTTGGTATTCGAACCACTAGAGAGTTTGACAGTTTTATACCCGTGCTATTTAAAATCGCTCCCTTCGACCGAACCTATGCAATTCAAACGTTACACGTCTTCATTAGATTGCGTTTTGCATTCAATCTCCGCAACGTTTGAATGCATTCATTCACTGTACAATAAACGATTTTTGCGCACAACCATTATGCAACATAACGAGAACTCGGAATGTGTATAAATGTCTCTATTAGAAGAGTCCGTACCAAATCTTCGTCATTATGCAGGGAAAAAATATTCTAAAGATCTCATCATTTTCTTCTTCAAGACGCTGAAAGAAGATTTCACTCCATCAATTCGAAGAAGGTTTCGCTTCGTCGCTGCCGCACAAATTCAAATTCGAAAAGTATGAAAAATTCATTAGGCTTAAAACATTTTACCGTCCGATGAAGCAGACTCGGCCTGAAAGATCCTCGTCCGTTCCTTCTTCATGGTCCCTTTGTAAAAAAATATTCAAATGATTTTTCCATATTTTGGTAGAATTTCGTTGTAATCACCGGCTTTATGTCAGTCATCGTGACGGCCACTAAATGCCCATAAAGATGATGAATGATGAGTTTGTTGTTGCTGATGAAGGCTGATATTTTTTCGATCTTTCGAAATATGCATTCAAGTTCGATTTCAATCTGCTCAGAGTTTGTTTGTCAGGACGACGAGGTGCCGCCTTCAGGCGAAAACATTTTTCCACAATGTTGTTTTTTGCTACCATGCGCATCTCATTAGAACCCGAGGACTCATTAGTTGTGATGAGTAGTATTTCTGCTAATCCTTGACCGCAAGTGGTCGAATTTCAATGGTCGTTTAAGTAGAAAAAGGGTTCACTTCCGTTTGAATCGCTTGTGACCAAAACATTCGGAAGTTGAGAGGCGCATGAAAGTGTACAGTGTTATGTTACTAGGAATCTGATTTATTTTGACAGGCACCTACTGTTTCTTTGTAGTGGAGGAGAGTTTAAGTGGATTATATATGTTTTGCTTTCACGCCCGTCCACAATATCAATCGCTTGGTCAACTGTTCATTCTTTGGCACGAGTGATAGCTGCACGGGAAGAGTTAGTTGGCTATTAAGTGTTTGTGTTGATTTTTGGATTGACATTTTTCTCAGTTCTTGAAGTAACTGTTCAGCCAAGCATACAGTGCGGAATGAAATTTGGGATAAATTCGCAGAAAGGCGATGAAAAATTTTTTTCAACCAAATAAATGTGACACCGACTTTCTGCGAAACGAAGCTCAATACATTTTGCAGGGAGTATAGTTTCAACTATATGTAGCAACATAAAAATATTTATGGCATACTTACAATGCTAGTATAATTCAAAAAAAAAGTTATTCGATTTCTGTGTTACAGAAAAAATAACATCAATCCAAACTAACGACACTGGCTTCGTGTACAGCTTAATATAATTCAAATATTTTAAGTGCTAGTGTCGTAATTAAGAAAATCATCCAAAGCACATTCTCACATATTTGATCTCTCTGACCCTTCAACGTTGGAACCTTTACATGGCTACTACCGTCACATTATCATTCTCACCAGCACACTGACCGTAAAGAATGAAAGATATTAATGATTACACAGTGGCAAAGTTCCAACTGCAATCACTGGACATTTCTTCTTATCTTTACGACATCGAAACATCAATTTAGCCACCAGGACGAGCAATTCGAATTTCGCGAATGTTCTGAGACGCGCTTAAACAAAGATATTTATGGCACGTGCAGTTGTACTGCAACATAACATTTCACTGAATCTGCATCACGCTCGATGTCAGTGTTAGTGCAAAGGTGTGTTGTAATTAGACAAACAGAGGACACATCTGATGCACGTATTTATTTAAAACTTCTTCATTCGCGGCAGGATTGCAACATAAAATTTAGGAAAATTTATCGAAATGCATCTTCATAAAAATAAAAAGGAGTTTGATAAAATTTATTTGAAAAAGAAGCCTGAAAAATTTTCTAGTCTCAGGTAAATCACAGACAAATATGTTTTTGCAATGCCATCAAATTCATTACGACACACTTCAATTTCCTATTGAGCCTGGATGTAGACAATGGTGAGCATTGCTATTTCTATCAGAATTTACGATCGCCGAGCCTCCTATGGCTTATTTCTTTAAAAATCACGATATCCTGTGGGCAGTTTTTGGTGAGGAAAACAATTCCTTACAAGGGGGTGATCCTTATCCCGTTTATGACCATTCGAACGGACCTCACAACGATACGTAAGAAAAACTGTATTCTTCCATTGATATGGCGATCGCGTGCAGTGTAAATATTTTCAAACATTTCTATTTGTACGAAATAGTGCCTAGGCGAAATTTCAGCGGGTGGTCGTAACGTCTCTATTCTGTTGCGTTGACAAGAAATGCAAACTTGCAGTTGGAGAGAATTCATTTCGTTTTGGGACTCATTCAAATCTCATTACTATTATGCATTTTAGAGTCTCGCTGTTGTATCAATGAATATCATTATTGTAATCCTGAGCTGCGTCATGCACTCCATTGCAAACCACAGCAAAATATAAAAAAAAATCTGAACATCTGTATCACTTTCATTGAGTTGTTGTCCAGTTTTGGACCGGTGATAAAAATGCATAGGCCATTGTGCGCACAATGGAAGCTGGAAACGATGCGGATGAGAGTCCTCGAACCATTTATCAAAATGTGTGACTAACAAAAAGGTCTAATCGAGACAGCAATTTGTTATGATTTCACCAAATCGCTGCTGAATCAAATGATATCCAAGCTAACTAACCCACTCCCGGGACCTTGATGACTTATTTTCGACGGCGATAATGATTCATGTATGTATATACGAAGCTGAACCGGATAATCGTAAAATTGGATTTAAGTCAGACGAGCGACAGATCAGCGCTACCTTTAATCCGATAGTCGTCTTTTGGTTGAAAATTTCAATTGTGTATTGGATCTCATTTCGGGCCATTATTATTTAATGGCGACATTAATCTCAAATTAGCGCTTTTTATTGCATTTCATTTTGAAGTGATTTTTCTTACTGTTTAGCAAGATTGGCTCTTTTCTTTAGTTTGTTACTTTGAGTATAATGAACTCATATAATATTGTAAAAAAATATTGAGTCTAAACATATAAGACCGCAATAAATTTATGTGATGATAAAATTCAGTTAAGCCAAAAATCAAGTTCAATTAATATGTTTAAGGAATCAATACGAATTAGAGGCAGAAAATACTTACTTAAAAAGACTTGGCAATTCTGTTTTTAGTTTTAATATTTTTAAAGATTAAGATGACACTAAGCTGGTGCTCTGCATCTTGCATATAATAAAAATGTCAACGCCGCGTTTATATGGTAAAATGAACACCTACAACGTTTTTAAGCCCAATTCATTCTATCACTTTGCAGTCAGTTCTAGCAAAATCTTTGAGTAGGAGTGAGCAGAGCTGGAGGTTCCCGTGTTAAGTTGTTCTTACAGCTTTAACTCTGAAGTGAGAACAGATACACCCTGATGAAGTGATCACACAGTAGCCATTTTACTTATTTGAAATATTTAGTTTATCTCTGTTTATAACGGACTGATTCATATGTACGTAACTTTCCTAAATTGTAGTGACATTAGTAAGGCATCTGATTGTTTTGGTATTTTTTTTAATTGATTCTTTGGGGATATAAGCTCCTTCTTGGCGGGGCTGGTTGTTCCTCGAAACAACTTACCTTCAATCGTACCTAAAATTCTTATGACCATTTTTCCTTTTAATAGTGCAAAACTACAAACGCAAGGCAAAGAGAGCTAAAACCTCAAAGACATTGTTGCGTCAAGCTGCAGATGCTGTCATCAAGGAGGGAAATCTGTTTAAATTGTGGCAAGAGTATTTGAAATTTGCTCCATGACGTTACATAGATTTGTTACAAAATTAAGGGCTGGCAAGTTCCTGTCTTAGGTTATAAGCCCATGCTTGTGTTTACGTTGGAATAGAGCTGGCGAACTACATTTTAAAGTGTTCCTCAATATACTACGGTCTTCTGCCCGGAGAGGTGCGAAAGCTCGCATATGAATGTACAATGAAATTTTATTTAAAAAACATTTTTCCTTCATGGCACAAGAATCAAGAAACAAGAGCTGACTAGTTCACTGGATTTGAAAAGAGGAACCCCGTTTTATCGATAAGAACCCCAGACGCAACTTTTACAGGACGTTGATTTGCATTTAACAGTCATAATGTGAGGGAATTTGTCACTAAGCTCAGTCAAACTCAATTAAAAGCTAAATTGACGTCATCAAAAATATGGAACCTAGACGAGACTGAAGTAACGACTGTGTTGAAGCCAAAAAAATAATATTGGCCCAAAAAAAAGCACAAAACAGGTCGCTGCTATAGTGTCTGCTGAGCGTGGCGCTTGGGTTACAGTGGAGCTAGCAGTTAGCGCTAAGGGAAACACGATACCACCAATGTTTGTGTTTCCACGTTTAAAGCATAAAGACTTGTTTTTACAAGATGGCCACCCAGAGACATTCGGAGCTGGAAATAGCTCAGGATGTATGACTGCCACTGAATTCCGCACCTATATGGATCATTTCATAAAATTAACTAAACCCACCCCAGAGTCACCGGACGACTTTAATATCAGTACAGAATGGTGAACCGCCTCAGCATTCTACACATTTCAATACAACACATTTTAGGTAAGTTTATGCACCTACGGGTGAATAATTTTACCCAAAACTGATTTAGGGAGCAGACCTGTTATTTCCGACTACACTGTAAATCAGAGTTTTCAGCTGGAGTTTCTAAAAGATGTCGAAGAAGTAGCAGCCAAATCTTTGGTTTGTAACAAAGTCGCAGTTTTTCAACACTTGAAGCTACGTTTTTCGTTAGCAACACGACCTACTGATGCTTCTGTTTCTTCCCAAAAAAACAATGTAGCCATTAGCCGCATTTTATGGTCTAGTCAGCCGGGCTCTTATGTCACTTCTACTGAGGCAACTCCGAATACTGTCTCCCTTGAAAATTTGGTGACAACTGTTCTCATCGAAAAGTAATCAAATCGGTTAGACATTCATCCTAACATAACACCTTCTTTAAATGGCCTCAGACTCTTTTATCACAATTGTGGTGGTATGAGAGTCAAATTAAATAAATTATATCTTGACGTAAACTACTGCCCCATTAATTTACTTGACTTTACGGAAGCTTGGCTAAATTTTTCCAATAAGAATGAAATGATCCTAGATAGTAGTTGGACAATTTACAGAAGCGATCGTGACTATTGGACGTGGAGGTGGCGAGGAGGTGTTCCACAAGTCAATCACGGCATAAATGCACGGCTATGCAGAGCACTTACTTTCTTGGCAACAACTTATTAACTTGCGTTGATAGCGTTGTCGGTCTCGGTTTTGTCTTAGATGGGAAACTTCGTTTCACCTTACACTACGACAAAAATTCTTTCCCGCCCAAATAAGCAACTCGGCTTTATTAAGTGACGTACCAAAAAAATTGAAAAACTTGTGGGCCACAAAACCATTATACACTGCACTTGTACGCCCTCTTTTTGAATACGATTGTATTATCTGGAACCCAGCCTTTGAAATCCACAATAACAGACTCAAGTCCGTACTAAAACAATTTTTACCTTTCGCCCTTAGAGAACTATACAGCCCTTAGGACTTCGAAAATGTCCCCCCCCCCCTATGAGGTTAGACTGGGTAATTCAAAGTTAGCTCCACTTGTATCCAGAAGAACGGTGATATCGACCTTTATTCCCCAACGGTTTAAAAACTTATTTATATATGAATTAAATTTATGCCATGTATGGCTAATAAAATAAAAAAAAGTTTTCTCTGTCTGTTGAATCTAAATTCCATCAACAACATGAAACTTACCGGGGCCATCCGATGAAAACATTCCTACATTCAAACATATCCACTTCTATATTTTACTGATTGGTTCGCATTGCTCGAAAGCTTTTTATATCAGCTTCTTCGTTTTCAGAAACAAAATCTAATTTAGGATTGCTTGAAAAGGATTCGCCTTAATTTATCCGAGCGGATACCTTTCTTCCAGCTTTGTCAAAATTCGATTGAGGGCAATGTGAGCTGACTTTATACTACTATACGGGGTAGCATTTTGGTAGCAGACTACTCTCAAGGCACACAACCAACTTTTGATTGAAAACAGGTGAAAGTTAGCCACAATCCTGGTAACAGGATGCTCCTCGCACCAACCCAACAAACAGACTTTTCGTGTTGCTTCATTTGTTACTTACCAATGTATGATTCCTACAGCAAGCCAATCTTGCTGTTATGAGGCTTCGATACATTTCTCCATGGACTAGAACAGAGTTTGGAGAGAAATTTTATTTGTGACAGTACCCGCTCCAGCAGGCATTAACTACATAATTTCGAACACCCTACTGGGCTTGGAGCTTAGCTTACAACTCGCCTTCCTGGCAAAGATGATCACAAATCAATAACCTTTATGAGTAAATTATTTCGATGGATATAAGTCGGAGATGTTAAAATTTGTCACAACTAGCATAAATAAAAATTAATAATTTCCAAATGCAAGTGGTCACATCAGTCAAGTATGCACTGTGTGCTGGTGTCTGATGAGAATCAGTGCATACATTCGAAACCACTTTGTCAAATAAAATTTTCTATGTAAATAAATTTTTTTTCAATTTTAATCATCCCGCAAAAACAATTCCAATATGAATAGAAAGATGGTGAATGATGGTGAAATCCATGTATATATCGATGGTTCAAACCTAGCCCATAAAATTGACACTAAAATTGAAGTTGGATGTGCTTAATCTAAGGCTACCCTCCATCTTCCGTATAATTGTAGTGCTTTTCAGGCGGAGGTTGTGTCTTTTTTCCCGTTTTTGATTGTAAACAAATGTTCAGAGTTAATATTGGTATCTTTCCAGAAAGTCAAGTGGCGATAAATTTCTTTTCTTAACTTATTACAGTGTCCAGAATGAATTATTGCTGAATGCCATACAACCTGTCGAGAGATGTTGTTGTGAATACTAAAATTTAAACACACACAAATGTCATTACATATTGAAAATATTCACTTTGTGATTTTAGCGCCATTTTAAGAAAGTGGTGAGCACTAAAATTAGATTTAACTTAGCGAAGACTCAAACAAGTACACTTAACATTAAAAATAGCAACGAAAACCAAATCCATACATTTTAGTACATATATTTTTACATTAGACAATAAAGTTAGTATGTCTTGCAACGCCAGCTTTGTCGGCGACCATACAGACGGGTCAATTAAACAAGCCTAGTTTTTATTAATTCGGTGGCACTATTGTTTGTAGTCTTGCTACGTGGCGACCAATTTTGCCACGCAAGATATACAAAAATAGTGACCCATATTATAAAAGCCATTTATAATTTTACATGGCATTTACTATATAATATTACAATGTAGACATTCGGCTATGCAATTAGTTTCGGTATCTGAGCTTAGAGACATTTGTGAAAACTGTGTAGCCAGCTAACTGGAAAGGTTTGTCATCTTTCTGGCGAAGATATCATGTCCCCTCTATAGGAACAGCGATGTCTTCGATCACACTATCCATCAGGCATTTCGTAGCAGAGGAAACATTCTGTGCGCGCGCAAGTCAATTCTAAGGGCACAATTGGTTCACCTGACTGCCTGGATAATCTATCCCGTAGTACTCTTTAGCGTGTTGTGGCCGTCCTTAGGAGCATTGTCTACAATGATTACTATGATTTCTGCCACAGCTGTGGCTCAGAGGATGAAAAGGAATCTGTCACTCATCTCATGAACCAGTGTTCAGCTTTGGTAAGCTCCGTTCCTCCCAGGTCAGATCTTTCATTGATTTCAAAGTACTAGCACAGTTTATTCAAGAAATCAGATAGTTTCCTGAGTACAGTGGCTGAATGAAGGCGTTATATGTCAAATCAAAACCGGCATTTTTGTCTATGCGTGTTGTGGTTGGTACTCTCCGGTTGACAGCCACTTGACTTATCTGACCTACGTGTATATTAAGTAAGTTAAATTTACTCGATATAATTTTTGAAACAAAACTTGCAACTACCACTCAAGTCTAAAGAAAAATTTATTGTAATATGGGCCACTGCTCCACTAGCGGAGCTAAGAAATTTTGTAACGCCAGTCATCCGTGGTTTTATCAACAAAGTGTGATATTAATCGATTATTTTTTTATCCATTGCAATTATGATTGGCTATATTTTTGCTGGTCATATCATTTCTTTAGTTGATATATTTTGTCAATTAAATGCAATTTCGCTCACCAATTCCGTGTCCGCGAAAATTTCTTCTTTAGTTTTAGTATTTTGTTGGGAAGACCGAGTTTCAAAATAAGTTATTTATGAGATGGAGCTGTTTTCTTGGTGTTGTTTCATTTATTTCTATTAAACAAAATCAAACGGAAACATCGAAAATTGTGAAATTTGCAAGCAGGTGTTGAACAGTTTTAAAATGACTCTGCACATGATGTGCCATGAAACCGTAATTCCGTTTCAGTAAATTACAGTTTTTGTTTAAGCGAAATAAAATCCAGTCACAGTAAGTACAGGATATTTCACCTTTACTGGTAAGAAAAAACAATTTAATTGCTGCTAAGACTGTGCATTTAAATATCACGCCAACAAAAGAGGCTGGACATTATTGTAAGCCTTATGATGATTGGCTCTGTGAACGATACTAAGGTTTAAGTTATTAATAAGTTTAATTAAAGTTTAAGTTAGTATTTAATTGGAAGGTTTCTCATACTTAAAACTTTTTTAAGCTTCGCACAATTTGAAGCCTTTGTGCCTCTTTGGAAAGTGCCTGAACAAAATGACCCCTAAAAATTGAATTAATTGATCTCGCATAATTCACCTGATGAGAGGGAAATAACCACTACTACTTAAAGATAAACTCAAAATAAATAATTACTGAATTATCTATTGTATTTTGAAAGTCAGCAAACTGTCCTGCTTAGGCACAAATCATGAAGCTAGTATGCAAATTTCGAAAAAATTTTACAAACTACGTAAAATAAGGCTGAACCTTTGTAAGAATTCCACAACAAACATATATTATCTATGATAATAGCTTTCATTTTCAAGATTAAGGCCAATTTTCTCCTTCATATTCTTAAAGTATTCCTTCATACATTTATTACTTATGGTTTTGGCACTGTAAGCAATAAGCCACTTGTTGCTTAGTTAATAACCCAGCCGAATGAAAAATGTGTATGCTATATTTCTCTGTGCTAAATTTTGAAACCCATGCTAATTTATTTTTGGTTTATTAATTTAACAAATGTGGTCATATTGAGGCGAAAAGTAGGCGTAACTTTTTCACATGACAAAACCGAAAGCAGCCATTATTTTAACTGCCATCTGTATCCATAATCATATCCAAAATCAATAGACTTTCACTCAACCGATTAAATTACTTCTTTCCACTTCTGCTTGTTTTTCCGGCCTCTAATAACTACTAATCATAATTGCACACGTACTGTTTTTTATGCATGCCAATCCAAACCAACTGAATTCCATTTTGAAATTTGTAGCCGTGAAAAATTTCACCAAAACGACATAAATTCGACACTCGACTCATTTGCCGCTCGCACTCAACATCTCGTGTGAGCTGAACAATCAATACGAGCCGGAAAAGAATCGTAGGAAAGTGGAAAGTAGGTGGTCGCGTCGATCGCATGCAACAATGTCCTTTCAGCATTATTTCACTAGCACAGGAAGCGTCTCAATTTGGTTTCCGTCTTTTTCGAGAAAATTGAAAGATATATTGTGCGTCGCAGCATAGGATGTGGATGCTGTGATTATGGTGATCAGTTTTTGCATCAGCAACTTGAATGCATTGATTATAGGTTATTTCGCAAAGAAAATGTCCCTGCAATATCACGCCGAAATCGGAAGTGTGGATCAGGTGAAATAGACTATTTACGTTGAAGGCACCGATGATTTCGACTTACGTTTCGCTCAAATACGCTTCCGCACAATTTATGAATAGGTCTAATAATTAATTTCACCTCTGAATCATTTTCCTTCTGTTCAATCGTTCATCGATTGCTTATGTGTCGGCATGATCATTCATTTCGTTGGTATTCGGTCGATTGGAATTTAATTAGATCGATCGCAGCATCCTGCAAGATGGAAATGTGCAGGGATCTCTTTTCGAATGCCCGTCGCTACTGGCACTAGTGTGAGATCCAATTTCAACACGGCCGGCGAGACAAAAGGGCGACAATTTCCAATCGATCGCAATCGTCTTCTGCTCATGGTATTTTAATTTCCAATTAAGTTCATCAAATACCAAAGAAATTGTTTCGAATCGATTTCCTTTGATTTTCTGCCCTTGAAGACAATACAGATGCGTATTCATGTGCAGCTGAACTAGATCAGAGTCAAGGGGTTGATTTCAATATCTTTTCCTTCACATTAATTTTGTCACACGTACGACTTTCACAGCGAGTTCAAGTGGTAGATCAGGATCAGTGAATACTCTGAGGGTGGTCTTGGATTTGACTACTGTTCAGTAGGCTATCGAAAAAAGTTGGAAAGTATTACGAGTAGGATCCGAATGAATTGAAGATGATCCGAAAAAATTATGGCCACACACGTTCGCTGAGATCGAACTGATATGCCGAATGGTAGGCAACAAATTAGATTACGGTGTCTTAATAAAGTAGGACAAGTTTTAATAGTGTATATTTGATTTATTGAATTTTATGAATATAAGCTAATTATGAATATGAGTTGAATTGAGAAAGAAAAGAGAATAACATTAATGACCCAATATTGTCAGCCAAAGATTCATGAGTTGAAACTCATTGAAAAGTAAACGAAAACTTCTGATACAAAAGTTTTTCTTAAAAACTAATGGTTCTGATAAAATTATGGAATGAATTAAATTGGTTGAAATGACACATAAGAAACACTTGAAATGGTTGTTGAATTTCGAACTGTTTCGAAACTCAAATTCAATTTAGAAGTAATTGTTACATACGATATTTTAACTTTCTTTGAACTTTGTCGATTCTAAGCTTATTTTCCTCGTTTTCATTATTTCGTGTTGGTCAAAACTGGAAAGATATAATTGAAAAAGGCTGTTGTGAAAATTATATGGAAAAGGATTTAAACTCGGATTGAAATTGAAATGAAAAAATTCGTAAGGTAAAGACAGCTCTGACTTATAGTCTTATATGCCTTTTTAAAATGGTGGGAAAAGTTTTCGAACGAAAAAAACGTAAAAGATAAGGAAAACTACAGCGATGCCATAGCACTAGAAGTGAGAAATGCCTTCAGCTTCACAAAAGATAGCCACATTATAGTCACTTTGTTTGATAATAGAGTGTTATGCTACTCAGCAGGCATAACCGTCGAATAATTCATGAAAATATTATTCTACGAGGACTCGGACGAAGGATCAAAACTTGATCTTGTAGCAGTGGCAATACATCAAGGATCTGTTTAATAAGGCTACGTGGATACTAAGGCTACGTGTGCCCAATTATATTACAGAAGTAAGATTCGCTGACGATATTGGTATGAAGGTTTCAGCGCATCACTCCGAGGATTTCGTAGTATACGCAAGTGTAGCTCAAAGAAAAGTTGTATGTATGCTATTGATTTCAAGGACAGATAGCTTTATTCTACTCTGCGCAATGTCGGTGTGAGCATCAACGCCGGAAATAAAATCATATCGACAAAAATGCAAGTGGCATACCGACTAATTGCACTCCAAACCAGATGCGCTTTTCGAACAACATACATTTCGAACTTGTGTGAGCCAATGCTTTTTAAAGATAGTATGCTAGTATTTATATGGATGCGTATGAAACATTTTGACTTTACGCAATCATAGCACAAAAAACAAGTAACCTAGAAATCGAACGACGGTGTAACTTTGTACATCGCAAGCAAATTAAGAAGAAGTGCAAAACGGACGTTGGTCGCATCAATTAATCCCTAGTGTGGTACGTTGGACTTCAAGGAGATATCGGAAAACAAGCTAAGTTCTCAAGCGGAAATGCAGGGTACCGTCACTACTTGTACCATTTCGGACATGGTAGCTCACCAAAATGTCCAGTATGTTAAAATATATCCGAACAAGCGGAACACCTAGTGCTATGCTGTCCACGACTTCAAGTATGTAGAAAAATCTTGGAGACGGTACTAGACTCAACGATATTGACTGAAACTGCAAAACGGTAGAGAGTAGTGTATGCTAGAATCGAAAATTGCGTGAAAAATCGATGAAGCCGAACTGAAAAATATTGAAAGATGAAGGAAGACGCAAGGACCATATGAAACAGCAAAGGACTGAGCCACTTACGCAAAATTGTGCTATTTAAGAGTGCTTAAAAATAGGAAGGAAAATTTGACATGTTTCAGGAAAGGAGCCATTGGACATTATTTGACGATTTCCACCTCCAAAAGGCAAATATGCTCGTTGATTTGATTTTTTCCTTAAGTTTTTTCCGAATGCCTGTTATTTATTATTTATTTATATTATACCATTAGTAAAAATATGAAGATAATTATTAAATTAATAAAAATGAATCTAACTGAAATGACATTTATCCAAGATGTGCTTTTAAAAAAGAAAAAAGTTAGAAGAAAAGCCTCGAACGGGAGCTCATCATGTCTGCAAAGCATACGTAAAAGGGTGGAGTAAAAAGACACTTTTGTACGAATAAAACCGACACTGAAGATAGCCCGGTGTCTTGACAGTCGTTCATTATGATGCGAAAACTTAGATAAACATATATTGGAAAAAATAAGGCCGTTAAACAATTTGTATAAAAAACATTGGTTAAGGTACAAGCTACAGATACTTAGTGAAGGGGAAGGGGAAGAGGAAGGGGAAAGTAAGACGCGCTTCAAAGAGGCAATAGAGAGCACTAAGCAATTGATGCAAATATTAACGAATAAACTTGAGTTAAACAGTTTCAATGCCATCCGATAAGAATACAAAACGAGGTGACCATACTTGGAAGCAATACTCAAGGATGTAGCATACTAAAGAGGTAAGCAAAAGAACTCACGTGCACATACTCAAGAACAGCGTAGGACAAAACCAGCAACTTTTCATACTTTGAGGTAGTACAAAACACATGAGAATCGAATTTCTACTTGGGATTGAGCAAAACACCAATAGATTTTTTTATCCACATGAAACTGAGTATTACTTGACAGGGGATACTCAAAGGATGAAGAATTTGGTTAAGTAAAGAAGAACAAATTTGGATGTACCAGGAGGGAGAGTGTTCCTGATACACCATGGCTGTGAGATTTCACAAAACAACCTAAGATATTCCGCATAAAGAAAGTACTTAGATGAAAATACAGGAAGGATGGACGGAAGGAATCAAGGTACTTTATAAAAGAACAACTAATAGAGGGCCAAGAATGGAGCCTTGTGCAACACCTGAAGGGAAGAAGAGCAACCATATAGCACAGCTTTGCAAGTACGGTTGAAGATGTTAAGGGAGTTTTTTTTACAGGTGTTGCAATTAGGAATTCACCACTCTCAAATGAGCTGATGACAGCTGTCATTTTTACTCAGTAAGAACTGACAAAGTGCTGTGGACAGATGTACACCGCAGCAGCGTGCGGATACACTTACACGATAACACATTTGGCCGCGTATAATCCACATCTCTACACATACTCTTACATTTTAAATCATAATTTAAAACACAAGTTTGTTAAGTAAAATGTAATTTTGATGTAAGTTTTTATGAAATTCAGATGGAGTTAGTTTGCCCACAAGGCAACAGATGATTGTTTTTTGCTCACTAAAAGTTATATTGTAAAAAAAAGTCTTTTGAATATTTGATCAAATGAATAAATTTACCTAAGTGAGTGTATTCACAAGCGTCTACGAATCTTGAAAATGTTTTTTCGAGATCAGTGTTCAGTTGAACAAACTCAAAGATTGCTTCCTGAGTTTTATGGACCACATAATCCTCCATTAGGACGTGTTTTTCGCCATGTGATTCCAATTTTCGCAATTACTTTCTGTTGCTGTGACGAGGACAGTCAGAACTGTGCGTTCCGAAGAAGATACCACAACCGTAAAAGCCAGTGATGCAAACAACCCAGATTTGTCGATTCACAGACGTATGCAAGAAGTTGGGAATGGTCCGTCCACTTTGTGAAAAATTTTACGGATAGATTTCAGTCTGAAGACTCACCAGATCTAACTGGTTCAAGAATTAAAGCCATTAAAATATTATCTTGGTAAGCAAAATCATGGAAACACCGTTGGATATACAAAAATGAATTGTATGATGTGGATTGCATGCTGGTGGTATCAGAGAGCCATACTTCATCAAAGATGAACACGGCGAGCGCGATTTTTTGTTCAGTTTTGTCCAGTTTTTGTTCCCAAACTTGTATCGTATGGATGTGTGAGAAAAATATGGTTTCGACAAGATGGCGCTACGTGCCACACAGCGACCGCAACCATCGACTTATTGAAAACTAAAAGAAATGGACGTGTTAATCGGCCACCAAAATCGTGCGATTTGACTTTGTTTGATTTCTTCTTGCGCGGGAATGTTAAGTCGTTATTCTACGCTGACAAACCACTGATGAAGAAGTAAACATAACTCGCGACATAGACAATATACGGGCCCAATTGCTTCAAAAATTGCTCCAACATGGATCTGTATAATTGGTTTCTTAAGATCATCTTTAAAAAGTCATTGTAAAAAGTCAAATTTTGCATTACAAGAAAAATAAGTCGACTAGTAATTTTTGATTGAAATGAGAACTCTAAAAAACACTATTAAGGATGAAAACCAGAGGAGAAGAAAAGGGTAAAGCACTCTTTTTTTTTTAGCACAGCGCCCTTCGGAAACACCGTACATATTTTTGCGTAGATTTGTGCAGCCTGCTACGACAAATAAATTCAGGAAATTTATAGCAAAACCTCAAAGTAAAATATCTCATTTTTGAGACCAATCTCGTCAAAGGTCCAAATTTTAGAATTACGCTTATAGCTGCTGCTAAGTTTTTATGAAAAAATTAACTTATTTTACAAAAATTTATATTATTGTTCTTTTTCAGTCCCTAAAAACAATTATAAGCATAAAACTCAACTAAATATCTTGCTTCCTAGCCAAAAAATGCAACCTATATGCAAATGTCTAGTTAAATTGTTAAAATATAAACTTCATTTATTCTTCCATAGATCTGAGCCTTGAATCCAGTCAATAAACTTTTCTTGAAAAAATTTCCGAAAGGAATGAGTGCTTTCCAAAAACATCACTATCGCCCACACTGGGCGCGTAAAATTTCAAGATTATCCATAAAAAATAGATAAGGCAACAAATATAATTGCTGTGAAATCTAGACTATGCAACATTGTGAGCAAAACTAGTGAAACAAGTAAAGATAATTTGAAGACTGCTTGTTGTACTGTTTGTTGTAAGTTAAGATTCGCTCTATTCAAACCCACAAAGATTATGCTGACGTATACTATTGTTTCCTTATTCAAAGTATGATTCGTTACGATTGCTAGAGTCCATGTGAAATAAAGCCTATATTTGAAAAAAAATTAGGAACTATGATGCGTGCCCACTTTCACTTCACTTAAAACCCTTGCAGGAATCTGTCTTTTTGCATCCTAGTGCAATTTTTAATCCACTATATAGAAGCAACAAATCAAATTCAAATTAAAAACATTTGCGTTGATTTCCTGCCATTCGACTCATCGCCACGAGTAAAAAAACACAGTATTCTCTCGTTTACTTTGAACTTTTCAATTTCAACGTTTCTACGTTGACAAATTGGTTTTTCAAAATCCGACATCTGCCTCTTGAATGCCACCAGAAACTCAATCATAAATCACATCGGGATTAGTGATATGATACCTTGCGGTTTATATCTACAGTACAATATGCGAAAATCGTTCGTTTACTTATGATGAAAATTACAACAAAAACAAACATTCATATGCGTATGTTTTCCTCACTTTCGTTTCTTGTCAGATGAATTCTTTTACTGCAACGAACAACCAATCGGCTTATCTGCAAAAGACGTGCCAAAAATCGTTCTGGAAGCGAGAATTCGAACAATAGCTCCTCAGTGACCGTTGTCCGAACGGTCATCATATATCACATGAAAAATAGTTTTGTACTTCTTGAAGGTGTGTATGAGTGTACTGATATTTCTAAGGGGGACAATGCATGGAGAAAATTGATATATTGACCATAATTTCTGTTCCACTATGGATATATGATTGGTAACATATTTGAAATCATAAGTTTCCTTGAATTTACAAATGTTGTTTTTTCTTCAAGAAAGAAACTAAAATATTAAGGACTTTGGATTACATATACTTCAAACATATATATTTAATACCAAAGTCTGATCACAACATGTGCTACTACCACAATAGTATATCCTCATTATTCATACACTATACATTCCTCACACTCTTCACAAAAGCAACTGCGTTTGCAATTTACCTGACCAATACATTCTGCACAAACTGCCTATCATCTGACCCATCATTTCCAAACGATAAAGCAAGAAATCAAAATTTCATATCAGATTCGAAATCGCATACCTACCAGATGAACATTTCAAACATAACTATTTGGCATGTGTCGTCAAATACAAACTGCTGGTCACCAGACCACCAAGCATTCATTGATTAGTTTGGAGATTATCCGGAAACCACAGTTTGTTTAATGGTCCCGTAGACAAAAGTCCAGTTAAATACTTAGCACGTTTCACGACCGTTGCAAAAAAAAAAAATCAGGGCGCCTGAAGATTAAGTCAAGTCTAATTATCGCATAAAATCAGCAAAACAAGCAATTTAGCACTCAGCATGTGCCAAAACACTGGTCAACTCGAGCCCAGATTAGTCGTCAAGATCACCGAAAACAAAGAGACACCCAGACATAGTCAGCAAGAGTCCAACTAAATGCTGGTCGATAAGCGATTAAGCCAACCTTTTTCTTCGCATCCAGGAGTCGGTGTCAGACACCCACAATTGTTTCTGAAAACTGAAGTAGTTGAGAAAATCCTCCGAAACAAAAGCATCAATTTTCCAGCATTTTCCGTACAATATTGTTTGAAGTGGTGTCATTATTTTCAGAAAGGTTCTTCCTCTCAATTCGTATATGTAATTGCTCCAATTAATTTCCGATTGGGCGCCTAAAATTAAAGGCGTCGGAGCTATATAAATCAGATCGCTCGATGGCCTTATTATTAATTTTATGAATTATGAGCGGAAGCCCTTTGAGAAATTCGGACCGAATTTGATTAGAGGTGGACTAAAGTGGCTGTCTTAGATTTAATTTGGTGAATTAAAGGGCAATAAAAATGATTTAAACACTTCCGTATGCTTTGATTGAGAAGACTGTGAAATGGGGGTGGTGTATTATAGCTTAGAAAGAATTTTATTTTTCTTATTTCGAAATTTTAGTTGATTTAGTGGTATGAACTTGTGAATGAGATTTTGCTTCAGTTCCATCAATTATGTATTTTATGGACATCGTTTGAACTCAATGTGAAGAGATTTCTTATTATTGCCGGACTGTTTTTTTTTAAATATATCAAACAATTTTCAATACAATTTTCTTGAAAAAATACTTGACAGTTTGAGTACTCATTCTTTCTAGTGTCATAAATAAAAGAAAAACTGCATTAATGCTAACGTCAACTTTTGATACGTCTTTCAAACTCTTTTTATTGATTAAGGGGTGGTCGTTAACCATCATAATCCGTCTGAAGTAAATCGTAGATAATCCCTGATCCTACTATGGATAAACTTATTCCCCGTGATCAATCAATTTCCAAACAATAAACGTCAGACGCCATGTCATGAAGAAATGCTGTTTCAATTTCATGTTCAGCATTTCACTGTAGCAGCCAGTGATTTTGTTTTGTTTTTGTGAAAATCAAAGGTACGTTCGAGTACATCGCGGCTGGTTTAGTTTCAGTCGTCCAAAGATGATGACGCTGTGCTGCTGCTGCTGCGGTGCACTTGTGATCAATTGCAACCAGTTTTCCGATAAAGGCTAATCTCGCGATCCGGATCATGTCGGGATACCACGAATGAAGCACTCCGAGTACGTGTTTAACAAGATTGTGGACAGTTGCTATCAAAATACGGGTATTGTGTTTTAAATTGTGAAGTAGGTGAGAGTCGGCTGCACTTTCGGTATAAATACACGGAAACGTCAGCAACTTGAATTTTCTATCAAATATATGTATGTATATTCGGGATTTTTATTTCTATTGCTTAGCTTCCTATTCAAACCCCGCCAGATCAGATTTTGTTTCTTTTCTAATCTCACTCAGATTGGTAGAAAAACAATATTCTTACGAGTAAAACCCGTCTCCTCTGCTGCCTTGCTTCGGTAAGTTTTGAAAACTTCCAGATAAGAATTCACTTTTCCGTCCATTACGAAGCAATCTTTTAATCCGATCCGATCAAGTGGTCCATAATAATTTGCCAGCAGGTACATGCAGAAAGAAATACTATAGTTAGTTCACCTCAATACACGAAAACAAAGCACTAAGAGTAAGTAATAAGCGTTTTTCGATCAACTCAAAGGTTGGATATAATCATATCGGCGACTTCTGTTCAACGCAGAGTGGCCCCGTTGCCTCCTCTTCAATGTTGCGTTAGTAGTGTACCTCCAGCGATTTTGCACTTTTATAATAATGCCATCATACCCCCATATCGCAAGTTGATTATTAGGTAGTAGTGCAAGGCATTATTTTGGTTTTGCGCAAAATTATTATATTATCTTCAATATTGTTTCATTTTAGCTGAGTTCTTATGCAATACTTGTGTGGTTTTATTCGAAAAATCGTTATTAAATTTGAAGATTTTAATTAGATTTTTATTGGGCATTTGTTGCTTACTTATAGTCTTCATGAAGGTAAAGGTAAAATCATGGATACGAGGATATTATCAAATTCTTTGGAAAATAATTATGAATTAAAGTTTTTGCCAGAAAAAGGAAAGAATACACCGAAAATGAATTTTCAGTTGAACACATACAATCAATTTTTCAGAGCATTAAAATTTTATTTCTTTGTTGATGTACTATTATCATAATCAATTTTTTTTTTACATTTTCTTTCACAGATTAAAACAATATCTCAATTATTCTTATCATCTTGTTTTTCAACAATACCACTTTATTATAAAGTTATAAAAAAACTATAAAAACTTCTTCTTATTGTAATATTCTGTGTAATTTATAATTTTATTGCAATAAAATCAAATAGAATTATAATTTTACCGATTAATAAGCCTCTACTAAAATATTTCCAATGTTCATCTGTTTTTGTAATAAATTTCTATTAAATTAAATTTTCAATTATAAATCAAATTCGTAGCCTTGCTAAGGACTCGATAGAAAGGCAGATTTTCTAATAAAGCAGAGAAAATCTGTCGATTTTGTTTTCAATTTTGTGTACTTGATATATATTTATAACGTTATTTTCCGCACTCATGACATGACCACCCCATCAAATATTAATCACATAAAAATGCAATGCTATCATTTACGGTAAAAGAAATGGCTCCCTTGCCCAGTCACCAACAATAAAAGTATATTAGACCAGTTCCTTTTTTAAACCAATCTGTCCTGTGTATTTCGTTCTGTTACTATGACTGCAACACAAGTCATAGGAGTCGTCAGACTTGATGGGTAGCTTCTTTTTAATATGTGAAGTTTCGAACATACCGAACCTGGTAAAGAATCATAATTTTTCTTTCCTAATCTTATTTTGACAATCACATTCTTTATTTTATTTATAACTATAAGATTATCGTTTAGAGCCACCTTTATTTTCTGCTTAATTTTTCTGTTACCCAATGATATTTTTGTCAATTTTTTTAGCATTTAAGCAGTTGAAAATTCGTCATTTTTAATCATGGGTAAATATACGCTTCAGCAATGCTTAAAAATAATGCAAATTTATTACCAAAATTTGCGTTTTGTTACATGATCTAAACGCGCATTGCGTCTAATTCACGGTAGTCTCAATCGCCCAAATAAACGAATAATTGAATGTTTGGTGCAAAAATTTGAATCAATTTTACAGTGTTGTCGTACCAGTGAGACAAAAAGTGCGGAAAATGAGGAGAATATCAAGGCCATACGTAAAACTGTAAGACGAAACCAAAATTTATCAATTCTTCGCCGTTCCCAGTAATTAGGCATTGCTCAAACCAGTTTGTGGCGAATTTTACGTAAAAATTTGGGCTCATGTGCCTGTAAGACCGCACTGACACAAGAACTAATACCGCAATATCACCAACAGTAACGTGACTTCAGTGAATGGGCAATAAATATGCTCGATGCCGATCCTGATATTTACCGCGAAATAATGCTGAGTGACGACGCATATTTTTGGCTAAACGAATTCGTCAATAAGCAAAATTGCCAAATTTGACCAAGCAAACATCCCAAAGCCACTACATCCGCAAAATTGATTGTTTGGTGTGGATTTCATGCTAGTGGTGTCACTGGTACTTACTTTTTTTTTTAAATAATCTTGGCAACCCAGTCACGGCCAATGGTGAGCGCTACCGTACTTTGTAAACTGATTTATTTCACGTAAATTAGAAGGAAATAACCTGGTTGGCATGCGGTTTCAACCAAATGGCACCACATGTCACACAGCTGGCCAAACAGTCGACTTATTGAATTATATTATATGTTAGAATCGAATCATTTCAAGAAATTGTCCTGTCAGCTTGCCAACTCGCTCGTCTGACTTGACCCAATTCGTTTTTTTCTTCTATGGAACTTTTGTTTTCTTCTCTGGGAAAACCAACCATCCGCACACTTGAGAGAGGCTCAGATCCAATATCGAACGTAAAATCGCTGGAATATCGTCCATAAGGTGCGGAAAAGTCATGAAAAATTAGATTCAGCGGATCCACAGTTGCAAGCACTTCTGGGATGGTCGCTTGAATGATGTTGTATTTTATTCGTAATGGCATTGATTGTACTCCAACCTACAATAAATATTCCTTTCATATCTGAAATAAATGAGGCGTTTGTAATGAAATCCCTGTATATAGAACATTTATATGGCAAAATATTAGACCATCCTATTTAAAATTCCTTTGCATCATATCAATGCTCATAATGCTCCCTTTCACTACATCCAAAGCTGATTTTCATCATTCTTCCCTCTTAGTCGCAAATAATGCTATTTTCGGCGTTCTCAAGCCATGCACTTTAACTACCACTATGCAGACTTTACTGGTATGACGAATGAAATGAATTTGGTAAACTAGTTCTCCTTTTAACGTGGCCTCACGGTTGATGAACTTGTTATGAAATTCCACAGCTTTCGCTCCATCTTTATCTCTCTCTTTATTCCTTTCAGCCATCCCCGCAAGTTTAATCACGCTCCTTGGTTTCGGCGGTGATGTGGCGTCTGGCTTCAAGGCTAGGGACGCAACTCGAGCGAGATTTTGAATTGCAGGCTCCAATGATAACTTCTTGGAATTGGCGAAATTATATTCTACTGGCGAAATTGCCGTCAATCAAGCTACCCGTGATTACTTTGCAAGTTTTGAGTCGTCTATTTAGAGTAGGCCCTTCTGGTCTTTTGTCTTTCCAAAATTCCCTTCAAATCAATTGGAAATCAACTTATATTTCACCCATTCACGATTCTGATGATCCAAGCTGCATTTTCAATTATTGCCTCATCTTCCTCTTTCCTTGTTTTGATAAAATTCTTCAAGGAATTTTTCGCTAGAGGATGCATCTCTTCTCCATCCATTCCTTGCTTCTGAGCTACATGGTTTCATCAAAAGTAGATATCCTACCACTAATCTCATATGCTATAACGTGGTTTGCTGCCGCTTAAAGCCTAGTAATGTATTCGACGAACGAAATGCAGCGAAAACGTCTGTGCGGAATCGAACGAAATAAAGTTCCGCACTCCGACACTGGGGGCAGTATAAATTGCCATTGATGACATTTAACAAGTGCATTACATTTGAATTCGGTGCAGAGATTTTCCTACACCCCCCTAACACCCCCCTAATACTCCCCCTGGAAAGTGCATACACCCCCCTAACACAGACAATTTTCCTACACAAAGGGACCTTTGTGTCCTTTGTTCCAAAGGGACACCCCTCCTAAAATTATCAACACACCCCCCAAGAAAAATGCCTGGGAAAACCCCTGATTCGGTGCATATAAATTTAACTAACCGGCATCAAAAATGATATAATCGGTAAAACAAAAACTATTGTTGCAAGAATGCGCTGTTCATCCATCCATTTTCACTCATTTTTCAATAAAATATCCGCAAACTCGAATGAAATTATGAGCTGTCACATTTTTCGCATCAATTTAAGGTACCTGGGTCATTAAATGGCCGCGAAATTTAACTTATACATAGTGCAGTGCCATCTCAGACCAAGTCACTGCGTTGTCTTCGAAGACAGTTATACGTCTTCGAACACATTACTGTCGAGCAAAACCAAACGAAACGAAATTCCGCACCAGGCTGATTTTGTATGGGATTTGACACTTCGTTTCGTTTCGCGTCGAATACATTTCAGGGCTTAAGAACGGAAAGAAGTGAATGTGGTATACACCGACCTCTCGAAAGCTTTTGATTTCTTTGATCACAAGCTTTTTTTTTTGTAAAGCTTGGTGGCTATGGGATGTCTGGTTTTCTTTTAATTTGGCTTTCATTCTCTGTTTTTGGTCATACCTGTGCTGTAACTGTACATTCCACCGCTTTTTTCCCTTTCCATCCAGGTACTCACGGCTCCATTGTTGGACCATAATTATTCCTAGTTTTTATGAATGTTAGTTTCTGATTATTATTAGATTATTAAAGAAACCCTTTTCATAATTGATCCATTTCCTTTATTTCTTCACACTGCCTCTTGTTTGCCGATGACTTCAGGGTGTTCAACTCTATCTCTCTCATTCTACTTTTTTTTTGTTCGTGGCATTCTAAAGTATTGTTGTCAAGTGTCGTCTCCCCGCCATAAATAGCTAAATGAGGCGATGGAATACATTCAGCGTAGGCTTACTCATTCGTTGTTGCTTGAATTCATCATCCTTTACTATGCTGCCCTGACTCGCATAAATGTTCTATATACATTTTTGTCATTTTTGAGTTAGCAAAGGATTCAGAAACTGCATTCTCATTACATCATACTGCAAAATTTGAAAAACCTACCTTGTGTGAAAGTATGTTAAAATCAATATTTGAAAACGTACTCTCCATATATCTCCAGTACAAATCAAAACACAAATCAGTGAATATCTCGAAAGTACTTAAATGTAGATAGAGCGTTTGTGCAAATCAGGGCAGTATGAATGTAGTAGTCGTCTTTCCCTATTCCAAATTTCGTCATTTTAATCCGAACGAGTGTTTGCTTTTCAAGCTGTTCCACTGCTTTATGCTCTGTAATCTTGAATATAGACTGTACATACGTAACGTGAATCTATACACTTATCGAAGCAGAGAATAATTGATACGGGAAACTGGATAGTTTTGCGGAATAAACCTCCAAAAACAAAATCAAATGGAATTGCGTTAGAGCCGATATATGTTGTCTATGCTAATTTATAGACAAGAAGGGAACCGTGATCACAAATAAATAACCTTTATGAGTAAATTATATCATTCTTTTTGTTTATGAGAAAATCTAGTTGCGTAATTGCGCATAAGCCTATTAAAATGGATTATTAAAAATTTTGAAATTCACGAAGAAATGGATGTAGTAAATACCCAAACATTGGGAGTAAATATTCAACTGTTTTCACTCAAGAATGTTGCTTACACGAAAATTTCTCAAAAGTTAAATATGTCCGCACTTGCTTCACGTAAAGATCAACCAATTTGATTTCGATTCAATGGTCACATCGGAAGCTATCAGATTACAAAGATTTAAAGAGTTGCCATCCACACAGAAATTATAAATTTAGCAAATTGCTTTATAGAGTATATTGCTTAATTTTACAATTTTAAATTCTACAATTTGACGGTAGTATTTCTTCGTGCAAAAATTACAACAAATCACCAATGCAACTTTAACGTCAACCTGGCATCAACCAATAGTTATTGACAAATAGAACTAACTTTCTAAGCTGAAAGAAGTTAATTGTTACGGTCTAACAAATAGTTTTAAATGCAGGCATCTATGGAAAGTTAATTGCATCATAAGCAAATTTCATTTCAGTCAATACTTGAAAAACAATTATGATAACTATTTTTATAAATCGAGACGAGGTAGAGGAGCGGCTTGGAAGAGTGGCAACAATAGGGGAAGAGGAGCTAGTTGTATCATTTGATGTCAAGGCTCTGTTCCCAAGCGTGCCGGTAAAACAAGAACTCACGTTCTTTGAGGACTGGCTAGAGAGAAATAGCTCACCGGAGGGGAGGAGGAGAACTAAAGTCTTTTTGAAACTTGCTTCGGTTTGCATGAATGAAAGTTATTTTACTTTCAGGGGAAAATAATTCAAAGCGATGAAAGGTGTTGCAATGGGAAATCCTTTATCCCCACGTATGAGTGAGATATTTATGGATAGACTAGAGAAGAAACTTTATGAAAAAGGTTCGCTTTCTCGGTTTGGCCGAGATATGTAGACGATATTCTAGTTATAGTTAAAAAAGATGCTTTGGGAGAAACGTTGGAGAAGTTGAACCAAGCACATAAGGACATCAAATTTTCAATGGAAATCAAAAAGAATGAGAAATTACCCTTCTTGGATTTAATGGTCATAAGGAAAGAAGGTCTTCTTAGATTTAATATCTACCGGAAGCCCACACACACCCAGAGGACAACACCATCCACGTCTGATCATTGGCATTCCCAAAAAATGGCCCCTATAATTCGATGATTCACCGGCTATTAACAGTGCCCATGGATCAGGATAGTTTTAACACAGAAGTTAAATATATTAAAGATACGGCGAGAGAAAATGGATTTGACGAGAGGATAATTGGAAATCAAAAAGAAAAAGTATAAAATACAGTGTGATCTTTTAACGACGCTTTTTACGCAGGAAAAACAAGAAACAACCATAAGAGTTCCAATTATTTATTTATCAGTATTCAAAAAAGTTCGGGAACTTCTTGAATGCTTTGATATTAAAGCAGTTCCAACCAGTAAAGCTAAAAAATTAGGTACTATACTATGTCACGTGAAAGACAAAAAGAATAAAAAAGAAAAATGTGAAGTTTATAAAATTACCTGCCCAGAATGCGACAAAATATACATCGGTCAAACGAAACGGTTAGTTAGTGTTAGACTACCAGAACATAAACAGGAAGCAGCTTCAGCAAGGAAAAGGAATACAACATTAGTGCGTTCAGCAGTAGCAAAGCACATATTGGAGGAGGATCACAACATAACTTGGGACAACTTGGAGGTGATAACGGAGATACAGCAGGTAGGAAAACTGGATGCGTACGAAAGCCTGCACATATGGAAAACCCCTATGCATAGAAGACTAAACACAGCCCAAGGAAACTGTGCATCACCATTGTTCAGGTTAATTTGAACATTCATTTGATAGTGAGGAGGAAAATTTAATTAATATGGATAGTTAAATGTATTAATAGGCAATTAGTTGGTAATTAGTATAAGTCAATACTTTAAAAGTAAGCTCTATAAATAGCATACATAAGTAAGATTAAGATAAGACCGATAGACACTGAAGAAAGGGGCAGATTGCCCTCGAAATATCGATATTTGTCACAAAAAAACTAAATATATCCAGCTTCGAAAGGAAAAATCGTTTTTTAAAATAGTTTTTACAAGCTAGAAAAAATTGGTACACATTAAAAGCAATTAATTATGATATAATTCATCCTCTTAAGTCAAAATAAACAGTTTGCGCAAGTTAATCTAACCAGCTTTACTCTTGCATATAACAATAACAGTTTTTTTTGTCAGCTATTTATACATTTCTGATATATATATAAATCTTATAAAAAATATGCTTTGACCGCACCCGAACATGATAATATCTAGCCCCAAAACTATAAACAACTAAAAACAAAACTAAATAAATACACTTTGCAAAGGACAATTCACATTATAGCAACAAATGTCAAGAAATTCACAATATCAAGTCCAAAGTGTACGAATCTTCTCGTTCTTCGAAATTGCAAGATCTGAAACGACGTCTACGACGCGATACGATGATGCTAATCTGGTCTTTGTCTATATGCAAATAAATCGAGCAAATCCGACAAGCACGATCAGATTGAAAATATTCGATTATTTTAATTTGTCCAGTCCGTCAAGAAGCTTCAATTTCACAGCCCTCAAAGTTGTCGCATGGTCCTGCCGAGGTCTTGAGCAATCTTTTCTACAATCACCACACGCAAATTTTTATGAATTGGATTTTGATTGCATTCAAATTTGAATACACATCACGGAAAAATTATGACCGTTACAGGTTTATTTAAATTTCAAACAGATATCGACAGGATGCAGTTGGAATGATAGACGGCGTTTTGTGCTGTTGTGTTGTTTTGCTTTTTTCCTAAGCCATTCATTCTGAGCATATAGTGCGCCAGTTGTTCAGCTATTTGTTTTGATCTCTTTCGATTGACTATATTATTACGAATTTTGATTTTAGGGGGCTATGACTTTGGCTGCCGTCTGTACAGTTTTTATTCATACATGTATCTTGCTTGTGTCACATCAACTATCAACGGAATTACTATGTATTGGCAATATTGGGCCAGATGTTGGATAAATTTGAAAATTTGAATAGATGCCTCCATTCAGTTTTTTAATTTTTTTTTTGTATTATATTCAAAACACCCACGCTAACGGAAATGATCGATCGATCGACGGCGTTGCTATTTGAATAGATGAATGGTTTTCAGCAAATATTTACTGACTTTTTCCATTCTAAGATACAAATATTTGATTTGAGTAGTGTTTACACCTACGCCCCCAAGTTTATTAGTGTACTTTGAGATGGAATCAATTTCTATGAACTTTTACTTTTGTAGCTCGAAACGAATAAGAACGCGGCCTGAATGTGGGGAAAACATAAACGGCGCCGTTTCAGGAATACAGCAGATGTTAAAATTATTCGTTGGAATGGAGCTATCGTGCATATTTTATTGGCTTGAAATGTAGATGCAGTGAGTTTTAAAAACAGTTCCTGGCCATGTAATTATCCTAACATGCAGCAAATTGTAAGCATTTCAGTTTCATAGCGATAAACAGATGAATTCTAGTATTCTTATGACTTTTATTTCATATTTAGACTACGCTTTCTTTGAGCCCAATCACATTTTGAATGATAACATAGCGTCCAAATTTAAGCTTAGCTAACACTAAAACGAGCTCCAGTTTCAACCGTTATCAGCCCAACCCAAATAAATTTGTTGCATCTGATTGCTAAGTCAATTTCAGCCAAGCAAAATTGCATCGGAATTTTGCCTTTTTGTGAATACAAATTACAATAATACTAGTACTTGTGCCGACAAAACCATGTAAACTATATAAACCTTTCGTTCAATTCTAATGTTTAACTTTCTCCTCACATAAGACATTTTCACCCACAACAAATAGTTACATTGCTTCTAGCCTGTGTTTTTTGTAGGACAAAATATGACCATTTTAAGCTTTGCATAAGTTGACGCTCAAGGATTTGTTATTGTACATAAACATGAATTTGCGCCTGCTTCAATAAACATATAGTAAAACATTGCAGCGTCATTCATTCAAATATGGCCGACTATATTTCCTCTCAACAATGCCGCTGACAAACACGACTAATCAATTTTTAATATTTTATTACGTACCTATATTTGATGTGTCTGGACACCATTTCGATCCTCACAATTTGCTTCGTCATCTAAAACTACGGTCATCCAATTGTCTGACCGCATCTCAATGATGTCTTCATCACAAACAATGTTTTTTAATGACAGCCGCATAGGTGAGAAAACTCGTCATGAAAAACAGATTTGATCCTGAAACGATCGAGCCAGTCTGCTTGCTTTATGATCCTAGTTAAGAATTCCTTTCTTCGACCGCTCAATCTAGAGCGAAACAAAAAAGGGCTAGGATATGACATGAGAGTTTTCACGAAAATGAAATTTATTCAAAACTCTTGAATGTGAGCGAGTCGTGTCTAATAAATAATTTACGATTCCGAAGTTTTTTTGAAATGCAAGAGGTGTGCCATAAAACAAAACTACAACCGTCGAACAGAACATAAAACAATTAAGATCCTGGAATCGAAATCGTGATTATGCAGCTCGACGGCCTTATTGAAATTTAGAAAATTCATAATTGGTCCATTTGGGCATGCGAGCATATCATGGATTCAATGAACTCAGCGTTTGCGGGACTTGAAACTCGAGTTGAGCGAGCTGCCTTGCTAAGAATTTTCGGAAAACTGGAATACAGGTAGGTACTATAATGATCAAGAGCCACACGTACGAACGATGATCGAGAGTAATTACGTGAGCATCAGGGCGTAATTACAATTTGCATCTGTGGATCAATGATCTTAAGTGCACTTGTTTTGGGTTTGCTTCCTTGGCTACGCGCCCGTACACAATTGAGTATTCTTTTAGTGGTTTTGTCAATTTGAGAAAAGTGCTGCCGTAATGCCGAGCTGTTATAAATACAACTTTATAGGTTGCAGAAAGTTTGGCTGTAGACAACAAGTTCAATATTTGCAAAGGCTTCAAAATTAAATGAATCTATTCCTTTCTCGTGATTGCAACAAACACTCACGTTCTATTGCTTCCAGTGCATTTAACGTAGTTTGTAATTTCCCATTCCATTCCTTTCGGTAACTCTACCCCGAGTGTGCAACTAGTAAGTGCATAATTCCACTCATACGTCGATCGGGCACCACTGACCCGAGTGCAGCGATCGAATAAGTGGATTACGCTAAGGCCAAGGCTTAGCGGGAAATAACGACACATCAGAGAACAGATCTCATCCCAAAAATTAAACGGAATAAAATCAAAGCTTAGCACGCAACCACGTTAGCAAAGAGTTCAGGTTACATTCTACAAGCGTTGCAGCAATGCACTGCGGCGGGAATGTTCCATTGCGAACGAGCCGTGTATCTGCATGCATAATCCTTTGCTTTCGTCGAGTATTTTGATCGTATAATGAGTGGCAACAGGAACAACTTGATCCCTGGAACAGAGAGATTAAGAGCTGGGATGAATCCAAGATAATTTTATTCCTTGTTTGTGATACACTTATTATTTGGTGTGCGGCGGCAATCATGTTGGGCACAATCAAAGTAATATCGCAAAATTATATACATACAGTCACCGGCGAATATGTTTATAGGTGAGAGAATAGATGCTCATCGTTATAGCTGAATTGAATTAATACTGTAGATCAGTTACGTTTTCGCATTTGCATATGTTGTATCAGATCGTGATGGGACTGAGTGGAAAAACGCACAAAATGTTAATTATGAATGATCAATTAATTTTGATAGCAGTACAATGTACGCTTTCTATATTGAAAATTAAATTAAAGCATTGAATCGATGTTTGAATTCATGGACTGCGATCATTTCTTTGAAACTCGTATGTTCAAGCAATCTACGATCATTTGAAATGATTTTAATGGAAAACTATGTATGCGTTAGTACAACTAAACTTTTTATTTAATACCTCAAAGATATTTTTGTCGAAACAAGCCACGCAATGCAAGTAATGATTTGTTGTTCGCGAAAAATAATTTTTAAACTTCCGTTGCCGTTCACTCTGCTGTCGTTAATTCGAGCGCAATGAAGAATACCAGATTCTTACTTGCTGTCATTCAATGGTAACGCATTATTTCGAAGCAGAGTCAAATTGGAATTGTTTTTGCGGGATGAAAAAACTTAATTTTCATACAAAAATGAATGACAATATTTTACCTTACATTAATTATCATTCAAATATGAATGACGTGGCACTCAATGCGCTAAATTAAGTAATATGTTTGCTGAAATGTCGAAATTTGATGTCAGAGAAAACATAAATGTCACATTTTACATAAATTTTCAATCAAAAACATTCAAGGAAGACCTGACACCCAACAAATTCGTAACAGCTAATCACGATTCCTTGAAGGTCAAGATTGTGATTGTTCTGTACCTAGCTATGATTTTCTTTATAATTAAAAAATATTTTTCTTTACGATAAATATTGCCTTTGCCTTTGCTTTTGTTTCAATGACGGACGGATTCGATGAAATATGGTCAATGCTTTGGAGTTTTCCATCATACAACTTTTAGAGGGCTTGTTCTCTACTGAGAGGGAAGACTTTAGTTTATAAATCTCGTGAAATTTAATGGAGTCTTTCATATTCTCGTAAGTTTAAACTTGCGAGATAAATTCGCACCCTCTTAGCATGTCAGGATATTTTCACATTACAAAAGCGGCAGAAAATCGGGATGCAAATTTTTCCCAATGAGTTACACTATTTTACCACTTTCAATTATTAGTTCAAGCAGCACACCAGCGATAGCATGAAAAAAGACGATGAACTTCAGTTCTTACCTGTAATATAATGAAAATAAATGAGAACTGGTGTGTGAGCTCAAGTTGTTAAAAATAAGGACTTTAATTCCAAGTTGTAGCCTAATGACTGATAGAATCAAGAATTCGCATCTTTTTCCAAATGTTTTCCTTTCAGACAACATGCTTTTTGAATGCTTACAGTGAAAGGAAGGAGGCACTTATTTCAGCCTATCCACTGCAAATAAGCTGTCTAGTCCTAAAGCAGAATGAAGTAAAGCTAAGTGGCCCACGAGAACCCAGGTCGATTCTTTGGGCTGAAGCTGTTAGAGAGCTCCATTCACATATTTACAAACAAGGAAGACGAGTGCAGAGTGATTAGTTTCACGACTCACTTTACCCCTGATTTAACTCAGGTTTCTGTTCAGAGCTGGATTAGCTCAAAGTTTGGTGCGTGGTCCCTCGCTCAAACCTGGATTCGAATCAGAAAACTCACTCTCTCGGAGTCAGTAATCTAGCTACCATACTAAACGAGGAATATTTTTCTTAAATTCAAACATTACCCTATCAATTGTGATTATTTTAAATTCGAAAATTGTCGTGAGGATCCTAAGGTAAGGTACAACTGTATATGTGCTTAATAATTTGATTCAGCTGCTGATAAAAATGTTAGCCAACTTGGTGCATAACTGAGAACTAAGAAACCATTACAAGCTTCTTTCGATTGCCGCAACTTATACAGAATTGTAAAACAATGCTAACAATTTCCCCTTCGGATCTTTTTTTGTGCTTGATATATGTACGTCGATGCAATTTCCAATAAGTCCATCTCTATAAACCAATTCCATTTCAAGAAATCTCGAGTAAAGCACGTCGTGTGCTTATCGCCTATTAGAACGCGTCTTTGATACAATCTGATCTTACGAGGGGAAGTGCTTGATTAATTGATTTGCATGAAGAGGGTCAAGATAACACCCAGCACTGCAATCTCTTGGGTTTATTGTACTTCCTTTTTGTGATATCTTATAGGCTATCCTGGTTTTTCATGATCCTGGTGTGGCTCTGAACGGGACTTTTGTTATATTCCAGGTGGAGATATCTTATCTTCGTTTCGCTAGAACTTGATAGTGTGTGAAAAGTTGTTTTACATTATTTGCCGTTTCAACATTGTTTTTGCAGCAGTCATCCTGCTCTTTCTGTTTCCTCTGGAATAATTTTTTAAAGGGCGATAATATGTTAAAGTTCGATACGGGGCAGTTGCCTTTAAAATTATAGGCGACCTTATTTGAACGTGATTGATATGATCTTAATGAAAGTGGAATCAAGGAAATTGTGTTCAATTTTCTGAAGCCAATTTAAATAATCGTGCGTTCTAAAATATAGATATGTTCTATAAAATGTTTAAAGGTTTTAAAAACTTACCAAAACTGCATTTTCTATCTTTCTACTAACCAAAAAATGACATCATTTTTGAATTAGGGAAAAGCTCCTCCTTGCAAGAATTCACCCCAACTTTTTCTGCTGGCGATTTCTAGCAATGAGGTACTGGATATCAAATAGTCCCACTGCAGATTAATTTGACGTTGTTTGCGTGAGAATGAGTGTAACGGAAATCTGGAAGGACACGTCACTTTTAGCTCCCGTTCCTGTTTTATATGTTTGTTCCCGAAATCTGCCCCCTAACTACTGTGGTTTTCGGCATATTTTCACCGACCATAGAAGTAAGTTTTTCCCCAAAAAGATTTTTTTCCAGAAGTAAAGGAACTGACCTTTTAATGAATCGATTTTCGTTACCGTTTCAAAGGGTCAAAATACTATTAAAACTTTATAAATCAAAAGCGATTGAGCGTTTTTGCGTCTTTAAATTAATCCAAGTCTCAAAACCGGAAATTTAACAGAAAGATTTTGGAAATAAATGTTTCTGCATATAAAGTAAATAAGTTTGGCACTGCATTTGTTTATATATTTCTTGACATAGCTATTTATATAAAAATCAATTAAAATCACAGCACACCCTTTGCATAAAGAAATATCCTTCATCTAGAGTATTTTCCTCTTCATTCATCATCTAGTATTAATTATTCATTTTTATCAGATATAGTGACTAACAATGCTCACGCGATCCAAACTAAACATAAATTGGCCATTGGTTTTTAATTGTTCAGATCTAATTCGAAGTGTTGCCGACACGTTGTCTAGTTGATAAATGTTTGTTAGCCACGCGATAGGCTCGCGCAGCTCAAGCGACCAAAGATATCAAGTTACCAGTTCGCATCCAGTCAGCACTAAAATCAACCAAAACAAATTCTCACCTTAGTAAGCTTCTTAGTGGCATGTCTTCGAAGCAGAAGATACGTGCCGCTAATTGAGATCGGACTGTGTCTCACACTCCTGCCTGTAGCTGTCATCGTTTTGCTCTGCGTAGACTTCATTAACATCTAACCGATTTCCATATCGAAACGGTCACCAGTCGCGAGGACGTTCATTCTGTCTATAATATATACTGGATGTGCTGGTCGCCCGCTATCTACAGCCAAATCCTAATAATTTACCAGCCTATCATAAAATACCGGGACAGTTCTTGGTCGAGAGTAACGATAAGCCAACTCGACCAGCATCTTAAATGCCCATTAACAGCATTATAAGGTAATATGTCATGTGTGTGGTCCTGAGCAGAACGATTCCGATAAAAATCTCAACCAGTGAATCGATGTACGTGCGGGACACTGTAGACGCCGTGGAATTCAATAATGCACCGTGTCAGATGCTTATCGTCATGCTATCTACCCACTTATCATCCCTGTCTATGTCTTCAGGTTAAATTATTAATAATATTCAATTAGGCTTCGGCGGATTATTGTTGTGTGGTGGCGCTTTCAAGGCTCCACTTGGATAGTAGTTTTGTGACACTTTCAGTGCTCCTGATTAATGCAAGTTCGAAATGAGTTTGCTGGGGGAATTGATATGTTTTACTTAATGAGAACCAGACACTATTAATTTGGTCATGGTGATACCATATGGTATATATGATTTTCAATAGTGGTTTGTGATGTAAGTTGAGAAGTATTTCACAAAGCCAGATTTTGAAGATTGTTTGTCCTTTGAATACTAGACGTAAAAACGATATTTTCAGGGAACCGCATTATAAGTACTAATTTTAATGGTCTAAATGAACTATTATTTTACTACTTAATACAAATTCTTTGAATATTTTGTGCCAGCAGAGCAACATTCAGTTTATTTTTACTCCTACTTTTAATTTCATTGCTGCGATACATACGATCAGAAAATAAAACGTCTTGATGTGTTACAGTTTCAATTGCATTTATTCGGAATTATAATTTCACGGATACACAATATTATGTACAAATCCTGGTGAAAAACTTTATCTTTTTGCGATTTTGCTCGTATTAAATTTTTAGTTTAAACAATAATTTGAAAAACATTAGTGAAAAAGGTAAGAAAACGAGGGTTATATGCATGAAAAATAGCATATGTGGGCATTAATTTTTTTATAATAATCAAAATTTGAATCAATTAACCTCAGGTGCTTGTACTTTTATAATTTCAGGCACCTGTAATACAAGTTGCAGCATTTTACGAAACCATTAGACCTTTGCTTTCTATGCAACGCCCTTAAACAAACATTTATATCGTATTCTGTAAAAATCAGCACCTGAAAACACCTTGTCAGATCATCCGCAAAAATTCACGGTCGGAGCAGGTTCTAGTGAATATATACCACTGGCCTGGTCCTCCAAAATCTCTATCTCTCTCTCACTATAGGTTGTCCTCCCATATATTTCAGAACATCCCGATTATATATCATACCCTCATTTGCGAACTGACTTGCACACTCACAATACCCACGCGTGCAAGACCTTTGACAAAACAATACCCTAATTGAGTAATGATCATTTGAGCCAGAGAATCTTTTGTTCAGTCACATAAGATCACTTAATTCATCTTTTATCTTTGAGATGCCGACGGCTTTTTGACATTATCTCTCGAGTTTCGGCCTTTTGTGTTGCACAGAGGGTGGTTTTTAGAGATTACCGGCAAGTGATGGTATTAATATCAAAACGATGCACTTTGCGGTATCAAAAATTTCACGATCAGATGTGAAATCTATAAATATTGAAAATTAGTGGAAAATTGAGAATCGATATTTGACGCTGAGATGTTTTTATGTCCGATTTTCAATGAGATTTATGTTGCTATTTGGACTGAAGTACTTCATTATTTATTGATAGTTGACCGAACGTGTCGGTCCACTTGAAGCTATTGTTGCGGAAGATTGAAAAAGGAATTCAATATAAAAGTTTTTCGCGGAATTACAAGATCTTAGTTGGCAGACAATTCTAAAGAGTAATCAAATTTATGGTTGCTGGATATCGGAGTTCAATGAATTTGAATTAGTTTCATTGATGCAATATCTGCATTACCTAGACGCTGGTAAACGAAGTTTTGAATATATATCAGTCATATAGGCATTGATTGCCCATGTGAGTGACGTCTAAGAAATATGCAAATTATTCGGTATAACACAGCCCTCTTATGTTGCTTACAGTTGCTAGTTTATACACCAAGTGATTTCAAACCCAATTTCTTATTTGGGTCTAATTAAGTGCCAGATCATAGCTTAAACAGTGACTGGGCATAACACCATCACTTCACAAGAATAAAGTGTGGCTCTTAAAGAATAATAGAGTTATTTTGTTTACTTCCTCCCTTCCATTCTCTCCATCATTTTATCAAAATGCAGGATTAGTAAGCGTCAAATCTCCTCAACATATGTTACTCTCGCACTTCCCAGACATATATTGTATATCTTGGTATAAGAGAAAGCAAATCATTAAACACTATTGTCTTTAGCTTTGCCCTGAGCTGAGCTTTGGCATTATCATAGGGGAAAAATATAAAAAATAAACTCTTCTTAGTGAACGGTTCTTATATTTCGTATAACAATTTTTTAATTGTTCCTGCGGGAGTGAGAAAAGGTTTATTGTAAGTAAGACAAATGAAGCTTGTAATTATGTTCAGAATTATTTGAACCACATGAGGTGCTATTTTTTGGATTTCTAAGGCAAGAAGTCAAAAGTTCAATATTTAAAAAGAAACATCTTTTCGCCAAAGCAGCCTAGGCAATATCCTTGCATCTGACACTTGCCAAATACACCTTATTCGATACTAATGTCAAAATTTTCAGTGTATCTATTGCCAAGCTCTAAAATACTTAAAGCATAAAAAGTTTTCCATATTTTTAAAAAATCATGTTTCAGTTCCGAATCCATCGTATACGGAATGCGCTTCATAGCTTCTTCTTGAATCATTATCATATGGTCATCATTATTTCGACAGTCGCTGCTTCGCTCACCGGCTACTTCCACCTACAATTGTATTACTACGATCATGATTTCCTGTACTGGTGCAACTCGATATCGGAACTCTACAGGCGATACGAGTTTTTATTTCTGGCAACAATGGCAACAGTTTTACTGATCAAACTTTTAGTAACGTTCCTATTATATGCCGTCAATACCGGTCCAATGGAGTGGTTCGATGATATAACGCGATTGGAGGTGAAAAAACGCTACGCGGACTTTCTATTTATTCGGCTGGTCAGTGAAATCAGTCGGATCAAGGAGCGTGATTTACGTAGCAAAGCAATTATTTCGGTTGCCAGTTTTATACGAGCACATGAAGAGATTCAAGAAAAGATTGCCCAGTTCCGGAAGGATGCACGAAAGCTGTTTCAACCGAACGAAATTGAAGCTTCCCTGCCAGCTGAGGAAGTGTATGACACGGAAGACGAACTAGTCGATGATAAGTACGCTCACTTGAAAATTGAAGAGGAAGTTATAAGAACAATGATCAACCCATGAACTGCTTACGAAAATAATTTCAAGCTTATTTTGAGAATTATAGCACTACACCTAAGAGTTTTGGAACGCTTTTATTAGAAATGCAATTATTTTCGTTTCGTATTAGAGAAAGATTTTGTTTTAGTGGCTTTTGATGTATTTTAAGGGAATGAGCTTCAGTACTCAAGAAGACTGACTCAATCAGCAAGAGCAGATGCATCAACACGGTTTTTTGGTTCAATCAATAACATCAGCAGCTCAGGGGAAATACTAGAAAACTCCTCAATTGAAGTTGTAAGAGCAACACAGAGAGTGGCTGTACCGTCTGCGTAATCTCTCCTAGAATGTTAAGGCTCTTCACGAGGATGTCGTTCGAACTGCTCTGCGGGGTAATGCAAGACGTGTGCAAGGTCCTTGAAAATAAAAGAAATTTAACTCACTCTAAATTTAACTCATTAGTTTACCAAGGTCAAAAAAGGGTCCTTACATATTTGAACCGAGGATTATTTCCAGGTGAGATAGTTAACTAAAAGCTCAGGCTTCTCTGCCTTTGCCCAAGCTTTTTGCTCTCCGCAAATGTAAGGAGTACGAGTGCACAGCTAGATCTGTAGTAACAGCAAAGAGATGTTAGGAATTCAATAAGGTATTTTCAGAACTTCAAATTAACGAGCCTGGATGGCATCCTTTTTGCAGAGATAAGAGAAGAAATCCATCATCTGAAGGCAGATCTAAAGGACATTTTTTGGGCGTACCGAGTTATGGGGGGGGGGGGGGAGGACAGGTTGTGGTCGTCATGATTCTAAAGAGACTACTATTCAAATTGAAGGAGCTTTTGGGCCTTTTGAGTCTTTTGGGTTTTGACTCTTTGCTCTTTAAGGATCTATGTGGTGCTGCGAAAGCTTATGGCGTGAATGATGTCCTATAGTGAAATATGCTGTAGTGAAATATGCTCCAGAGTATTATGATGACGTGGCTTTATAAGTCAGTAAGGACTGAAATGTGGTGAGTAGTAATACACAATATGTGTTGGATCAATTAACAATTTGAGCTCAACACACAGCTTTACCATGAATCAAAGCAAATCGATGAAATATTTGGTTTAGTCTGGTTTTTGCTATCAGCGCAAGATACAATTCCAACGCATCCAACTTCTAGAGGTGTTAAACAGACGCTTTTTGCACCATCGAAATGAGCGAAGCGCTATTAAAAGTCGCCATGTCAACCAACTTATTTAAAAAGGGTAGTCGTCAGCTTAAGAATGGCTATCAGCCCCACAGCACTAGTTTCAGCCGCCAATATTTAGCTGATAAAGTCATTTATCACTCCGAGATTGACATAAGTAGGAGATGACCGCTGCGTGGTTGGAGCTCACTTATCAACAAAACTCGGAGAAGAACTAAATCCTACAGTCTGTGCGTAGAAGATGCCACTTCGTCTGTTGTTTGAGATCCTGGTCCTGGCCACCATTTGCGAGGTATTCACGATAGCTGGCTCGGTAACCATTAAGACCGTAGTTGCCGCATGCAGGCAGTGCGTTTTCAACTTTTTTGCAATCAGCACGTGGGTGCTTCTGTATGCAATGTACAATGGTACAGTTACCTGCATTATCCTCCAGATTTGACAGTTAAAACACCGCAACCTTTCAGATTTTCTTAAACATATATAATACAGTACCTTACTCCTGGACAAGCTCAAATTACGCAATGAAGAGTCCAAACTGGGGTCTGAAATCTTCAGCCGCTACCGGCTTACTCAGTTTCCGGTCTTTACGGGTAAGAAAGTGTGACATTAACTTGAGCTTTAAGCCAGGGTACTGCGCAACTAGCTCAGACTGAATGTCAGCAGATTTAATGCCCCTGTGCGGGCCACGAATGTTAAGCGACTTGGGCTTTTCTGAAGCTGCAGTGTAGGTCGGTACGTTTTCACCACTGTTTTTTTTTTAATCAGTTCCAAAGCCTTTTTGTGATCTTCTAAGGAGGGACACAGGATAAGTGATCTGTCACTGGAACTATTTTTGGTGCCGACCTTGATTCAACTTTGGAATTTTTATCCTATATACTATTATTGTGGGAACCCTAGTGGTTTTTATGGTTGGGGTGGGATTAGTAGAGGTTTTTAATGTACGTGGTGTTACTTGAGAAGCAATTACCTGCTCTTCTGTCGATTTCGTATTCTGTCGCGCTACCAAGTTGAAATGTTGGTTTTCGGCATCGATTTTACTTAGTTTCGCTGGTGGCTCATGCTCTCGCTGTGTATGTACTTTTTGCAATGATGATATATGTATTTTTTATACTTTGATGGTGCATGGCTCTTTGCTTTCTTATAAAGCCAGTTTTTTTTTAAATTTGAACGAAATTCTTACTAATAATATCAATTTGCACAGTAAACATCGATTTTTCTTAAAATAAATATTTTTTTCAGAACTGATATCCACTTAAAGCATAGTATCTCTTCCCGTTGAGTTCACTTAATTCAGTTGAAATTGATTGGGATATCGTAAATTTACGAAAAAAAAGTTATTTTGCTGATTTTTTACGTTTCTTGCCCTTCTTACTCATTTTTCTCTCATCCTATAAATTTTGAGAAAAAAATTTATGTCACGTAATTTTACATTATTTTAATTTAATATAATTTAATTATTTAAATTTACATTAGACCCCAAGAGACTCTCATAGTCATAATGGGTGTGAGTTACGAATTATCGAAAATTGGGGCACTCCACAGTACCAGAATAGGGTGAAAAAATAGCGTCACCGTTCTTGGGTTAACTTATAACTGTTTAATATCCACACTTTCGATGTTTGCCAAACGTCTTCACTCCTTTTTCTATTCAAAGAATATCGCTGTTTTAATCGGAAAAATTTATTCTTTAGAAGGTTCAGCTTGTTTTTTATGTCTGCAAATGTGCGAAATGATATCAAATGCTATCCCATATCATCGAATAATTGGGTAAAATTATTCTTCGCTCAGAAAAATGTGTTTTGAATCTGGCGTTGTCGTTTTTTCGATTAAAACAGGATTACTCATTAAAAAAAAAACAATTAAGTAGTTGTCTACTCCAACTGAAAACGTGTCTTTGTTTGTTATAAAATTTTGAAGGGAGGACAGACTTCTTCAATTTTAATAAGGGAGATTCTAGCATTTCTGAAAATTTAAAGTGGTTGCTGTTGAAATATGTAAAAATATGTTAGCTCTTTAAATATATTTTACTAAATTTTAGGGAAATTACTTACTTGAAATAAAAATTGTATTCAATTGAATGGAAGAAAATTTGACACAATATTTACTCAGATTACTGCACTGAGAAAACACATGGCGCCAGACGCCATAATTTATAGACTTCTGGCGCCATGTACATAGTCGATTTAGGGATTGTGAAAAAATATAGCGTCACACGCCATAATACATGGCGAAAAGTACATAGGCCTACACGCCATGTACTATAGTCCTCCACGCTATGTACATGGCGTGGCGGACTATATTACATGGCGTGGAGGACTATAGCACATGGCGTGGAGAACTATAGTGCATGGTGTGGAGGACTATACTGTATTGCGTGGAGGACTATACTGTATGGCGTGGAGGACTATACTGTATGGCGTGGAGGACTATAGTACATGGCGTGGAGGACTATAATACATGGCGTGGAGGGCTATAAGCATAGCGTCTGCTCCTATGTACTATGGCGTGTGGCGCTATATTTTATCATAAATTGACCGAAATCGACTATGTACATGGCGCCAGAAGTCTATAAATTATAGCGTCTGGCGCTGTATTTTTTCATTGCATCTGAAGATGATCCAGTTTGCATCCAACAAAAGGCCACGAACCTTCTCAGTTCGGAGCATCTGGAGGTAGAGCACTTGATGTTAGGGGATGGAAATCTACCAAAGAAATTCCCGAGAGATTAATGACATCAAAGATCATATCCTCTCCTATATTCAAGAAGCTTGCTGATATTTATACACCTCCTCACACAGCGTGGCTGCGAGTTATAATTGTAGTGCCATGAGCCATATTACATGGCTCATGGCAATATGTAATATGGCGTGTGGGGCCATAATTTCTGCGCCATGTAATTATGGCGCTGGGAGCTATACTGCATGGCTCAGGGTACTATGTACATAGCGTGTGGCACCATACATGCTTCGCCATGTAACATGGGAGCACGCGCTATGTAGATTCTGACATTATAGTGCTGGGAGCCATATTGCATGGCTCAGAGTACTATGTACATGGCGTATGGGGCCATAAATAATGCGCTATGTTACAGGGCTCTGGGCGCTATGTGGATTTTTTTCAGTGTGAAATCAAATAAAAATTTATTTGAATTGTGGAAGTCTGTACATGTCGTACACACGAAAATATTCTCTTCGATTCAATGAAATACCTCTTTTGTTTATAGAGTCAAATATCGATCTTTAAGAAATATCGATATTTGACTCCCGATATATCGAATCAACCCGATATAATCGAATCAAAAGATATCGATTTATAACAATATCGTATTGTGCCCGTGCAAACGAATTGGTCAACAATTTTTCGTTTTTCGTGTTTCGACGCGAGCTAATCGCTGATCGTGCAAGAGAAGAGAACAAAAAGAAGTAAACCGTAATATTTTTGATTTGTGTTATATTTCTTCTTTTCATTACTTACTTTTAATGAAGTCTTACCTTTCCTTATGAGTTGTCCTATTTTAGGCTCAGGTTTTTGCATTAATTTTCTACAGACAACGGTTTCGAGTCCGATATGGCTAACTTTCCACTGTGGGTGAGGGTTAGGAAAGGTTAAGCTCAGAAATGAATACATTCATTATGAGTTTCAGAATAATACAATTTCTCACATGTAAAGATATTGCAAAACTGTAGATATGACGTTATCCTTTTCCTAAAATATTTGAAATTTTTTTTTCGTAATATTTTGTTAAATCATAAAATCTATTTAAAATGTTTATGCCCCTTTCCCTTGTAATTTGACATGAGCCAGTCCATCATAAAATAAAGGTCTTTATTTTCAGGAACAAAATTTGTAATGATAGATGACGTGGACAAATATTTCCCTTATTTTTCAAACCAAGGGTCGAAGCAAATTTCAAATTTGACTAATATTAGTATTTTTCATTTATTCTATTTGGATGAATATTGTTAAATTAAAGAATGTGGAATTTATCCCAAGGATATTTGCTGCTTTTTTATCCAGTAGTTGAAGCAAACTCAATATTTTGCCAACATTTGTACTTTTCGTAAATTTTCCAGAAATTCTATGATTTATGTGCTCATTCTTCAGAATAATGAGATAAATTATCTGAACGAGCATTTAAATTTTATTGGGGAAGATATTCATGAGAAAAATATGTATAGAAACTATATCAACCCCCTATATTCAGTGAGTAATTACACCCAACCAATCCGACCAAAGACCAAACTCAATAAGGAAAATATACTATCCAATATGTACTGGGTGGCGCAAAATTAATCACCCTATCGGAAGATGTTATTATTTTTGCAAATTGCGTCGTACGTATATCATATTTGATATTTGTGAGCTAGAGAGCTGCAGTATACAAACAGTATATAAATAAAGATTTTCATCTAAATAAAGTTTTCCATCACTCAAAATATTTTTTTTGTATTTAGTAATAAAGTTATTCAACAACAAAATTGGATGATTAATTTTGCGCCATCCTGTATATTGTTTTCGATTTCGATACATCGAAAATATCGATATTTACATTTCAATATATCGCAAGGTATCGATATAGAGTTTCGATATTCATATCGGGAAAAATATCCAAATAATTTTTACATGAACATCTCTGGTACTTGCTAATAGAATCAAACAAAACTCAAGCATCCGAAAAATAATTGCTTAGCGAAAGGATAATTACCGATGGCTTTAAAAGTAGTAAGGGTCCGGCGCAACATATTTTGAAAAATATAAACCAAATAAACCGGTCATTGGAAAATTTCGAAGACACTGGGAAAGAGACATCATACATACGGTGTCACGATTAGCACGTTTTACTGTATTGTCCGTAATTTTAGGTCCAGATACAAAATATGAGCAGCTGACTAAGTTATCTTTCCCCAGTTGCATTTGATAAAACCTACTTTCTTAATATTTTTTCCAGGACCGCAAACGCACAAAATTCCAATTATTTTACGGTATATATCAGTATGTAAATTTATATAGTTTGTCTTGTAAAAAAGGAAAGCCAATCGAAGGCTGACACCAGTGGCTGACACAAATAATCTCGGTTGGCAATCTTGACATGCCGAATCGATCGATCAATCAAACATCAAAATTAATTTTTACCAATGTTTTACATTTTGAACGTTTTAAGATAACTAATAGACTATTTCCAACTGGTAGCGTATGCAGATTTTAAGAAAATTTTCCTTTCAAACAAAGGCTCTAAAGCCAACCACTGATCCAAGTCAACTCACATGCTAAGATGCTCAAGAATTATCTGTAGAGACAATGTATTGTTTTCTATTCGTACATATATTTCTATTCGCATTCCGATATAACCTCTAATCAAGGCCCATAGAGAGAGTTCAGACTTTATGGACTTTTTGACAAATGTATTAGAAGCACCAATTAATAGTTTAGATACTGACTTTTTACTAATGTTCGAAAAAGAACATTATTATTATAATACCTTGGCCAAAAATGCATATTTCTATATATATTATATATATCAAAATTTCAGTGAAAAAATCTCAAGAACGTGCTATCCGATTAAACTGAAATTTGCAGGATACATTTGCGTATATGCAGAATAGTGCCAAGTCTCACAAAAAGCTAATATTCTTTAAACCTTTGGCGCCGGCGGCCATTTTAGTGATATTTTAAATATACTTTTTTTCCGTGAACAAATAACTCTCGCAAAAATGAAGTTTATGGAATAAATTTTGAACGTGTTCCATATGTATATATGATAATGTTTTTGAAATTTTCAACTCTATGTGTACGCTAGGCGCCTAAAATGAGATTAGGAAAATTTGAAAAATATTGAACTGCGATAACTTTTGACCAGATTATCAAATCAGTATGAGTTATTTCATAACAAATTGCTGTTACTAAGTTGTAGACTTGTGCCTCGCAACCCTCCACACTGAAAAAACACATCGCGTCAGACGCCATAATTTCGCTATGCTTATAGCCCTCCACGCCATGTACTATAGTCCTCCACGCCATGCACTATAGTACATGCCATGCAGATTGCGTGGAGGACTATCGTACATGGCATGGAGGACTATAGTGCATGGCGTGCAGGACTATAGTGCATGGCGTGGAGGACTATAGTGCATGGTGTGGAGGACCATAGTACATGGCGTGGACGACCATGGTACATGACGTAAAGGACTATAGTACATGGCGTCTGGCGCAATGTGTTTTTTCAGTGCAGAGTTAATTTTCTTCAAGAAATTGTATGCACGGTATTTTTATAGTTCGATTATTCAGGTGGTTCGATGTGCCCCGATTAAAGGTTTTACTGTATAGCCCAAATAGAGTGTTCAATAACAATATATAGTCCAAATATAGTTTTTCATAAACAATATATCGCCCAACTTATGTTTTTCTAATACATTATATAGCCCTAAATCCACCAACCCACGAAATCAAAAATCTTCCCCCGCCAATTTAACTTTTAGATAGCACAATTGGCGGGATTTAGCCAAATCTGGCCACAGTGCCAGGGGCCTGAAAGTACGTGATTTATTGATGGAAGAGATTGGAAAAGAGTGAAGGAATTACCATCAGCTGGCACGTAAAAAGAGATAAACCCAAAACAAGATCACTTTATCACATGCGAAAGTGAGAAAATATAATGTCAAACGACAGGTGAGAATGTATATATCCGTGTTAGCTGATAGGTGAGAGTGTGTTGGCGTGCGTATAATCCCATCAAGAAACAGTAAGCGCCGCGAACATGCACTGCCAACAAACGAAATTCTCTGTATTGGGTTGCATAAAAGTGTCGGAGATATTCCTTTTACTCGCCACATGGTATCGAAAGTAGTATTCCGCGTTAACTACCTTATCGCTTACCATTTTAATACTCAGAAAATGTATTAAGAAAAGCAATATTGCATAAATCGCCATTCGTTAAAATAGTCTCTTTGTCAAAGCACATGTATATTGCCTAGTGGGAATGAGAAACGTATTTGATCGTAGCAGAGTTGCTTGGCGGGGTATTTTGTGTCTTTTTCCAACTTGGACTTGAATATTGCTATTTACTTCTCGCAATCAGTGGGGAATTGAATTGCAATTCACGTACTTTCCGAGCTATATATAGTTCTTAAGCTATGACAGTGCTTCTATCGTTGATTCTCACATTTATACGTCCCCTCACACAGTATGACTACGAGTTATAATTGGAGTTATCTTCTTCAACTGAAGCCATATTACATGGCTCATGGCAGTATAATTTCTGCGCCCTGTAATTATGGCGCTGGGAGCCATACTGCATAGCTCAGGGCATTATGTACATAGCGTGTGGGACCATAAATGCTGCGCCATGTTACATAGGACCACGCGCATTGTAGATTCTGACATTATGGCGCTGGGAGCCATATTGCATAGCTCAGAGTACTATATACATAGCGTATGGCACCATAAATAATGCGCTATGTTACATGGCTCTGGGCGCCATGTGGATTTTTTTCAGTGCAGCTACGGCAGGCATTGAAAGTGAATACCTTCAAACCATCGACTCTCCTGAAAAATTTTCTTCTTTTACAGTGAAAGCCAACTCATATAGAAATCTTATGCTTTGTCTAAACAGCCAAGGGAAAAAATTGAAATAAGCCTAATAGAACCGAGTTGGAAATGCGGGCAACTCTATGCCAGTGGTGCCATCTTGGAAAATTATGGAGACAAAAAACTGCTTTTCGCCCTAACAATTCTGCTTCAGTAATCAGATTTTCACGAAATTAACACTGTAGCTGAACCTTACTCTAAGCCGTGTTTGGTAGAAATTCGGTTGGTGCTGTCAGCTATGATAATTTTGGTGTCTTGCATTTGGAAAATTCGCTCAGGAAAATAAAGCTTTTTGCCCTATAACATCCAGTACAGTCACGAAATCAAAACGAATTTCATATGATATATGGAACTTATTATAGGCATTATTCAGAAGGAGTCTGGTAGCAAAGTCATGATAGGGTTTTTAGCTATTGTTGGTTTTGTATTTAGTTGCAATATATTTATTAGGCGATTTTATCGCGAAATTTCCAAACGGTAATTATGTTGTAGTGACAATAAAGAACAAATATTGAAATTTCGAAAATTTGAAATTTTTTGCGACTGGTAGCCCTAAATTTCTTTGTACCCCTATAACTTCCAATGCAGTCATCGGATCAAAACTAAATTTGCAGAGTAGGCTGATTTCAATGTGAGGCAAGTGTGCTATAATTTTGGCTTTGATGCTAGCAAAAGATTGCCAGCGCGGGGCGTTTTTTTTGCTATTTTCGTATGAATAAATGCTTACATTAAGTATTCATATCCCGAACATTTACAGTGAAAAGAAATTACCTATGTTTAAATTTTCTAAGTTCTAGAAATTGTTTGGTTCCAAACACCTTTCGTTTTTGGACCCTAAATATATTTTTATCCCCGTAACTTTCGACGAAAACATCGGATTAAATCGAAATCGATAGAGTTGTTTGATTTTGACGTAAGGCAATTGTGGGAGGCTTTTAGTTGCAATGCTGCTAAAGTGTTGCAAGCACTTAACATTTTTCTTGTTTATGTTATGGTATGCTGCTTTCAAAGTTTTGCAGCTATTGGCTTTCCTAAATCTTGAAATTCCTAAAATCCTTTCCACCATATGAGTTTGAATGCATTGTTAAGATCAAAGTGATTTTGCACTCGAAGCAGGTTGGAGAGCTGGTGGTAGAATATGCACTCAAAATCTGCACAATTCTTCTACTGTTCTTCGAACATTAGTATTTCTATTAGTTCAGGTTCGCTAGAGTTTTTTTTCATATATATTTTTACATGTATTTATAAAACAGGTCCAAGAATAGTATTTATTGCATTGTATTAATGCAAATAATGTGTTTAAAGTGAATGTATTAATTTATTGTATTCGATCAGAAAATCTTCAGACTTTACATCGCCCTATAAGCCGTTTATTTATTATTATTATTATTCAGGCGAAAAGATGGAATGCGGATAACTATCCAAAAAACACACCTATTAAGTCGAACCTAAGAAATTACCTCCACGTTGCTGAAATTTTACTTGAATTTCTTATTTGATCCAATTGACTAATGATTCACGTTCTCCAACTTTTGATACCCAATCTTTAGACATTTTTCACTAAATCTCATCCTCTATATACGCTATCAATGGATACCATTAAAGTTCAGTTTACATCAGACGACACTGCAAGAATTGATTAAACCGTTAGCGCCTTATCATTCTTGGCAAACACCTTAAATAAATACAAGGACGATATACAGTCGACAATAAATTTTTTTTTCCTGAGTGTTTCAAGGGAATCAAGAAGCGATCATTTACACCGTTTTATGCACATGCATACATGCGATGGTGAAGTGAAAAACGATCGCTAATCGAGTGCGTGGGCGTAGGTGCTGTACGACACGCTTTCAGGATTTATTTACTCCAATATGGATTGGTCTTATCTGTGTCAATATTGACTCCACCGAATGGAGCGCATGCCCGCTTCAGTTAACTGGAACCCATTACTTTGTATTGGTAGACGACAGTCGGCAGTTTAACACGAGCGAATTGATAGTTTTGCTGATATGTACAGTCTGTCAAGAATGAGTTTACACATAGGGAAAAAATTCAATTTTTCATCTTTCTAATTATAAAATACTACTTTTTGTTTCTGTAAATAATTTTTTTTTCTTAGTTATCGTTATTTGCATTATTTCCAACCAATATATACAAAAAAAAGTACAACTTCAATGCAAAAAAAGAACGAAAAGAACAACGAAAACAATTATTACAATTCTTGAAGTGTCAAGAAACTCTTTACACAAAAGTTTTTTTTTTGCATTACTGCAACGATACGATAAATTTACCGTAATTTTTAGTCTGTATTGTAAAGCTCTATAAATTTGATCATTAGTGTGTGATTAATTTTTGGCTAATACGCATAAATAAGTGAGATATTGTGTTTTAAAATGCCAGGTAAAAGATTATCCTTTGAGTTAGTTCAGATGATATACTATAATCACCAATTAGGTAAAAGTGCAAAGGAACTGTCGGAAATGTTTTGTGTAGCACGAAAGACAGTCTAGAACGTTATAAATCGTGCTGAAAATGAGAATAGATTGGAGCCAAAGTGTGGAGGTGGCTCAAAACCAAAAATACCTAAACGTATAGAGCGCCTTATGATAAGGAAGCCTGATAAAAACCCCTGGATTTCAACCAGAACACTTGCTAGGGAAGTCAAGGAAGAGTGTGATGCTGCTGTTTCCCATGAAACAGTACGACAGGCCATCCTACGAAATAAGTTCTCATCAAGAGCTGCACGAAAAAAACCACTGTTTTCTGCACTAAACATCGAAAAGCGTTTTTCTTTCGCTATGATGCACCTTTTTCAACCCGTTGACTTCTGGGACGACGTCATATTCTGCGATGAGACGAAAATGATGTTGTACTATAATGATGGACCGGCTAGAGTGTGGCGCAAGCCTTTAACATCGTTGGAAAATCGAAATATCATTCCGGCTGCAAAATTTGGTAAGTTGTCCGTTATGATTTGGGGTGCTTCTCAAGCAGAGGAGTAGGAGACTTGGCATTCATCGAGTCAACCATGGACGCTCAACCATATTTGCATATCCTTAAAACATATTTGGCAAGCAGTGCGCAGAAATTCGGATTTATGAATAACAGCAAACTAAATTTTAAGCTTTACCAGGACAACGATCCCAAACATAAGGCGAACATGGTGCGAATGTGGCCCTTATACAACAGCGGAAAAGTGATGGATACGCCAGCTAAGAGTCCGGACTTAAATCCCATCGAGAATTTATGGGCTTACTTAAAACAACAAGTCGCTAAAAGGCAACCCAAAAACCGAACTGCCTTAAAAATTGCGATTCTCGAAGAATGGCAAAAAATACCAACCACGTATGACCTGCAAAAGTTGGTTCATTCAATGAAAAATCGGTTGCGATGTGTGGTGGATGCCAAAGGTGGCCATACCAAATGTTAAATATCCCAAATAATATTAAATATCCTGTAAATATGTAAATATTAAATACAATAATAATTTGTGTAAAGAGTTTCTTGACACTTCAAGAATTGCAATAATTGTTTTCGTTGGTCTTTTCGTTCTTGTTTTGCATTAAAGTTGTACTTTTTTTGTATATATCGGTTGGAAATAATGTAAATAACTATAATTAAGAAAAAAACATTCATTTACATAAATAAAAAGTAGTATTTTATAATTAGAAAGATGAAAAATTGAATTTTTTTCCTATGTGTAAACTCATTCTTGACAGACTGTATGTCAAATGATTAACATAAAGAGGAACTCAGTTTATTCCGATGTGAAAGAGTTTTTGCTGTAAGTGAAAGAGGAAGTTCCAGTTATGTTTGGTTAACGCGTGATAAGATAAATGACGTAATGCTGCTTTTGATTTAAGTGGTGGCTTTTGAGTTTTGTTAAGAAACCCTGTGGTTTTGTGATCATCACAATCAATTGAAATATAATTTGAAGAAGTACTGTAGATATCAGCATAGATTTTCGGTCTGAATAACTATAGCATGAATCGCAAAAATTAAGCTGATTCACTGCTTACTGCTGCCTTTTACTTCCTATGTAAAACAGTTGATGAATCATACGCATTGAAGAGTAACTATATCAATTACTTGGTTTTTCATTGAAAACGTTCAATCCACACTGCAAATATTCCATTCATAAAATACTCTTCACTCGTGCATTACATAATAACCGCCCTGCGAAAACATTTCCACCGCTTCCAACTCAAATCTTAGTTGAATCTGCAAATCCATAATTCAAAACACCTTAATTGAACTTTCCCCAATAAATTCTCAGTTCTTATCGTCATTTTCTCTTAAAAATTAATTTACCATTTGATAGGATTATTATCCAGCACGCGATCGAAACAACACAGTACAATATCCATAGTACACAGCCTGTACCGAAAAAACTTCATACGAAATGAAAAAAATAAATCCAGGTCTGGCATTAAGCGATTTCAAACTGGTTTGATTAATGGCTTAAGTGCAGTACTCTTTCGTACAGTACGCCATGCAGTACACTTTCCTACGTACGAGTACGGTTTGCTGGATGTGCATAAGGGCCAAACTTCCGGTCAAGACATATAATCTGTGCTTGTGTCTACGTACAATAATCCATCCTGAGCCATGGTGGACGTCGCTGCGAACGTCTTTCAGAGCGACAAACCGTATGACCATCGGATGTCCGGACAAAAATCTTTTCAAATCGAGAGTCTAGAATTTATGAGTCCTTCTCGCAGACTCCCATTGTCTCCTTTTGTTTGGCACATTTTTTCCACGGCTGGCTAAAATCCGCAGTTGTATTCATTTTCTTTTACCTAAAACCGCTTTTGATCAGAGTTATGATTCTGACATTATCGACTGGTATACCTGCATTAACAGTGAGTCTAGGTTCAGGGTGGTAGCCGCTCTGAAAGCACTTTGAACAAATTGTGATCGTCAGTGATCTATAAAAATCCTATACAATATCAATTGCCGATTTCGAATAGATTTTGAATAGATTTCGCTACAGATTTTCAATCGAGCATGAAAATTCATTGTACTGGTGACAAAAGGACATATAAAGGACTCATTATCACTTTGGTATTAAACGTGTGCGATCATTGTTCAGAGCCACGGCCGAGAAATGTTTGGACTTCATGCTTATCAGATTAGTGTCAGAATCTGTAGTGAAGGTGTGAGCCTGTCGTGCGCTGAATCAATTTCGAACGGTTATATTTCACTTGCGAATTGTTTCTAACGAAAACAATGCTTGTAAATCAGCGGGAATGCAAAGAGAAGTCACATGCATGCATTTTGTCGGCATTTTGCCGCAATTTAAAAATATTGTTGCGGAAAGTATGTAATAAATCTTAATGCGGTGAGTGGATATGGAATCAAAGCTAACTTTCAAATTACTTCCGGGTTTGGTATGCAATTCTTATAACTGACTTCCTGGTTTTAGTTTTTTTCTTCAAAGCGTATAATTTTCAAAGGTCTGGGTCATCTACGTAGCATATTATTCCGAAGTCAGTAAAATAAAATACTGTAATTGATATGATGAGATTAACACTTAAACTCCAGGGTTAGGATTAAAGGTTCCCGGCAGACCTGGCTTCTCTGCTAGCCAACTCTGCAACAGTCTGAGAAATATCAGACCATTTTAATATGTTGTCAATAATTTTATATATCATTTTTCCTCTTTCAAGATTAATAATCTGTTGGATGGTTAATAACCCTGATCGAGTGTGCACGGTGTCCATTGTTGTTAAGGTCCGCATTCTAAATATAATTTTTATCGCCTTAATGACAAGTATGTATCTCAATTTGCTTGTTGTAATGCTTAGTTATTTAACTTCACAAGTCTGTCCCACATTTAAAAGTAAACAGAATAAAAAAAAAATGCGTTTAAGAATTATAGTTTAGTATGTTTTTCTAGGAAATTATGTTTTCTCAATGTTGCAATAAATGGTGCGATTTTAAAAAGCAATCCCAGATATTTTATCGAATCAACTCTGTCCAGCTGAACTCTATCAATTCAAATACATTGATTAATAATAATGTATTTAGTTTTTTCAAACATTTATAACGAATGTACTTTGTCGTAGCCATCTTAAGTATTCATCCAAATTCATATTTATTGTATTTTCGATGGCTGACTAATCATTTCCAGTATACAATAGGAGTGTATCGTCAGCACACAAGACTATTTTACCAGAAAGCTGAAGATCTGGGACGTCGTTCACGTAAATGAGGAAAAGCATAGGTGCTTGGATCAACACCAGTGGGATTTGTTTATTTAAAGAAAATTTCCGACTGGTGTAGTTTCGTTGTTTTGTCACTATTTTGCTATCCAATAAATGGTTTTAATAACGTATTTTAATTTCGTGCATGATCGATGATCAATGAAAATTGCTGCCACATGATTATCTTTATCCAACGATCGATTTGTATACTGAACCGCGTCAAGGGTAGCCGCCATAGTGCTACTTTGCCCCTGAAAGCCATATTGCACTGGAGATAAAGCTGATGTTTCTTTGAAATAATTAATTATTCGAACATTTATGACTCTTTCAAACATTTTACTTACTACACTGGTGATGGCTTTTGGACGATAATTCGAACGGTTCAGAGGGTCACAGCTTTATATAACTGGTGTTAATCTCGACAATTGGATGCAGGCTAGGAAAGCGCAGGTTTTTAAGTGTCTGTTAATGACTTTCGGCAGGCCCTTAGATATTTGTTCATTAAACATTTTGATGTCTTCCCTTGTTATATTATCAATTCCTGGTGAAATGCCATTCTTTAAATTGTGGATATTATGCAGCAGGATTTATTCATTACTAGCTATTGTAGTTCTCAAGTGTACGCTAGATATACGATGGTATTGAATAATGATGTTTTGCAGCTATCTGGGGAAAATGTTGCGTGGTATCTGATCCAATCGCTGCAAAATATTTATTTAAATGGTCCGCAGCTGACTCAGTAAGGGAGATCAATAATCCATCTATCCGCTACTTTTTGATGCATTATATGTTTTGAGCTGTGCCTTTTTGACAGAAGCGATTTCTGAATGCGGGCAACTTGAAAAATTATAAAGAAAAAAAATTGCTTTTTGCCCTATGGATTTTGATTCAGTTACCAGGTTTTCTTGAAATTGACACAGTAGCGGAACCTTACTCTAGGCCGTGTTTGGTAGGAATTCGGTTGCTGCCAGCTATGGTTTGAAAATTCACTCAGGAAAATAAAGCTTTTTACTGTATAGCTTCCAGGGCAGTCATGAAATCAAAACAAATTTCATATGGTATATGGAACTTAATATAGGCATTATTCAGAAGGAATCTTAAAAAAAAAACAATTATAGGACTACCAGCTATTGTTGGTCTTGTATTTGTTTGCAATATCTTTATTAAGCAATTTTACCGCAAAGTTTTCAAACGGTTATGATCTTGTAGTCACAATAAACAACTAAAATTAAGTTCTCTTAAATTTGAAAACTTTTGCGACTGGTTACCCCTAATTTCTTTGTACCCCTATAACTACCAATGTAGTCATCGGATCAAAGCCAAATTCGCAGAGTAGGCTAATTTGAAAGTCAGGCAGGTGTGATACATTTTTGGCTTTGATGTTAGCAAAAGGTTGCCAGTGCGAGGCGTTTTTTTGCTATTTTCGTATGTATAAATGCTTACATTAAGTATTCACATCCCAAATATTTACAATGAAAATAAATTACCAATGTTTAAATTTTCTAAGCTCTAGAGATTTTTTTTTGCTTCCAAACATCTTTCGTTTTTTTACCCTAAATATATTTTTATGCCTGTAACTTTCAACGAAATCATCGGATGAAATCGAAATCGATAGAGTTATTTGATTTTTACGTGAGGCAATTGTGGGAGACTTTTAGTCGCAATGCTGGTAAAGTGTTGCAAGCACTAAGCATTTTTTTATTATGGCTTGCTGCTTTCAAAGTTTTACAGTGTTTCGCTTTCCTAAACTTTGAAATTCCTGAAATCATTTCAAAATCTGCACGATCCTTCTACTGTTTGTCGAACATTAGTATTTCTAGCGGTTCAAGTGCGTTAGAGTATTTTTTCTCTTCACCTCACAGTTGGGATCTGCTTTGAACACATTATAAGCTTTTCGTTTTCGCTTGGACATACTTATCATTTTTGGACATACCTATCAATTCAATATCTTGAGATCTACGATTTACGGCAAACCCTTAGCAGCTTACTAAATGTTGCATCAATTTTAGCTTGTGGTAGGATTCTTAGTAGTTCCTCCATATTTACATAAAGTTTGCTATTCAACTCTTTCACATATTACATGAAACCGACCTTGTTTACAGTTATGATCCTTATTTCTTTCAGAGCCAATTTTTCTTTCAAGCAAGTGTCGATCCAGGTATTCAGCACCTTATGGTCTAAGTCTGACCATTTATCACCATTATATGTAGCTCTTTCTATCAGGTTTGAATATTTTTACAACAACAAGATCAAGTAAGGTCGTCGAAGTTCCAGTATTATGTGTCGGTCTGGACATTTAGCACACATGCACTTTTTCTGACAATCTGATGCTTTATGACTCAAACCTTGGTATTTGTAGCACTCATCATATTATGGTCCTCGACAATGAAATGTGTCCCAAAATTGATGTTCAAGTATTAGGTAAGGATCCTGGGGCAAAGTTGATCAAGTCTGTAATATAATTAGTGAAACGAATGGAACTAAAGTGGCTGTCTTGTGGAGCACCCGATGTGGCAATTATATCAGTTGTAAGAATGCCACAAAATCAAACGTTTTGTTCGCAATTCAATAAACTTATCAATAAACTTATCAGGGAAATCAAGGAGATGTAATTTACGTATTAGAATGTAATGACCCAGTTTATCGAAGGCCTTCGTGAGGCCGGAGTAAATGCATTTAGCTTGTTTATCTTCTTCGATCGCAGCCAACTTGTTAACCTTCTTCGATCGCAGGGATAACTAGATTCGCGAGTTCTAAAAGGCACGTTGTGGCGAATTTACCTTTGATAAAACCTCGTTAGCCTGGCGATATCAATACCTTGGAGTGAAAAGGTAACACCTCAGTAACTATTGCTTCAAGAAGCTTGGCAACGCATGGTAATTTGGCAATTTCGAGCATGAATTCGCTGCTGCTTTTTTTAAGAATCGATTTAAAAACGATGGTTTGACGAAGAGTGCAGAAACTCACTTGACGCGAAGAACGAGGCCTACAGACAATGGGTGCAACGTGCAATCAGAGCCAAGAAGGAAAAATATGACGAGCTGCGACGAATGTCTAATAGAATAATTAGGCGTAAGAAACGGAAATACTTTGACGAGCAGTTGCTGAACATTAATGTAAACCTAGTTAGTAAGAACACCAGACAAGCGTACAGACTAGTAAACATGATCAAAAATGGCTACCAACCCAGGACTAGCCTCTATAAGGACAAAGATGGAAATATTATCAGCGACACCGAAATTATTAGCAAACGATGGGCGTCCTACTTCGAAGAGCGTCTGAATCTGCCATCAAACATCCTCGCAGCAGAAGTTGAGCTCCATGACGATACCGTTGGACAGGCCCCATCCACACAATCCCCGACAGTAGAAGAAGTTGATCTCGCCTTGCGTTCACAGAAAAGGAACAAAGCGCCGGGTGCTGACGATATACCAGCTGAGCTACTCAAGTCTGGTGGGGCGAGTTTATTAAGTGCGCTATATCAACTACTGCTGCGAATCTGGGAGACTGAGGTGATCCCAGACGATTGGCGCAGAAGCATCATCTGTCCCATACATAAAAAGGGAGATAAACTGCGGTGTGAGAATTACAGAGGCATCTCCTTAGTCTGTACGGCCTACAAAATCCTGTCAAAAATCCTGGAATATAGTATTAAACCGTTCGCGGAAGAAATCATTGGCGAATATCAAGGCGGTTTCAGATCTGGTCGCTCAACAATCGACCAGCTCTTCACGGTCAAGCTAATTTTGCAAAAGTGCTGGGAATACGACGTCGATGTATACCAAATCTTTGTCGACTTTAAACAAGCATATGACAGCATCAACCGAGGCGCTCTATATAGCATCATGCTGCAATTTGGTATACCGGCCAAATTAGTGAGACTCACAAAGATGACGATGACCAACTCCGTCTCACAAGTCCGGATCCAGAACAGATTGACGGATCCTTTTGAAACTCTGGGTGGCCTGAAGCAGGGCGATGGAATAGCGCCCACGCTCTTCAACCTGACACTTGAGTTCGCTATTCGAGCAATGAACCTGAGCACCAGCGGCACGCTACCTTTTAAGTCGACACAATTGGCAGCGTACGCGGATGACATTAACATCATGGCTCGAAAACGAACCGATGCAGAAGAACTTCTGCTTAAACTTGACACCGCAGCAAAGGAAGTTGGACTACGAATCAACGAGGACAAAACGAAAGCTATGATGCAATCTAGGACAAGGACGCCAGCGCACATGACGATCAAGGTAGGGGACCTTTGCATCAAATTCGTGGACAACTTTATGTACCTGGGTAGCAATCTATCGAGTGACGCCAACGAAACTGACGAAATCAAGCGACGGATACAACTAGCAAATAAGACTTTCTTCTCGGTCCTCCCTACCATGAAATCGAAATATGTGCACAGAAAGACTAAGCTCCGCGTTTATAAAACTATTATAAGACCTGTGCTGTGCTATGGCTGCGAAACATGGACCCTCACCCAAGCCTCCGAATACATGATCGATACTTTCGAACGGAAAGTACTACGGCGGATTTTTGGGGCTATCCGCGACCGAGATGGATGGTGCATCCGGTACAACAATGAGTTGTACGAACTTAACGATGAGCTTGAAGTCTCAAAAATTGTCAAACTACAACGGTTACAGTGGGCTGGGCACGTGCAACGCATGAATGACGATCACATGCCAAAACGTGTCATGAACGCAAGACGAGTCGACGGAGCGAGGCCAAGAGGAAGACCAAGAGCTCGGTGGGAGGGCTCAGTGTATGCGGACGCCGAACAACTATTGGGTTTCCAAGATTGGAGGACGCGGTCACGTGACCGAGACAATTGGAGGAGTTCGATCCAGGCGGCCACGGCCCGACATCGGGCTGTTGTGCCACGTTGATGATGATGATTTAAAAACGAATATTTCCACAAGTTTGGAACAATATCAGAAAAAATGGATAGATTGAAAAGATGAGCCAGCACAGATGAGGGAAAATCGGCGCAACGCTTTAGCACTATGGTCTGTAATCCATCAGGACTGAATTGAAAACTATTTTCAAGATGAGATATATGCCTTAAGATAGTGGTGATAGTGACGTGTAGGTATTTCGTACCCAACTTTGTTTTAGGAAAGTTCATCATCAAAAATCGCTGAAAAGTGGTCCATACGCTGATTGGAAATAGTTTGGAAACAGGTTACTGATTACTTGTGAATATCAATGACCATATCGCCAGAGATAACAGAGCTAGGATCATCATCATGATGCCATTTTGAATTTACATAATTCCAAAAGCGTTTAGGATGTCTTATAAAGGACTACATTAGCTCGTCCATACAGTGCAAACACACACATTAGGTTTTAGATAATTTTTGAGATGGACTTAGTTCGATTTGACCTTTTAGCCCTTGATTGGGCGCGTCAAAAAAATTACGTAAACGTTCGCGTGGGGTGTGCGACACCCCATAATTTTTTGTAGAAAAAAAACACATAATGCATTCAAAATCAAACTTTCATTCATGAAAATAATAAACTCAATCTGTTAACTAACTTATATGTCTCTTTTAATAAATACAAAGCATGATCAAAAGCTTAAAATATAATTTCTTAGAAAATTCATTTTTCTCATCACAATTTTGACATATGTACGACAATCATGTGCTCATTGCATACACGTTTATTGTTCTTGGAGCATTCAGTTTTTGTCTTCCTATCTTTTGCTCTTGGGCATATACAGCACTTTTTGTAAGAAATTGATCGGCAAATTTCCTGACTCAGATCTAGGGTCTCCTTATTCAACATGCGGTTTCAGTCGTTTTTGCAAATTTCAAGGTACCAAGTCGACAGCTAGTATCTTCAGAAATACCCTTCGGGATATACCAGAGTCCGTTTTGGCCTTATATATAACAAAAGAGTTGATTCCAGTAACATTTAAATGATGGAAAAATACCACCATGGGCCGTCGTCCCGCATTATAAGTTGCACACATCTGATCATTTGCGTCAACTCCGCCTTTTGTTTTGTTACAAAAATGAATAAACTCTGGCTTGTTTATATCACCCTCAATACGATCATCATGACGCATGCTTGATATAAGGAAAGCTGCTTTTGCTTTTTTTGAGACATATGAGTAAAATGTAACTTATTTGTAAAATCAAATAAACTGGAAGTGACTTCGCGATTCCTTTGAGGTTAAAAAGACCAGTATTTCGGGCTTATTTTTTCTAACAACAATGATTTGGCAAGTGGAATACTGGTGAACCTGTTGTTCATAGTAATATTCTTTCCAGTTCCGGAAATAGATTCAATCAATCGTTTCACTAAATTCATTGTATCATCAGACAATTTGAATGGTCCATCAGGTTATTTGCCAACGTAAATCTCAAATCGTTGTATGTAGAATGTTTTTGAGTTAACAAGAGCAAAGTGTTTGATCCCATATTTCGTAGCTTTATTGGGCATATACATTACACTAAAGAATTTACCTCGAAATCCAGGTCATCAATAGTGACGTTTTCAGCCATACTAACATTTTTTATAGTTTTCGTTCATCAAACAACAAAAGTTTCTGATGGCTGTTATCTTGTCTAATGATTGCCTCGTTTCTCTTGTTGTGTAGCTATCAAACTTCAGACACCTTGGAATTAACAAAAACCTCTTGCAGTACGTAGTGTTTGAAACAAACTCAATTTCAGTACCATCGGATGCCCATAAATCCTGGCAACTCAAATGAGATGACCTAAGAACTCCGGACCTGCAAAGTAGTCCAAAAAATGGCCATTTGAGCTCTAACCGCAGAATTCGGTGGCTGCTTGCACCATTTTTTATGGCTACCTTTTCCAATATAAAATGAGTCATCACGTCTTTCATGACTTTGAGTGTGACTAATAAAATTTGACAATGGCATTTCATCATCGGTATTCCACTCTCTGTCCGAACCATTTGCACTTTGCTCTGATTCACTATCATGATCGCTTACTATGACTTCATGATCTTCAATTTCAGAAGTACTTTCAATATCCTGTTCTTCTTCCAATAGCTGTGCAATTTCCAGATCGGTCAGTTTGCTTGACATTGTAAAGATAATCTACTATAGAAGAAACCAAATTTTCTCATATTCACTGATAGAAGCACTATTACAACTTCTTAGATGTCAAAACACTAATGTTTTGAAAGAAAGGTGTATCGATGCAGCCCGATAAGCCAAAAGCACTCGTATAAAATTATAATAAAATTTACACTATTTCACAACTTTCTCAAAAATTAGGTCTACGAAAACAGTCACACCCCAACCGCTCTAAGCATAACCGCACACGTAAAAGCACCTCTTGTGACTGAATTTCAACAATCACTCGCATTTAGGAAGCTAAATATAAATAGCCCGGTAAATATAAATTTATAAAAGTTCTAATTGTGTAAATTAGCTGTGGGGTGTGTCACACCCCACGCGCCCAATTACGGGTTAAAAGCATTTCAATGGTAGAGAGTTAAGCAATAGTACAGAGCAAGCAAAGCAACCGAATAAGAAATAATGTAAGTTTATAGTAGCAACGCATAACATTATATATTAACATTGTTTCTCAACAGTACTCAAAAAATGTCCAGTGGCATCAAATCGCAGCTACCCGTCAATCAATTGACAAAACTTAATTGATTTCTTACTTGTGATGAGCTCACAAACGGCATAGTTTGCTAAAATCAGTTTGGCTGCAAATAACGAGCGAACAGTTTTTGTAAGACGAACAGTTTTTCTGAAACGAACATTTTTCTAAAACGAACCGTTCAGCAGCGGCAAATTGTTTTTCATTAGCATATAGCATTGAAAAACAGTTTGCGAGCCAAAATCTGTTTCACAGCGGCAAACTGTTAGCTATCTCTGCGACCAAATTACTTGGCTGTAAGTTTTTTCAGGTTGTATTTTTGGTTTTTGCAATTGTTGCATTGCAGTTGCGAGCAACACTTTTAGACAGTTGGTAGGTGATTGCCAACTGAGACATGAAGTAAGATCTTATTCGCATTGGCTATATCTTTTGAAATAATGGATTTAATTGAATGAATTATGTCCTTGTATATTTATTGCCAATAAGATTTCATCAATTTAACTAATGATCATGTTATTCATTTGAACTGAAATTTTCAGTAAATGTTAATGAATATAAGACGCGCATCTGCGTTTAGTTCAAGATAAAATATCCTCAAACCTCTGGATAAAGAGGGTGGTTTCTTTAATATTCAATCGCCTCTATTGAAAAATTAAATTGGGGAAAACCAAGTATCAGAAACGAAAACAGATAATGTTTTGACCAAATGTTTTGACCAAATGATTATAACCAAATGTAATGAATTTCGATAGACACAGCAAATTTTTACGAAGTTTAAAAAACAAACCGATGTATTTAAAATGCATATGTGTATCTTTTTTGTCTTAAGTGCGGGCGATCGTGTAGCTATGGCAGACGCGTGACAAAAATTCTGCAACGAAAATTCAAATATGAGATATAATACTTTCTACCTGAGCCTCAAATTTTCAAAATGTGCATCCAATAAGAATGGTAGCTTTTCATCAAACTATCTGTTCTGAGCACACCAAATTAATTTTTGCAATGCATTGTTTAATATTTAAAAATGTATTGTTTAATAGCATAGAATGTATATACTCATAACAATTTGATGGCTGTGTCAGAAATTATCATAACTCTTAATTTGAATAGTATTCACTATACCCCGAGTTAAATGACATGTTTGTTCAAAAATTCTTTTAAATTAACTTTCATTCAAACTATTGTTTTCAAACAGTTTTAAAAACCAATTGCTATTTTTGGAAACAACAGAAACGTCCATCACTACTGATTAAACGATTTACAAAGTGTGCGAAAGAGCTATTGTTTGACGTGGAGCGTCGTTTTTCTAAAACCAACGGTTTCCAAAGTAGTTTGTTTGTAAATTTTTGGCACAAAAAGTCTGTTACTATCCTTATATAATGATGTTTTTTTTTCTATGATAATGCCAAAGCTCAGAGGATTGTCCTTTAAAGCGAATGCTTAGCGATGGCGGTAGGGAAACATATGGGAGAAGCCGATATCAATTATTCCACTATTTTTCTAAGTGCCACATTTATATCTTATTTTCTAAAGCGCTAGTGTTATGCCTAGTTGCTACTAAAGCTTTTAATATGGCACTAAATTAATGGAGCGCTGGTATTATGCCCAGTCGCCGACTATTAAGACAACACAAGACGAACAAATACAGCCATGGGCACGGCGGGATTCAAACCTGCGGGCAGTAGATCGCTGCTTTGGACTGACGCGTTTAACGACATCGCTAGTCTGTTTTTTAAAGAAAGCTGGGCCAATGATGTCATCACTTCGAAAATCGATCAAGCTATTATTTGTTGAGGATACATTGGCTTCTTTACGATTAGGTGTAGTGTTTCCGGGCTCCAAATATGGCAATTTCGCTTGTTTACATAACTGGCAGCATGAAAATATGCGTCATCAGAAAATTTAATTTTTCGAGTGAATTGAACTTTATTTTTGAGCTGATCTTGCACCCAAATAAAGAAGCGATATTCAAGCGGCTGCCCAGTATCCTTAAATTTTTGAGTCAATTGACCTTTTTTATTACATATCTGTTACGTCGCAATGAAACCGAACCTTTTCTCAATAATATTGTAATACGGAACAAAAAGTAGACAGTCTATCAAAAAAGTCATGTGGAAAAGACAATGAGCCAGTTCTAAGCCAAGTGGAATATGTCAGAAGCTGTCAATTTTCAATTGCTGCATCCTAATGAAGTTATCACAGCAGATCTATATTGTCGTCAACTAAGTACGTTGAAAAATTGGTTGAAAAACGCCCTTCTTTATTGAGCAGTAGGAAGAATATTTTTCATCACTATAACGCCCGACTGCATACTGCAAAAGTCACCCTGAATAGATTGAAAGGGGGAGTTATGCATCATTCAGCATATTTCCAAGACATTAGCTGCGTTTTTTTTTCATCCAGAGTGGAGTAGGTATCCTACATGTATAAAAAACGACTCAGAGTAGCATGCGGCAGACAGACAGCAGACATTTGTCAGTTTAAAATTTAAAATTCAAATTTCGAAACAATAAATGTCTACCTAGAAAAATCTTCTTAAAACGTAATCAAAGAATATTCTGACTCATAAGATGAGAATTTTGTTCTCAGCATTGATTTTTTAATCATATTCATCCGTTTCAATGTTTCTTGGCTGCTAATTTGACAGGGAAATTTTGGGAAATTTATCACTGCAGCCAACTGTTTCAGCTGACATGAATTATTCAAATACGTTCCACACAGTGCACGAGTACGAACTCCACTGAATCGACAAGTGTTAATACCCTGGATGTTGCTTTTGTTGTTTCAAATGGAAACTGCTATCCTGCACTACTCCGGGTGCAAAAAAACGCACCTATAATAACAAATGATTGCTTAGAAACCTGTATTCGTTTCCAAGTGGAAAAGTTTTTCAAAACAAAGATTATGTCCAAATCAGCCTATATACATTTTTTAATTCAAAAGATTACAAACTTTATTCCGATGGAGCTCAACAGTTACCACAAAGGTGAGAGGAGATTGCAGATAATGACGGAAAATATATAATAAATTGATGTTAAAATTGCTAGAATTTAAAAAAAATGCTAGAATTTACGAACTGACCTGACATAAGCAAAAAGTTATGAATACTTTAAACTTTGGTCTAGTAAGTAATAATTATTTTACCGATATTATAGTACTAATAAATAAAGCTTTTTTTAACATACATTTTTTAGATGTTTTAGACATGACAAAAAAAACAAATTCATTGACACTATTGAAAACTCTATCACGCTAGAGTTACTGACAAGCTTAACGATTATCTCTTGTTCTTGAAAATTCACTCTCTCTTTTAAACAAACAATAAATTTTTATGTAACTGAACATAATTAATAGGACTCAAAAGGACATAGCAATAAAAATTGCTCAGACATCCGAAAATTAAAAATGGAATTCAAATGCCTCATTCAGAAATACCTGAAATTATGAAACATCGTCATTGACAATTATGACAACTGTCGACATGTCCCTCGAAAGAGTCCATAAATTTCATACACGTTCTGACGAAGAGGTCAGAACTTTGTCACTAATTTCAAATATTCCTATAAAATTTTGATTGATATGTTCGACGATCTCATCTTGATAATGTTTCCAGCGATTTGTTTTTGCTGCACGCTTGCTTCCACAGAAGATGTTCAAAGTGACCAACTTAAAATTCAGAGTCGCTCATTAGAGAAGTTGCTCGCCAATCTCAGACCAGCACGGTACGTGATCGTATTTCATAATTTGTAAATGAAGTTATGACAATATCGCGAGCCAATGATGATGTCGTTTTGATAGATGGCGAGAGAAAAAAAAGAGGAGAGCCATCACATCGTATTGACTGACTGACAGTGACCATAAGTTGAGAGCTAGAAAGACAAAAGTCGAGTTTTTCACGATACTCAGGTCTGTGAAATCGGCAGCAAGTAGAACCAGAGGAAATTTTCATCCCAATGCATTGATAGGTAGTCGAAAGTGGGATCTGAGTGATTTTAGCAAATAATGTTGATGTTTCGCTGTATCTGCCTATCTTCTATCCCTGAAGCGTTTAAAGATATGCAAAGTACATGTAAATAAGCAAACAACAGATCAGCGATAAAATTTATAGGATTTGGTTGATATCGCAGCGTCTTTAGATACTACTTGAAAGATTCTACGTAGGCTTTTGCCAAAGATCGGTAATCTTGCTATTCGCAGTTTTTGTTTTTTTCTTGTCTCAGAGGTTGCTTCGTAAGTGGCTGTGTCGTCAGAGAAGGCATCGAAAGATGCTGGGTATATGGTGCCGATCGGTCATGTGTTTGATGGCTACATCATGGGACTTGGACTCACCCCCGATCATTGCCTTGGTTCGAAGATAATTTATGCTGATCGTGTCGCAAGTGGATGTAATACAAATCAGGCTTAATTGGGCGCAGTAGTCGCTCGCAAACTGATGCCTTTGCTTGATCCTTTCTCAGATTCTCGTTTGCAGTAATGTTATTTGCCTAAAGTCGATCGGTGTCATTGATAAGGTTCCGTCTCATGGAGCCTTTAAACGATTCATCTGAAAAATGCCAGCTTCAATGTCTTAGCACAGAGTGCTTGTTTCAATATGGTTTTTGTGACCATTTCAGATATTTAATTGAGTTATTGGACTTTATGCTAGGGTTGACATTCAAATATTCTGCAAAACATCGATTATTTGAGTGCTAGAGAAAGATTATTACAGTATTCGCCGACATATTTTATTTGTGATTCTCGGGTGCAAATTGAGCTATCAGAAGGAAACAATTTAGTGATAGCCCGTAACATCATTATTTACAAATCGGCATAAATTCTTTAGGTCATACATTTTCCCCATAACATATGAATATGGCCAAAGACAGTAACCTCTTTATCTGAAGAAGAAGAGTATCAGCCAGCATTGATCAATGATTGATCTTAATTAATCCGAATAAGATTTCATGGAGAGATAACCATCTGCGAGCACAAACATTGACCATTCGGAACAACTTCATCAATTGTTCGAGTTCTTCGGGTGGTCCAATTGTCTGCATCGATCAGCTCGAATCTTTTCTTCGATTCGGTTTGCGAAAATTCGTGGCATGCATACCACTCATTCATTCATTGATTGTGCTTTGTGACGCTGGTACCGGGCGGTCCTTTTTGTCCTGTTGCCGGGCCACTACCAATCACATAAAATAAAAAGCCCACTCTCAATTAGGCGTATAAGCAGAAATTGTGCAATAAATATGCCTGCTAAACAGTTGCAAATAAAATTGCGAACGTCGAGCAGTTCGAGAGCAGAGACCTCAGTTGTAAGAATGTTTTTTTGGCAGTGATCGAATTGTCTTGCGCCCTGGCCATAACACAAAAAAACACTAACCGGGAGAGTTAGGGATTTCGCAATTTTCGCAACTTGATTGAGTTATACAGGCTGATGAGCTGATGACTTTGTTGGTGGCTTCCACTCACGAAATGACCCCGACAAGTCTAATTATACATTTCTCTGCGAATCGTGGATGTGAGCACTTTAGTAAGCTGAAACTAAAATCGTTACGGATTCAATGAAGGGAAGTCGCTTGGTGTACGCACGATCTTAGTGATTTATCGATTATTTCGATATTACTGATGCTCAACGGAGAGGACTCAATGATCCTTTCATTTATGATTGATAAATTATGATATAGGAAGCTCAGTAACCCAGTTTAGGGAAAGAAGTCAAATGTGAATTATAAGGGGCTTGAAATGAAGACATTCATCAACTTGATTGCTGTTTTTAGATTAACCCATTATTTCCATGCGAAAGCATATGTTCCAGGGTAACAATTATGTCAATCATATTTTTCGATAATGTTGTGCATGAAAAATTTATTTTCCTGGGTGAATTCGATCGAGAACAGTTGGATTCGACGATATATTTGTAACCTTTTGTGACAGTACCGAATATTTGAATTATATAGTATATTCAAAATCCCTTTGCTTTGTATCCTTCAATTGATTGAAATTTTAGATCGGTAGACACTAAAAAAAAAGAGCAGATCACCCTCGAAACATCGATATACGTCGAATAATTAAAATAAATCTAGCTTCAAAAAGAAACAGAATGGTTTAAATTAAAATATTTTTATAAGCTAGAAAAAAATTGGTACACAATAAAATCGAAAAAAAAACAAGAAACAGTTAGTCTAAACAAGCGATTTAAAACAGACACAGCGAAATCAGCGAACAATTTCCGAAATCGAGCTTTAAATGTTACATGTGGGTGAATGTTTCTACTTGAAGTTTTGGTGAAATAAAGGTGTATTTAGTTTGGAAAAACGCACAGAATCACGAACCTACAAGCTCTGTTTCAGGAAAAGCCACAACAATACTTATAAATGAAATGTGATGCTTGGATGTGTTAAATAGGGATTTTATACTCAGTTATTACAGTGTCCAATGCTCTTGCAGTGTCCAATACCTTTCCAGTGCTTAGGTTTGCTGCTGAGCCATCTCTTAGATACATATCGAGACATTTGATATGCATTTGATTTCCATTGATCGTTTTCGCTCTCCACTGCTTCATAGGATGACAAGCTCAACGGTTGGTCGTAGAGTTCAACAAAAAAACTGACTTGTCCTCAAGTATATCCAAACAATATACCAATACCTCAAAGTAACGAAGTGAAGTATCTCGGAATGCACCTTGACAGGAGGCTCACCTGGAAACGGCACATTAAAGTTAAATATCAGCAACTGAAGCTCAAATTCATAAACTTTGAATGGATGCTCAATACCATGTCAAAACTTAGCTACTACAGCTTAGCTAGAAACGAAAAACCTTGAAAGCGGTTTATTTGTCTATTTCGGTTTGATCGTAAAAAGCAGAGCAGACATAGATAGCCCATCCGAGTACAAACCTCTTCGTATGGTTCGAACTGCGAGCAACTTCCCGCAAAAACTATTAAAGTTTTGACTTCCAGCAGCAGTTCTAGGGCATACGGTGCAAATTTTTGAGCAGTGTGTGAAGCACTTGAACCATTGATTAGCAGGGATCATGGCAAAATTAAATTCTTTCCGTGGCATATTTTACAGCATCACAGATACTATATTTCTCTTCGCCGAGTGAGAGCTGTCTAAAAGGACGCTGGGGAAGATAAGCATTCATTGACCTGTTTCTTCAACTGTTTTTGCATCGGCAGAGTATGAAAATTTTTCTTTCCAATCAATTTGCAGCACCAAAAACCATAGAAAAAATAATGCTGCAGTAAGAGAAGGCTAAGATAGTCGTTTCTGTGTGCGCAGTTTGGTACTCCCATTTAAAAGAAAAAAAAACTGACTCATAGAAAACTGAAACTTTATCATCAATTTTAATTAAAGTTTTCTTTTTCTATTTTTTTTCGAAATTTAAAATATTTAAAATTTAAAATATTAGCAATATTGAATTTTTTGTAACGTACATAGTATATTCAACTATTTAAAAATGATTGATGCAGCAATGCTAAAATAAAACTTCAAAGCTGTAGCTGAAAGTCTCAAAGTAATGGTTCGCCGATCTGCAAAATTATATTTGCTTAAAAAAATTGAGTTTATTCAGTCATATCAAATTGCGGGTTCAAAAGGAAACAAAATGTGTCCGAAATTTGTTTCACATTCAACTAACTTATGATTCTTTTTCCTATTTACAAAATGTTTCACAGAATAGCACATTAATCAATTCAACGTCATCGCAAACTACAATTTCGTAATTAAATCAATTACCGAAACACAAACAAACGTAAGTTTTCACCAAGGCCAAATATGCAAATCCTCAGCATCTCTGATTTTGTAGATGAAAAAAAAATCAATTGATAAATATCGACAGATCAAAACGAGCTGTAAACGTACCAATTACATTGCCACGGAAAACAAACAAAGGCGTCCGTGCGGTAGCCACAAATCACCGCCTGCATATTATTTCACTTCCTTACCACAGGGCATACACTCAATCACCTGTGCTCTGGCACAATTAAAATCAGGCACTCGCTAATTAGAGGCAAGAGCTTCGTTTATTGCAAGGGTCATTTATTTGATGCATGCTCTCGCAACACGGCGACTTTTGAGACTAAGTTGCATTTTTGGCAAAAGATGGTCGTTGTAAACAAATTTTTGGCCAGCTAATTTGCCACTAACGTGAGACCGTCAGGTGGTGGAATGGAAGTTTTCGGTATTTATAAAATGATTAGTAATGGTCTTCAGAGTGAACTTGAACCGAGTGTAATGACGTTGGCTCAAGTAAAAATTTTTGTAATCATCATGGATAAAACTTGCAGTATAGTCTCAGTAATTTCCAAAATATTCAAGCACCCCGATCTTGGTATCAAGTTCGGACTTTTTGTTAATCCATAATTTTTCAAGTTCTTCAATGCTTAAGAATTTCAATATCTGTTGCACAATATAGTTGATTATGATTCGCAGTTTAGCCAACAAGTGCGTGTAATTATTTCTTTCGCCTTCTTCGCCAACCCTTCCAGGGTTTTCCGAAAACCACCTTAGCAAAAAAAAAAAAACTCCAAGCTTCAACGTATATTTTGCGAGCTTCCTGACTATCATTTCGTGCATATTCAATACTAACACGCCTAGAGCTAATCGAATTTATTGAATTCGGAACACGATCCAAACGTTGATGACAGTGCGCCAACTACAATTGTTACGCCAGTTTCACCTTTACCACCCGTTCACCTTACTCTCGAACAACAAACATGTCCCATCTCAGCGCCCAACAATCAATGGCAACGGATGTCAATATATTTCCGATTCGATTGCAGCATCAGAGGTTTTGTTTGTTTTCTGTTCCCACCGTCATCGTTCGTCGCGGCGCGGCGTTGAAGGCATCGCGCCGACCCAGACTTAGCATTTCTTGTAAAGTCTTAAGATTGTGCTCTCTGTGTCGTTTAATAGCTAATTAAATTCAGATTACTTCTGTGCCGGCTCCACTGCACCTCAGAGAGTGTGGCTACGGTAAGTGTTTATTGCTCTCGAATCGGTACAGCGGATGCTTCTGAAGAACGAGCCCGGAGGTAATTTCTTAATAATAACTGACAGTGATAGCAGATACATCGATCATTGTTTAATCTGTATCATTGTGTTTTGCTGTAGAGCTGAAGCGTGTGTCATCGTATATCTATGGAAAAGTACTTAGCAGGCTTTTTGATTTGTGAGATTGACGGTTTCGGAACATGAAGATGGTATGGAAATAAAAGACGTCTGAAATTCAAAAAAATAAATCGATGTTGATATAAAGAACAAAGGAATTAGCTTCTATTTCGACCGTTTATTTTCAGAAAGTAGACAGTTGTTTGAAGCTTTGCTGCATTGGTGAGCAAATTTTATAGACGAAGTCTATAATTCAGCTAAATTTCGGTAAAATAACGTTTTCTTCAACTTCAAGTCTCAAAAACTTCTCGTGAATATTTATATTTAACTCTTAACAGGCATCTTAAATTTCACAGATGGAACTGGTATCATAGACGTAACGCGGCCCCCAAACAAAGTTTGCTTCTAGCAAGCAAGTAACAATGTGGCTGAATAAATGCTCATAAATGATAGCTTGTAGACGAATTTTACACAATTAACTGGTTTTTATTCATTGGTTTTTATTATTCATATAATTCTTAATTAGTTACTGCAAGAGATCACAAAATTGTTACAACTTTTCGGTATCCTTTTTTCTCTAATGCTACAAAAATCAGGAAAAACCTACCGTTTTGAATGTTTTTATCAAAATATACTCAATATAAGCTAAGATTATAAAAAAACATATCAGTTATCAAATAGTACTTTTGTGGTGCTATGCACTTTACAAATGAATTTCGAGCAATCGTTGGACTTTACAGCTTATTCTCCGTCTTTTTTTCCGTCACATAAGTGAAAGTGCCCTCTTTTCAGGACGTTTTGGCTTCAGTTTGGGCCAGCAACTTCAGAAGTCGAGTGCAAAGGCACCGTGTTACAAACTGATACAAAACGATCAATCTTTTGGGTACTTCAAATACTCCGCTTTTCTGTTTATAATGTGTTTTTTCATGAATTCCATTCCAATCGATTTTATGTATTTCTTTCGTTTCATTTTTACTTCACTATTTGAGCATTTCCACAGCACGTAACAGTTTACACAAGCAATATTGCACATATCAGCAAACACTACACTTGGCGAACGTCGTGTTTCGCCAGCTACAGAGTAATTAGTGAATTTTTGGTCCAAAGCATCAACTCCACCTTTAGTAGAGCTATGAAATTCAATGGTTTCTGGTTTACTTGGTCTTTCGTTTGAGCTTTTGTCATGGTGCATTGAAGAAATCAATAATGCACTTTTATTTTTTTCGACACAAAAGATACTAGTGTTTTGCTGGCTGTGTTCCAGTTCCAAGTTTATGGTACTTATATGGTTTGAGTTCAGGAGGGATTTCACATTTGTTTTTCTTCAAAGTCCCAACGTAAGTCTAGTTTTTTGGGAGCAATGCATCAACCAGCTCCACCGAAGAAAACCAGTTATCTATTGTTCCATCTGTGTTTGATCCGAAAATTGGGGAAGCCAACTGTAACACGTATTGCGTAGGAATAGATAGTTGACCACTGGTACGATCACGCTCTTTGCATGTATATATGAAAGCATTAGAATAGACATTAGCCTTGTATATTACCAGGATCGACTTGGGGTGACTTGGCTTGGAACGGATTGAAATGAAACTTCAAAGTAGGTTTTTTGTGTGACTGGATTAAAGTGGATTAACCGAATAAAATGCAGCTAGCTCTACTAAAGTGAAGTATATCGCATCGTAACGTCACATTTATGAATAGAACTCAAGTGAGCTTCTAATTTTTCAATCCTCAATCGCTCGATCCGCGTCTTGTAACGCCCAAGTCGATCCAATCCAGTAAAATTTTGTGATCGGATCGACTTAACTCAAATCAATCCACTGCGCGTATACAACGTGGTTTGACTAATCCTAGGCCAGTTTGAAACCACGTTATAAACGAGGCTATTGGCTTCGAAATGAATATAACATTTCGTCAATAGTGGTGTATTCCGAACAACTGTATTATGCTTTTTGACAATTTACTATAAATTTATACTAGATATTTTTAGATACTTAAGAAAGCGGCACTGCGTTATTCACAACTTGTTCCTCTCTTCGTTCCTCTGTTGATGCAATGTCATCAAACCAAAGATTTGATAAATCTTTTCAAAGGCATGGTCAGTCCAAAAATGGCACGTTCTCAGGGGCGGATTTGCCACTAAGCCCGGTAGGCCCGGCGGCAAATTTTCGATTTTTTTTGGGGTAGCATTTTTTTCTGTCATATATATCTGAGTTAAATGAGCCTAACATTTCAAACCTATCGAATTCTCTAAAAAATCAATGCACACTGAAATTCACCCCTGATGATTTTTTTCGGACATTGAAAAGTTTGACTTATCGTAAATATCGAAACGCGATCACGGTAAAGAGCCAAAGAAACTCAAAAATACCTAAAAAGTACCTAGAAATTATCTGCAAATACCTACAAAGAGCCTAAAAAGACCTAAAAAGATCATAAAAGGAACCCAAATAATATCTCTTCAATTTACGAAAACCTAATCAGAGGTAAATATTTGCGTGCGTTGATTTTTTAGAGAATTTTTTTTATTATTATGGTACAGGGTATATGAACTACATGCGAATCTCTTTTTATTTTTGATGTATTTTTTCAAATTCTACTTCATTACTGAAATTAATTTCTATAAAAAATTGGAATCTAGAACATCAAAGGTCAAAATATCTTGGGTTCATCGTTAATTAGTAACATATCGTACATTAATTTACAGTAGTCGAATTCATAGTTGATCTCCAGTCAAGTGCGGCAGCAAACTTTGAACGAAATAGTAAACTTATAAAAATATGAGCAAAGACGTTGGAATTATATGCGTTTTTTTAGGTACTTTTAGGTTTTTTTACCGTGTGTGTGTAGTAAGGACGCAACAATAGAGACTTTTTACGAATGAACCGGTGCCGGCATTATTCTGATATTCCTTTTTTGTGAGCTTGCGCGCAATGAAAAACAGCAAAATTTTCTAGGGAATCGAAAAAAAATCGCGCATTGTTGCATATATTATTCACGAAATTGGCGGCAAATATTTCTAAGGCCTAGGGCGGCGAAATGGTCAAATCCGCCCCTGCACGTTCTGTTTCATCTGTAGCGCACAAAGTCTTCTGCGTCTTTACGTCCTGATTAGAATACTCCTGTCAACAGCATCAAACCCATATTCCGAATTCTCCGTAATCTCGTTAGTGCAGTTGCTTATAATTTGTATGATGCCCGTGTTCCATTATTACTATTAAGTACTTGTAAAGACTTCTGGCACCTACACCAACTACTCGCGCTCTTGTTTCCGAGCAGTTCATGAGTAGTTACACCTTGTTTGCTCTGAGGTGGCCATTTTGTTGCCAGTAGGTGGATTTGGTATTTTCAATCTTATGTTAAATATTTTGGTAGATAGATAATCAGAAAAAGCTTTCATAATACTAAGAAAGTTAATAGATGTGATTTTCTGCAAATCGAATCATTTTGTTACCTTAATCGTTTTGTTACCATTTCGTCACACGTGATGATGATGGTAAAAAATAGTGTTTCGTCTTCATAATGAACAAACATTTAAAATTCATTGAACATTTCATCTCAATCTGACAACTATTCTCGAAGTTCCACGCATATTTCTAAAGGAAGCTACTGAAGAAACGTAGGTTTTACTGTATGATTCTGAAATAGACGAATCGGAGTTAAGACTGTTTGGCATGTGTAACGTGATTTTGGAATTTAATATCTTTCCCGAAACTTTGAGTCCTAAGCAATATTTCCCAGAATTAGCTTGATGGAGCAGTCTCAAACTTTCACACAAGTTTATATATTATATATTTTTAGTGATTGACCGCAGGATTTTTCTCATCAATATATATTTTCCATTTTATAGACCAGTTAGGGCCAAAAATGATATTGAAAATTAATATTTTTATTATAAGAAGTTGCCATTTTGCTAAAAATTATTATTTGCTCATTCCTTAAATTAATCATTAAATAAAATTTTATGCTAACGAAATCTTTTTGGTTTTTTTTTTATATGTGATGATCCAATCCAGAGACTATCGTGCTCACTGCAAGACACCTTTTTTTAGAGGAGATTCAGGGGGCCCGGTAGCTCTGCTCGCTAAGGTGTCAGGTCGAAAAGTGGCGTGCTACGGGGCCTGCCGGTTCGAATCCCGCCAGTGCCATGGCTGTAAGTGTGAATGCGTGTAATTGGCTATGAGGGTGGCAAATGGGGGCAAACTGGTGGCCTAATAAGGCCGCGTTCCCGGCAGCCCTCTTCACTAACCTAACCTAGAGGAGCTTCGGGAGATCGACTGTAGTAGCTTTAAAAGTTATTAACTAAACAGATGAAAATCATCAGAATAAAGTCAAAAGCTACCATAATAGCTGTGTCAGAAGTTCAACCTGTCAGTTCTCTAATAATCAACTGCAATTCAGCCATAGTTTTTTTGTTGAAAATCGGTTCTGTGAGAATCAACAAACAGCTGGTTGCTTGCCCAAGCTGCTTTACCAGCTTTGGACAAGTAAGAGCAAATTAATTGTTCATGAAACAGATTTACAACCTAAAGCAGCTTACTAAACACAAAAAATATGTGTATAAAATTTTATTTCAATTAATTAAAACGACTTTCTGGGAAAAATGATTGAATAATCGCTTAGTATCGGCGTAGTGATTACGTATAGCTCTTCAGATAAACGCGAATCCTATTCTCTGCTGAAATCATGATTATGAACTTTTTGTTAAGGGGGCAGGTACACTTAGAATTTTGGAAAATCGATTTTATTTTCTTTGCATTTTCTAAAAGAAGCATATTTCAAGAGCATTCTCTGCAAATTTTAGACGAATCGGACAATTTTTTATGGAGCTAAATAACTTTGAATGAAGTCGTCTCTATTGCATAAAGCGTTTTTCGCATGCTTTAAAAGCATTTTTCTCGAAACTATGTTTTCCAAGTCGGTGATCACTGTAACTTGAAAACGACTTTATCGATCAGTATGAAATTTTTCTCACTTATTTGATATGTAATTATCCTCCAGATGAACGAAAGATTTTTTGATTGGACGATATACTTTTTTTCAAAAAATATACTTCACGATATACTTTTTCCCAAAAATGTGAGTGAAATTTTGGTCGAAAATACAATTTTGAATTTCAACAACCGCCATTTTTCGACAAAGTCAAAGACAAAGTCCTTCGTCCATCCAAAGCACTATGCTATTAATTAATAATCCCCGATTTTTTTTTTATTTCGGATGATCCAGTGACTAGCTACAGTGATCAAGGCAAAACCATTTTATTTTGGACCCCTCAAAACTATTTCGACTAATTTGCATCCTTGTGCCTTAAAAAAATTACAATAGCTTCTACAAATATATTTCTTTCAAGTAAAAAAACATTTGTTATTAATTACTTTAATGTGTGTCTTAAAAAAATCCTGAAAGAAAGCTTTTTCCGGACGTCCCAAGTGTACCTGACCCCTTAAGTCATGTGTTTAAGCATGTTGTGTTTTATTTTTTACATCTTGTACCTTGTCATATTTTAATGAAACGAAAAGTGTAAAATAGGAATGTTTTCCAGAGATTTCGTCTGTTTTCAATCTCTATAAAATCGCCTTTTAACCACTTTCATGGGTAGTATAGGAATATTAAGCCTAACCGATCATGAGCTACCAAGTACTACAAAAGGACTTAGGGGAGGACTCAGCTTCAATATTATGGAATAAACGAGCAATGCACAGCACATGCAACAAAATGTTTAATCACCTGTACTTTTGTTTATGAAGAAGTCAAAAACTTCTTGCTGTAAGTGAATGCCACTTTTAACTACTCATGATACAAACTAACTTAAATACCCATTAACGATATTTAATAACTTGGGTCAGAGCAAGGGATAACTGAAAGTATTTCAGGGGACAAATAAAAGTAAACAATACGGTCATAAAAGTGTGGTTACCATTCCGGAAACATTTTCAGCCCACACGCCACGCGATCACTCAAGAACGTAATGCAAGTGGTTTGAAAGTACGAAAGACAATCAATAACCTGGTAAACAACAATATGAATGTTTACGCTAGAATCGATGCGTATTTATATATACTGTCGAAGTGAATGAAATTACAACTTTCTTAGCTATGGCAGCTTAGATTTTATTCATATTAATGTTGCAATACAGTGACTCGTCAATTTCAATGACCGAAACTTTAGAACTATTTTGCCTTAGCAATGCACGACGAATAAATAAGCCTACATAATATAAAACTGGCATAACCAAAAGTCAATTTTTATGGGGATGGTATCAATGAACTGTTATATCTCAAGCAAGACTAGCTTGTAATTTAAAAAAAAACTCCTAGCGCATCAGAACCGCTAGAAACACTAATGTTCGAAGAGCAGTAGAGGATTTGTGCAGATTTTGAGCTTGTATTCTACCACTAGCTACTTTTCCTACTTTAAACTAATACACTCTAAGTAATAATAGACCCTAATTTTATGTTAATTTCGATGACTTCATCGAAAGTTACAGCGACCGATAGCTCTTTGTAGTTGCCATCCGAAAAGTGTCCAGACCTTAGAAAATTTAAACATTGTTTATTTATTTTCATTGCAAATGCTCGCGATGTGAATAATTAATGCAAGTATTTATAAAAATAACAAAAACACTTCATACTGGCAGCCTTTTGCTAGCACAGAAGTCAAAAATATGTCACTTATGTCTGACGTTGAAGTCAACCTGTTCTGCGAATTTCTTATTGATCCAATCACTGCATTTGAAATGGAGTCAGGATAAGAGACTGGCTTTCCTAACTTTCTTCCATCAAAACTGTGTAAAGAATTATTAAAACCTGTCAAAAATTCGAAACAATTCGCAAAATTTTGTCTTTGATTCTAATAAAATTATAATTTTTTTTTCATTTTTCACATCGTAATTTTCTTGTAACACAGCTGGCGGCTCCATGTACATACTTCAGACGACTTTGCAAATGCTTTCAACAAATCCAGTGGCAAATCGTATTGCACATGTACAAAAACATTTTTTTACAATTTTGGCTATGACTCACTGTAAACATATAAATAAATACTTGTCCCACCAGTACATAGCATATTCAAATCCACACACAATACATCCATTCATGCTTACGTTAATTTCATTTCAAATATGAGCTGCTAAAATTGAAACAATTGCAATGCGCGACGAGTACCTAAAACGAGTTCCAGAATTTAACAACATCCACTCGTCCATGGTCTAGAAGCGCATATTCTCGAAGAGGTGTGTCGGCATCAAGAACGTCGTCAAGCAGTCAAAAAGCACTTAACTCGATGCTGAAGATGAGGGCGAAAGGATTGTTTTGAGGTTTTCGTCTTCTACTCGATTCGCCAGGCTCTTACGATTTTCAATTTCATCTCGCCAAGTTTTCAAGAAGCATTGCAATTACTGTCGTATACGTTAACGCCAAGTACGCCAGAAGTAGGTACCCGTATCCACGGTGCCGATATTTTGATTATTTGTTTCCAGACTGCTTACTTACTTTTGCTGGCAAATTCGCTACAGTTCCCTCTCTGACGGCTAATTACAGTAAGCCAGCAAAGAAAGCAAGAAAGAAGTTATGATGGAGATGCGATTTTGATTAATAAATTAATATGTTCTCGGTCGATTTCAATTTGAATTTGTCTGGAATTTTCAAGGCGAAATTATAAGGTCAAGTTCATCAAAATTCACTTAGTTTATCAAATATAAATCTCTCTTTGAAATAAGATGCAGTTTGATAGCAAAGACTAAGCAGATTTTTTACTGTTTTCCGAGCTCAAATTATAGACTTGGCTCAAGAAGTTTCAATTATTCAATACAACAATGTCTCAATCAAGTGAATGAAGCCAAAATACTTAAAAAGGTGCATTTTTTTCAGCATCTATCGAGAACTGGTTAGGGTAGCTAGCATTAAAAACAAAATCTTGCCCCAGTTGTTTTTGGTTTTCAATGCTACGTACCCTAACCAGCTCTCGATAGAGGCGCTGAAAGTCGCAGTTACCAATGGCATCCAACGGGATCGCCACTGAATATTTGACCCACTGGATATTTTAATATTGAATCTTTACTTCTTTAATGAAAATAAACACCTTTTCAATAATAAAAAAATCTTAACAGAATGCTCGATTATACACTTTTGTATGAAATAGTAGAGGAACAAGCTTATATCAATGCATTACAAATATCATTCTGAAAATATTTTATTCCCGCAGCGTGTATCTACATCTGCTCAATAGAAATATTGTCATTATTTTGTTACACTTGTCCATTTTTCACATTTTACTGCTCATTAAGTTCTTAATGATCAGTAGCTGGGTACAATGAAAAACATTTTCAACTTCTGTTTAACAACCTTTTTGACACTAACTACACGGACTGTTCCCTTTCAGACATCGATATCTGGAGAAAGTATCTAAAGCAACGAAAGAATGTCATAATTTCCAGTAGTCATTCATATTAAATGACATGTGAATGATACTTTAACGTTTTCATGAAATACCTGAATAGTTTGGATGACTCAAAAAAGGACTCGTATCAGAAGTTGAATAAAATGATAAGTTTTTCGTTGCGGTAGGTACATAGCAAGGACGATATGATGAGTTTGAAGGAATTCCTTACGCGCGATTCATATCGTTGAGTACAGTGAAAGATGTGAGTTTTTATACATCAGGGAAATATTTGTCACAATATATTTAGGCGGTTCTTATACACGTTTACCCGCATAAGCAACGCTAGGGTAACGAATTTTAATAACTAGAGATAAAACCAATTTTCTGAATGAATTTTCACAAAATTTCCAAAATTAATAAGCTTTTTGAATTTGAATAAACTTATGATTCAAACGGAGATAGAATTGCCCCCCGTAAAATCGAAAGAAATGTAAGCGTGAAGTTAGTTTTTTTGGCAAAAGTGCAATTTTTCGGGTGCAGTTCAAAGGAAATTATTAAAATCTTATGATGTGAATGCTTCAGTCGTATTTTGACAGATCAGTAGATCTCCTTTATCAGACCTATAACTAAAAGTAAGATATGCACCTAGTTTATTTCACTGGAACTTCAAAGCATTGCTATTTAGATCATTAACTGTTGATGACATTTCCAGGACTTCAACGACATCCCAAAGAATTTCCTTTTTCGGAAAGAATGTCCTCATGATATAAACAAGACATAACAAAAGTCTTATATCACGGTGCATCCAATTTGTTGTTTATCTTCGAAGTACATGGTGGCAACAAGAACTAAATTAGTGCAGGCTACATTCAAAAGTGGTCGTAAATTATTGTGCTACCACCGCGGGAGCCGACTCGTCCCGAAAAGTACCCATTATTGATAGGAGCGCGAATGCGGTGCAGTAGGTAATGCCAAGAAGCAATATAGACTGGATAATAGAGTCAGATGCATCTTGATAAGGTCTCCAAAATGAACTCGTTCCCGTCGTCTAATGCCGTTTATCGAACGATATTGCAACAAACCGCAGGAGCCCGTCGCAGCAGACCCGTCTCGTGCATTATCGGTCTTTTGAAGTAACCTCCCGGTGCAATATCAAAAACTTGGCAGACTGAGCTAATAAATGCACTTTAGTGTTCCGATCAAAGGCCAATAAAAAGCAGACGCGCGTATCTTTGGACACTTCTTGTGGTGTTGCGAGTTCCCGCCATCATATGCCAAAACAATAGGCCATAATTCATTTTCGAAAACGAGCTGATCGAGTATTTGCGATCGTTGATCTTTAAATTTGCCGAGTCGATCGTGTATCTATGGGTTTTGCGCGAAGCCGCAGTGCGGGAAGATATCGTCGCTGTGCCGGAGGCTGATTTTGATTGTACGTAATTTTTTAACGATCTACGATGATAAATACGCTCAACAGTCAGATTAAGAGAGGGAAAACAATAATAAAAACACTCGCGCAGTTGCGACTCACATAAAGTATGAGCTAAGTAAGGATCAATTCCAATACTGCCGAAAGTATTGTCTACTCTGACGTGTACAATATTTGGCCGATAGCTACGGCAATGAATAATAATTGCCAATTAAGATGCAGTTTTGCAAACTGTAGTTGTAAACTTACAAGCACTGTGTAAACATTTTCATGAGAATTGGTAATTTTATGACAGCAATTAAAGAGCAATTCCTTAGTATGTAATGACTAGCATGAGACATGTTAGTCAAGTATCAGTATTGCTTGCGGTTAAGTAGTAGTAATAAAGATTTTTAAACAAACTGCTAATTATGAGCTATCGAATATGTCCGCATTAATGTGTATTTGATGTTGTATCAATGAAAATTGTAACATTTAATAATAAAAATATATATCAATCAATAATCATAATTACTGAAAATTAAGCAAAAGCAAAAAGTAGCCATTAAATGAACGTTTGCACAACAGCTGCTCTTAAATATATATTTCATATTAAACGTCTATCGACTTGAAGCATATTTTTGTCGATTTCAATTTATCATAGATACTTACAAGCGTTTCTTAACATTTAAAATGAATTTCAATAAGCTTGCTCCCAGAAAGAAAATAATTATAAGAGCAAAACTAAATGGTGTTCATTCAAAAACTTTTTTTTAAAAAAGTAATCAATTGCAGCACCTTTTCACTTGGCATTTTAAATAAATCTGGAAATCATCATTAGTAGCTTTAAACTCAAGTGAAATACTTAATGATTGATTGATAACTGAACTCAATAGTCTTAGCCATGCTAAGCTCAGAAACTTCTGTCAAAACTAAGTAGGCCCCAATGGGAAAAATAAATAAGCAGGAGCTTGACCTTAACCCACAAAAAACCCTAGCGCATCAGAACCGCTAGAAGCACTAAAGTTGCTGCTGTATAATAGGCCATATTCTAGACGCAGGACCGGTACGGTATACTCGACGGCCCAATATATTCCGACGGCCTGACAAAATTGGACGTAATCTTTCCTCCACAGACGTACGAAACTAACAGCAACCTTACTTTCCCTCCCTGTCATCACACCCCTATCCCAAATTTCCTTCACTCCAATTTACTAATTCGCTCCTAGTGTTGCTCCAAAAATGAAATTTTTGAGGGGTTTTACTGGGCTTTCCACTCTATATTATAAGTTAAGTTAAGAATTGCAGATACATAATACGTACAAATTAACATTAGGCTAAGATCTTGGTCGAGTTTTAAAACTGTTAGACGTAAGACACATTAAGTTAGTACGATAGGCATAAGTCATATTCATAATTTAATTTAAGCCCAATAAAATGTTTGTTTGATTTTGTTACAACAAAAAGCTGATTTTAACTATAACATTGGGACCGGATTTTGAAGATATCCTCACTATTTTTTTAACAACTCCAGCTCTATCCAGCAAAGAAATCACTTATTATTGATTCTTATGAGCACTTTAAATTTAGCATCCATATTAAAGCTGAGATATCAAGCATCAAAATTTTTCATCAGAAGGTCTTTCCATTTCGTTATAATCTGTAAAATAATTCTAGTTTGAATGGAACGATTTGCTTTTGCAAACCATTTCTTAAACTACTTATTACACACACTTATATAATTAAAAAAAATTTTCATTTACTTCAGTTTTGTTTTCTTTAGCTCAATTTTCCCTTTAGCTCAGCAAAACTCTTGACAAATTTCTTTCAAAATGAACCCGGATGTGCCGTAATATTGCAGCATGACCAATATTTTCAGAGCATATTCCGCAATCAATCTTTTTTGACCACCACGATCGCAACTAAACGCCACCTATATTTTCACCTCCGGAAGAAAGAATCCATCAAACATATGATGAATAAGGCCAATAACCAATTTTCTTGGTCGAAAATCGGATGAAACTGTGTGTGGCAAATGATGTAAACGCTCGCTAAATGCAAGATATTATTTCCTCAAGCAATTAAAAGTTCATCAAGAAGATATGCGAATACTTCATAATGATCGAACTTCTCATTGGTTGAAATTTATTTTTTTTCGATCCATAAATTTTTCAATTTTTTTGATAATTCCAGAAAGCCTCATATGAACTAAACTATTGAGCTGCTTCCACCTACCTATTGATTTGATTTCATACTTTTGTCCTTTTGAAGACTCCAGTAAAGCTTGAGATTAATTTCCGTGCACAAATAATCGCATCATATTAGCAAACCATGTATTTATGAATAAATCGTAACTATGCCGATTTATCATCTGAAAATCTTCATATCGGTTATGCAAACATCGTTCCGCATAACTCTTCGCTGCATTCTCAGATAATGTGGCAATATTGCGAAAATGTCCACAGTTGATTTCACAGCAGGATCGAAATGATTTAATTAGCGGAACGAATATTTTCTGCTTTTATCGAAGAAACTTCTCTGCAAAAAACATTCGATTATTAATTAGCGATCTTCAAGATCGTCCTAATTATCGGCACTGCACTGTGCGAAGATGCTGGTCGTGATAAGTGTGGTACGTCAAAATTGATTAAGATGACTTTTCTTCCGATTCGTACTCTTGGGCGATTTTAGCAGTTGAGATCAGAGTAAAATATAATTCAGTACTTTCATTTGTCCATGGATTTCGAATCCATAATAATTCACAGTACATCGAACCGACTTTCTTTTCATACTTACGTAAAAAATTCGATAGGTGCCGAAAGGACAGATATTAAGACCCATCGCCGTTTGATTGATGTTAGGGATTCGTTCATTACATGTACGGCTAACGATCGACCTTTTTCTCGTGCTCGTTTTTGTCCCATCGGCAAATTTATATCCTCGAGTAAAAAAATTGATGAGATTTGCTCGAGCGACCGGTTTCAGTTTTCCCGCCGGGCCGAGTCAGAGTCGGTCGTCTAAATGATTGCCAGCAATCGTAACTATGGATGGAGTATTCAGGCTCATTAAATGCTTCGGTTTGATCGAGGAAAATTGAGGAAGTTCGAGCTCGTAAAGATCAGTAGACCGGTACAGGAAGTTTACACACCGGAGATGGATAGATTTGATTCTGTCCTCTGCAAATACAGATCCGGTTCTATTGAAGTTGCACTTTGTTTACGAATAGCAATAAAATGCGGTTTTCATTGTGAGTTGTATGACTTTTACAAGCGACGAAAAAGTGAATGAAGAAAGTCAAAAGAAAACTGTTGTAAATTTACACGTTCAAACCTTTTTTTGAAGAGTCAGAAAAAGGACCTGTATAAAGTGACTACCAGTTGCTAAAAAATATCAAAATTTATTAGATGTAGTTTTAGGATATATCTGTTTTGTTAAAATTGTTACATTTCATGTCGAGTGGCGTTAATGGAAAGAGCAATGTAACAGCTGCCAATCTTCTTAACATTCGATTAATTCTAGATTATTATAGTATTAATATGCATAGTTTTAGCAGTCGGTATGCGAAAAAATTGAAAAAAGATTCAATAGCTGAGTCTATGGCTTGAATTTGACACTAGAGCCAACCAAATGTGTTTGAGTATCTATGATCAAAAGTCGTACGAAACTCGTTGCATAAAGCACTTCATGTCACTCATGATAAAAGATTTCATTTATCACGAATACAAGCATTTTATTCATGTGTCTAGCTGAGTGATTTTGCTTTATGATGTTTTTCGAGTAGTTTTGTTCAAATCACTTGTCTAGCATGTCTTGCCTAAAGCAATTTGAATTAAGCAACTCTTACATCTGGCTGCAACTTCATTATGGATCGTTCAGAGCGAATCCTAGAAGAAAAGTTTCCGGTTACCTTTTATTTGCTGCAATTTGGAACCAGTATAGACCAGGTAAAGCCAGGTTTTTAACATTTCTTGGCTTAAAAAGTCTACATTTGAATACACGACTTTTGCGTGTTGATAATCAGCTGTTGATCAGATCTTTAGTGACTGAAAGTGCTGTTACGTCATTAGCATAATCCTGCACGAAAAGCCGTTCTTGTGGCAGTTCGTTTAGCAGGGACTAAACTAGCATACTCCACAGAAGCGGTGGTAGGACACCTCCTTGAAGGCATCCATTTGTGGTCTCCGTTCTCAAGTAGCAGTTAGATCCCGCTTCAACCATCAACAATATCTGCATTAGCATAGCTTAACTAAGACGTCATCCACGCCATGAGCTTTCTTAGCTTCACACAGCTCTACAAAAGGCACACAGTCAGAGGCCCTTTTAATGTTCACAAATACCCCCATCGCATACTCGCCATTTGAGATCTTTACCCCAACTCTAGAAACCAGCGAATGAAGAGCTGACTCGCATGATTTTCCTCGCTGGTATACATGTTACTCATCATTCAAGGAGTAAGACTTAATTGCCCTAGTACGTATGTATCGGTCAAAAAGTCTGTCCAAGCATTTAAACATAAGCGAAGGACATGATTGCATCCCTAACTTTTTCTCTTGTGACTACAGATCTAGCAGTTTAGAAGCATTTCCTACTGCTGCAAAGAGCAGGAGGTTCGGTCAGAGGCCCAGATGTTTTCTGCGTTTCAATCAACCGCGCGCCCGGAAAGTGGTTCCTAATCAGTGGGTGATGATCAGAGAGCTAAACCTCATCCGACCCAAGCCATCAAGTTATTGATCTAACTATTCCAGACAAACATAGTGATACATAACTGCCCTACTGTTTGTTTGGTGTGAAGAGGGTGGGAGAAATTTCAGTGTTTAAAGTCAAAAGCCCGGAGAAGTTATAAAATTAAAGAGTCTGTCTCCTTTGGCGTTATATTTGTTGCGGCCTCAGCTGATACGCTGGGAGTTAGCATTGTAGCCCACCAGAAATTTTAGTCTCTCCAATTCAGCGTACTGCACCAGGTCCTTCAACTCCTGTATTGGTGGCGAGAGAGGGACTCAAAAATAAGTAGAGGGAACTATCGTGCGTTTCAGTCTGCTAGTTTCCCAGAACTGTACTGCCGCCTTTAAAACTGTCTCAGCATAGTGACATCAAGCAGATTTGAAACCACGACAGAAGTACTCGGCCGCGTTGATCTTTCATCATAAAATATATTTGCCTCCGTGATGACCCTCCCTAGATCCAGCGGCTTCGAACCTATGGCTCTTGTACAACTACAATATTAGTTAAGCTTGCAGTTTTGTCAATTTTTAGGCCAAAAGGTAGTACGAAGCTTTAACATGCTACAAGTTGATCTGAACAAATCTTTAACTATCATGCATATAAAAATCCGGAATCAATGCCATTGGACCTTTTGCAGGGACCCTTAGACAATGTTCACGTGCCCTCCGTGAAAAACAACTCTATAGAAGAGAATTTACACCGGATATCTGCGTTCTACTTTGGAGACTTGCCCATAGATAACCAGAAGAGATGGTGCTTCACTAGTTTTTGATTTGATAAAATTTAACCGCATACAAAAAGTGGCTCAGCACCTGTCCCTGAGCGTAGAGAAACTTCTTCGGTCAAGTATGATCACCAGGTTGATGTCATCTTGACCGGTGATGAGATTCGTCCTGGGACTGATTTGCCTGATGGTCCAGTGTTTCACATCGATGCTCGGATTCAGTTTACCAAACATGCTAGTGATGTCTCTTGCGAGGACCAGAAATCCAACAAATAATATGAAAGTGCCTGGCAAGATAAGAGTCAAAAAAGGTAAATTTGGGCCAGTATGCAATATTGGAGCGACCTGTATGAGCCACTGCATAGATGTTTGATTGCAGCAGGCGACTTGGAGGTGACCAAACTTCGCTTGCGTGAAGTTGTAAACTGGTCCCGATTCTGCTATCCCTCGCCACAGTTCGTTCTTTATGATAGCGCAATGGCCATCGGTCAGTTAGCCATTTGTGTTAGACATACCTACCACAACGATGAGAAAAGAAAACGCAGCTTCTGCATATATTTTTCTCTTTGCTTTCGCGGATGGTGTGTTTGTGCTAGAAGTACTAGCCTTTGCGACATTTCTCTCGCTGATTTTGGCATTTTTAGCATCTTGTGTTCAGAAATGTATGCATAGGATTTTGCTTCAACTTTACGTTTCTTTCTCGCACCACTGATAACAGATTTCGCATCTGTGCTAACCAGCAGTGAGATCTCTGGCGTCACCGGTCTCTCTTTACCTTTCATCGTCGCCCGTTATACTGACACTCGATTTGCATTAGGAAGCTACAACTTCTTATGCAGAGTTCTCCTCTGTCGACGGCTGAGAGTTTTCGCTGGTTCGTAATGTCCAGTCGGCGTGGCTTTGCACCCAGTCATCAACACAGGACATTTCTCTTGTAAACTGACAGCCTAAGCATCACCAGCCAACCTTTCTTTCGCTACTCCTGGCTCATAAGCTTTGCTGTTTCACATTCAGTCTCCAGGCTCATAAGTTTTGCTGTTTCACATTCAGTCTCCAGGGAACACCTGCAGTTATTACTGCATTGGTTTTCATGTCCACCTTTGTTGGCAGCTTGCCCCTTTTGCGCAATTTCTTAAGTCTTATTTATACTAGTCGAACCTGCCACCTATCGTGCATCTCCCCTCCCCTTTTGTAACGATTCGGGTGGAAACATCTTTTCCCCTTGTGAAGCCATAGTTGGACTTCCAGTTGACGCTGTATTCGACTTTTTGGGGCCGTTGACCAGAGGAGATGCTATCAGCAAGTTCGAATACTAGCTGAATATGGAATCTTCCACAATGTTAGCCTGTGAGTCCTTTATTGCAGTCGTACATTAAGTTCAGGCCAGCAGCTCCTGCCGTACTGAGCACGCCCAGCATGGGTGAATTTCCAGACTCAGCCTAGTTGTCACCTGCAGAGGTAATTTCCTTGGGGTTGACTCACATGTTTGTCCCCATTTGTCACATCTTACGACAAGCTGGGCTTGGCTCTGGCTGTATTCTACGATTGCTTCACATCGAAGCAACCCCCATACACAGGTAAATGGTGAAAATTGTACAAGTTTAAAATTTATAAAAAAACACCTCTTTGGGTCTTTAATATATTATACTGATAGTTGTGACAGGATACTAACTCAAGAATTAAAGTTAAATCTGTCAATATCGCAGCCTGTGAAATATTTTTTTTCAAATTCTAAGTGTCAATATTTTTATCTAGAGCCAAAGCTTTGGAAAAATATATTCTCGTGCTTTATAACTTGCTTATTAACTAAAAATATCCCTATAATACATGATAGAAATACATGATAGAAATCAAACTCAAAGACTTCAATTGCGAAATAATTGAAAAAATTGCAAAAATTTAATGCATATATTCAATTCGTTTGATTCATTTTATTCCAAAGTTCTATCGAATCTGGCAGAAATCTGATTATACAAGGGAAATTGAAAATCAATTTCTGGAAATATGTATTTTACTTGAGTTTTTTTTTACAAGTGAAATATTTTTGTTTTGAGTTTAATTTTTATCTTTTAAGGTAAAAGCGTTGGAGTTATATCGAAAGATAATTTGGCTGAACCAAGCTAATAAAGAAGCTCTTATTGAAAATGAGTTTGACTGAAAGATATTTTTTTGCAAGTGACATACATTGATTCTTGAAGAACTTATATTTAAGAAAATTATACTTAAAAAAAAAACACAGACTATACAGAGTTATTTCAAAAATTTAGCGGTTGAATCAGTCTCTGACTCTTTCGACCTCTTGCTTAACGCTTGCTGATAGCTTGCCTGTGAGTTATGATGATAAGTCATGCTGACACAAACATAGTCAATGCGATGCAAAGTTACCTTTCTAATACCAAAATCATTTTTTTTTATATATAACTTTTATTGATTGGATATTGAACAAGCATTTCTTAGATAATAAGTGCAGTTTACTTTTGAAATTATTTAAGCTAATAAATAAGCTAAAATAGCATTTGAATCATTGCAGCGACTTTTTTCGTTTCATTTTAGTTCATTTCATTTTCATTCTTTTACTTTATTTAGACAAAAGAAAAACTAAGCAGGCAATTTTATTGCTCGGAGACCTTTCAATGAGCTTCTTTGATTCTATTCAATCGTTTCGAATTTATGCAATATAACAAAAGTATCCTAATCAGTTTTTTTCCCAATTAGAATAAAGACGCCAGTATTCAAACATAATATGCTAAATTTTGCACAACTGAACGAAATTATGTTCAGAAAGAAATAGAAAAAAAATATTCGAAATGAAGCTGAATACAATCAGTCTGTAAAATTTTCAAAAACTCCTAGTCGACCAGACTCAAACGTCTCAAAATCTACCCCGGAGCTATGCAATCTTGACGAAAAGCATTCTTAGCTTATTCATACTCAAGAGGTTACTTGAGCTCCTCGACAGCAAATGAAATTCATGAGACTGGAAAATTCGCAATTTCTACAGACAATTCGAACATTTTCCCACACACCTAACTGCTTGCGATTTCATCTTTTTGATTTCTGATGGAATCTTCAGAAACCGCATTAGGTACCTCCTAGGATACAACGAGCCTTTCAAGTGTCTCTACTCGAATTGAATACCTGTCTTGAATGCAGATCTTCTCGCATACGATCAATAACAATGCTAACGAGATTGCTTTTATGATGGAAGGGTTGCTTGTATTGGGACTTTGATGGAAAACTCCACCTCAATAAATCCAAAGATTAAAATCCGTCAAAAGTTGTGCTCGAATTAAAATCGTTTTTTTTTTTTCATTTGTGCCTTTATTGCTAAATGCATCACACTCTGCACATCTACGGCCTCTACGAATGGGATCAGGATAAACAGGAACCTTTTTGAAGCCTTTCTGAAAATGCGTTTGGGTCGAATAATAAAATGAAACTCGTTCCTCGGTCGGGTGAATATGGATGAGTTGGGAAACATATTCGATCTTCATCATAATCGAGAAAAGGGTGCAATGGGCTTGAGGTTTTATATGTTGCGCGAACGTGATCAAATATGATATTGCTCTAGTTAGATCAGATCTACTACGAATGGATAAAAAGTGTTGCTGATTGAATCGAAAAGATTTGGATTTTTTACCAGCCATCGTATTAGTAAAAATGCTAAAAACTCATCTTTGGAACAATCTGCAAATGAAAATGTATTATCAGTTTTCACTCTCTCATACATCATCTACCTGAATATTTGTATTTTCTTAAATTCATTATAAATTTCCATAAACAACGATAACACTCTTTGACATCACTTCCGGGTTTTTCCCTCCAATTCAGTATCAGGTCGCATTGAAAATAACTAATGAGCTGCATGCCCTGAATTAATTCCACAGAAAGGGTGCCAAAAGTTTATGAAAATCTCATCACGTTTAATACCAGATTCAAACAATATGTATGACCATCAGAAAAAAACTGTAATTATTCTCCTGAGTATCTCTTCCCGACGACGTCGTACTGTGACAAATGAGCTATAAATCAGAATTAGGACTCGTCGAGATTTTGGGCCTCTGCAAAAGACTTGAAACTGTTACTTCAGGTAAGACACCTTCAAAAGGACAATATCGAATTTTTCCCCTTGGATCGCGAACAAAGACTTTGAGTATCTTTGCGCGTTTCCAATCGCTGGAGATGAAATGAAGAATTATTGCAAGTGTTTATTTTCCATTGAACGCGTCGCCTAGCCTGTGTTTGCGGTTTCGACAAACATTTCCCGCCGTATATCGTACTTCGGACATGATTTAATAGAATCTTCGTACAAAGTGTTTTGTGCAATTTCTGTTTGGGTCGAAGATGGCCGAACAGCCATGACGGGATCAAATCGCTACAATGGCGAACCGTTTTCATCAAAACGGTCTTGTGCTAATATTATCTCAAGTCGAACAATGCGCATGGAATGCTGCAAAGACATTTTCAAAACATCGAATTTATTTTATGCGCTACGCTATGTCAACAGGACACTGTTGCTTTTAAGGATTTCGCTTTATCTATTTATATCGATACGTTCTGGAGCTCGAAATGATATAATGTGGATTCTTCATATTGATCTTTAAATCGTTTGTGCATGATCGCATTTAAGAAAAGCTTAAGATTTTCGGGGATAAATTTTCTGTGGGCTGATATTTTTGAAAAGAAATTACGTTTCGAGGTATCTGAGAAATGAGAAGTAAATCCAATTAACGTGATGCATGTACTATTTATGTTTCTTTTTTTTTATTTTACTAACTTAATACGGGCAGAAAATACTATCTGTTTTCGAATACAGTAGCTCTTATCTTGCCCTTATGGAACGATTTGTCCTATCAGCTCACTTGACTTGCTTAATTTATGGCATTCAATATTTTGAAAATTTCTACGAAATTTCAAGCCATGTGATATTGCGACGTGCAGAGCAATTAAATCATTAAATCTGTCTGTCGGCAAGTGTCACTTCTCCAAAACATACGTACATATATCTAGCAGCGAGATTTTGTTTTCAGGCTTGTTTACAAGATAACAAAAGCAGCTCTTTATCAACCGCACTTGTACAAAGGACATGCGATGACAAGGACGTGCGGAAAACATTGAAAGAAAAGTTAAGAATGCCTGAAGAGGTCCTTCAGCCGTTTAAAACAATATGATATGGCGCCGATTTAGTCTCTGCTTTGGCATGAGGTTGGCTTCTGTAAATACCGCAGGTGAATTGGTCCTGTTTTGTTGACGGGATCTGTTTGTCACCGAAAACGGGCTCTTTGACTGTTAATTATGTTTGGCCATTTTTGCGATAAGTATCATCATAAATTAAAGTTCTTTGGCTTCAACTTGAAATTTTAAGTACAGGACAGATCGCTCTTCAGGACAACATGTTTCTATGGTTTTCGAGAATTATGAACATGCTGATGGATCCGAAGGAGTTTTTTTTTTCCAATGTAAATGCCATATCGTAAAAGTATAAATAGCTAATAAATAAAAATGAAATATAAGCACATTTAACTTTACAGTTGATTTAGGGTCAAAACAGTCACGAAGATATTTAGAGAACTTTTATAATCGCGAGGGTGTTGCACAAAGGTCAATCAGTGCACTGTAAGGCAGATTGGTAGTATTCGTTTTGACCTTTATTCAAAGATTTCGGGATTTCAAGAACCGATAAGCTATTGAATGGTAAGCATTGAAGGTTTAAGAATTCTTTTAGTAGTTACTAAGGTTTTACACTGTTAAATATATTTAGAAAAATTAGGGCTGGAACGCACACGGTTGTGAACAAAACCTCAACTTCTGCCCTTGACAAGGGTTAGTAGTTTAATAGTTTTATATTTCATTGTAATTTAAACTTTACTACCTCAAAAACATAAGATTTAGTTCATGCCAGAATCTTGCGTTAAATTATACAGGCATTGTCAGCTCTGTCTTTTAAACCAGCCAGGCCAAGACGCATGATTTTTGAGTTAGTTTTAAAAAGAAGATTCCTTCGTGTTAACCAAGTATTTGAAAAATCTCAGAACTAGGGGAACGAGGGGCCTGTTGTAACACCGCTCTTTCATTGAGAATTTGTACATCATTCGTTTGTTTATTTGACTTCATACTATATCTTACTCGCGAGGCGTCATTCCGCCATATCCAGTGTTCCGCGAGACGCTGCAGTAAGTGGACGGGTATGCACGCTTTGTTTTGGCCAGGTAACATAAAAATTTGGTTGTTGTGGTTTTCATTTTATTTGAAACGTTCTTTGCTCTATTCGCTTTCAAATTGTCCTAACTTTCATGTTGTGAATCGGTTTTTATTCTTTTGACTAATTTCATTCTACTGTAATCCTGGTATATTTTAAAAGTTAAGCTATGAGGATCATTGTAATAAAATTTTGGTGCCTGCAGCATGCCTCTACAATCGTTTTAGTTTCTAACAATTTACTAAGATGAAAATCCATTTGTCGCCTTCCAGAATGAGAGAATATAAAAGAAAGTCAGAGCGAGTAACGCCAAGTCAGGAGGTGTTCGTGTTAACTGCAGCTGAAGTTTTGGAAAACAAACGTAGTTTACGGGAAACAAGTAAATGTTTCGGTCTGTGCCACGTTTCTCTTCACAGATCTATTACATAGAAGAAGAATAGTGAAAGTCCACACGGTGACAATGTCAAGCGAAGACTAGTTTTTACTGCGAACGAAGAAAATAATGGCTTCATACATTATCCAGTGTGTTGTAATATATTTTAGATTGTTTCCTATGGAAATGAGGAAACTGGCATATCAAAGCGCAGTGCAACTTAGTGCTAAAAATATCCCCACTTTTTGGCATAAAAATAATATTGGCGGTTCGGACTAGTTTCAGAAACCCCAACTTTTCTCTAAGGACACCTGAAGCTAATCATTAGGAAATTTAAAAAGGAGTTCTCCAAAAGTATGGGTTTATAGCGTCTCATATATGAAACATTGATGAAACGGTAGTCATGGCTGTTCAAAAACCTAAGAAGATAGTAGCTGCGCGTAGACAAAAGCAAGGAAGTGGAAGTACTGCTTAGAACACACTTTCCAAGGTGCCAAATCAGCAATGAGGCTGAGGAAGAAGAGTATATTCCTGATCGGATACGTCACTCACTTCCTCTGCTTAAACAAATCATCATGTATGAAAAAGTTGAATGGGCGATAAAGTCTTTCAAACCCTTTAAATCACCAGTGCCAGACGGAATTTACCCAGCTTTGCTACAAAGAGCGACATGGAAACTAAAAATCACTCAGGTACATATATTTAGAGCGAGCTTGCAACTCAGCTATACCTATATCAAAATTGTGGAGACTGGCGCGAATTGTTTTAATCTCTAAAGATGGCAACAAACTGGCCAGGAAATCATGCAGGCCAATTAGTCTCATATCTTTTATATTAAATACCATGGAAAAACTGATTGACCTATACATAAGGAATGATCTTTTGACGAAAATGCCACTTCACAAATTTCAATTTGCCTACCAAAAGGGCAAATCAACTACATCAGCTACACATAAGCTGACACAAATAATAGAAAAGCTATTGAAATGCAAGAATTCGCTCTATGTGCCTTCTTGGGCATAAAAGGAGCCTTTGATAATGCTAGACATGACTCGCTATACGTCGCTCTCCAGAGGAGGGATGCTTCTCAAGAAGTGTGTTTGCGGAGCTGGGGGAGGCGAAGCTAATTGCGTACACTAGGAGGGGGTGTCCATAGAGAGGTGTATTATCCCCCCTGCTATAGTCCATACTAGTTGATGACCTTTTCGTGACCCTCAATAGTAAGGGCCTAACTGCTCTCGGCTACGCGGATGATATCACGGTAATAATAAGAGGCTCACACATGGATACCGTGAGGTCCAGAATGCAAAAAGCCTTAAATGAAACAAACCAATGGTGCGAAAAAGAGGGTCTATTCATTGAACCTCAGAAAACTAGCACAATACCTTTCACCAGAAAAAGAAAAATCGAAATAGGAGCCCTAAATATTAGGGGCACAGTCGGATGTCTGCAGGAAGAGGTAAAATATCTAGGAACACACCTAGATAGGAAACTCACCTGGAACAATCATCTAAAAAATATGACAATGAAAGCCACTAAGGCACTCTGGGCGACAAAACAAATGCTTGGACGCAATTGGGGACTATCTCCAAGGCAGACCCTATAAGCATACAAACAAATGGTGAGACCTATTCTCCTATATGGAGCTGCAGTGTGGTGGAAGAAAATCATACAAAAAACTGCTATTAGTAAGGTCAACAAGCTTCAGAGGATGGCCTGCCTGCTGATTACGAGAGCAATGAGCTCCACCCCAACAGTAGGAATGGAGGCCTTTCTAAACCTTGAACCGCTACACCTCAAAATTCAGGATGAAGCAGCGAAACAATCCGTTAGCCTACAACAGGCCTGCAGGTATAAATCAGGGGATCTTAAAGGCCACCTGAAAATCCTGGAGGACTTCAGATCCATAATGGAAATGTTAAACCTCAGCGACCAAATAAAAACTGAGGCTGTATTTGAGAAGAGGCTCAAGGTCACAATTCCATCAAGGGACAAATGGAAGGATGAACTACCTCCCTCGTACAAAGGAGCGCAAATGTGGTATACGGATGGTTCAAAGATGGATTGTGGAGTAAGAGCAGGGATCGTAGGTCCCAAGTGCGAAATGCATTTCCATCTCCCAAAAGAGGCCACGATCTATCAAGCAGAACTATCTGCTATACTAAGAGCCTGATAAACAATAAAAATAAGGAATACTAAAAGGGTCAGAATTAAGATCCTAGCGGATAGTCAAGCGGCTCTCATTGCTATAAATCGCGATCAAATAAATTCAGTACCCTTAGCTCGCTAACGCGTCGGTCCGAAGCAGCGATCTACTGCCCGCGGGTTTGAATCCCGCCGTGCCAATCGCTATATTTGTTCGTCTTACGTTGTCTTAAGGCCAGCGATACAAGTAAAAATTTTCAAAAATTCGAGTTTCTTTTTTTTTACATAAATAATTAAATTAACATCTAAGAAATAAACATACTGAAGGACTTTTGTATGGAGCTGGAATCGCTGATTAGTTGGTAAGTTGCTGTAGTCTTAGAGTTTCTGTGTGTCAAAACTGCGCGTTTTTCTCGAAACGACTTTTTTTTAAATTCGCCGACAAGATAACTCAAAAATTTCGCAACTGATTCTTATGAAACTTGACACACGTTTTTTCTATAGTATGAACTTCTAGTTGAACTTCAAAAATGTCAAAAACAAATTCAAAATTTACCATTTTTGACCCAAAAACTGTCGAAAAAAATGGTCAAAAATCGTACTTTTATTATGAAGCATGCTTATTCACGATTTTTTTACTTTTTTTTTGTTTTCTTGGTTCAACTAGAAGATACATGTTTATGTACAAACTTTAACCCATTTTTTTTATTTAAAAATTCTAAAGCTTATGCTAAAAATCCCGCCGATTGATGCCTTTCACCGCGAGGGTTTCAGGAGATTGGTTACTACGGCGGCCATGTTGAAAAAAAAAAATTAAATAAAATCAGATTTTTGGATATTAAACTCTAATGAATAACCATGATCAATTTCAAAACGATTCATTTATTCCTTCTATTTAATATAAGTCTCTCAAAAACGTTCTAAATTCAGGCGTAGTCATGCAAAGCCGGCCTTAACAGTCGGCGACTGGGTATAATACCAGCGCTCCATTAATTAAGTGCCACATTAAAGCTTTAGTAGCTTCTAGGTATAGCACCAGCGCAGTAGAAAATAAGAAATAAATGTGGCACTTAAAAGAATATTGGAATAATTGATATCGGCTTCTCCCAGATGTGTCTCCCTACCGCCATCGCTAAGCATTCGCTTCAAAGGGCAATCTCCTGACCTTTGGCATTGTCATAGAAATAGGAGCACAGTGCAGCCTCGAGTTGATATGGATCCCCAGCCATGAAGGGCACCGAGGAAACGAAGAAGCTGATACAGAAGCAAAAATGTCTTTCATAGGTCCTTCTCCGTACTGTGGATTTACAAAGGCAGATACGGAAAAGGAAATTAAAACATGGAGCAAGAAAAAGATTGAAGACTACTGGCTTAATATTAAAAAAATACCTTGAATACGAAAAAAATACGATAACAAAAGAGCAAAAGAAGCAGTGGCTCTCTGCAAAAGTGGCATAAGGGCCCTATGTAGAGCATTGACAGGACACCTTCCATGCAAAAAGTACCTCCACAAGATAGGTGAGGAGCAGGACGACCGCAGCAGATACTGTGGGGAAACGACAGAGTGTGTAGAACCTCTGCTCACAGTCTGTCCAGCACTAGCGAGAAGAAGATTCGAGCTACTTGGCTCTGCTCTTCCTTCCATCAGGGACATCACAAATGTCCCGTCAAGGAACATATCCAGGTTCATTAGAAACTTGGACATCCTATAGGACATAACGCAGAGGAGGCACAGTAGACCTGGGAGGTCACAGTGCTAGCGTCTCTCTGGCCCCACTCCAGGCTATCATCATCATCATCATCAAGTGCCATCACGTCAGCCGGGAGAGGAAACCCAATAACAATAGCTTGCACCTGCAATGCAGAATGAATGAAGTGAAATGTTTATTCGCGGTGAGCCCGCAGATTGCATAGGAGCTGGTAATTTTTCGGGATAGATGACAGACAAGGAGAGTCTTGTTTTCATGAATCATTTTATCAAGTATGCAAAACCCACCAAGAAAGAGTCTGTTCTATTGTTGGTTAATAATCATAGCTCGTATGTGAATTTATGAGCTGTTGATAAATCCAAAGAAAGTAATGTTGTCATGTTATCGTTTTCTCTTCATTGCTCAGATTATCTGCAACTCTAAGATGTATATGGAAGTGATCGACAGCCCTTTTAAGAGCTATCTGAGTCAAGCGCAGGCAGCATGGATGCACAATCATCCTGCGAAAATGATGACGATTTATGGTATCCGAGATGTGGTGAAGAATTCATTGCCACTAGCCTTAAGTACAGTTCTGGTATATAGCCTTTGAACGCTGTTATTGCAAACATTGCAGTTCAGGTTGTTGTGGATTCCTTCTCTGTAATCATCTATCGAGATATGCTTCCTGATGGAAACCCGTTCTTTGTAAGAAAGGAAGAGGCATTTAATAAGTTTTTATATAGTACCTATTGCAACTCACAGATTGCAAAATGTTTTGTAAATATCGTCTACAAAAATATGTGTCTTCTAAAAAATGATCAACTTCAATGTTCTCTTTTCTATTTCTGAAATTTCGAAAGGTTCATTCAATATTGCCGTTGTGCTATTTTTATGTGAACGTTACTTTCGATAGTTGTGTTGGTCACACAAAGAACAGCACGTAAAGATTATATATTTGAGATACGAGTATGAAGATACAATTTTACTGGCTATCTAAAAACTAAAATTTGTCTTATGTTAGTTTTTAGAAATGAATTTTGCGTGCTAAGAAAAAAGTCATATGCACCAGAATCCAGTTTTTGGGTTGATTTTATGTTGTAATAGAGCGCATTGAACTCTGTCTTCTGTAACCTGCCAACAGTTTGTTTCTAAAGCATGTTTATAAACAAAACGCCTAATATTATTATCACATATCCAGAATCTAGCACTTTTCCTTAGTTTAAAAGTCTTAGCTCCATATTTTCTACACCAAAAAGGGAAATCCCATGCTTGCAGAACTGTAAATCAACTAAGTTTAAACATGTTCATGCAAGGTCCGCTAGTAGTTGCATGTAGTGATTAAAAGATTCATTCCTACGAACTAGTATCTGCGTTTTTGCGAGAGCTTGCCATAAGTAAATTAAACTGAGATAAAAATGCATACCTTGAATAATTTAAGGTTTTAAGTTTATGTTGATTGATTTAGGTATTACGAAAACTATCATAATTAGCAATGTAATATGTTTTAATGTAAATGTTGTTTCAAATGAATTTGTTTCATTTTTTTTTGTTTTCGCCTTCGGACGTTGTCCTAAGCATAAAAGTGTTAATCTAATAAATCCAATAAATCCAATGTTTGAGAATCTTGCTGAATCTAATAAATCTAATAAATCCAATGTTTGAGAATCTTGCTGAATTGTATATATTTGAAAAATATTTTTTCCACAGAGCATATTTTTTTCGGTGCACATTTATTAAATTATCAAGCAAGATAAATAATTTTAATAGCTAGACTCACGCTTTATTAAATTTAAAAAAAATTAAAACAAACAGTGGATACAAAAATAAACTCTTTGACCTAGCCTACAGCTTGAAATAAATTGTGCGAAACTTAGTTTTAAATCACAGAACTTAGTTTTAAATCAACTGCCTCAATTTCAAGTGTTCCAGCAGTAGAAATTACACGTTGTATTTCACCAAGATAGCACCCGCTGTCACTTTTTTTAAACTCAAAGAAAAGACAGTATGTGCCATTTTAAAGAAAACAAAACACTGCATCTTGGGTTTTTTTTAAACAAACAGGAATATTTTTTCATGTTAGTTAACTGAGAGCTAAATTTATTTTTTTCGATACAGTAAGAATTAGAATCAAGATAAGGGAATGATGTTTTGACTTCAATATCTTTCCAAACTAATATGCAGAAAACTTGATGTAATAAAAAGGTCTTGGCCAAAATAACTTCAACTCTCAAATTCAAATCAACAGCCCCAGACCATGAAAAATCGTTCAACTTGGGCGCTATATGAAAAATTTAAGGCTACTATTATCTTTCTAGTTACCCAAGCACAGTACCGGCTTCAATAATGACTGGTACTTCGTTTTATAGTTTCAATCAAATGTCCCGATAACGGAAATGACTATCGCCGGCTTAGTCGCGTGGAATAAGCGTGGCGCGCTTACCGAAACATTAAAAAGAAAACATTAGGAAAAAACGCTGCGCGCATTGCTCTGACAATGCCAAAGATCATTTCTACACCCCGATCGCCTGGTCGTTTCTCGATTTTTATATTACGTGATCGTCGCTCTTATATCTTGCCAACGATCGAACAAAAGATCGACCAAACAATAGATCCATCAAGTTCTTTCAGTCGGAGTGCTCGAAAAAGTACCCTGCGCCTGCGCACGAATCCTGGCCACCTTCCCAGCCGAAAAACATCTGCCCCTGCAATACGAGTTCAAATCTACGAATACACCTATATTGCTGACATAAAGGCTCCCTAGTTCGTGATCGTCAAGGACTTACGAAATGAGAATTTCCATTTGACGGTCGTACGTGAAATTCGCGTTGGGGTGAGACTTTTGTTAGAATTTAATCAGAAATTCACTTTGCACAGAGTGGGCACCGGATTTCCACCCTATGCACGTAATTTACTTGTTCGATAGGGGTAAAGCAAACGGACCGCATCAATGTTTGGTTGCGCAGTAGATGAAGGTGTCCTTTAAATTCTGAGTGTGTGATTAATATGTGCATATTTTCGAAAAAAACATAAGCTTTGAAAGACTTTGACAACAAAGTTTTTCAATATTGTCAAGAAATCGATAAAAACATCCACGATAAACTCATATATCAAAAGTATAGAAAAATCGACCTATAAATCATATTATTTTGCGAAAAGTGTATCAAAACTAGTAATTTCAAATAAAGTATGATGATCGTTTCATGAATATTTATCACTTGCATGAAACGTATAGGGTGCATCTACCCCTGGTCTGCTTATGAATGATTGTTCCATTTGTACTGATTCACTCCAATTTTTATTTCAGGTGATGTATGCAGGCATTTGGCATAAAATTCACAGTCATCATGTTTTCATTGTTGCAGCAGGTTATGCTAATTCGAACATTATTATAGCAACAGGGCTGGAGAAAATGCACTGTCATCGTAACCGTAAGCTAACACTGCAGGAGAATGTCAAAAATAGGCAGTTGGACATAATTTGAACCTACTATTAGTTAAAACATGCTATATTCGTTCACTACATTAATGTATTTCCTTTAATGATGCCCAGATATAATTGAAAATACAATTTCGACGAAATTTTACCCGCATTTTGGTGCCCACAGGGCCAAAATTTTTTTACAACAGGGACACCAAAGCATGAGATTCAGCCATGGAATATTGGGCTTTATTTCATTGGAAGCTTCTAACGTCTTATAAACAGAATTAAAAAGTATACGTTCCTGGGTCGAACCTTAACCTAATTCTTAAATGCAAACTAAGTTTTGAAGCACTTTTTCTCGAATAGCCTAACACTTGAAATGAGCAGTGTTACATACAACGAGAGCCTCGTAAGTTGCGAAATATGATCAGATATACCTTAATTTGCCTCTTTGATTTTAACATTAATATAAACCTAGCAAATACATTTGAATCAACAAAACATAATCAAAAAACACATATTGTTTGCGACTAGAAAGTAACGCTCTTTTTAAAATTTCAAGAAAATTTCAGTATCCTGTCTAAGCCGTCTCGTACAGCCCTCATATTTTATGACTAGTACAAATCATCTTCCGAAGCGAAATTGAAAATGTCTGGATCTAGACTTTCTTCGCGCTCGCATTATCGCTAAATCCATGTAAAACGAATACACAGTACCGTCTTCACTCGACAAGCTGCACACGTGCAAACGACACTTTTAATATCCTTGACGACACTTTTTCATATCATAGCGCATATGGACCATATGCACGCCTGCTCATATGCACCAGATACGCACTAACTCCAAGACTGATCCTTGATCCACTTTCCCGAGCAATTAGCTTTGAAATCAGAGATCGGCCATAAATTCAAGTGGCTTCACTTTGAGGTAGAAAGTGGTTATCCGATCGCATAGGAGCTAGTGGTGGCCAAGTCGCTCGTCGGGAAAGTGAACATATGGCACGACCGTTACTTGACGGGGATTATGTCGCTCTAGGGATATGTGTAGTTAAGCACCGGCACAGCGAATAGGGATGGAAAGTGGACGCATTCGTGATATACTGGCACAGTCGTTGTAAATCCCGGACACTTAATGTGTCTATCAACGGAAAGCGATCGTGAGCATTAAATTCAGGAGCGCAATCACTTGCCACTGTTGTCGATTACTCCTGTTATATGAGATACACTTCTTGGGTAGTTCGACGAAATCTGTTGATTAATGGATGCGATTGTAGCAGAGAAACACGGCCAGGACTATTTTCGAAGGAAATAAATTTAATTGACCACCATTAATGGACGTGCAAAAATTAAGATCCAAATCATGCAGAGAAATCAGGCTCAGTTTATATTTTCCAAGCACTTTATTCAATTATTTTCAAGCCAATTCATATGTATATGTAATTTTTAAGACTGCATTGAGCAGTAAAAACAATTAAATATAAATCTAGTCCCATATTTTTGTTCTTGATTTTGACACCATCCTCCCCTAACTCTTCGCCAAATTAATCTAAGTCAAAAACGTTAAGCCTTGATTCAGAACTTGATTCTTCGGTTCTACGATCATTTCTCCTGTGCTCAACGGTTCCGATGAATATCGAAACGTACAAGGCTCGCTCTGTCATACAGAAATCGCAAAAGGGATCTAAGTACAGTGCGTGTATTTCATATCGCATTGAATGCATCTGATTTTTCGAGGATTTGATTTCAAGGGTGAATTACGATGTATTGTATAGAGGGAGATTCGTATTTTTGAACAAAAGGTTTTTTTTTTGTTTACAAATACGACTCGTTCGTAGGTTGGAGTAGTTGAGCACATTTGCCCTTGAAATTTATTTGCAAAGCGAAAAATAGTTGCAGTGTATGGGCGGCATGGTGGTGTGAATTTCACCACATTGCTCTATGTTGGAAAATTGTTTAAAATTTGACAAAATGCCAGATCTTAGGACAATGATCTTAGTTTGACAATTTATCAGCAAAGATATTTTGATCAGTATTTTATTAAAGCGGAATTTTGAACCAAACTTCATTCAAATTAAAAAAAATAATAGTTTTTATGGTTGGCTACAGTGATATGCATGCGAGAGCTGTTATTTCGTTTTCATCCCATCATATTAGCAACTAACTTGACATTTGAATGCAGACATAAACAATTCTTTTGAACAATAACACTTCGATATTGTAAGAGTCGAAGTGGGCCCATAACATATTATCAGTTAGTTTGTTTTACTTCTACTAATTTCAAATATATCGCTCATCATCATCGTGGCACTACAGACCGAATCGAGCCTTAGCCATCTTGATACTACGCCTCCAGTCGTCTCGGTTCAATGACCGCGTCCTTCAGTTCACTGATCCCAAAAGCGACCTGATGGTCAGCATCTATTGCATCCTCCCAACGCTTGCGTGGCTTACCGACTGCCCTGACTCCATTCGCTCGCCCCTTGAGAGCCAGCTTTGCGATTCGATTGTCGCTCATTCGTTCAACGTCGCCAGCCCATTTCAATTTTTGTAATCTTATGACGGTAGAGACCTTCGGCTCGTCATATAGGTTATACAGCTCGTTATTGTATCGGATTCGCCAAATTTCTCCCCGTATTGCACGGAGGATTCTTTGCAATACCCTCCTTTTAAACGAAATCAAAGCTTTTTCAGATGCCTGGGTCAGTGTTCAGGTTCGTCATGCGCATTACCATCCTTCGAGAGGTTCGTCCGAACACAAAGTTGTCTACGTTCTCAAGGTTATAGTCTCCTATCGTTATGTTTGATCTTACTGGCGTCCTTTTCCTTGATTGAGTCATAACTTTAGTGTTTTGTTCGTTAATTTGAAGACCAACTTCTTTGGCGGTTTCGTCTATTGCTACAAATACTCCCTTGGCGTCTTGACATAATATTGATGTCATCAGCGTAAGCTACTAGCATTGTTAATTTAAATAAAACAGTTACTCTAGTGTCAACGGGATTTTGCACATGACATACCCAAGTCCTAGGTGCCCATCACTTTGTTTTAGACCTGTACTCGTAAAAAACGAGCTGGTCATATTATTCTGAATCAGCACTTGTGATGTGGAGTTGGTCATGGTTATTTTCAACAATCGTAGGTTATTTTCATGGTTATTTTCAACAACAATTCGGAACTGCAGCACGATATTTTATAATGCAGTTCAGTTGATGATGTAGTACGCTTGTTTAAAGTCGACGAATATTTAATGAGCATCAATGTTCCTAGTATTTTTCCAAAGTTTGTTTGACCGTAGATATTTGATCAGCTATCGATCTTCCTCGTCTGAAACCGCCTTGATATTTGCGAGGAATTTTTTCAGCGTGATGGAAAACCCTAAACTCCAAAATCTTTGCCAGAGGTTTGTACGACTCCTTTCTTGTGAATGCCATATATGAAACTTTTTCGCCATTCATCCGGCAACGTTTCTTGTTGTCAGATGCGTGTCCCCAATCCATGAATCGCCCTTAAAACGGAAATCCCGCCTGTCTCTAGGACAGATATCCGGTGTCATGTTGGATTTCAAGCGGTCCATGGCCCGTTGGAGTTCATCTAATATAGGGGGTGAGAAATCAATGTCAATATATGTGTCCATTGGTGATGGCGATTCACAGAATGCGAGGACATTTCCGTTCAATATTTGCTGGAAATAGAACGCCCATCCTTTTTCCGATGAGCCATCGATTATGTTTTCATCGACAACTTTACACAGGTTATAGTGTGGTTCAAAAACTTATTTTATGTGATACTCTACTTCTTACGCTTGTCAAATATTGTAAGAAGATCGTCATAATTTTTTTCTTGTCTCTTATCGGTCGTTCAATATGGATTTTCAAGGCCACATTTTTTTCGTCTAAAGTGGCTTGACACTCTTCGTCAAACCATTCATTTCTGCTTTGACCGGCTGTTTTCCCAAAGTTTTTTTTCGGCTGCTGCAATCACTGCGCCCTTGATGATAGTCCAGATTTCGTGGAGAGACATGGTGCTAGGCGTGGAAGCCAGTTCAATTTCCAAAGCAGATGTATACACGGTTTCCACCGTCTTGTTTCGAAGCTTGTCGACATCAAGCTTACGTCTTGAACTTGCTCTGGCTTCATATGGGAATGATATTCGACATCGATATCGAGTCTTGACTTAGTAGTGGTCGAAGTCGCAGTTGGCCCCACGGAAATATCGCACATCGAAAATATTAGAGGTCCACTTTTTTGAGTCAGAATATGATCAATCTGAATAAAAGTGCGACCGTCCGGGGATACCCCTGTACTTTTGTGAATGTCGCATTGCGGCAAATATGTGGAGCTTACGATGAGGTTTCTGCTGCATTATCCATTGTCATTGCAAAGTTCATGAAGGCTAAATTGGACTGTGGTTCCGCGATGTATTCCCTCCTTTCCAACATTTGCGTTGAAGTCTCCCAGCAGGATTTTCAAATCATTTGATGGCAGGAAATCATATAACCTTTCCAGAAGGTTATAGAAAAGAACATCTTTCACTGCCTCATCCTTGTCTCTTGTGGGGACATGAAAGTTTATGAGCCAGACGTTAAAAAACTTTGCTCGTATACGTATCACTCTCAGTCTTTTTTGACAGGTTTAAAATCGGTTATTTGCGGTTTAATTTTTTTGTCCACGATGAAGGCCACTCCAAATTCGTGACTTTCAGATGACTTTTCGCTTTTGAAAATTGTGTACGATCTAATGTCCATAGTTTTAGTACCAAGCAGTTTAGTGTAGCCTAGAGGGTAGAGCACTGGCTTCTTGCGTGTGGGGTCCCTGGTTCGAATCCAGGTTCGGACGAGGGTCCGCGCACCAAGCTTTGAGTTCACCTAGCTCTGATTAGGTACCTGATTTAAATCAGGGGTAAAGTGAGTCGTGGAATTAATAACTCCACATTCGTATTCACAATGATTAAAAAAATTGTAATGAAGCTCTCTACCAGCTTCAACCCCCAGACCCGTACGAGGGCTGTCGTGGGATTGCTTTACTTACCTTACAGTTTTGTTTTCTAGACAAAAAGAATGTTTATTTTGTAGTGAGTGTTCCAGAAGGACCTTAACGGCCCAAGGTCTGTACAGGTTTCACAAGTTTTATGTTTTAATAGAGTTATATATATTTCGTTTGCGTGATCGTTTGCGTTCATCCGTTCCAATTATCCGAGACAAAGTATCAGATTCCTGAATGTGTAAAATTTTTCGGGAATGGGTTATTGTCCAACCTCCAACTTATAAGGCCAGTCTGGCTAATGTTCCTGGCTTAAGGCGCGGAAAATTCGCCCTCACCATCTTTCGTTGGTAAGATTCATAATATGGAATATCATGAAGGTTGAAGGTTGAAATGCGAAATAACATCTTCGGGGAGATCAAAGGTAGGATTCAGTAGCAGAGCTGTGTAAATGTTGTTTACAGGACGCATTTCTTTGGGTATCAATTGCTTCTTCGGCAACCAACACCCAATGACGCCCAGTGGTCTATGCTACCCGCAAATATATCTTTACATCTAGTAATGCGCGTTGGAACTCTTAATGGTATTGCTTCCTTACAATATAGTATTCCTTCTATATTCCTTATCACAGTCCTAACAATGTGAAATAATGTGATTTTTTTGAGTGACTCTAAAACAGAGCCGACTATTAATTAAAATATATTATAATCAATGGAGGAACACGCCATAATTGAACACCTTCATCATCATCACCATCGGTGCTACAACCGGGGGCGGGTCATTCAATTGGGCACCCCTAAACTCTGGGCGTCCTGGTAAACGCCATCCCTCCAGCGCTAGCAAGATCTCCCAAGCTGTCGTCTGCCGTTAAATCTGCCATAGTTGAACGGAGCTCTAAAAAAAAAGTATTTTTGAAGTTCTCAATATAGTTTTTGCTGATTTTCGTTAAATATAAGATAAATAATTTCTTTTGATGGCGGTGGGTTTTAATGAAAGTTTAGATAGCCCTGTAATGCTATGATGATAAAAAGATAAGAAAAAGTATGCAAAATGAAAACTATTCATGTTTTTAGCTTAGTGCTGACAACCTTTTGGATTTTTTTTTAGAAACTGGAACTCGATGTTTACGAATAGAATCACATTTATTTGCCCCCCATCAAGAACGATAAGATTTAAATGAAAGAATAAATTGAATGTGGGGATATTTAAAGGAAATCGGTAGCCAAAACTGGCGGAGTTTCATTTTGAAACTCAATAATAGATATTGGCTTGGAGCTGCTTTTGAAAAAAAAATTATATTGAGTGCTCAAAGGAACTTTCTAGACTTAAAGCGTTGCGCTAATTTAGTCGGTGACACCGAATGCTCGTTAATTGAACTGGTAGTTTGAATTCATATGCATTGAAGAGATTCAGCAGGCTGTAATCAAAATTCAAGTGTTTTTATAGTTTCACCCAAAAACTTTCACATGGTTTTCAGGTCAGTTTCTATTCCTGACAAACAGCGGGAGAATCACACTCTGTGAATCAATATCTGCCTCTAAATATAATAACACTAATCTAACATGAGCCTTTAAAAGAGCATTCATCTGCTATTGAATAGCTAAATCACACTAGCTATTTATAAGTTGGATAAATGATTATGTCTGACACATTTTTAGAAAAATAGTTGCATTCCCTCTTCGCTTTAAACAAAATACCACATACCGTTATTAACAGCTTTTAATCAAAATTTATTTAATCAGAGCTATTCTTAAAATATTGAATTTATCAGGAATCACAATGAACATGGTGATTGCTAAACTTCACATAGTTATTCTAGCTCTGATTTTGATAAGTGTCAGCTATTTACTTTATATTTTACTGGATAAAAAATGCGATAAGAAAATTGTTAGTAGAGTGTTAAAGACAACTGTTTAGTTTTTGGGAGTACGAAAACCGCAGAGAATGGGAGTTAATTTGTCAAACGATGATTTAATCATTTAATCAATTTAAATAAAAAAACCGTTGTAGAGTTCAATTGAAAAGTATTGATTCTGAGGCCACGTATGAAATTAAACACCCCGCTAATGGGGACAATCTTCTTTATGTGTTGTAGAATCTCAAATAAAGTAGGTTAACAGTAATTTCCTTTGCTAAAATACTCAGGTTTCACATAACATTCAAAGTAAGAGATTCAAAAACTATGTAAAAAAAAACGTGTAACAGCATGGATATACGCGTAATATTATTACGTTTCAAGTCATATATGATCAATTTAATTTAGCTTCATGTGACGTACGAACACAAATTGCTTCGGTTTAAAATTAAAAAAAAATAACAATAATAATTTAAATATTTCTGTAACAAAATTAGTCCTTTTTGAGGACACCTAAGTCAAAACTATAATCCCTGTTGTAAAGAGTTTATATCAATTTTAGATAAGCATTCAAGAAAATCGATAGCATTCACTTGGTGTTCTAATTTTTGTTCTATCCTCGTAGGATAAATTGAAGATTTTTATTAATTTTTTAGAATTCATTCTGCATTTCATTTTTGCAGCTAATGCTCAGATTTCTACAACTAATCCACCAATCTTTTATCTCTGGCAGTCTTTGTGACTTATTACATTCTCTTGAAATCTGAGATCTGGAAATATGTGAGACTTGAGTCTGCTGTATTCAGAAAATAAAAGTATTAAACAATGATTTCATTAATTAATTAGCTTTTTTTACTTTAAACCGAAGAATTTCGATTATCAACAATGATTGGATACCGAATCATCAAAGCGTGACAGTGACCATTGATAGGGGTTAGATAATTACAAATCATTTCCACAGCATTTTCATTTTCTTTCCTTCCCTGACTGTCTAAAGAATATCATTAGATAGGTACTATGTAAGTAAAAGCTTTCACTATTCTTCGCTCAATCATCCATTTTCTGCAGATAATTTTTAATTTTCATTCCGGAAATATTTTTGAAAATTTGCAACTCTATAAATATTTTAGAAATCACCTGAGAAATATTTAACGAAACTCAGCATAAATACTTTCACGGAAAATTGATTATTCTTATTAGATCGAACGCAAGGAAAATTGATCTTTAGCGCAGCATAAGTTTATTGACGAAATTATGTTCGAAACAATGCTGCCAACTATAGAAGAAAACAAGTATCTAGATTTCGGTGGAAATTTCATTAGATTTTTGTTAGGTATCTGTTCTTAGCTATCATGTACTGTACTTTCTAAAGAAACATGAAATTTCTGCATGAAATTCAACGCACATTTAAGCCACAGTATATTTTTGGGATACTCTTTTAAGGAATTTATAATTTAAGATCATTATATTTTCCATTTTTTGAGCATGTATCAGCAATGATAAAAGTGTAATGCAATCTCATAGACCACCAATTCATCCAAATAACGTAAAACTTATGTATTTCGTATAAAAATATGTATATTTTTGCATTATAAAATTTACAATATAAATTATCATATAAAATTAATAATAAATAAAATGTTGTTATCATAGCCATGTCTTCCACTTTTCTGTTGATCCATGTGGTCTTAAGCGTATTCATTCTTATCAATTTAAAAGTTCGGTTTGTTTTATGGGGTCAGTGCGTTACACAATATTTACAAATACTCTAATTCACATCCATAAAGTAAAGTCATACAATTTAAATCTTATTAACATTTCACTTTTACCTTTCTATATCCTAAACTTATTTAGTTTGCTTACTATTGTTTGAAATGGAAATCAGATTGCTATTCACGAAATATTCTATTCAAAATAGTTTCAAACGAAAATATTTAATCTTATTTTCTTCTAAGGCTCTTTTCGCTACTATAAATAATTAATTAGCTAGCTACTTTCAAGTGGTGTCTCATCAAATACGTCTCATCATTTCACGATATAATCGCCGAGTCGTCACTTTGGGGTGTGTGATCGTGCCACCAGTCGATAGACTCAATCATACTTTCCTCAGATAGTACGGCACCAGTAGTATCAAGGACGGCCATGTCATCATCGTCATCTACTTCCCTCTTGAGATGGAGCATACCACCCCCGCCTTCATACAGCTGCGCATCTACGTAGCCGTGCGCGTCGATGTCGTTGATCGGTGACGAACTTGGCGCTAAGTGGCTCTGGTAGATATTGAAGGAGTGATCCTCGCATTTGATCCGAGCCCCACGTCCGTCGATTCCGTCTTCTATCATCCGGACGTGCACTTGTTGCAGAAGATGATCGTGAAGACGCTGCTGCAGTGGTGTCGGTTGCTGCTGATGATGATGAGTATCTAAGATACTACTGGCAGGTGATATCGACTGAGGCGGCGCGCCACTATCGTTGAAATCGCTCGACGATGGCGGCGGCGATATTGGGGCAGGTGCAATGATTGCAGACGCACTAGCGATTGCGGTGTGTTGATCAGTGACCCCGGCACGCGTATACTCACTGTAAGACACGTCCACCTGGGGATGAATGTTTTCTTCGTTCTCGAAGACGTCGGGGGTAATTAGCTGATAGGTGTTAGTTCCGGGTATGCGGATGTATTGCTGACCATTCAGCGTGGTGATATCGGGCAATGTGTCAGTGTAATAGATCGTGGCTGATTCGTCAGCGGATGGGTCGTAGCTGCTTTCCGAGCATTGGCCATCGCCAAGCATTAGTGGCGGCGAGCAGGATTCAGATTTTATCACAGTATTGGAAAATATGTCGACATTGCCAGCAGTGTCGCTACTATCGATTTCAAGAAGACGTTCCAGGCTGCGAATATACTCCACGGCCATCCGCAAAGTTTCGACCTTGCTGAGTTTCTTAGCAGTGCCACGACCATTGCCAGCGGCTTCAAATGCTGCAGCCACCTCGTCTGGTATATGCTGCCGTAAGGTAGTGAATCCATCGTTTACTTGCTTGACGCGCCTTCGCTCGCGAGCATTTCTGCGCGCAACCGCCTGTGGCTGAGGAGCTTTCTTACCACTAACAGTTGTAATCTCACCGGTCATAAATTTTGGCTTCTTGGCCGGTGGCTCCTGGACGAGTCCTTGCTGTGGAGCTTGCTGAATATTACCAATGTTGGATTCCGCCAAAGGCATCTGCTTTTTCCGCACAACAACCACTTCACCACCGATCATTCCAATATTCTCGATTTTCGTCACAATACTGTTCTGATGGTCCAGTCCCAATATGTTGCTCCCGTTAATCGTGATCTCACTAAACGCGTTTTTCACTTTCAGGCCGGGCGGCAAGGTGTATGTCAAAAGACCAATTGTAGCCATCGCCTTAGTCGCTAGCTCCACGTATAACTACACACTCTTTCAAGTCAATCTTTCAGATTTTTTTCAAAACATTTTTCGCACGTTACAACTTTCACAATCGAATTTAAGTTTGTTAGCTTTCAGTTTCACTTAGCCACTCGTTCCGTTCAACTCTTTTCTGTTTATTCAATTCGAATGTCCGTTACAAAACTTTGCGGCTTCAAACATATAATTAGCGAGACAATCACGTGTCCTGGGAACTCTGGGAACGGATAGAACTACACGATACGTACTTTCCTTGCAACACACCACATCCAGATCGGATGACTCCTTATGTGTGAATCGAAGGACAGCTGTTCTAGTTCTGTGTCGCGTGCCTCATGTCTTTTCGATAAAACGGGACTAGGTGATCATGAGAAAGGTGCGCACATACAACACACGCATACACGCATCTACATTATTTCATATGTGAATTCATATCTGAAAGGGAGCTGTACGCCATAGGCTTTAGGTACAATTCGGTTTGTTATGTGAAACTGTTGGGCCGTGAATTTGGGTGAATGTAAATAGAGTAATGCAAGAAATTATTTAATCAAGTTTGTAGTTTTTGGCATTGCGATGTGTACATATGGGTATATGCTATTCTTAATTGGGATCAAAAAAAAATCGAAGATATCCTAACTTAGATAATATTCACTTTCAAGAAAATTTCAATAAACCCTTTAAGTTTTTAAAAACTATTTAACAAGTTTAATTTTCTTAAACCTAATACACGAAGCTTCTGTGATTCGCAACAAAATGCAATCCAATTTTTCTTTGCTCCACTGTTCAAATACAAAACTACTTCCGAAACTAAAAGATAGGGATGACTGACTTCGAGTACATAGCATCGTGTGTACTTACGTGCCGGGAGTTCAATTTTCGTGACTAAAAGCCTTGCGCCATGGATTCAATTGAAAGGGAGAGTTTACAATCAAAAAAGAACATTAAGGATGTGCCACAGTGGGAAACTACCCCTGCTGTTACCTCACATAGCTTTTGTATCCGTAAACTTTTAACCTTATGTACAACGAATTGTAGACTTGAATGCTTGTTAGTTGCCCCTTCCGTGTGGAAACTTTCCAAATTACAGTTTTTTTAATCAAGCATAAGTCGTACAGGTACATATCAAAGAAATCCATGTATACACCTAGTAACTAACCACCCCTTCTAGTGCAGCGAGAAAACCAGCTCTGATCAGACTTAACGTATCGCAAAGGGTTTCAAATGATGTGAATTATTTTATACTTATTTCCAATGGGGTGGGCTGTATTGTGAATTTATGACATTATTTTTCCTTGTCGTCGAATAACGTGTTCGTGCAATTGCACTTTGTCTTGGAATTAAACTTGTCCGTTGCTTTTTTGAGGGGTGGCTTCTGGTATTCAGGCATTGATAATTCCTGGAGAGAACTAGAACTCTATGGAATTTTATATTTTGAAATTCGACCGTTATTCTTTTTGTTCAATTGACATTTTTTTGGGCATTGATTTCAGAAATTAATTTTTTTATTATATTTTATACACAAAAGTGTGCATTGCATTCACTTATTAAAGTTTCTTTAAATATAATAGGAGATAATAAGATTCGACTGTGTCTGGAGAAAGATTCAGTTTTGGAATGAATTTTTCAGCATTGCCTGATATTTAAAAGACTCTACGTCACTTTCCAGGAACAAAAGCAGCTGACAAAATAATAGGTGACGAGGATACAGCTCCATTTTCCTTATGAAGATGGTGACTATATGATTCTACTTTTAAAATTAATGCAATAATGATGATGCTGACGATTTTTTTACTGCCTAAACATTACCTCTTCCCAAAGTTAAAGAACTTCAAAAACTTTGATTGGACATGATAGTTCTAATAAAAAAATTTACTTAACCTTAGAGTAAGCATTGTATCCTCACAAAAGTAGCCCTTACATTGAAAGGATTAATTTTGGCAATACATCTAAAGATAAATCTAAATCCTAAACTAATCCCTACATTCTCTTAAAGCCACCTACAACCGACTTTAAGTGGAAATAACAATGTCTAAAGTTACCTTAATAAAATAGCAAAATATATCATAAGCTTTTTTTTTAATTTTTGTGTAAAAGAAAATCCAATAATTATCATTATAGTCTTGCAAAACAAACCCATAAACTTTGCAAGAAGATAGTATGCGATAAAGCTAAACGAAGCTAAAGATAAGATATCTTTTGTGTTTCACCAAAGTTATCTGATTACAAC